>OX451735.1:575047413-575651654 GCA_948472305.1 Vicia faba
AAGGCCATGCTAGCATCACCTTGGGGCCAGGTTAGTTCTTAAAGCATATTTAATAACTCAAGAAACAAAAACAAAAGGATTAGCCATGGAAACAAATTAAAGGGGTGGAAACGAAAAGGAAAACAAACGTTATGTACATGCTTCAAACGAAGGAAATGACTATTCACATGTTATGTTAGAAACGAAAGGTTTAAGGTTTAGAGAAACTTACCTTGCTTGAGGCTGGATCGTGTGTGATGGACCTTGAGTGACTACCCTGAGTGCTTCTAGATTCGAAGGGAAGAAACATGGGTTATGCCTTTAGTGCTGGATTCGAAGGTCAGGAGATGTGAAGGATGGTTTCAGATTCGAAAGAGAAAAAGAAAACAAGGGTTGTGTTTCTTTATATTCTAAGGACCAAGGAAACAGGTGTAATGTTTCTTCTGGATTTGAAGGGTCAAGAAAAAAATAAATGTTGTGTTTCTTCTGGATTCTGGGTTTGAGTATGTGTTTTAGTGTTTGAGTTTTATTCTTAAGAGTTTTTGAGAGTTTTTGAGAGTTTGACCATTGAAGATTTGTTCCACCAAAATGTCCCCTTTAGATGTTGTGGAGTCTCTTATTTATAGGCAAAGCTGGATGAAGCTTTTGGAGGAAAAACAAAATAATTTGAACAATTTGAGTAAACTTCTCTTTGTAGCTTTCGAGGGACAATGATTTGTATGCTATTTTGGTGCAAGAATGGGGCAGTGTTTCAGGACTGCTGTGCAACAGTTTTGTCCAGTGTATCAGGCCTGAACTTGGAAATAAGCATCTTTGAACATTTCATTCTTTCGTTTTGACCCTCCTTCGACCAGATTCCTCTATGAACAATGTTATTTGATTTTCCTCATACAAGTGTCCTTCGAATGGGTCACTTTTGTGCATCCTTCGAAGGAGCGAAATGTGTGACCCTTGGAAGGGTTATCAAAAAATGCCTTAGGGTGGGCTTTGTAAATCCTTTGAATGGGCCATCAAGCATGTCCTTCGAATGGGATGCCCAGACGTGTCCCTTGAATGGATCATGTATGCTTCTTTGAAAAGGGCCAAATGTGTCCTTCGAATGGACTAGTAAGGTATACCCTTCGACAGGGACTCATATGTATGCCCTTCAAATCCACCACTATATATGCTGAAGGTTGTCAAGGGTGGAGTTGAAACCTGCTAAAGAGAACTGTTGTCCAGTCGAAGCTAGTATAAACATAGACAATGCCCTGTCGAAGCCTACATGCAGGAGGTATAAATGCCCAAACGAAGCTTACAACGGAGGGTGCACACAGGAGGCAAGGATGCAATCGAAGGATGCCAAAAGGAGGCTTTTGCATTGTAATCGAAGGAGGCTACAAGAGGCTTTGTGCCTTGTGCGTGCTATCATGGTGGGAGATATTTGTCCAGTCAACACAAGCATGCAAGCATCAAACATCCAATCGAAGCAGACACATAGGCAGCCATTTGCATTGTGAACCCTGTGAGGCCAAAGATGCAATCAAAGGTGGCATGTAGGAAACTCCTTCCTTATAAATCAAAGCCAACGTGCAAGACGTCAATGCCCAGTCGAAGGATGCAAGCCAATCGAAAGAGGCCAAAAGGCCAATCGAAGGAGCTGAATCAAAAAGACTTGTTTTTCTTCAATTTTGTCAAAAAGATTATTTTTATTTGTTTCCTCCTTTTTGACAGTTTCCTTTTCAACTTGGTACTGGAAAATCCAAATGTAATTGTGCAAGCTTGAACCTTGAGAATACTTGTGAGAAATGCCTTGAAAAATTAGAGGGAAAATTTTGGGGTACAACACTCGTCAACTAAAATTTTGTTTTATTTTTTTTTAATTTGCTTTTTATTTTATTATAAAATAAAACAAAAAGAGGGTCAGATTATTGTTTGCTTCATAAATTATTTTATGCTTTGCTACTAACTAAGTGTATGAGTGTTGTAGTCATGTATTATCTCGATTTATTGCCACATATATCTCCTGCATGTTGGTCACCTGATTCAGGATTAACTTTGGAAGAGGCGACTGAAATTTTTAAATCATATAGGAGGGAGGTAAGTTTGTGGCGAAAGTTACAGTTGGAAGAAGATGTGAAACTAGAAGAATAATTCATAACATCGGATGACAAAGACGCAGTAAGAATAGAAGAATTTGAGGTAAAAAAGAATGACAGGGAAGAAGAAACAAGGAAACTTGAAGATGATCTAGTTTTGGATAAAACTACAAATTTCACAATTTTAGAAGATGTGGACATCCAACCAGAAAATCTTCAACAAAAGAGTCTCCCTAAAAATCATTTTCACAACAAGGCTGATGAAAGACAAGAAATTTACAAAGTATTGGATGTCATTTATGCCTTGTTCAATAAAATTAAGCTGGAAATGATTTGGAAGTAACATCATCAATACTTTAAGTTCATGGGATTGCTACCAATCAAAAGAAAGAAGAAAGATGAAAGATGATGTGTTCTTTGTTTCATATATGCCACCCTAACAAGGAGATGAACCGTCCATCCATGCGACTTTAAACAAAGGGCTTCGTGGGAGGAAACCCACGCTTTTAATAACTTAATTTTTCTTTTTGTGTTTGTTTCATTTTGTCTGCAGGTAATAAAAAGGGGGCCTTACTGGTGAAATCTAGGAGGTATCATCTGGCGTTGCATTATCCTTTATGAGTAACCTTCCTTGAGCTTGTTCTTAAACATTGGGATCAATATTGCTTTTATTTTTTAGTTATTTGTTTGTTTTATGTTAATTAGTGTGTAAATCCATGAGTTGAAGTCCTTCCAAAAATTTTATCGAAATTTTTTGTTTTGGTTTACACGAGAGCTTGTAATTCAAAGAAATCGAAAAAGTATATAGAGATAAATGGATGATTGTTTTGAGGTAGGAAGTTCGAAATAATGTGACATTGACACGATTCTAACATGTAAGTTTGTACCATAGTGCTTGAATCCTGAGAATTACTCCTGAAGTAGTTTATCTTTATAGTCTAACATAATATAGATTCACATGCATGTATAATTGGTGGAAAAATAAATAAATTTGGCACCAAATGATGAAAAGGAGGTAAAAGGAAACTGGCTCGCTAAGTTGGGTAGCCCTTGCTCGGTTATTCAGCACAAAGAGGGTTGATCCCCAAACATCGTCCAAAAGGACAATATATAACTGCAAAGTTTGAAAATTTCATCGGTAATTAAAAGTAGTCAATGCTGCTTATTTGGTTCCTAAACAAAAAATTCTTGATTAGTCTTCTGAATGTGATGATCATAATAATTCTCATTACCTTAATTTAAGTGTCCGAATGAAAATGAGGAAAATCAAAAAAAGAATTAAGTACAAAGCATAGTTAGAGACTCCTTCTTTATAACCTTCTGACAAGGAGCTTTGACAACTTGCACAATTTCAAATACTTGGCAGAGTCTCATGTATTTTACCCTCAATTTCAACATACCAGAAGGTACTTAGATGGCTGACAATATAATCCACTTCATCATAAATGGTGATGCAAAGTAAAAGTTACAGCACTGATCCCATGGATCCATTGGCACCCTAGCAAGCAACAGTATGAATGGTCGATATCCATTATAAAGAATGTGACATTGAAGATTTGAGGACCTATCTTTATAGGAAAATTAACTTCACTGAATACAGCTCGTTTCGACCCATCAAACTCCTTAACCGCCAAATCGCTGGGTCTCAACACAACCCCTTTGTAGTCTAATTTCATGAGAGAAGACTTTGGAAGAATATTGAGGGATAATCATGCGTCAACCAACACACGGGATAAGGTAGTATTTGCAATCTTCATTGAGATATGCAGCGCCTTATTTTGCTTCTTGCCTTCGGAAGGTAAATCGAAATCTGTGAAAATTAGCCCATTACTCATAGATATGCTAGCCAAGAATCCTTCATATTGATTCACTAAAATCTCCTGAGGAACAAAAGAAGTCCCCAATAGCTTCATTAGTGCATTTCCGTGAGATTCTAAATCCCAGATAGGGCAAGAATCAAAATCTTCGTAGGAGTCTGGATCAATTGGTCGATTATCTTGTAATCTCTCTTCTTTATATATATCATCAACTCTGCCACATCTTTGGCCAAATAAACTTCCTCAGTCAGAATATGAGGATTCTGCCCCGGTTTTTCACCATTAACCATAATCAGCTTGCCTTTAACCTAAGCCAAGGCATTTGTACTGCTTTCTGGTTAAATAGATGGAGAGAAAATCGGACCACTTCATGTATTCTGCTTTAACTGACAATATCATGAACTTTGGGATTATCTTCCTCAGACTTGCTTTCCTCGGGCTTCGCAACAACAAGCTTATGTCCTTGATAGTAGAATTCACCACCTTAGTTCCAAGGAATCGCCTTGTCATTGGCATACGGCACTAGACCAGGTAGACTGATGGCCATAGGAGACTGCTTGGCAGGAATCAAAATTGTGAAAGGCACATGAACTGAATTGGACTTGACGGGAACAATAATCACGTCAACCTCATCTTCCTCAACCTTAGTCTCAACAACCACACAGTAAAACTGAAGAATTTTGTTGGTAATCAAACTTTGAACTACATCTTTCAAACATTTCCAGTCCTTTGGCTGAATCAAACAATCTTCACAGTCAATACCACAACCCAGGAATACGCCTTTCTTCGACAACTACTCTTTCACAAACGATAGGGGTGTAATAAACTAGTTTACATCCATAAATAGATTCAAACCTTCATCTTCCATAATGGAATTGAGAGTAGTGCCCCCATGAGGTGGCAAAGGTTGCTGAAGAATATTAGGAGTCGACGCTTGTCCGAAGTTAATAGCCTTAATGTCAAGCAAGTTCTGCATTTTATGCTTGAAAGCCATACAGTTCTCAAGAGTATGTCCCTTCCCACCATAATGAAAATCGCATTGAGCATTTGCATCAATGTTTTATGGTAATTTATCTTGATCAACCTTCTAAGTGTGTAACTCAACCAACTTCAATTCAAGTAACTGAGGTAGTAATTCAGCATAAGACATAGGAAGCGCATCAAACTTTCGCGGGGGTTGTCTTTGCTTTTGCTAATTATCCCTCTTGATGCATAAGTTTGCTTCTAAGGTGCGGCATTTGAAATAGTCACAACAACAATCTGATGATCTAACCCCTGATATTTACCTTTTCCTTTTCGCACATACAACAAACTAGCCTCAGTTTCTTTCTTCTTTTGGAAACCCCCAAAATACTTTTTGGTTTTACCAGCATTGGTTCCAGAGACATCCTGAATCTTTCCCAACTTGATTCCAATTTCAATCCTTTCCCCGTACGTCACCATTTCAACAAAAGTATTGGTAGTACTACAACTCGTATAATACTGCCCATGTAGGGTGCTGGTAAACATATCTACCATTTCATATTCCATCATTGGAGGTTGGACCTTAGCCTCCATTTCACACCACCTCTGTGCATATTCCTTAAATGAATCATTCTACTTTTGCGATTGATTCTGCAATTGAGTTCTTGTAGGCGCTTTTGCACCCCAAAATTTGCAATCTTCATTGTGATCATAATTGGCTTATATTTCATTATCATATGCATATATGCATTTCATATGGTCAAGGCTATCTGATCAACAAGAAAGAAAGTCATCATTTTACCGATTTTAATGTGTGTCAGTGCGCTTAGAATTACAGAGAAATTGGGTATTTCAATGAATTTGAGACAGTGTGTCATTGTAATCGACTACAGACTCATCGTCTTACGGATATTCAAACACTCGTAACTCCGATTTTGTTCATCATCTCAAGTTGGTTTGTTTTACATCAAAAGAATCAACTTAATGTGTACTCCATTTCATATGTTCAAAATAAGAGCCAATTCCTCAGGGAAAGCATCAGAATAAATGGATTTTCCGAAGGTGTACAAGTTAAAATTTAGTGAAAAAGTGTGTTGAAGTTGTAATTTTTGCACACCAAAAAAATTCATAACTCTAAGGCCATTCATTGTTTTGAGCCTGTTCTGGTGACCAAGATTTCGTCTTGATGTCCTCTACATTTTTGTCTCTCACGGCCGGAAGCCAGTTCTACTCAGAAAGTCTACGAAGATATGGATCTATCAAATATGTTCACACAGGAAAATTGTGATAGATGTTCACCCATTTAATATTAAAAAAATCATAACTCGTTCGATTTTTATCGTATCGAGATGGTTCCAGTGGAATTGGTTCAAAAATTGAGTTGGCTAAATATTGGTTTCAGTTTTCCAATTCAAATGGTATCCCGAAGGCCTTCTTTTTTGGTCCAAACCACACGCAACCTATTGAAAATCCTGAACCGGGAAATATTTTCATCTGAGACTAAACTTAAAAAAATCATAACTAAATTACCGTTTATCCGATTGAGCCTTCTCTTTCGGAAATCACAAATTTTATTATCTTCATTTTTTGTTTGGTGTTTGAATCGAGATTTTGTATGGATAATGACGTGGAACCTTATGGTCGTATCAGGCTTACACTTTCAAGTTAAGGTCTAATCGAATTGCACATCTGAGGCCCAATTTCTCACACCATATAATCTCAAATCTGGTTTTTGTCAAAGGAGGAGGTTCTCATAGTTCCCGAATTCACAAAAATATAAAAAAACTTTCTCTCTAATTCCTCCAAGATCAAACTCACGGTTTTCTCAAGTTTCACATTCAACAAATTTTTCAACAACTTTTGAAGATTAAGAAAATCAAGAGAAATTATCCTCCGATCTTCAATTCGATTGTTGCGATCTTTATACCTAACCTTCCTCTTCATTTCTATTAGTGGGGATTTTGGATTAAAGCACTTTTCTAAATAAGTGATTCTTGAATAAGCACTTTTGAAGACTCCTAAATCAAGCTTTGATTAAGGAATTGAATTGTGAAATTGATTTCAATTGTGAAAATGTGAATTGATTTGGAATCATGTTGTGAAAATTTAGAATTGGATAGGTATAATAAGTGCTTATTGAATTAAGTAGTTTTCATAAAAGTGCTTATTCAAAGCATCCAAACCTAATGTTGTGTAGAGATTATTTTGTTGATAATTGATCAATCATGTGTGATATAATATAGATCTTGAATTGAACAAAAATCATATGTTAAATGTGTGAATATTATGTGTTTGATCAATTGCCTAAGCCATAAAAATCTCAAAGAAACTGATAAAGCTGCTTTCTGACTCGCAGGTAACCGATTACCCAATCATCGTAACCGGTTACCATTCATTTAATTCACTTATCTTTAAAAACATTCACGCCATAACCGGTTACCACAAGTCAGTAGCCTTTTCTAAGGATTTTTGGTTTATGGTAATCGGTTACCCTATAATGGTAGCTGGTTACCCAAACAGAAACAACAACTTTTTTTGCATTGTTTTACTTCTCGTATTGCATTTTCTCTTCCGGCTTATGTTTCCTTGTTACCTTTGACTTGTTTGTTGAGTTGTACAAGGTACTTTGAACAAGCATTTGATTATGCTTCGATTGTTTCGTGTTCCACTTTATTTGTGGGACACGAATTCACTTTCTTTGAGAATATTCTTGTATTTCAATTGCTTCGTGCTCTACCTTATTTGTGGGACACGAACTCACTTCTTATGCGACTTTTCTCTTGACTTCTCTGTGTTTAAATTTATTTGTGGGATATGATTTCTCTCGATATGATTCATCCGGACTCTCTCACTCTATTGAGATGTATATTTGCATAATTGTGTGTTTTGTCTGGATTGTGTTTTCATGCAGGATGATTGCGTGGTCGTGTCTGATACACACTATTTGTGATTAATTTTCACATTGCTGATTTCTGACTATTATCTTGTTGTTGATGCTAGCTTTCTTGAGGTTTTCCTTGATTCTTGTATTTTCTTGCTTGCTTGATACGAATTGTTATCCGTTTGGTATTTCATCTCTTCCTTTTTACTATTTTCGCGCTTTACCGCTTTCCTTGCCATGAGAAGTAAGAATAGAGATGTATGATGGGGTTCTCTGTTGTTGATCATGTCAGGAACCCCTCTAGTTTATTTAAAGACCCACTTAGGGAAATTCCGCATTATGCGCATTATGTGTGCTACTTGTGCTTTTTTAAAACCCTACCTTTGAAGTAAGTATTATGCAGGTGTGTTTATATTTTGTGCTCACATATACTACAAATGACATGTCATCAAAAGGAGGCAAACATAAGGGGTTCATAATCAACCATCGTACATTCTAGTCCGTGCCATGCTTAGCTTACGTTGTACATCGACAATTTGGTGTGTCGATCTTTTGTATCGAGTCAGTCATGTGAAAAAAGGTGTTGTCCCAACCCTCGTATTTTGTCAAGAGTTTGCAATAGCCAATGCTGACATTCCGCCACCCGCTTATTTGCTTTGGGTGATCTACTCCCCTTAGCGAAATCATTTTATTTTTTACTTTTACCAATCCCGCTTGTTTGCTTTGGGTGATTCGCTCCCTTTAGCTAAAGCATTTCTCTTCTTTTACTTTACCTACCTTGATTCGCGATATCTAGGTTAGGCCATTTTGCTTGAGCTAGTGTGCACTACTCTCGCCATGTGTGTGCTCTCTTTGTTTGAACTTGTTGGTTGTTTGAGACACTACTCTCGCCATGTATGTGCTCTCTCCTTTTTGCTTGTTTAGGGCGTACTACTCTCGCCATGTATGTGCTTCCTTTGCTTTCTTTCTTTGTATATACCATGTTCCCTTAGGATATGCTTGCTTGTTTCCCGATTCGAGCTAGACCTTAGGATAGTAATCCATGCATGTTAACAAGGTAGATACTTCCCTCCATCCTTGACATAGGGCCATTATTGCATGATAACATTAGGGATTTGATTCTAGATAGTCTCTCTTAGATGTTTTCTTTCTTTTTTCATCCTTGCATTCAAAACTAAAACTTTCTTTTTCCGTAAACTTCAAAATGTCTCTAATAAACTTAAAACCTTTATCAAGGTAATAAACACTAATCAACTCCTTTCTTTTTGCTAATCGATTTTCCTCTTCTAAGATCATGTTAGTTCCTTTCCACTACAGGTCGTAAGTCTCCAATGGTCGAGCAGTGGTGGAATGATTGAATTTAACATTGTTCAACTATAAAACATAAACCCAACAAAACAAGTGAGCAGGAATATGGCTGCTCCGATTCCTTAAAAGGGATACATAGGCAGAGGCTTTTTGTGGGGCCTAATCGAGCACATCTTTGTAAAAATCCTTTATTTTCCCCACATTTTCTTTTCCTTTTCTTTTGCATGCATTCCATCTTTCTTTTTACTTTAAACCCTAGATATAGACATTGACCACACTCATTAGATTAGAATAACAAGAGTGGATACCATAGAGTACTACAGGCGTGTGGGGTGCTAATACCTTCCCCTCGCGTAACAGACTTCCTTACCCGATATCTTGGTTGTTTGACCATGATTTCTCCCTTCTCAGGTTTACTCGATGTTTGCCTTTCCCTTCCCGTGGGATAAAAAAACATTGACTTCATTGATTTCATATTCAGTTTACTATTCAATCATTATTTCAGCTGGTGACTTCACTGGGGACAGGTTGACCAATTGTTGGTCCATCCCGGAGTCGTTCATAGCTCTTGTTTTATTTTCTTTGGGTGTTTATTTTATATGCTTTATAGATTTGTTCATTTCATACATGTTTACCTAAGCATATATGTGCATTTCATTTTATTGTTTTCCATATTTTGCTGTTGTGTTGTCTATGTTTCATGATGGGTGGGTGTTACAGGAGGTAAAAAGTCCAATACCCAGGCCAAGTGACAAACAACAAAAACACTAGGAATAGAATGGAACATGATCAGTAAAGGATGTAGATCTCCCTATTCGGTTATGTCGTCCATGCTCGAATAGGTCCCATGATGCCATCATTATCACGTAGGTGTGCGATGATGGTATTCTCTAAATGGATCCGGGATTTTGACCTGTGAGCAGGGCGGGAGTGAATGCAATCTTTTACAGGTATAAATGGTGTCTGTTATGTTCTGTTGGTGACTGTTTGGTTCTCAGATTTATTTTCTGAGTTTCCGATCTTGTGTTTCCGAGGTTTCTTTGATTTGTGTTCTGGACCTTTGATCCTAGTATTCATGGTGTAGTCAGAAACAACACAGTGTCTAGTATTGGGTATGCCTTGATTACATGATCATTGCATTTGCATCATAGCATATTTAGTTTTACAAAAGAAATGTACAAAAATATATGAGAAAAAAGAAACTAATTTTCATATGCATACCATTTCTAGGTTGATCTGTGATTGTCATCAAGAATGGATAACAATGCCGATATAGGTAAAGAGCTGCTCAAGAAGACATCTTTTTACCATTTCATGGCTTTCTACTTGCTCAGTTGAAAGAGTTGGTTTTTCTTCTAACTGGTCCGAACAAGAAGACGTTCAGAGCTAGATATGGGAATCTGTTTCCATTAATGTGTGATGGTTATGAACATTGGGATATTGTATCTCTTTTGCAATTTTATGATCCTCCGTTGTGTTTCTTTACATTCAAGGATTACCAACTAGCACCAACGCTTGAGGAGTATGCCCATATTCTTGATGTCAAGATTTCGAGTTTCACACCATTTATCTGCTTGCCTGAAGTTCCCGATTATTCCGCTATCGCTAAGGCTCTTTATTTGAACCCTAGAGATGTGAAAAGTGATTGGGAAGTAAAAGATGACGCGTTTAGTTTTCATTTGGATTTTTGGTAGACAAAGCTAGAGAATTTGCAGGAAACAATGATTGAATTGAGTTCAATGCGTTACTGGCCTTCACGATATATGGCATCGTCCTTTTTCTTAATGTGGTGGACTACTCAGCAATATTTGTGTTCATGAACGAAAATCCAGTACCAACAATTCTTACCAATACTTACTATGCCATTCATTCTCGGCATGTCAAGAAAGGGTGTGTTCTCTGGTGCATTCATCTTCTTTATAAATGGTTATTGTCGCACATTCCTATCAAGGGACCATTTGTTGACGCTGCAGACACTCTTTTTTGGTCATGAAGGATTGTGGCTCTTACTTTTTATGATGTCGTCTGGAATAACATAAGGGGCGTAAAGGAGATCATTATAAGCTGCAGATTTTTTCGTAATGTGCCGCTTGTGGGGACTAAGGTTTGTATCAATTATATTCCTATCTTAGCACAGCGTCATCTAGGATACATCATGATGGATAAACCAACCTATCGTGAAGTGAAAACTGTTTATTTCGGTAAAGGTAAGGACCTTATCTTACTAGAGAGGATGAGAAGAGCGTGGAATCATGTTCATCAGCATGGAATAACTATTTTTGGTCAAAGGGGTTGCTTAGCTCTTGATCCCTACGTATAGTGGGTCAAAGATCGAGTGAAGGTGATATTGTTGCCTCACAAAAGAGAAGTGTCGTTGTACCCACAACCTACTTTTGATCTATCAGCCGATGGTTATTCAGCATCAGACACCACAATTAGTTATTCACTTCCATATGAATCATCCATTCTACAACCTGTTTCAAGTGAATCAAAGTTTATGTCCGTAGAACTCTTCAGGAAGGTTGATGTTGATAACCTTAAGTTAGAGTTGGACAAGCAAGATTTGAATATGGAGCTTGATTTTGCTGCGCAGAAAAAGCAATAGTTGCTTCATGAGGCTAAGTTGAAAGATACAGTGTTATAAGAATATGGTTTTCTTGAAAAATCGAAAAGGCCAAGATTCAAAAGTTCTTGCGTCCCAATTCAGACAGAAGCTGTAAGGAAGACTCAAGGTGATCTTGTCAAGATCCAACAAAAGTTTGAAAGTCTCTGAGCATCCAAATATTGTATGTAAGTCAATCATAAAGCTGAAGTCAAAGCTTTGAGAAAATAACTTCGTGAAGATGGGTCTAAATCACATGAAGTTGTCAAATGACAAGAGAGTTTGAGGAAACAGGTCCAAAGTCAACAGGTGTAGATTGATGAGCTCAAGACGCAAATCAGAGAGAAGGATGCCTTGAAGTTTATGACAGAGACTCGATTGAAGAGAAAGGATGCCCAATTGGCCTAAGTGACCGAAGAAGTGGCTCAACTCAAAGCTCAGTTGGGAGTTTGATACTATTTTTTTATCTCTATTGATCTCCTTGTATTTGATTTGTTCACCACCAATTTTATTGGACGGGTTCCTTTGATTTGACCTGTATGAACTCATCTTGAGATGTCTTTTGTATGGATGATCTTTTCCTATGGTATATGCAATCTCTTTCTTTAATGATGATTTGTCCATGTCCCGTTATTTATGTTATTGATGAAAATCTAAGATTTCCCTGGAAATGGTAAAACATTGCATTCGCATATCATGCATTCATATATTCCATGCATACAGGTTTTCTGGCTGGCTTACTTATCTTGGTTCTGCTTTTATTTAGCAGAAATTGCAAATCCAGTTTTCCACCACTATTCTACAAGAAGTAATCAACAACTTCAAATGGAACAGATTCAGAATGATATGGCTGCTATGGGTGACAAGATGGACTCACATGTGGATCAATTTATGGATATCATTCAGTCTATGGCTCGTTAACAGGAAGATATGAGATCTTTGATTGTAAGGCCCGTTGCAACTATAGTGGAAAGGGAAACAATAACCACCACTCATGGTGGTGCTGGAAATCTTATGGGCGTGCTTGTCGATAATCCTGCTGGTAATCCTAGTGGTCCGACTGTGAATAATCCTTATGGTGGTTCGGGTGGTCCGACTCCGAATGGTAATCTTGTCAATAATAATCATGATGGTCCAACTAGTCAGGTTGTTCTTGTGAGCAATGTTGGGGGGTATGTTCATCCACCTACTCCTACTCGCCAAGATAATGGGCAGACTTTTGTTCAACCAAGGGAAATTCAGATACCGGTTAGGCAGGTTGAGGAAGACTATAATAAGGATTTCTTTGTTAACCATGAAGAACCAACTGATGCTGACAAGAAGTTGCGCATGCTCGAGGAGCGTATGCGGATGTTTGAGAATCAAGGTGTTATGGGCCTTGATATGTCTGATTTGGGCTTGGTCCCGAGAGTGAATATTCCTCCACAGTTTACGGTACCGGATTTTGTGAAATACAAGGGAAGCTCTTATCCAGTAAATCATGTTAAGTCCTACTACAGAAGGATGTCTTCATATTCCAAAGATGAGAAGTTGCTGATGCATTTCTTTTAGGACAGTTTAACTGGTGGACCGTTGGAATGGTACATGCAGCTTGAGAGTTCCTGTATCCGAACATTTAGAGATATGGCTGAGGCTTTTGTCTAACATTACAAGTTCAAGTCTGATATGACACCCACTAGAACTCATTTGCAGAATTTGTCTCAAAAACATAATGAATCCTTTAAAGAGTACGCACTAAGGAGGCATGAGGTGATTTCGAAAGTCCAACCACCCATGATGGAGCGTGAGATGGTAGACAGATTCACCAGCACCTTGCAGGGGAAGTATTACATGAGTTGTAGTACTTATGATTCATTTTCTGAAATGGTGACATATGGGGAAAGAATTTAGATCATAATCAAGTTGGGAAAGATTCAGGATACCTCTAATGCTGGTAACACCAAGAATTATTTTGGTGGATTCCAAAAGAAGAAAGAAAGTGATGCTAACACGCTCTATGCGAGGAAGGGTAAAGGTAGAGCTCAATAGTTCGACTATCAAGTTACTGCTATGACTATTCTAATTTCCGCTCCTCGGAAGCAAGCCCCTAAACAGGATAATCAACTCAGACAGAGACTGCCATCGAGGAAGTTTGATGTGTTACCAATGTCTTAAGCGAAATTGTTACCTCAACTGATTAAGATGAACTTAATAGAGAAACACACTTTTAACATTGATCCTGAAAAGTTTCCGCATAATTTTGATGCAAATTCCCAATGTGATTTCCATTTTGGGTGTCAGGGGCATACTATCGAAAACCGTTTTTAATTCAAGCACAAGGTTCAAGATCTATTGGACACTCATACTGTTAATTTTGGGCCAGTGCCAGCACCCAACATTATTAAACAATCGTTGCCATCTCATGGTCGCACTACGGTCTGTGCCATTCTTGAGGTGGAAGAGTTGAACTTGGTAATGGATTTTGATCAGTTGGCTACTCATCTCTCATTTATGAAGGAATAACTGTGGAGTCAGGGTGTATTTCTAGGTTGAGGAATGGACTATGCAGATTATTTGATCCAGCCAGAAGGTTGCCAACTTTTGAAAGATGTAGTTCAGGATTTGATTACTAAAGGAGCTCTACAGTTTGACTACAAGGGTGTTGAGCCTGAGGTTAGAGAAGATGAGGTTTATGTGATCACTATTCTTGTCAAGCCAAAGATAATTCGTGTGCCAGTAACAATTCTAGCTCCTACTAAAAAGTATCCTTTGCTCATTATTGTGCCTGGTCTTGTGCAATATGTCAGTGATATTGTAGTTCCTTAGCATTATGGGGGCAAAGTTTATCACCAGGGGAAGAAAGTTGTTATTCAGAAACTAGAGGAAGATAAGTCTGAGGAGGAGAATCCCGAAGTTCATGATATTGTCAGCAAAAGTCGGATTATCTATAGTGGTCAAATTTTCTCTCCGCCAGAACAGCCAGAAAGTAGTGCAGATGCCTAAGCTAAGGAGAGAGGCGAGCTGATAATGGTTAACGGTGGAAAGTCGGGGAAGAATCCTCCTATTCCAACCTTGAATGCTGAGATGGCTAAAGATGTGACTGAATTAATGAAGTATATAAATAAGAGTGATTACAAGATTATCGAGCAGTTGAGCCAGACATCTTCCAATATTTCAATCCTTGCTTTAATTTGGGATTCTGAACCCCACCAAAATGTGCTGATGAAGTTTTTGGGGACTTCTTTTGTTCCTCAAGAGATTTCTATGAACCAGCTTAAAGGAATTGTGTAAAGTATTTCTGCAAGTAACGGTTTAGGTTTCACTGATTTTGATTTACCTCTTGAGGGGAGAAAGCACAATAAGGTGTTGCATATCTCAATGGAGATTTCTAAGATTACTCTATCTCATGTGTTGGTTGACACGGGATCATCCCTGAATGTGTTGCCAAAGTCTTCTCTCATGAAGTTGGACTACGAAGGGGCTGTGCTGAGACCTAGTAATTTGATTGTGAAACTATTTGATGGGTCGAAAACAACTATTTTTGGTGAAGTTGAGTTGCCTGTGAAGATAGGTCCTTAGACTTTTGAAGCAACATTATATATCATGGACATTAATCCTTCCTACTACTGCTTGCTAGGACGCCCGTGGATCCATGGGGCCGGTGATGTGACTTCCACTCTACACCAAAAGTTTAAGTTTCCACTCAATCGAAAGGTTGTCCCCATTTGTGGTGAAGAGGAATATATTGTCAGCCATTTGAGTACCTTTCGTTATGTTGAGATTGAAGGTTATGTGCATGAGACCCTTTTCCAAGCATTTGAAACTGTGCAAATTGTCAAGGCTCCTGGTCAAGAAGTTAAGGAGTAAGAGATCTCTATGGCATCTTACAAGCAGGCTCAGGCGGTCATTCAGTCTGGACATCTTGGAGGCTGGGGTAGAGTGTTGGATCCCCCTGTTCATAATGATAAGAAAGGTTTAGGCTTTGTGCCAGGAAAGGTATTCCCCATTCTCCCATCAAATTCATCAACAATGGTGTTATTCATGAGGAAGCTCATGCTGTGAGTGAGGGAGGTGATAACGACTGTGAAATGGACAAATGGATTCATCCTACTGTGCCAGGGAAGGAGCTTGCTAATTGGTCAATCGAAGACGTCATTCAAGTTACACGTTTTTAAGGGTAAATTACTTTTATTTTTATCATGCAATAATTCATGCACTGTGCCATAGGCGTAGTGAACATGCTATAGAGCCACAATGTTTTTCATTTGCAAAATTATCATCAATAAAGGATGTCTTTTTGCATTCAAATATTTTGTTCACTGTCTTTATTTTTTATTTTTCAAATATTTTGGCTATGTGATTTTTATTCTTCTTTTTAAATATAAAACTAAAATAAAATAAAATCAATCATGCAGAAACAATCCCCCATTAATCCCAGATCTTGTCGATAACGATTCTTCTATGGCTCATTATGACTTTGAAAATCCAATCTATCAAGCTGATGAAGAAGTTGAAGAAGATTGTGAACTTCCAGAAGAGGTAGCCAGATTGCTAAGGCAAGAGGAAAAGATCATTCAGCTGCACCAAGAGAATATAGAAGTGATCAACTTGGGTACTGAGAAGGTCAAGAGAGAAGTCGAGATTAGGGCCGCATTAGAAGACAATGTGAAGCAGAGGTTTAATGAAATTCTCTGAGAGTATGTTGTCATCTTTGTTTGGTCTTATGAAGACATGCCTAGGCTGGATACAGACATTGTTGTGCATAAACCACATCTCAAATAAGAGTGTCCTCCAATTAAGAAAAAGCTTTGAAGAACTCATCCTGAGATGTTTAAGAAGATTAAGGAGGAAGTTCAGAAACAATTTGATGCAGGTTTCTTGAATGTTATCTATTATCTACTGTGGATTGCGAATATTGTGTTGGTACTAAAGAAAGATGGTAAAGTGTGAATATGTGTGGACTATAGGGACTTGAATAGAGAAAGCCCTAAGGATGATTTTCCACTCCCTCATATTGATATTATGGTAGATAATAATGCTCAAGCTAAAGTTATTTCATTCATGGATGGTTTGTCTGGTTATAATCAGATTAAGATGGCACCAGAACACATGGGAAAAACAACTTTCATTACACCTTGGGGAACATTTTGCTACAAAGTGATGCCCTTTGGTTTTAAGAATGCAAGGGAAACATATCAGCATGCTATGGTTACTCTCTTTCGTGACATGATACATAAAGAGATTGAAGTCTATGTTGACAATATGATTTCCAAATCCCACACAGAAGAGGAACATCTTGTTCACTTGTTGAAGCTGTTTGAAAGGTTAAGGAAACCCAGGCTGAGGCTTAACCCCAACAAGTGCACCTTCGGGGTGAGATCAGGAAAGTTATTGGGCTTTATCGTAAGTGAAAAAGGAATAGAGGTTGATCCTGTCAAAGTAAAATATATACAAGAAACATTTGAGCCAAGGACAGAAAAAGAGGTTCGTGAATTTCTCAGGAGGTTGAACTACATTGCTAGATTCATCTCTCATCTTACAACCACTTTTGAACCAATTTTTAAATAGTTAAGAAAAGTTCCAACCACCAGGTGAAATGACAATTGCCAAGCGGCTTTCGATAAAATAAAAGAATATTTGCAAGAACATTTAATTCTCTCGCCTGTAGTGGAAGGCATGTCATTGATAATGTATTTGATAGTGTTGGAAAACTCCATGGGTTGTGTACTCGGTTAACATGACGAGACGGGTAGGAAAGAGCATGTCATCTACTACCTGGGCGAGAAGTTCAATGATTGCGAATCAAGATACTTATTACTAGAAAAGACTTACTGTTCACTCGTGTGGGCATCAAAGCATCTCAGATAGTACATGTTTACTCATACTACTCTCTTGATATCCAAAATGGATCCAATCAAGTACATTTTCAAAAAGCCAGCTCTCATGCGAAGAGTACCCCATTGGCAGATGATTATTACAAAATACGACATCTAATATACTACCCAAAAGGCTATCAAGGGTAGTGTATTGGCATATTATCTTGCTCAACATCCTATGGAAGATGGGTATCGGGCGATGAAGTTTGAGTTTCCTGATGAAGATATTATATATGTACGAGATTATAACATGCCAGGCCCAGAAGAAGGACCCGAGCCATGATCGTGATAGACGATGTTGTTCGAAGGTGCCTCAAATACATTAGGTAATGGTATCGGTGTTGTTATTACTTCTCCTGAAGGTTTCCATACTCATTTCACTGTCAGAATTTGCTTTGATTTTACCAAAAATATGGCCAAGTATGAAGCTTGTATTTTGGGGATCGAAGCTGATATTGATTTGTGAATCAAGATCTTAAAAGTCTATGGGGTTATTTCTCTAGTAATCAGTCATATCAATGGAGTTTGGGAGACTCGTCATCCTATTATGATTCTGTATCACGAGCATGTTTTGAGGTTAATCTCGTACTTCGATGAAATCACTTTCCAGCATAAGGGAGGAGAATAACTAGGCAGATGCTTTGGCTACTCTGTCATCCATGTTCAAAGTTAGGTGGGCTAACCATGCTCCCTCAATTTGTATCTTGAGGTTGGATGAGCCAGTGTTCTGTTATGAGGTAGAAGAAGAGGCGGTCAATGAAAAGCCTTGGTTTCATGATATCAAAATGTATCTTCAGACACAAGAATAACCAGAGGATTCTTCTGTCATTGACAAGAAGATTTTGTGAAAGTATGCAACCAAGTTTTTTCTCAACAATGGTGTTTTGTACAAGAGGAACTATGACCCTGTTTTGCTTAGATGTGTGGATAAACATGAAGCAAACAATATCATATAAGAGATCCATGAAGGCTCCTTAGGAATGCATTCCAATAGGTATACCATGGCCAATAAATTTTTTAGAGTAGGTTATTAGTGGTATAAAATGGAAAACAATTGCTACAATCACTCCAGCATCTGTTACAAATGTCAAATTTATGCCGACAAAATGAATATGGCGCCCAATTTTCTGAATGTATTAACTTCTCCTTGGCCCTTTGCAATGTGGGGAATTGATATGATTGGGAAGATTGAGCCGACTGCTTCCAACGGACATCGCTTTATTCTGGTGGTTGTTAACTATTTCACCAAGTGGGTTGAAGCAACGTCGTATGCCAATGTCACAAAGAAAGTAGTGACTCGTTTCATCAAGCATAATATTATTTGTTTTTATGGGGTGCCCGAGAAAATCATCACTAATAACGAGTCCAATCTCATTAACAATATGATGAAAGAGTTGTGCAACAGCATAAGATAAGGCATCACGATTCTTCTCCATGTCATTCGAAAATGAATGGTGTCATCGAGGTAGCTAACAAGAATATCAAGAAGATTATGTAGAAAATGGTTGTGACCTATAGATATTGGCATGATATGTTGCCATTTTATTTACATGGTTTCCGCACCTTGGTGCATACTTCAACTGGGAAAACCCCCTTATCTCTGGCATACGGCATGGAAGTAGTCCTACCCGTAGAAGTGAAGATTCTTTCTTTAAGGATAATGACATATGCACAACTTGACGAGGTTGAATGGGTTCTGAATAGACTTGATCAGTCGAATCTCATTGACAAGAAGAGATTGACGGCTATTTTTCATGGGCCGTCATACCATAGAAGGCTGAAGAAAGCTTTCGACAAGAAGGTGTGTCTCAGACTTTCTAAGCTGGTGACCTCGTGCTGAAGAGGATCTTGCCTCCCAACAATATAAATGCTAGGGGAAATTGTTGGAGCGGTGTAGCGGCAAGCAACAAATGTTTTGGAAATATTTATTAGGGAATTTATCGTGTCCACAGAGATTGGTTATTGAATTTTCGTTCGACAAATATCTCGTTAATGAGTTTGGTTTTAAATGGGTTTGTAAAGAAAATGTTATCAACAGAAAATAAATGTAAACAAAAGTAAAAACTAAGGAAGAACTTATCAAGCCTGCATATAATCTACTCATCACAGACTTAAATCTACCGACCAGTTACATTCAACCTAACAATACACACCAATGTCACTACGTATCACTCACAACCTAAGTCATTTCTAACCCAAATCAGGAGACCGACTGTATCACCAAGGAAATGATCTCTCTACTTCCTCCACAACACAGAAGACAACTATGTAATCAAACTGACCATCTCTCAGCACAACACAACCACACAGAGGCATTAAGCTCTGATACCCAAGTATATGTCAGCTCTAAATCTATCTCTAGAGTTCAGAAACTAACAGATAATCATCCTAAGACAACAATCCACAAAGATTTATAAAGCAAGTTTTATATAAAACCATGGGTGACAAATATACATAAGTTTAGAGTAAAATACATGTACAAACCCAACAAAAGAGAAATACATAGAGAGGAGAAGAGATAAACCACAAATCTTTCGGTTTGTCAATGCTAGTCAATGAGAAATCCACCACCTGTCATCCATAAGCAAAGCCCTAGTGTTGTTATCTAAGCTAATCCATTACAAAAATGAGGTGGATGAAGTTGAGAGAACAAAAATCTCTCCCAAAACCAACACCTTCCAAAATGTAAGAAAATGAAAATATAAGGAAAATCTGATCCGCAACCATCACCCCGTGAAATAAAAGCATCGCCTGGCGACAAATCTTATATACAAGGCCTAGGAAAGGCCACGTCTTCAAATGAAACAAATATCCTCTTTCGCCCGGCAACAGACTCACGTCGCCCGACGATGCATCTTCCCTCGCCCAGCGAAATAGCAGCGAAGCAAGGCAGGGAATTTAGCAAAATTGGTCTTCAAATTTTCGCCGGGCGACAACTTCCCTTCGCTCGGAAATCCATGACAGGAAAGAAACTTTTTTTGCTTTTTCTACATAACTTATTATGGCTCAAATCTTGGCCTTATTCCTTTATTGATCCAAAAATGCATCTTGGAGCTTTATTCCTATTGCTCCAACAATGCTCAAATACCAACAACATAAATACAAAACTATCAAACGATACATTTTATACAAGAAAATGCATTCAAACTAACGTATTTACACAAATGTAGGGTTATTCAATAATATTAAAAAACAAAAATTCGATAAGTGCAACAAAACTTATATACAAAAAAAGCTACAATTTGAACTTATCAAACTCTCCCCAACTTGAATCATTGTTTATATTCAAACAAAGTCTAATAACCTAAAGAAAAAATAATGATAAATCAAATAATCACGAATCAACGGGTTTTGAAATCAAAAAACAAATGCAATGGTTCAAATGAAAAACCTTACACACGAAGAAGCATACTTACCACTAAACTACGATGATAACATAAACATAAAACAAATGCTAAATACAAAGAATATGCCAAACATTCTAAAACAATACTTGGTCACAAATGAATCAAACCTAGCAAACATAATCATCGATAGATAAAAAACACACAAAAATGAGGTATTTTCACTCATCCAACAATCTTGCAAACAATAGACTAAGTTATGCATTCATCCAAAAATTTACATTGAAAATACATCACTTATTCAAAATAACATTATTCCATACTATTTTTTGTTTTTCTTTTTTCAATGCTTTTTCAATTTTTTTCTTTCTTTTTCTATTACCCTTTTTTTCATTTCTTTTTCTCCTTTTCTTTTTCTTTCATAACCTCATAGAAATTAACCAATGATTACATAATCATTTTTCTCCCCAACTTGAATTCAACCATACATTAAAGTGAATACTCCCTACTTTCTAAGGCAAGGTAATAATTCTTACCAAAATAATGGTTGAGGGTTCAAGAAAACAACGAATCAACATCCATGCAAAATGGGAAATTAAACACTCATAGACAAGCATTTAGAAATTACAACATGGATAGTGACAAAAGGCTCAAAGGGGTTACAAATGATCACACACTCACAAGGTGAATTGACTTATTTGGCCAAGGTAGTTGTGATTAAAATGAAACAAAAAATTCCTTGATCATGTTTAAGCTTTCATACAATCAACACAAAAAAAATTAAGCATAATAAAATCTAGTTAAAACAAGAATTGTGGTTTTCAGCATATATGAACAATGGAAAGCTACCTCACAAAAAGCGTAGGAACTAAAGTGATTCACAAATGAACAAGTATACAAAAGAATGAATGGCATAAAAATTGTAAAAAGTCTAAGTATCATGAATATACTAAAGTATAGTAAGAGATAAACACATACCCCGAACGTGTACAAAACTTTAACAAATCATTACCACGCATTCGCAAGTCGAAACGATCAAACTTGACAAATCACCTTAATATTCTACAAGTTACCGGACCAAAACTTGAGTGCAAACAACAACAAAATAGTTAGAAAAATAGTACTCCTACAAAATTTAAATGTAGAAAATTTACAATATATACAACGAACCAAACTCCTCAAGCTAAATACGACAAGCTTTCAGAAAACACAAATTGATATAACAAAAAACATACAAATAAAAATATGAACACCGGGTGAAAATGAATTAACAAGTTGAAAAGTGAAGATTTGAAATTCAGAACATTTCCTTGTTTCAACTTGTTCAAGCACAAATCACCACACACATAAACAAACCCAAACAAACATGCTTGTTTTACGTCGTAAGCTCGACGCCTTTATTGTCCGAGCTAGTAACCTCCTCTCATCATGCCATGATATTGTTACACCGTGCAAACCTAAAGATAGTGTCCTAACAATCACACAACAAATATTACGAAAATGAGACAATTCACAACAATACGTGAAAACACATATATGAACAAATATCATATACAAGTTAATGTACAATTTCTATACAACATATACATTAATTACAAAACTCAAAAACAAAAGAATTATCGCAATGCGAAAACAATAGAACCAATCCCTAGCAACGGCGCCATTTTGTTGGAGGGGTGTAGCGGAAAAAAACAAAAGTTTTGGAAATATTTATCCAGGAATTTATCGTGTCCACAGAGATTGGTTATTGAATTTCCGTTCGACAAATCTCTCGTTAATGAGTTTGGTTTTAAATGGGTTTGTAAAGAAAATGTTATCAACAGAAAATAAATGTAAACAAAAGTAAAAACTAAAGAAGAACTTATCAAGCCTGCATATAATCTACTCATCACAGACTTAAATCTACCGACCAGTTACATTCAACCTAACAACACTCACCAATGTCACTACATATCACTCGCAACCTAAGTCATTTATAACCCAAATCGTGAGACCGATTGTATCACCAAGGAAATGATCTCTCTACCTCCTCAATAACACAGAAGACAATTGTGTAATCGCACTGACGATCTCTCAGCACATCACAACCACACAAAGGCATTAAGCTTTGATACCCAAGTAGATGTCAGCTCTAAATCTATTTCTAGAGTTCAGAAACTAACAGATAATCATCCTAGATAAGGATCTAAGCAGTATATGTCTATAACAACTCACATCTCTAGCATAGAGCAAAAATCTAAGACAACAATCCACAAAGATTTATAAAGCAAGTTTTATATAACGTCATGGGCAACAAAGATACATAAGTTCAGAGTAAATTACATGTATAAACCCAACAAAAGAGAAATACATAGAAAGGAGAACAGATAAACCATAAAATTTTCGGTTTATTAGTGTCGGTCATTGAGAAATCCACCTCCAATCATCCATAAGAAAATCCATGGTGTTGTTATCTAAGCTAATCCACTATAAAAATGAGGTGGATGGTGTTGAGAGAACGGAAATCTCTCACAAAACCAACACCTTCCAAAATGACAGAAAATTAAAATATAAGGAAAATCTGATCCGCAACCATTACCCCGCAAAATAAAAGCATCACCCGGCAACAACTATTATATATAAGGCCCAGGAAAATCCACGTCATCAACTGAAACAAATATCCTTTTTCGCCCGACGACATACTCACGTTGCCCGGCGATGCATCTTCTCCTCGCTCGGCGAAACAACAACGAAGCAAGGCAGGGAATTCATCAAAATTCGTCTTTAAAATTTCTCCCAACAACAAATTCCCTTCGCTTGGTGATCCATGACAGGAAAGCAACTTTTGTTTCTTTATCTGCATAACTTATTATGGCTCATATCTTGGCCTTATTCCTTTATTGATCCAAAAATGCATTTGGAGCTTTATTCTTATTGCTCCAACAATGCTCAAATACCTACAAAATAAATACAAAACTATCAAACGATACATTTTATACAAGAAAGTTCATTATACACAAACTAAATGTATTTACATAAAAGTCAGGTTATTCAACAATATTAACAAACAAAAATTTGATAAGTGCAACAAAACTTATATACAAAAATAGCTACAATTTGCACTTATCACAAATGGGAACTCAATTATGAAGGACCATACGTTGTGAAGAAATTCTTTTCTACAGGATCTATGATTCCCACAACTATGGATGGAGAGGATTTCCCTCACCCCGTCAATGGAGATGTAATTAAAAAATACTTTGCATAAAGTGACCGCTGAGTTGACTGGCTCAAAAAAAAAGACACCCCGACAAAGCTGGTGAGTAGTTTCGGGAAAAAGATAGGGACAAAAGAAAGAGTGTTAGGGTGAAAAATAGGTACACCCGCTAAGTCGAACCAGTCAAAGGTCACTTAGGAAAAAAAGGGTATCCTGGTGGATTGAAAACCCGAAAGGGCGATCCAGGCAAAAGAGGGATAAAGCAAATGACTACATTCTGCGTTACATCTGTGATACTATTCTACACCACTTTTGTTTAACTGGGAAAGATAGGTGATCAGTCCAATCAGTCTGTTCAGAAAGTAAGATACTATGGAGTTTTGAGGTTACAAAAGTCATAACAGAGTCGGGACCCAATGAATCTGCCTCACATTACCACCCTTGTACTCTCTTCTGTATGTTTTACGCAATTACATATTTTCAGGAATTGGTTCTTGATGTAAATTTCCTATTTACAGTCCAATCAATCAATAAAATTATTTTCATCCAATTGTGCTTTGTTTTTATTTTTGTTGTTTTGTTTGCGAAAAGACGTCCATCATTTTTTATAAAACTTTGAATTTTAAAAAAAAACATTGAGGCTTTACATAACATGATATAAATGTTTGTAATTACTTGGATCTCAGGTACCCGTGATGACGACTAAGGTTGCCATTTGTTATACCTGGGAGACGTTGTTGTACTTTTCTTTGCTGCAGGTACAATTGATCCCCTGTGATAAGAAGTGTACCAGCAAGCAAGCAGAGGCTGGTCTGCTTGCAAATAGTGTCAAGATTTTAAGGATGAGGGATTTATATAGGATGGAACTCGATTTCCCCAGTGAATGTTCATCTCTACTCGAGCAGGATCCTTTGATTCCTAGTGATTAAATTCCATCAATTGGAGATCATTTATTCCCCATGAAGTCTCTTGTATCTCTCAAGTGAGGTTTGAGCATCTGTTTTATTTCTCCTTGAAGTCGACACTCTACTTCCCGGATGAGAGTTGGCATTTGTCTTCCCCATGAAGTGAGCGCTTTACCCTCAGGGAAGTTTATCCCATTCCTCCTCATGGGAATGCGCATGTTTCCTCCCCAGTGTAGTCCGCCCCTACCAAAGACGGTTGTTATGCCCAATAAGTTTGTTCCCCAATAAAAATCCATATTGACGTAAATCTTACAAAGATGGTTATCCCCAGTGCAATGAATATTACAAATACTTTCATTTAAGTTTTGTCTTATACCTAGTGGAGGAGGTAGCCTTACCACTAGTCGGAGTCGCTTTGCGAAGACCTTGAAATTGATTGGCATATTATTTCCATATTAAAGTGAGTCTTCTTTCCCCAATGGAACAAGTGTCCTAATTCCTTAGTGTTGTGTATATGGGAGCATTGGTCATAACTCTCTTCATCCCCAATGATGAAAGTTTGTCGAGATATTTCCCTAGTGGAGCCCTATTATAAAAAGTCCTTGCCTCTTCCCCAAATGAAGATCGTTACCTCGAGAGTAATATCCCCATGGTTCAATATGATGGCAGATTTCTTTCATTCAAGGACTCTTTTGATCTCTAGTGAAGTCGGGTCCCGATTATCTTTCAGCACAAGAATTCTCTTTATTCCTAGTAGAAGTCATCTTCATTTAGAAACTCTACGTGAGTAAGTTTCTATTCCTAGTGAAGTTCTCTTTATCATTGATAGGAGGTTAGGGATTTGTTCCCCTTGGAGTTGGAAGTTGAATCAGAGGTCAATATTTTTTATGATTTGCAATTTATATTTGCAACTTTCGCCCCAGAAGGTTACTTCCCCAGTGGTGTCAATCTTTGGAAGTTATTAGTTCTGAATCTTAATTCCCCACTGATGTTCATGCTGTTTATCTTTAATAGAAGTTCAGATAAGCAAAGATAATCATTCGGAAGTTCATTGACTTCTCAGTAGTCGATTATTATCGTGTTTTCCTCAATGCATCACTGGACATGCATAACTATATTGCATTTACCAAAACAAAATAAAAATTCAAGCATGCATAAATATAAGCCAATTATGTTTACTTGCAGTAACTAATTTTTCGTGCACTCAGATTTGAATCATCTCTGTAGCAAGCCCAGGGTGATCCATTCAAGTTCCCCAACAGAGTCTTTTTTTAGTTTACCACCAGTTGGGTCTTTGGCTTCATCCATTTCCCTAGTAGGTCGTGGTCTTCCCTTGCTCATGTAAGCCCGTGGTTATTGTACCCATACTTATTTGGCTTCCAGAATATGAGTAAGAGTCAGTATATAACCTTTCTCACTTCTTAAATATTTGAGTGTCCATACTTGGTGTGTGGTAATTCAGATAATTTCCACTTTTGAAGAATTTCACACTACCTTTGGCCCTAAGGATATTGTCATTCTTGCATAATTGCAACTACTTTAAAGTCCAATGTGTCTTGGCAATCTTTATAAGAGTCCTTTCATCCGGTCTTTTTCCTGTCATATGTCCTTTCTTCTGGACATATATTTTCGATACCTTTTATAAGGCCCCCTCTTCCGCTCTCTTTCCTATACATGTCTAACTCTGACCAAGACGTGAGTATCAAAGCCTTAGTAAATTTGCCTTCGCCTGATGTTCTTCCTTTTTCCCCCAGTGAAGTTTGCTTTCGCTTAGCGTCTCTCCGATCCGGTAAGTTCACCCTTGCTTGGTGTCTTTCAGTCTTAGGTCCACCTTTTCCTGATGCCCCTTTTATGTTGATTAAGGTTCACCTTCGCCTGACGTCCTCTCTCCTCCAGTAAGTTCGCCTTCAATTAGTATTCTTTCTCCATAAGTATATCTTTGTTTAGACCTTTCTTCTGGTCTATTCTTGTTATGTGTCCCTTCCTCCGAACATATATTTTCAATTCCTATGGTCTATTCTTGTCATGTGTCCTTTCCTCCGGACATATATTTGTGATATATTTGTTTAGACCTTTCTTCCAGTCTATTCCTGTTACATGTCCTTTCCTCCGAACATGTATTCTTGATATCTTTGTTTAGACCTTTCCTCTGGACATATATTCTTGAAATCTTTAATTATACCTTTCCTCCGGTCTATTCCTGTTATGTGTCCTTTCCTCCGGGAATGTATTCTTCATGTCTTTGGTTAGACCTTTCCTCCGATCTATTCCTTTTGTGTGTCCTTTTTCCCAGACATGTATTCTTGTTATCTTTCATTAGACCTTTCTTCCCGTCTATTCTTGATTAAATTGTCTTTTCTTCCAGACATATGTTTACAATATCTTTGGTGAGAGACCTTTCTTTTGGCCTCTTTCCTGCTAGGCGTCCTTAGCTCCGGACATATATTTTTTATACATGCGATAAGGTCCTTTCTTTTGGTCTCTGTCATACTTGTTCTTTCTTCTAAACATGTTCTTATGATATCTTTAGTGAGAGTCCTTTCCTCCAGACTTCTTCTTGTTGTGTGTCCTGTCCTCCGAGCATGTATCTTTCCCATATGTCTTTTCATCCGAACGAATGTGCCTGATATCTATGTTATAGTCCTTTCTTTCGGTCTCTTTTTTACATGTGTTCACTACCAACTCCTAACGCATGGTTACAAAAATCCATTTCCTGTTGTGTGTGTCCCACCCTAACCGGACATACATTTGTCCTTGGTAAACACTATTCATAAAAAACAAAAGTGCAATGATACCCAACTGACTTCAGAGTGAAAATTTTACGGGTCTACTAAGTATTCAATCCATTTTTAACCAAATTGTTTGAAAGGCCATGACCAATCTCACTTTCTGGTTAAAGAAGATTGAATAGTGGCAGCTGTTGCGCCTCAAAATTTTCCCTCTTCATTGTGACCTTAATTGGCTTATATTTCATTATCATATGCATATATGCATTTCATGGGATCAAGGCTATTTGATCAACAAGAAATAAAGTAATCATTTCACTGCTTTTATTGTGTGTCAGTGCGCTCGAAATTGCAGAGAAATTGGGTATTTCGGTGAATTTGAGATAGTATGTCATTGTAATCGACTGCCGACTCATCGTCTTGCAGATATTCAAAAATTCATAACTTCGATTTGGTTTATCATCTCTAGTTGGTTTCTTTTATGTCAAAAGAATCGCCTTGATATGTACTTTATTTCATATGTTCGGACCAAAAGCCAATACCTCAGGGAAAGCCTCCGAAGAAATGGATTTTATAAAGGTGTACAAGTGAAAATATTGTAAGAAAGTATGCTAAAGGTGCAGTTTTTGCAAATTAAAAAAATTCATAACTCGAAGACTGTTCATTGTTTTGAGCTCGTTGTGGTGACCAAGATTTCGTCTTGATGTTCCCTACATTTTTTTCTCTCACGGTCAGAAGCCAGTTCCACTCAGAAAGTCACCGAAGATATGGATCTATCAAATATGTTCGCACAGGAAAATTGTGATATATGTTTACCCATTTCATATTCAAAAAATCAAAACTTGGTCTATTTTTATCATATCAAGTTGGTTCGAGTGGAATTGGTTCAAAAATTGAGTTGGCTAAATATTGGATTCAGTTTTCCAATTAAAACGTGTTGTACCCCAAAATTCCCCCCCCCCCCCCCCTAATTTTTTTAATGCATTCTTTCAAGGGTTATCAAATACTCAAGAATCTCAAGGGTTGACCAGTCAAGATGCTCCTCCTAAGAAAAGGTCTACAACTAGGGTTTTTTGATTCCAAAGGAAGCTTGGGTTGCAAGGGTCCCAAATTCTTTCCATGGTTCTCCATAGGTCTCCAACAATGTTCATGTCAAGTTTCAAGTCCTACATCACAAGTTTGCTCAGTCGATGTCTCAGATGATTGAAAATCAATTGTATTGGGTAAAAAGTCAACTATGGTGAACATGCAGTCAAACTTCAAGATTTTTTTTTGACATCGACATTTTGAAGTGATATTCCTCAAGGAAAACCCTCAAATCATAAAAAGTCAAGAATTGCTAAATTAGGGTTTCCTTAGGAGAAGTCAATTGAGTTTTGACAAAGCATAACTTTCACATGCTTCATCAACTTTTCCCCAACCAAAACCAATTTTGATGGAAATTCAATTCTCTACAACTTTGTATTCATGATCAAGTCCAAAAAATGATTCATTTGAAAGGTATGAGCTAATACATTATAAGTCATTTTAAAAAGTCAACAAAAGACACTTTTTGTCAAGGAAACTTACATCAAGATAAAGACTCCAAATGCAAAAATGATCACTAGATAAATTCTAGAGGTCATCTTGAACATTTCAAAAAGTCCAAGATCACCTTAAAAAGATGAAACTTGAGCAAGTTATGAGTTTCACAAGTTGGGAAATTTTGAGGAAATTCATGAAATGCAAAATGAGCAAACTTGAGATTTTGAACTAGTGGGTCTAACTTTTGATGTTAAAGCATGTTCATAAGATGTTAAAGGACCTCTATATCCATTCACAATTTTTTTTATGATTTTTATTTCTTTTGTTTGAATTTTTATTCATTTAAATACAAATAATATCAAATAAATAAATATGGAACCATGGTATAAGGGCTTGGGCCTTTTGATTTCAATCACTTAATGGCCCATTACAACTTATGACAACCTATAAAATACGTGCAAGGTTCAAAAAGAAAGAGAATATCTCAATTATTGAAAGATTTCAATGTGTTTGATCTTTGTATTATCATGGATTGATGGCATGACTTTATGCCATATTTGATGGCTCATTTCCTTCCTCTATATATATATAAGCAAACATAACAGATCCAAAGGGACACGAAAGACTGGACCAAGCAGACACTAAAAAATCCCCAAAATTCAAAAGAATGGAAACAATCCATAGCCTATCTTCCAACCACTTTTGCTTTAAACTAAAGCAAAAAATTTGTTCCTGAAGTCCCCGAGAGTTCTCCAGAGTCCAAGATCAAGCCAAAGCATAGCCAGAACGTGACCCCTCCATCATGCCGGTTATCAAAGTTGGTAAAATTAGATATTATGGTTTCTTGCATTTTAAGTCATTGTTGATCCATTTAAGTTTCTCATATGCATCATTAGAACAGGATGGACGTATTACATGTGAGGTTTGACGATGAAACTGTGCCTTACCATTATTAGGGCTCAAAAATCTGTTGAGCATTGATTTGGATGATACAAGCGTTTTTAGATCCCAATAACCATGCCATTGGATTCGCAGGGTGTTAATTAATGGAACTAGGTCATTAGATCTTCCGCTTTAACACGTTTTTGCAGGTTTGGTGCTTTGGGACGGCCGAAGAAGACGACTGGAGGTTGACTCCGGCGTCGCTGAGTTTCGTTTGACTCCGGCAGGGCTAGCGTGGCCTAATGAAGCCTTATGAATGGATGATTCAAATAACAAGGGCCCACCTGTTTTGCTTGCGTGTAAAATAAAGAAATTTAATTTGTTTTATTATATAATTAATTATGTGCGTTTGTATTACCGGATGTACAGGCCACCCCAGTGGCAGCGCACATGTTCTTAAGGCTTACCTATACCTGCTCCAGGGTTCGATGCAGGCGTGGGACACTTTTTATTTTTCCATGTTTTCATTGCAGATTTAGTATAAACAGGCCTAACACGCGCATGGTGCACCTCCTATCTTGACCATTAGATATCATCAAGCCAAATATGCATGCCTCAAATGCGCATTCCCATTATGAACCATCAAAGACCCTCTGCATTGGATCCAGCGCAGCAACCTAGGCTCTCTGATTTGGGCCTAAGGATTTCTACATCTTTTTCACCCCCATTTTACTTGTTTGCAGACCCATTTTAATTTTCTTTATTTTTGTTTTAACTAACATTTTCTTTTTTAATTAGTTTTATTTTAATCAACAAAAATCATAAAATCATAAAACATTTAGATTTAGGTTTTTAATTAATTTATTTAATTTTAAATAAATAAAAAATTAATGTAATTACTTTTATTTTATTTTATTAATTAAAAATTAACTAGAATTGGGTTTAATCACTAAAAATACTTTTCTAAACAAAAAACAACAAAAATATTTTCTTAAACCCTTAGAATTTTTTAGGTCTTAAATACCTTCTCTTCTTCACCATCTCTGCGCGTTCGTTTATTTTTTTGCATTAATATAATTTTCTAACTGTCAAAGGAATGTAATACTTTAAATTAGGGTTTCTTTAACTTTTCCCCTTTTTATGGTTTGTACTCCCCATCCCCGAAGCGATGTAATAGCGTAGATTATTTCTCACATTTTTATTTTCCGCACTTGTATATATTTAACTGTTATATTAATTAGGCTTGCATGCTAAGACATAAAAAAATGTTAGAAAACCTAATCTCAAGACAAATAACTGAAAACAAAACACCTCACACACGCGCACCTCTAGGGTGACCCTCACTTATTGTCTCAGATTTTAAACAGGTCATGTCCCGCGACTGTGGGATGTTTTATAAAAGATCATAGTCCCTCGATAACCCTTCGATGTTGCCTCGGTAAACGATCTTAGTACTTTATGATAATTGCTAAAGTGTTCTACGAGTTGCCTTCGTGATTGTACGATGACCCTCGCATGTCCCTTAAAACATCCAATGATAGGGATACTTACTAACTAATGGTAGGATACCACTATATAAAGGAAGGGAGGAATAAAAAAAGACTTTTTGAGTAGGTAGATTGCTCATATTCGCTTGCTCACAAATCAAAAAACATTTCTCACAAATACACTTTTTCTTAAAATATTTTCAAAGACAAACACTTTGTATGAATTCTCAACGATACAAGAATCATTACAAAGTTTACCGCAGTTAGGCATCTTTCCAAAATATTCTTTCAAACACACAAACACAAAGCATTTTCAAAAGTGAGGTAGCGATTAAGAGCCTGTAGATAACTACGGATGAAAAGAGTGCTAACACCTTCCCTTTTCATAACTTACCCCCCTTACTCAGAAAAATTCTCAAAAGGTCTTTCCTGTTCTTTTCACCCTTTCCATTATTGGATAAAACAAAATTCGGTGGCAACTCTTGCTATCCGCGACATTTGCGATAAAATGCAAAACCAAAAGTCAATTCTCCAACCGTATTACAGAACTGGCTACTCTGTTGGGGAAAACTAAAAGTGGGGTTACCTTAGAGCTAGATCACCTTTATTTATTTACTTGTTTGCCTTGTGTGCTTTATATTTTGGGACATGCTTGGGTTTATTTCTTGTATAGATCATATACCTGAATCTGGGGGCATTTTAGGTAAGTAGTAATAGATCATGTAAACTGTACAGCGTATACCGATACAGTTGAAGTGATGGCTACGTTAGTGTGACATATTGGTTGGTGTTGGTGTCCCTTGAATTAAGTCAAGGAAAATGTTGGGCTGCCGCATGGTGTCATAAAGCAATAACTTACCGTAGAATCATAGTTGACAGAACTTAGCCATTAGAAGGTGGCGAGATAGCCTACTTTGGTGCATACTGAAGTTAGTTGATACTCAATTCTACACTCATTGAGGTCCTCGGGATATTTCAATCGCAAATCAGATGCTTCTGCTGAAACAATGCCCGAGAGAAAGATCAGTGATATTGAGACTCCTAGAACCCGATTACTTTTCTTAGGACAGGTTGAGCCAACTAAAACTTCAAAGAGGGTACTTACCTAAAACTCCATGAAAGCTTAAACCTAGGACCTTATATGTTTTGTTTGTATATGATCAATTGTTCGAAGATAACATCATGGCATCATGACATATCATTTTCTGACCATTTCAAGGACCAAGGAATTTATCTTTTTTCTGTTTTATAGGTTATGGCATCCGCTCGCAGAAACACTATTCAAGTCAACTTTGTTGTTAGAACATAGTTTGATTCTACAACCCTTGTAAGAGTTTTGATGATAACAAACACTCAAATAATAATTATTCTCTCTAAATGAGTATTTTATTTTACATGGAAGTGATGATGTAAGAAGCACATAAGATGATTTAGATCGTGTTTAAACTCTGATTCAACACATCTTATATAGAAAGCAAAATCTGCATAACACGATTATATAAAGAAGTTCTAAAGCTACAACTTCTGAGTGCACTAAACGCTATGAACAAGAACCCAGTTATTCTGTTTCATACAGTTCTGGAAAGAAGTAAAGGAGTCCTAATAGTAACATTCATCTTTTGATGTAATCTTTAGCAAGCATGTTCTGAAGCATTACATTTCATTCATGACTATTCAAAAGTAACGGATGAAAGAGGATAAGAATCTCTATGTTTGGAAAGTTCTTTAATTACTATTTATCAAAATTCCAAAATAACCTCACACGCGTTGCCTATATAAACAAGACTTGAAGGAGAAATCGTTTATGATTTTACTGCGCACAAAAAACGGGAAATATCATCACCTTCAATCTATTGAATTTCATTTGAGTAATACATCACTTATGTGATACTATTTTGTTAGAAGGCCAGAACAATTCTCTTGAGTGTTATCTCGTACAGAGTATGAGAAGATCAAAAACAGAGAATGAGCAAAACACATGTTTGACTCCTTGAAAATGACGCATGAAGGAAACATGCAAGTCAAACAAACCAAAGCTCTTGCATTCAGAGGTATGAAACTTTCAAAATGGAAGAAGATGAAACCATTAAAACAATGTTCTCAAGATTTCAAATTCTGGTTGCTGAGCTAAAAGTTTTAGATAAAGGGTACTCAACTGCAGATCATGTAAAGAAAATCATCAGAGGTTTACCCAAGAAATGGAGACCCATTGTCACTGCTCTAAAACTGGCCAAAGATCTAAATAAAATCTCTCTCGAAGAACTTGCCAACTCCTTGAGAAGTCATGAGAAAGAATTAGAAGAAGATGAGCCTTGGAAGCAAGGTAAGTCTTTAGCTCTTAAATCAATAAAAAAATATGAACAGAATGTTTTGCAGGCAAAAGAAGAAAACTCTGGTGGATCCTCATCAGAAGAAGAGGAATTGTCTCTTCTTTCCAGGAGAATCAATCAGTTGTGGAAGCATAGGCAGAGGAAGTTCAGAACTTCTAGAAGAACAGGAAATCATTCTGAACAATCTTCTGGATACAGAAAATCAAGTAACAGAGATATTGTTTGCTACGAATGCAATGAACAAGGTCACTAAAAGAGCGACTGTCCAAATCTTCAAAAAGTGAAACCTAAAAAGAAGTTCTTTAAAGAAAAGAAGAAAAGCCTCATGGCAACATGGGATGACTTAGAATCTTATGAAACAGAAACAGAATCAGAACATGAAAGAGCCAACATAGCCCTAATGGCCAACGTATCAGATGACACTGGATCATCTGAATCTAAATCAGACTCAGGCAAAAGAGGTATTCTCTAACTTTTCTAGATCTCAATTAGAAGAAAGCCTGTCATAAATTCTTGAAAGATATCAGCAACTTTGAGTCATAAAAAAGAACTTGAAAAAGGATCTAGTTTCTGACTCTGAAGAAACTAAGAAACTGAGAACATAAAACTTTGAATTTAAAGAAAAATTTTTAAACTCGAAAATGAATTACAAAACGCTCAGAAAGAAACTGTCTCAGAAGTTCCTAGTAACTCTGATAAGATCATACACGAATATGATCATAGCTTTCAAAAATTTCTTTCTAAAAACATACATAGGAGTAAGATAGCTTCAATGATCTATGGAGTTAGCAGAAATAGCAGAAAAGGAATAGGATACAAGGGTAAAGTATCTCAACCTAAGAAGGTTAAGGATATGGTCATAAAACACACACCCCTTTATTCTCACTTCACCTATGGGCACACACATGACATATAGTACACTAGTAATGCTTTTTCTGCCAAATCAAAATTCAAACAGAATTTTGGTAACTCTAACAAACAAGGACCCAAAAAGATAAGGGTACCTAAGGACAAAATTGTCTATGTTGCAGATGTCTTTAACAGTAAAATTGAAACACCCATCTTGGTACCTGGACTCTGGATGCTCTCGACACATGACAGGAAGAAAACATATGTTCCAAAGCCTGAAGCTTAAATCTGGAGGCTACGTAGGTTTCGGAGGCAATCATAAAGGAAAGATTATTGGCTCTAGACCTATTGGTAATGGTACACTTCCTTCTATAACTAATTTTTGTTAGTAGATGGATTAATACATAACCTGTTATCCACAAGTCAATTAAGTGATAACGGTTATGATATAATCTTCAATCAAAAGTCCTGTAAAGCAGTTAGTCAAAAAGATGGATCTATTTTATTTAATGGAAAGAGAAAGAATAACATCTATAAAATAAAACTTTCTGAACTAAAAAGTCAGAATGTAAAATGCCTATTGTCTGTTAACGATGAGCAATGGCTCTGGAACATAAGATTGGGGCATGTTAGTATGAGAAGAATATCTCAGATTAACAAACTCAATCTGGTCAAAGGACTTCCTAACCTGAAGTTCAGCTCAGATGCTCTGTGTGAAGCATGTCAAAAAGGCAAGTTTGCAAAACCTTCTTTCAAAACAAAAAATGTTATTTCTACCTATAGACCATTAGTACTTCTACATATAGATCTATTTGGACCAGTGAAAACAACATCCATTAGTGGTAAGAAGTATGGATTAGTGATCATAGATGACTATAGCAGATGGACATGGGTAAAGTTCTTAAGACAGAAGGACGAGTCACATTCTGTGTTCTTTGCTTTCTGTAACCAAGTCCAAAACGAAAAAGATCTTAGAACTGTTAAAGTCAGAAGTGATCATGGTGGGGAATTTGAAAACAAAAAATTTGAATTATTTTTTAATGAGAATGGAATATCTAATGATTTCTCTTGTCCTGGAACTCCTCGAAAAACAGAGTTGTAGAACGAAATAATAAAACTTTACAAGAAATACCCAGAACCATGATCAACGAGACTAACATTGCTAATAACTTCTGGGCAGAAGCAATTACCACAGCATGTTATATTCAGAATAGAATCTCCATAAGACCTATTCTGGATAAGACTCCATATGAACTATGGAAGAACAAAAAGCCCAACATTTATTTTTTTCATCCATTCGGATGTACTTGTTTTATTCTAAACACTAAAGAACATTTGAACAAGTTTGACTCTAAAGCATAAAAGTGTCTCATGTATAGATACTTTGAACGCGCAAAAGGTATATAGTATATAACACAGAAACACGGATTGTGGAAGAGTCCACCAGTGTCAGATTTGATGATAAGCTTGGCTCTCAATAGTCAAAGCAGAGTAAAATTTTTGCAGATATAGAAGTTCAATTTATAGCTACTGAAGACACTACATCAGAAGTTCCTTGCAAAGAATCACAGTCAAATATAGAAGAAGATGTCACAAACATTACAGTAACATCTGAAGAGCCCATCCAGAAAAGACAATCGAAGTAGTTTAGCTCATCCAGAAAACAAAATTCTGGGAAAGAAAGAAGACCCAATCAGAACAAGATCTACATTCAAAAATTCTGAAGAATCTCTCATGGGATTAGTGTCTCTGATTGACCCAACTTCCATTGACGAAGCCCTTCTAGACAATTACTGGATACTTGAAATGCAGGAAGAATTAAACCAGTTCACCATAAATGATTTGTGGGATCTAGTTCCTAAACCAAAATGGTTTAACATCATTGGAACCAAATGGGTCTTCAGAAACAAGTTAAATGAACAAGGAGAAGTTGTCAGAAACAAAGAACGACTTGTGGCACAAGGTTATAGTCAGCAAGATGGGATATACTATACAAAAACATTTGCTCCAGTCGCCAGGTTTGAATCTATCAGACTTTTAATTTCTTTTGTAGTAAATAATGGCATCACTCTTTATCAGATGGATGTTAAAAGTGAATTTTTAAATGGTTACATTGATGAAGAAGTTTATGTGCACCAACCCCCTGGTTTTGAAAATTCAAAACATCCAAATTGTGTCTATAAACTTAAGAAATCACTATATGGTTTGAAACAAGCTCCCAGAGCTTGGTATGAAAGACTAAGTAATTTTCTGTTAGAAAATGATTTTACCAAAGGGAATGTGGACACTAATTTATTCTGTAAACTATTTAAAAATGAAAATCTGGATTGTCAAATTTACGTAGATGATATTATTTTTGGATCTACTAAAGCCTCTTTGGGAAGAGAATTTTCTAAGTCCATGCAGGAAGAGTTTGAAATGAGCTTGATGGGAGATCTCAAGTTCTTTCTTGGTATCCAAATCAATCAAACTCCAGAAGAAACCTACATACATGAAAGCAAGTATGTCAAAGAACTCTTGAAGAAATTTGACTTGTCAGAATGTAAGCCAGCCAAAACTCCTATGCATCCCACATGCATTTTGGAAAAGGAAGAGGTAAGTAAGAAGGTAGAACAGAAGCTCTATAGAGGTATGATTGATTCTCTCTTATATTTAACAGCTTTAAGGTTTGATATTCTGTATAGTGGCTATCTGAGTGCTAGTTTCCAATCAGATCCTAGAGAATCTCACTTAACAACTGTTAAGAGAATTTTCAAGTATCTGAAAGGTACTACAAATCTTGGTCTTTTATATAGAAAAATAAAAGAATACCAATTAGTAGGGTACTGTGATGCTGACTTCGCTGGAGATAGAATTGAAAGAAAAAGTACTTTTGGAAGCTGCCAATTTCTAGGAGACAATCTAATCTCGTGGTCCAGCAAGAGGCAATACACCATTGCATCTTCAACTTCTGAAGTTGAATATATAGCAGTAGCTGGATACAACACACAGATGTTATGGATGAAAAGCTAACTTGAAGACTTTAACATATATGAGAGTAACATTCCCATTGTTTATGACAATACTTCTGGTATATGTCTTTTAAAGAATCCCATTTTACATTATAGGGATAAGCATATAGAAATTAAACATCATTTTATTAGGGACTATATTCAGAAAGGAATTCTTTCATTAAAAGTTATAGACACAGACCATCATTGGGCTGATGTTTTGACTAAACCCCTTTTTGAAGATAGCTTTAACTTCATTCTGAAACATATCAGCATAAAATTATGCCTAGAATGATAATTTTGTTTATGTATACTTTAACCCTCATAATTTTATGCCTTTATTTTTTTTTGTGAACATCTGATCAATAGTTCTTCAGAAGTAAGAAGGAAAGTTGCATCATGATCTATATAAGAAGATTTGAACGTTCTCCAAATGGTTCATTTCAAAGATAGAAGCATGAAGTTCACAATATCAACATTTGTCAACTCTATGCAAGGTTTTCCTCTAAGGCTGAACAAGTGTTCAAATTCTAAAGAGACTGAAACATTGAGTTGATGAATTGAGGCTCGTGTCATATCGGTAATTGTTTCATATCTTTACGCTATCCATCTTTTCAGGAATCATCAATGCCCGTTATAATTTTTTAAACCTTTTTCTTGTTAATTAAGTCTTCTATTTTCTTATATATATATATATATATATATATATATATATATATATATATATATATATATATATATATATATATATATACCTCGTTCACCTTCAGTATCACATTTCCACTCTCAATTCCTTTTTCTCTCTCTAATTTGTTCAATTTTTCAAAAACCCTAAAAGGGTCTGTGTGAACAAATGACTTCCTCTCAACAACTTGCTCAAAGTTCTCAAATCATTCCTGGCTCTTCTTCTTCAACAGCAGAAAGGTACGAAGAACCCTCAAGAACTCTCTTCACACCCATTGATTCACTGGAAGTTTTGTGTGAGCTTATTGTATATTTCGTCAGCATGAAGGAAACCAGATACGATTTAACCCCTGATGTTGAGTTCCAAGGATGGACCAATTACTTTGATCGCCTATTGGGTCCAGTTTTTCCAAGACTTGTTAAAGAATTATGGATTCACGCTGCAACTTCAAATCACTAGGCTACTTCTTTCGTTATAGGAAATAAAATCATCATTGCTGTACCACAAAATTTGCCCTCTCATGTTTTCCAAGATTTTCTCTTACATGGGTGATTACAAACACTTGCTTAAAGAAAATAATAATTTTGAAGATAAATAAGGTATCTTCGATTAGCACTGAGACAAGGTGTCTTCGATTGGCATTTGGATAAGGTGTCTTTGATTAGCATTGGGACAAGGTATATTCGATTGGCATCTGATCAGGTTGTCCTTCGATTGGCATCTGGACAAGGAGCTTCGATCGGGTGTCCAAAATCCTTTGACAAAAACTTGGTTCACAAGACTTCGACAAAGCAAGGGTTATTTCATGCCTGATTCGATTGAAAAGGAAATGACTTCCTTTGTGTGTTCCTTCAGCGCACAAAGAAAAAACTTGCTCTTCATGCTTGGCTTCGATTCACAAGGAAAGAGCTTCTTTCATGTGTGTTTCGACCCAAAAGGAAATGACTTTCCATGTGCGTGCCTTCAGCACCCAAGGCCAAGAATTCTTCAGATTTGCCTTCAATCCACTAGGCAAAGAGCTTCCTTCGACCCACAAGGCAAATACATCATTCGTGCCTAATTCGATTCACTAGGCAATGACCTATTTTATGATTGCTTTGGCCTCCCTCATACTAGAATCCATAAGGCATTGGCTTCCTTTGTGCTAGTTTCAACTGGGCAATGGCTCCCTTTGAAACGGTTTCGATTCCACATCTAAAATCCTTAACACACGTTTCTCCACCTTTTGACACCTAGTAAGGCCTATTTGAAGGACACGCAAATGATGCCTTCAATGGACATGCATTTGGTCCAGTTGAAAGACATACAATGGTTGGAAAAAAATTTTACTTACTGGCCAAAGTCTTGCATATTTCCAGGCCCAAGCCTCCTGCACAATCACATTCATGACAAAAGAAGCTTTGACTGGCCAGAAAAGAGCTTTCGATTGGGTTAGTTGAAGTGTTTTAGATCAAGCTACTAATGCAAATAATGGCACAATCGAAGGCCTAATGATAAGGCCTGGGGAAATTTGAAGGAAGGTGAGAAGGCTTCTATAAAGCCTTCAATTAAAAAAGAGCTGAAGCAGCATTCGACCAGTCAAAAAGGAAGAGTGGATGCTTCGATTGGTTTGAATTAAAAGAAAGGAAATCGAAGAAAGTAACACTTGGGGGCTGATCTAAGACACTTTGGTGAAGAAAATTATGAGCAATTTGAATTCGTACAAGTCTCCAATTATCACCTGTCCAGGTTCATTCCCAATTCCCAAACAGCATGAAAATCCTCTAAATGGCAATCTTTAAATTGGTCTGATTTTATTTTCAAAGCCATGTTTAATGGCTGGTCTTTAAGGACATGTTTCTTTCCCCATTTTCTTTTCTCCTCTCACTCCTATAAATACAAGACATCAACATAAGCCAAAGGAAGGAGACTCCATACATGTGCACACAAACTATACGCATATCACTGCCTGAAAGAAGCCACACAAAAATCACAAAAATACATCAAAGTTGTAAAATTCAAACAGCAAATTACAAGCCATCCCACGCTCTAAATCCCAGATCGAAGCACCTCCAGTTGGTAAAGAAATTTCAGTCTCATTCAATTTATAATGTAAACTCATGTGGATTGCATATTCATGGTATTCCTGTTGTTTAGGAATGATTTAATGCAATATATGTAAGTTTCAGCACCCAGATGCTAGGATACCATTGCCAGGGGTCTTTCGAAATAGTCATTTTCGAAACTCATGATGTAGACCATTGCAAATCGAAACAGCCCCAGATCCAGGTTCAGGGGGTGATTTCGTTTGGGATAGGTTTTCGTTTTTTTTTTTAAATTAACAGAACTCGCAGGACTCCATATTGGTGTCATTTCTTTCGATTGATATGCTGGCCCAATGGTAACGGATGCACTCATAGAGCTTTCACGTTTCATGTCCTTGGTTCGATCCCAATTTGCTGCGTTTTTGCTTTTTTTTCTAACATTTTGTTTACAGATCTGATGCGTACAAGCCAAATACACTCACCATGCACCTTCAAGTTTGTGCTTCTAGATGTTAGCGTATCCAGATCCAATGCTCTCACACGCAGACTACCATGCGCTCCCCAAAACTTCTCCTCACTTGATCACAAGGCAAATTGGGCTCCTTTTATCACTAGGCCTATTTTTTACAACATTACACCCCCCCCCCCCCCCATTTTCACTTTAGTACCAGACCCATTTAACTTATTTTCTTTACGTTATTTTAATTATATTTTTTCCTTATGCTTTAAAAATCTTTTTTTCTATTGTTTAATAATACAAAATCAGAAAAAATGATAATAATAGACTAAGGATTTTTCTAATTAATTTTAAATTTTTGTAATTTAATTAATTATTTTGACTTTATTTTATCAATTTAAAATCAATTAGAATTAGATTTATTTAATTCAAATATTTTCTTAATAAAAATACAAAAAATATTAGAATTATGCTTAAATTCATTTAATAATTATCTTTTTTAATTAAATTTAGATTTAAGGTAGTTTAATTATTTTAATAAACAAAAACCAAAAATAATTTTCTTATTTTACTTAGAACTCTTTTAGGGTTTAAACATTCCTCTCGACTCACACGCATTATTATGTTTTATTTTGTTTCCAAATTATTGTAACTGCTCACAGTCTGTAATAGCTTTAATTTAGGACTTTACTTTTACTTCTTTATTTCCCCAAAAATTTGGACATGTAAATACCCCCTCCCTGAAGCTTTGTAATAGCGTAGATTTAAATTCCCACACTTTAAATTCATGTACATATTAACTGCTTAGATATATGCCTAATAGGATTGCATGACAAGAGCATAATCAATTAAACGCTGGCAAACCTAACAAAAAAGAAAAAAATAATTTAATACAACACACTTGCACATGTCCACATCTAGGGTACGCCCACTTCAATTGCCTTCAGAAATAGTCACAACTCTCAAAACGTGAGAGATTTTAGTGGCTACCTTCTGGTTCAAAAAGATCATAAGTCCCTCGATGACCCTCTCGATGTTGCCTCCGTAAAAATATGATCTTAGAAGCCTAGGGTAGTTACTAAAACTTCTTGCCCAGTTGCCTTTGTGACTATAAATCATCCCTTAGAATGTCCCTCAAACATCCAACGATAGGGCTATCTACTCACTAATATTGGGATAGTGATGTCTAAAGGATGGGAGGAAAAGAACAAACCTTTCGAGTATAAGTAGATAGTTCATAGATGCTTGATCAAAACAAAATTTCACACTTACACAAAACAATTTCAAAAAAAATTTCAAACGCTTTATCAACACTCTTGAGGAATGATACAAGTGTTATCATAAAGCGAATTGCCACACTAAGGCAATTTCAAAAAAATTTTCAAAAATACACAAAAGAACAAGGTATTTCAAAAAACTGAGCTAAGCATCTAAGAGCCCGTAGAAAAATACAGATGGAAATGGTGCTAACACCTTCCCTTTCCATAATCTACCCCCTTACTCATAAATAATCTCGAAAGGTCTTTTTCAGTTTTTTTCACCCTTTCCTTTGTTGGATAAAAGAAAATTCAGTGGTGGCTCTTGCTTACCGCAACATTTGCGAACACAAACATAAAACCAGCATAACAGTCGGTTCTTCCACCATATCACAGAACTGGGGACTCTGCTGGTGATCTAAAAGTGGGGTTACCTTAGAGCGTAGTTCATATTTAACTTGCTTTCCTTGTATGCATCGTTTGCTTTATCTTAAAGGGTTTTGCTTGGGTTTACTTGTAAAGATCCTACATCCGGATCTGGGATACCTTTTAGGTAAGTAGAAATAGATCTTGGGGACTGTACGGGGTATACTGACACAGTTGAAGCGATGGCTACATTGATGTGACACATTTGTTGGTACCGGTAGCCCTTGAGTAGTCAAGGAGAATACGGGGCCGCTGTATGTTGTCATGAAGCATCAACTAACCTTAAAACCTTTAACTGAACCAACATGGCCATTAGGAAGTAGTGAGATAACCGACTTTGGTGCAGTCCGAACTTGGTTGATACTCGATACTCATTGAGATCTGAATTCCGAGATATTTCGGTCACTAATAAAGAGGCTTGTGCTTAAAAAATGCCTAGTGAAGAAAGATCAGTGATATTGAGACTCCCTAGAACCCGGTTACAATTAGTAGGACAGGTTGAACCAACTAAGCTTCAAGAGGGTACTTACCTGTGAAATCCATGAAAGCATAAACCTAAGGGTCTGTTTGTATGATTGTATATATTTGTTTGTACATAACATTATAACATCATAACATGGCATATCACAGTAACCATTTCAAGGGATTCTAGGACTTATCTTTGTGTCTGTTTTGTAGGACATGGCTCCCATTCACAGAAATAATATCCAAGTCAACCTAGTAAGGGTACCTCCCTGTTCATTGCTTTACATTTCCCAACTACCAGTTGGTACCTACCATGGAAGAATTTTCTCAGTTATTGGGTGTGCCTATACTTAATTAGTTACCCTTCAACAGTATGGAAAGAGACCCAAAGCCTGAGGAGACCGCTCAAGCCCTATATTTACAACGGTCTGACATTGTGACCAACTGGGAAACAAGAAACGGTGTCAAAGGTTTTCTCGCCAAGTTTTTGTTTGAGAAAGCTCACTATTTTTGGGACACCCTGGACTTATAGGCCTTTGAAGAGGTGTTGGCCCTTCTCATCTATGGGATGGTACTGTTCCCTAATCCGGACCAACTCATAGACGTGAATACGGTCAAAGTCCTCATGTCTCATAACCCGGTGCCTTCTTTGCTTGGATAATTTCTGCACTCTTTTCACACTCGCATTGTAAAGAGAAGAGGGACCCTTATGTGTTGCACTCCTCTATTTTCTAGGTGGTTTATTTTGCACCTACCCCGGTCTGTTGTGAAGAACGAACAAGGCTTAAGATGGTCTAACAGGCTGATGTCTCTCACAAATTCGGATATTCACTAGTGTCCTCGATTTGTGGAAGACGTTACCATCATTGATCACTGTGGGGAATTCCCTAATGTCCCTCTCCTAGGCATTAGGGGACGAATCACTTATAACCCTTGTTTGGCGTTGTGACAGTTTGGGTATGCTAGGAGGGATAGTCCTCACAATGTATTGGTTCAGGGAATTACACTCAACTACGAGGATGATGTTCAAGGGTATCGTCAAAGGTTCATACGAGCTTGGGACATGGTGAAAAGAGTGGATAGCAAAACATTGGGGCATAAGAACTCCATCCCTTTGGAGCCTTATCTTAAATGGGTACGAGCACGCGCTCAAAATCTCATGATGACTTTACCCCAACATCCCGCCAATCATCATGGAACCTATCACGAGATAGATGTACCTCATACCATTATCCATCCTTACATGCCGACTACTCTCGAGGAATTGCAAAGGTCTTAGGTTCAACTTAAAGAGGAAAGAGATACCTTTGAAGCCCAGTTCTACGCAAGCGAGAAGAAGGTTTTGGAGCTTACAAGACAACTGCATGAAGAAAAGAGTTTTAATGCGTACATTGCACCCAAGAGGATGCTCTCAAGGGAAGCCTGAGTCTTGGTTGATTTAGGAGTTTTTATTTCACTTTTGTCTCTTCCATTGTAAGCCCAAGAGACATCATTGTAATCATTTAAACTTATGAATGCAATTAGTGTTTGTTCTCTTTTTAACTAAGCAAATTTAAGATCTTAAAAGTCCTTGAAAACATTGCATAAACATTATCATGCATTTCATTGCATAAGCAGGTATTTCAAGATAGGTTTCTTATCTTTTAGTTGTTTATTTCAGCAAAAAGATGGCTCTTGAACAAACAGTAAAGGACAGCTCAAAACACTAAGTTTCAGCAAATGTTCCTGGCTTTGGCAAAGGGGCAAGAAGATCTGAAAGCTCTAATCGTGAATAAGAAGACTAAAAAGGAAAAGAAATCAACTGGTGTCTTGAATTTGATAGGAAAAATACCCTTTTTAGTCCCTTAACTTTACCTCTGGGTCAATTATGGTCCCTTAGCTCTAAAGAGTTCCAAATTGGTCCATGTATATCCTTTCTGTCTGGACCGTTAGTCAAAGTGAATTATAGAGCTTATGTGGCATATATGTGGCATTGCACGTGTATACATTTTCATCCAGGTGGATTAAAGTATTTAGAAAAAAAGGTTACAACATTACATGTGTTAAAGGATCAGATTACATCTCCAATAATTCGACGGTAATCCTTGGGCAGCCATTGTTGGTAGCTCCTATATGCGAACAAGCTGCGAGTGAAGCGAAGCCACAATCTGACCATAACATTACAATCGAAGCGAAGCGAAGTTGAAATCGATCATAACACTTCTCATTGTAGGTATGTTTCTGCAAATATGTGATTTTCGTAGTTAGGGTTTTTTGAAATCAATGTTTCTGAAATCAAATATCTTTTTGTTCATTTAGGACCTAGTCTGAAATGGATGAATATCTCAACATTACAATACACCATAATTGCCAATTTGTTATTGAGGACATGAGTGTTTACGAAGGGGGTGAGATTGCTGATTTGAGAGTAGATGTTGATAAGTGGAGCTATTTTAAATTGATAGGTGCTATTAAAGAGCTTGGTTAGGCAGATGTAGAGAATATATATTATAGGGATCCTACTGTGGGATGAATATGTTGGTTGATGACATGGGAGCATTAGAGATTGCTGATCTATATAGGGTTCATCTTAGTTTTGAAGTCTTTTTTTAACACACGTTGTCAAAGCCTGATTATGCTGATGAGACAAAAGTTGTGTTAGATGAGGTACCCCTTAATGTGATAGTTGATGAGGCGGTAGTTGCGCTTGAGGAGATGTTGAATGAAACTGATGTAAGGGAATATGGTGTTAGAGTAGGTGATGTTAGGGAAGATGATGTTAGCATGGATGGTGTTGGAGAAGATGATATTAGGGAAGATGGTGTTCGTGCAGTAGGAATTAATGATAATGTTCCAATTGTTGATGTGGTTGATGAGGTTGAAAGTGTTGATATTGGACATGGGGCTGGTGAGGTTCATGATGCTGTTAGACTGACTGATGATGATGATAGTTCTGATGATAGCACCTTCAACTATGATATTGCAACAAAGGTAGTATTTGATGATGACTCTGATGAGTATGACACTGATTTGGAAGAGGAAGAGGGTAACCTAATTAACTATGAACACATGGAAAGCAAAAAAGGAAAAGAAAAATGTGAAGCAATCAAAGAAGATAGCAAAGAAAGTGATAATGAAAGTGATAATCTAGGAAGTGACTGTGATAAAGATGATAGCAGTAGAGTTAGGAGAAAGAAGTATCCAGTTTTCAAGCTTCCAAAGGATATGGGAAATTACAAATGGGAAGTGGGAACCTACTTTAGTACAGCAGAAAATTTCAAGAAAGCCATTACCTCTTATGTAGTCCAATCTGGCAGAAATTTAAAGTTCATTAAGAATGACAAGACCAGGATTAGGGTTAGGTGTAAAGAAGGATGTGAATAGGAATATTTGATATGGTGGCAAAACCGACTGTTATATACTGGTTTTGCGTTTTGTATTCGTAAATGTTGCGGTAAGCAAGAGTCACCACCGACTTTTCTTTTATCTAAATTAAGGAAAGGGTGAAAAGAACAGAAAAAGACCTTTTCGAGATTATTCTGAGTAAGGGGAGTAGATTATGGAAAGGAAAGGTGTTAGCACCCTTTCCATTTGTAGTTACCTACAGGCTCTTAGATGTTTGCTCATTTTGAAAGTACTTTGTGCTTTGTGTGTTTGAAAATATTTGGAAAATGCCTTAGTGCGGCGATTTGCTTTGCGCTAACTCTTGTATCAGTCCTCAAGAGTGTTGACAAGGCAAATGTTTTGAAAATTTTTTTTGGAAAGTAGTATTTGTGTAAGTGCAAAATGTTTTGAGCAAACTTCTAACAGCTATCTAATTTATACTCAAAAAGGTAGTTCTTTTCCTCCTATCCTTTAGATAGTGTTATCCTACTATTATAGAGTAGGTGGCCCTATCGTTGGATGTATAAGGGACATTCGAAGGGACGATACAATCATGAAAGCAACTTGTGGATACGTTTTAGCAATTTTGCTTAGAGACTAGATCATTTACCGAGAGGCAATTGTAGGGTCATTGAGGGACTATGATCTTTTGATTTTATGGGTCTTTACTAAAGTTTCCCCGTTTCAAGGGACATGACTGCTTTATTTCCGAAGGCAACCAAAGTGGGGTACCCTAGAGGTGTATATGTGCAAAATTTGTTGTATTCAGTTATTTTTGTCTTTTGTGTTAGGTTTGCTAACGTTCGATTTTTATGCTCTTTCCATACATGCCTAATTACTAGCAGTAAATATGTACAGAATATAAAGCGTAGAAGGTAAAAACCTAGACTATTACATGGCTTCGGGGAGGGGATTTACAATATACAAAATTGGGGGAAGAAAAATAAAGAAAACGGATAAAAGTCCTAATTAGCTATTACATACCAGTATGCAATTAAAATAATGTAAAAATAAAAAATAAATAATGCGCGAAAGATTGAAAGTCAGTATAAACAAACCTAATAATACAAATCCTTTTTTGTTGTTTTTTATTATTCAAGAAAATAGTTAAATTTAAATTATCCTAAAGTCTATTTAGAAAATAAAATTAACCAAGAAAAAAAGTCTAAATTATTATTTTTTAGTTTTATTTTATTATTATTTAAAGAAAATAATTAAACATGAGTTAAGTCCTAAGTTCTATTTTTTTTTTAATTCAAGAAAAATAATTAAAATAGTTATTAATTAATTCACAAAATTAATTTAATTAGAAAAACTAAAACAATATTTTTTGGTGATTTTATTTGATTTGAAGTTAGTTTAAAATCAATAAAGAAATGAGTGAAGCAAAGTTAATGGTACGAAGCGCCCTCTTTTGATTAAAGGGGAAACATGGTCTTTCGATTTAGGTGAGAATGATGGTTTTCGATCCCTGGGGCCAGGCCTTCGATCTTGTGAAGCCAGGCCTTCGACCTAGCAGAGGACGTTGTTGGAGGCGCCAAATGACTTTGCCTGAAAGCACTAAAATCTGCAAGGAAAATTTTCAATAGTACAAAATCATGACCTGAGCGTGAACCCAAGTCTTTTTTTCAGTTCGACCTCACATTAATTAGACTTCTTTGAATTCGAATTTGGGCTCGTTTGCCTTAGAAAAAAAACATTGTCTCTTGGGATTCGATGAAAAGCATGTATCGTACCTTCTATCTTTGTATGTCCATGAGGGTGTTGTGCTATATTATATCCTGGGCATGAATCAGACACTAGGAAATATCAATATATCATGAAAACAAAACATGAATTTGAAATTTTACTAAGGATGAGATGCTTTGACTGGGGCGTGAATTGGCTAGTGTTTGAGAATTTTTCCTGCAGATTTCAGAGAATAAATGGAGTGTTGTTGAAACTTCCTTCGATTGGGACCATGTATGAGGATTTTGATACCTTTGGGGTGGTTTATGGAACAACGTATGTGTGTAAGCCTCCATTTGGCTTGTAAGCATGCTGCTTATATAGAGTAGAAGGGAGGGGACAAGAAGACAAAAGTTTAAACATCTATAAACAAATGTTTTCAAAGCCATGAATGAAGTTTTGTAATGTTGCAAAAGTCATGGAAACTTGTCCCTTTTTGAATTTGAATGAACCTGGACACGCTTCCCTATTTCGAACGCCTTCAATCCCTACCCTTCGATTGGTCTCAAGTTGCCTCCTTCGACTGGCTCTTTTGAATGGACATTCTGTGTACGCTTTGTGCCCTGTTCGAATGGGCCACCAAGGTGTGTCCTTCGAATGGCTATCATGCGTGTTGAAGTGTGTACAATTGTTTAAAAGGGGGCCATTCCCCAGTTGAAGTTGGAACAAAGGCAACCTATGCCTTGTGGATGCTAGCATGAAGTAAGTCAAAGCAGGCGTATAGGAGGCCATTGCCTAGGCGAAGCTGGCACAAAGGTAGCCAGTGCCTTGTGGGTCGAAGGCAACTTTTTTTTTTGCCTGGAGAATCAAAAGATGCTTTTTTCCTGGTGCATCAAAGGTAAACCTGAAGGAGTCTTGGCCCTGTATGCTGCAGGAAAGCTGAAGAGGGGGCTTTTCCCATGTGAATCAAAGACCAGTGAGAGGGGCCTTTTGCCTTGTGAGTTGAAGGCATGTTGATGGGACTTTGCCTTGTAAAACCAAGGCAAGCATGAAGAGGCATATGTGCGCTGGTGACACGCCGAGGGGCCTTTTTCCTAGTGGAAGCTTTGTGAATCAAAGGCCAGTTTGAAGAAGTTCTTGCTTTGTATGCTGAAGGCACGTAAAGAGGGATAATTTGCCTAGTCGAAGCAGGAATCAAGCTTGCTCCAAAGATATCAAATGCGCCAATGAAGCAGGAATCCAACTTTCATGCAGGTAGCCACTGCATTGTGAATCAAGTCAGCATGCAAAGCCAATGGTGAAATCGAAGGAGCATTAACAAGAGGCCTTTCCTTTTTGGATTGAAGGAGGTTGTTTCAAAGGAAACACATGCCCAGTCGAAGCTTGTATACAGCAAACAAGAAAAATTCCAAGGCTTCAATCGAAGCTTGGAAATTTGAGGCAAGCTTGGAGGAGATTAGGCGCTCAACCGAATCCTGTCCAGACGTCAATCGAATGACCCTTTGACATGCCAATCGAAAGACTTTGTTAAAGTGCCAATCAAAGGACTTTTTTAAAATGCCAATCGAAGCCTCCTTGTTTATCTTCAAAAAAAATCATTTTTTCCTTTAATCAAGTGTTTGTGATCACCCATATAAGAAAATATCTTGGAAAACATGAGAGGGAAAATTTTGGGGTACAACAGAATCCTATTGTGCTAAATTGTCTACTGAGGATTCTTGGTAACTAAGAAAGGTAGTAGACAATCATAGTTGCAGTAGAGAATATAATGTGAAGTTAATGAAGACCAAATGGTTGAGAAAGAGGTTACAGAATTCACTTAAAACCAACCCTAGAATGAAAATTAAGGATATTAAGGAGAAGGTACAGAAGAAGTGGAATGTGGGGGTCAACAAAACCAAGGCCATAAGGGCTAGGTTTACAGCCAGAGACATGATCGATGGGTTGTTCCTAGAGGATTATTCAAGGATATATGACTATGCACATGAGTTATTAAGAGCTAACCCAGGGTCAACTGTAAAAGTGAATGTCGAACCTTCACAAGAAGGTGGTGTTCAGAAATTACATTTCAAAAGGATATACATATGTTTGGCAGATTGTAAGGAAAGCTTTAAGTTAAGCAGACATTTCAATGGACTTGATGGATGTTTTTTGAAAGGCCTTTGTGGGGGTCAAACACTTGCAGCCATAGGCAGAGATCCCAATGAACAAATTCTACCAATAGCATATGTAGTGGTGGATAGTGAGAACAAGGATACCTGGACATGGTTCTAGAGCTGCTTATTGATGATCTTGGTGGAAGAGAAGAGTGCATCACATACACTTTTATCTCTGATCAATAAAAGGTATGGCTCTGAAAGGTATTTCATGTTATAATTTCTCATGTTACATTTTTTATGACTTAGGGATTATTTCCTGCAATGGAAGAACTGTTACCTAGAGTTGAACAACGGTTCTGTGTTAGGCATCTCTACAATAACTTCCGGAAGAGTTATCCAGGAAAAAAACTAAAGGAAATAATATGGAAAGCTGCCAAGTCAACTTACTACCGATCTTGGGAAAGAGAGATGAAAGTAATGAAAGATCTCAATGGAGAAGCATACAAACACATGATTAGCACCCCTCCAAGGTTTTGGAGCAGATCATGCTTCAAGATTGATAACAAGTGTGATGTTGTTCTCAATAATATGTCAGAAACATTTAACAGTGTCATCCTTGAGTCTAGGGCCAAGCCTTTGATACCCATGGTGGAAGAAATTAGGATATACATCATGGAAAGATGGGTTACAAACAGGATGAGGTTTTAGAAATTGGCAGATGTTGAAGTGTTGCCTAACATTATGAAGAATGTTGAAAAAACAAGTTCATAAACAAACATGTGGCTTATCAGGTAAATTGCTTTAAACAAATTTATTTAAAGTGTATATATTTGAAATGTATTTATATTTGGAATGTATATTTATATGTTAGGATGTCTGATGAGCATATATTTGATGTGAGGCATCTGGAAAACTCAACTGAAAAGTCACACTCAACCTGAAGGAAAAGTACTGTTCATGCAGAAGATGGGAGCTAACAGGCCTGCCTTGTGTTCATTCACTTATAGCAATCAAAAGTAGGAACCACAAGATTGAAGACTACATTCCTGATTACTACAGGAAATCAAGATATATGCAAGTGTACAAACCTGTAATATATCCAGTTAATGGCTCAAACATGTGGATGAGAACAGAGTATCCTGATATTGTGCTCCCCAAATTTAGGAAAATTTCTGGCTGGCAAAAAAAAAGAAGGAATTTAGATCAAGGTGAGATAGATGGTTCTGATAAAAAGATGAGAAGGAAAAGATTCATTATAAAGTGTAGCAGGTGTTAGAAAGCAGGACACAACAAGCTAACTTGCAAGGTACAATCTACAAGTCAAGCATCTCAGCCAGCACAACCATCTCATCCAGCACAAGCATCCGAGCCAACTCAAGCATCTCAGCCAACTCAAGCATCCCAGCAAGCTCAAGCATTTCAGCCAGAGCCAACTCAAGCAACTCAGCCAGCTCAAGCATCCCAGCAAGCTCAAGCATCTCAGCAACCTCAAGCATCTCAGCCAACTCAAGCATCCCAGCAAGCTCAAGCATCTCAGCCAGCTCAAGCATCCCAGCCAACTCAAGCATCCCAGCCAGCTCACGTATCCCAGCCACCTGCTTCTCAATCATTCAAGAAAGTGAATCCCAAATCAAAAAAGTTGCAAATTAGAAGGCCAAATGCACCTTTTTCCCCACCTGGTCCAACAACTAGGTTGAATGCATCTAAAACTGTTGTAGGTCCAACAACTAGGTTGAATGCATCTAAAACTGTTGTAGGTCCAACAACTAGGTTGAATGAATCTAAAATTGTTGTAGGTCCAACAACTAGGTTGAATGCATCTAAAACTGTTGTAGGTCCAACAACTAGGTTGAATGCATCTAAAACTGTTGTAGGTCCAACAACAAGAAGGACAAAACCTATTAAGAGAGCCGTGAGAAAATGGAAACCTTAGATTAATGTCTTTTATGTAATAGTTCTGTTAGTTTATGTTAACTCTAGTTAAGCTATTTTGGACTTATATTGTCTACTACTGTTTTGGACATGTGATGTCAGGTTTCTTGGACATGTAAAGTATGGTTTTTGGATCTGTAATAGTAGTGTTTTTGGACCTGTAATATCAGGTTTTTTGAACATGAAATTTATGAATATTAGTGGTATCCACCACCTTATGTATTGTTGTTGACTTCATTCAAAATTATGTATTCAAAATTATGTATTCTTTACAAAATTCATCAAAAATACAGTTCCAAAATTAAACCAGTTTCATACTGGAATTTACACTAGTTTCATACAGTTGTATACTGGAATTTACACTAGTTCCAAAATTCATAACAACATGCTACAAAAAGAACATATAACTTCATCAATTAAAAACATCATCTTCTTTTCAAATGATATTACAAACGATACTGTAATTTACAACATCACCCAAATGACAAAAATTAACAACATACAAAACATTATTTTCCATTTTTTTACCAGAATTCATCATATTCTTCATTTCAATTTGTAGCCCTCTTATCTCTTGTTTCAGTCCATCCTTTTGTTCCTTTAAAGACATTGTCTCCATTTTTGCTGCATAACAGTCATTTTGAAGCTTATCCAACCTACTATTTTGCTTCTTTATAAACTTCTCTTTCTCATCCACAACATCATCATAGAACCATTAAAAGTATCCACATCCAGTTTTAGATAAACCCTGTGTCAATCCAAATTTGGATAGATCAGAAAAAATAATATGAATAAGCCATTTAATTTCTTTCTTACCTTATAATGATGACAACCCCAGAATTGCTTCCCAAAATTCGCGTGAGTTGAAGCCCTTCGAAGAACAGTCGTGTCTCCACAACCACATATGGGTTTCCATCGCAAATTACCATCTCCACAGCCCTTCGAATTGTATGAAGATTACTTCATTTTCCTCAAGCAATTACCTAAATCAGAAGGGGGAGAAATTTGTTGAACCCTAGAATTTGGGGGAGTATGGGGTAGAAGAGAAAGAAATAGGCGAAGAAGATGAAAATGCAACGCAGTCTACAAAAGGAGAACGAAGAAGATGAAAATAGGATTCCACATCAGGTGCCACACATACAAAACAAATGTCTGTTTGTGCCTTTTGGATGGAAAGTACTACAGTGGTCCTTTTTGAACAATTAAAGGACCGCTTTGTAACTCTTTAGAGATAAGGGACCAGAATGGACCTAGAGGTAAAGTCAAAGGACAAAAGAGGGTATTTTTCCAATTTGGGAAGAAGGTTCAGAGGACCGGCTAAGCGAGCTCTAGATTTCACAACCCCGTCAAATGAGGGGGGCAATCAAGAGGAGAAGCCAACGGAAGTAAACAACAATCCATGGTCTGAGGAAGATGAAGCTGACTATTCCGAGGAGCAATATCCTCCTGCTGATGATAAATACAAACATTTGGAAGATCGTCTCAACGCCATGGAGATCTAGAGGGTACTTGGGATGGATTTTTAAGAGCTATGACTGATCTCAAGGGTGGTCATCCCGCAGAAATTCAAGGTCTCTCCCTTTGCCAAGTACGATGATGACTCCTACCTTAAGCTGCACTTAAGGTCATATGTCAAGAAGATTCAACCCCACACTACTGATAGGAATCTATGGGTACATTTCTTCCAGGAATGTTTGGCAGGGACTCAGCTGGAATGTTTCTATCAATTGGAAAGAACCAACATTCGTAATTAGGAAGATTTGGCTGCTGCTTTCTAAAAGTAGTACCAATATAACGCTGATCTCGACCCAACTCGTACACAATTGCAAAGTATGTCTATGGGTTCCGACGAGGGTTTTAAAGATTTTGCCCAAAAGTGGAGAGACCTTGCAAGAAGAGTCCAACCTCTGTTGTCTTATAGAGATCTGGTAGACATGTTCTTAGGCATGTTGTCTGGACCGTTCTTTAACCATCTGATTGGAAGCTCTTTTACTGGGTTCACTAAACTGATACTGACCGATGAACGGGTAGAAGCTGGCATCAAAAGTGGTAAAATCCAGAGAGACACATCCTTCAGTACAGCAAAGAAACCTTTCACTGGAAAGAAGAAGGTCAGCGCTGCTTATGGCCAAAGAAATGAAAACAAAACTAAACATCGTCCGACGGTAGGGGCTGTTATAATTTCCAATCCTGCCTCAAACCACAACGAAACAATCAGCGCATGCCGGATGCACCCAGAAGACAGTTTACTCGGATCAATATGACCTTGTCCCAGGTTTTGCCACATTCACTGAAGTCCAACCTGGTGACCCTAAAGGAGGCTCCTAAGAATCCCAATAATGCATCTCCCCGCTACAACCCAAATGCTTGATGTGCCTACCATTCCTAAACTCTGGGGCATGATACAAACGATTGTTTGGCTTTAAAGAATAACGTATAGGATCTCATTGAGGTGAAGGAGATCGAGTTTGACCTTCCAGAGACACCTAATGTAATAATTACGCCAATGCCCAAACATGTCCAAGGTGTCAATGTTGTTGATGATGATCGGTTTGTTTCTTCTGTGGATGAGTTATCTACTCCTCTTTTAACTGTTAAAGAGAATCTGTTGCAAGCCGGTTTATTTCCAGGTTGTGGTGAAGGTTGCCACTTATGCATGTCTCTACCATATGGTTGCTTGTTGTTGAAAATGGTTGTCCATCGCATGATAATTAACAAAGAAATTATGTTTGAGAAAGCTCCCCTTACAAGAAGTTTGTGTGAAGATGTCTCAATAATTACCATTTCCGACAATCCTCCCAGGGTCTCCACCAAAAGACCCATTAGGATTACATCTGTTCCCAAGTTTGCTCCCTTGATCATCACCCTTCCTGGGCCAATACCATATTCCTCTGATAAAGTTGTTCCCTGGAATTATGGGGCCAACGTCTATTACCATGCTGTAAAGCAAGACATATTGGTTGTTGAGGATAAAGTTGCTGAAGATACTAATCTCAACATCGACAACATTGTTGGGACCAGTAAAATTACGAGAAGCGGAACAGTTTTCTCTCCCAAGATCTCTCCAAATATTTTTGCTACTCTTGTGATTATCCATGTTGCTACTCCTGCTAGTACTCCCATTGCTACTCCTATTGTTATCTCTGTTTCCCCTCCTGCTAGTACTCCCATTGCTACTCGTACTGTTATCCCTGCTACTGAGTCGTCCGAGACTCGGGGAAAAGAGGTATTGGTTGAGCCTGTCTAGACGAAGGTGCACCAAGAAGTCATTCCTGAGGCTTCTATAAAAGAAATTGAAGAGATACTGAAGATAATAAAGAAAAGTGATTATAATGTCGTGGAGAAATTGGGGCACACCCCTTCAAAAATCTCAATGTTGGCCTTACTTTTGTGTTCTGAAGCCCATGCTAAGGCTTTAGTAATTCCTGAAGTCTGCCCATGTACCTCAAGAGACTTTTATTGATCAGTTTGAGAACTGTGTTTCCAGCCTAACTACTGATAACAGACTGGATTTTTTAATGCTGATTTGACATCCAAGGGAAGAAAGCATAATGATGCCCTGCATGTCCCCCTTGAGTGCAGGGGCAATACCCAAGCTCATGTTCTGGTGTGTTGCACCCCAAAATTTGCCCTCCCATATTCTCCAAGATTTGTCAAGTCAAGGTCACAAAATTCCCCAAGGGTCATGAAGTTCAACTGTCTCCTATACAGTCAAAACTAGGGTTTGTGTCCTGATCAAGAAAATGAACTTTTCAAAGGCCCAATCAAGTCTCATATGCTCACAAAGATGGTCAAGTATCCTCATATCAAGTTTCAAGGCATTCAGCTCAAAATTGCACAGTCAAAACCCTAGATTGCACTACAGTCAACTGTAGGGGTAAAATGGTCATTTGACAGTCAAAAGTTCAAATTTTTGATCAACATATCATTTTGAAGCCACAAACATCATTTGATCAATGCTTGATCATGATTCTCAAAATTTGGTTCAGAAATCATCAAAGATGCAAAGGTTGCTATATTTGGACAGTTGAAAAAGTCAACTGAAATTGACCAGGGCATAACTTTCACATGGATTATCAGAAAAATTCCATCCAAAGCTCATTTTGAAGAGAAAGACATTTCCTACAACTCATCTTCATATTCCAAGTCCAAGAAATGCTCTCACAAAAAGTTATCAATTTCAACATTATAGGTCATTTTCAAAAGTCAACAAAAAGGGACTTTAAGTCAAAGGCCATAACTTGATATTGGTAAATCAAAATGACATGGGACCAAAGGAATTGGTTAAAGGATTCAAATACCTTTCCAAAATGTCCAAAAACATGTGAAAAGCTTAAAAATTGACCAAGTTATGCCTTGTGGAAGTTGGGAAATTTTTGGAAATTTTTGAAAGTCAACATTACTTCAAAAGGCCTAAAAATGCAAATGGGCCCATTTTTCTTCCAAGTTTCTTCATGCCAAGCCTATGCACGACCACTAGGCCCAAAGGGAAGTATTTTCTCATTTTTTAATTATTTATTTGAATTTATATTAATATTAATTCATTTAAATCATTTTAAATATGTGAAAAATATAAACCTAACCTAAAAAAATCTTTTTATGCATGATTTGGCTTCTATAATTCGTGCACATGTTAATAGGGAAAGATTTGGTGCTAATTGATCAGATTTGATACAAAATACATGAGAAAAAGATTGGAAAAGATCCTTGAAATCAAATATTCAAAAATCATCAAAGCAATGGATTTTGTCCAATTTTTCTTAACCTAATCACTCACTATATGATCAGGAAGGTAAACCTAATGCAAAGAGGCTAAGCTGCGCAGAAAACCAATACACAAACTTGAAAAAATTGCCTTAAAGCTCAAATCTGATTTCAAGGTTAGAGGTCGATTCAAGCCTCCAAAACTATCTCAACAGCTTGCCAAGGTTGTCTTGAACACGTTCCAATCAACAACAACAACCAAAACCTCAAGAATTGGTAGATTAAATTGGGACTGTATAGCATGAAACTCACAATCGTATTTTCCATTCTAAGCATTATCATTGCATTCTAATGATGGATTCTTACTCTTTGTGGTGTTTTAAAGCTAATCATCATATTTAATTTGATTTTCCTGCTGTCTATAAGGATTTGCCATGCGCGATTTTTAGGTTTTTGCAGGACTGAGATTTGGGGCTTTCATGGCAAGGCAAAATTAGAACTCCAAACGACCATGGTTCGACTCAGCACATCAAGACGAAGAAGTCTTGACCCTCGCGCCCAATTTATATATACCATAGCGCTAGTCGCTATTTTTCCATAGCTTGCCTAAAACCACGCCCAGAAACCGTTGCCTATTTTGTTTTGTTTTCAGGGACAGGGTGGAAGATGACTCCGTGTCAAAACGTGATAGGCGCGTTTGAAAATTCGCGCCAGGCCCTCCACTAACACCATGTTTTACTTATTATATTTATTTGATATTATATGTTAAAGTAAAATCGTTTGGTTCAGTGGTGCACGTGGAGGTTTGCAATGTGAATGACCTGGGTTCGACCCCAGGTCTTACATATTTCTCATAATGTTTTTCAATGCGTATTCTCATGCAGGCGTAATACGAAGACTCACCATACGTCTTCCATTTGGACCATACACGCGTCTAACATAATCAAATCAATGGCCAAGATTCAAGGCGCATCATACACCAGGTCAACACGCTAGCACACGATCCAGGAAAGTCAGCAAATGGCAAACTCAATTGGGCCAGGCTTTTCCAATCTATACCTCCTGAATTGGGGACTACCCCCCCCTGGTTTGCCTTATTATTTTTTATTTTTTATTTCTTTAATTTTTCTTTTTATTTCTTTTAGTTGCTATTTATTTAGTTAATTATCTTTACAAAATATAAAAAAACATTCAAAAATCAGAAAAAGCCAAAAATTAATAAATATTTATATTATAATTATTTTCATGAATAAATTAGAATGTAAATTATTTAGTCTAATTAGGTTTTAGTTTTAATCTTTTTAATAAAAATCCAAAAAATAGAATTTAGGTTTAATAACTTTTTATTTTCTTTTTTTTTAATTTTCCCCTTTTTTCAGAATAGTAATATTATTTATTTATTTTCATGAATTAAAAATTGCATGTAAATTAACTTAGATATTAAATTAGGTTAAAAATTCAACCTTTTTCATAATAAATATAAAAACATTAGAATTAGGGTTTGCCGTTTAATTTAATTTCAATTAACCCCTTTTTTTCATTAAATCTAAAAAATACAAAAATACCATTTTCATTTAATTTTAAATTCCTTATTAATTTTAATTGTTTGCAAAAGGGTCCAACGCCCATTGTTTTAATTTAATTGCACATATTTATTTTATAATTGTTTAAATAATTATGTAAATCTCCCAAAGCCATGTAACTTTACTTTTCGCACTTTTATTTACTTCGCATTATTTATTTTCCGCTAAATCGGGTCCGGTTTAATTTTGGCGATGTGGACCCGCGCCATTTGTAATAGCTTAGATTTATTTTCCCGCAAACTTATAACTGTTAAAAAGCATGCAAGAATGAATGTCTTAATTAAAATCAAGCGTAGATCACAATGACATGACAAAAGACAAATAACTGAAAAACGACACAATTCGCACACACCACCCCTAGGGTACGCCTCACTGTTGCCTTTCGAAAGGTGATCGTCGAGTAGAGGACGTTTTAGTAAGTCCTCATGATCCAGGAACCTGGCATGAGGGTAGCTTCTAAGGTGTCTTCCCATTACTCCGGTGATCACACTGTTGCCTTGTCCCTCGAAACGTGGCCGTCGACTATAGGACGTCTTAGTGAGTCCTTGTGTCCATTGATCTAGTTGCCTAAAACCAAGTTGCCTCGAATAAGTTGCCTCGAAACGGTTGCCTCGGAATAAAAGGTCAATGGCATAAGGGTAGCTTCTAAGGTATCTTACCTTTGCTCGGTGACCACAATGTCCCTAAACTCGAATTGACCCGAACACCTCCAACGGTGGTGCTACCTACCTCTCAATGGTGGGATGACACTACTTTAAAGGACATTTACACAGACGAATTCCTTAGGGTAGGTAGGTTCTCAAGGATACTTGCTCTAATTTCAGACAAAAAGACTCTTCACACCAACACATTTTCAAAAGCTTTCAAGGCAAACTTTTCAAACACTCTGACGTATGAGTCGAACTGAAATTTTTCAAAGAAACTTTTAAACCCACATTGAAAAGCAAACATTTTGAAAACACATTGAGCAAGTATCTAAGAGCCCATGGATAACCATGGATAGAAAGGGTGCTAACACCTTCCCTTTCTATAACCTACCTCCCGAACCGAGAGCAATCTCTTTAAAGGAATTTTTCTGTGCTTTTGTCCTTTCCATTTGGAGAAAATAAAAGACGGTGGAGACTCTTGCTTACCGCGACATTTCGCGAACCAGCGTTAAACAGTCAGTTCCAGATCCACCGATCACAGAACTGGCGACTCTGCTGGGGACACTTTATAAAGTGAGGTGTACCTTAGGGCTAGGTCATAACTATGTTTTCAATTGCTTTCCTTGTTTGCTTTAAATTGTGGGACTATCTTGGAAGTTCTATAGATCCTAAACCCGGATCTGGGGGATACCTTTCTTAGAAAGTAGCAACAAGGCTGTGAGGGAACTGTGCGGGGTATACCGACATGGTTGAAACAGTCTGCTACGTTGATGTGGCACTTTGGTGTGTACCGGTAACCCTTGAGTTCAGTCAAGGAGAGTACGGGGCCTCCGCGTGGTGTCGTGAAGCATCAACAGACCTTAGGAACCTTAATTGAACTATCTTGGCCTCTTTAGGGTAGTGAGATAACTGACTTTGGTGCAGTCCGAGGTTGGTTGATACTCGATACTACACCCAATTGAGGGTTGCTTTCCTGGAATATTTCGGTTGCCAGTTCAGTGGCTAAATCGAAACGATGAACAATGAAAGCAATCCCGTGATATTGGGAACCTTAGAACCCGGTTACTTTGATTAGGACAGGTTGAGCCCACCAACTTCAAGAGGGTACTACCCAGACCCCATGCTGGCCTTAAACCTTAAGGGCTTGTCTTGTGTGCCTTGTGTGCCTTACATGTTTGTCTTTGTAAATATCTGTGGTGTGTTTAATCATAGCATCATGACATCATCCAGCATCATATGCATCGACTAACCATTTCAGGGGTTCGAATTTTCATCTTTGTTCTTGTTTTGTAGGACATGGAAACTGTTCGTAGAAAGACAATTCAGGTCAATCTTGTAAGGATCCCTCCTCAGCTTAAGGAACTTATATCCAGGATTCCCGAGAACTCTTCATTCAGTGAAAGGCATGGAAGCCTCATCAGCTTGGTCAACACCAACATTGAGGAAGATATGATAAAGGTCTTGTTCCAATTCTTTGACCCTCTGCATCACTGTTTCACCTTCTTGGACTATCAGTTGGTACCTACATTGGAGGAGTTCTCCCGGCTCCTGAAGATTCCTATCCTTGATCAGCTACCCTTCAGCGGTACAGAAAGGGAACCTAAGCTTGAAGAGATTGCTAAAGCCTTGCACCTACAGTCATCTGACCTCAAGGGACATTGGGAAGTCAGAAGTGGTATCAAAGGGTTCTTAGCCAGGTTTCTGTTTGAAAAAGCCCTTGAATGTTGGAACTCCCTTGACTTGCAAGCTTTTGAAGAGGTGGTGGCCCTCCTTGTTTATGGTTTGGTGTTGTTCCCTAACCCAGATCAGCTCATTGATATCAGTGCCGTTCAGATTTTTATGTCCAGGAATCCTATACCTACGTTGCTGGGGGACATCCTTCACTCATGTTACACTCGAACCATGAGAAAAAGGGGTGTCCTTATGTGTTGCACTCCTCTCCTGGGAAGGTGGTTTATTTCACACCTTCCACAATCAGCCCTGAAGAATGAGCGGGGTTTGAGATGGTCACAACGGTTGATGACTCTTACACATGCAGATATACATTGGTGTCCTAGGTCCAGAAGAGATGTCACTATCATTGATCGTTGTGGGGAATACCCTAATGTTCCTTTACTTGGAATCAGAGGAGGTATTACCTATAGCCCATGCCTGGCTTGGAGACAGTTTGGTTATGCTCGGAGGGATGGTCCTCATGACATGTTGATTCCCGACATAGTTTTTGACTTCGACAATGATACTCAAGGACTTCGTCAGAGATTTATCAGAGCTTGGAGAATGCCTAGTAGGATAGACAGCAAAACACTGGGGCATAAGAACTCCATCCCTTTGGAGCCTTATCTCAAGTGGGTGCGCGCCCGCTCTCAGAAGTTAGTGATGCCTTATCCTCACATGCTTCCAGTAATCAAGGAGCCTGTCTTGGTAGGGGAAGTGTCTCATGTTATTCAGCACCCTGATATGCCCACATCCTGGGAAGAGATGCAGAAGAGCTGGGTCCAGCTTAAAGAAGAACGGAATTCTCTTGAGACTAGTCTGCATGCCAGTGAAAAGAAAGTCTTGGAGCTCACTCGTCTGTTGCATGAGGAGAGGAACCTCAACACCTACATAGCTCCGAAGAGGATGCGCAGTGTATTTTGGGATTGACTTGATTTTTGTACTTTTGCCCATGAGGCCTTGATGTATTAAACAATGATTTCTTTAATAATAACGTGTGTTCTTTTCTTGTCTACAACAAATTTGAACTTTCGAACCCTTGAATGCATTGCATACGCATTTCATACATCATGTGCATAGCAGGTTTTTCCCCTTTTCAGGTTGCTTACAGTTCTTCGCTGTTTATTTCAGCATCATGAATCCCGGATCTGAATCAACTGAGACATCAATCAAGGCTCTCCAGGCGCAGAATGCGCAGTTTCAAGAACTAATCATGGGTCTAGCTAAAGGCCAAGAAGAACTGAAGACCATGCTCCTGAAGAAGGAGAAGAAGAAGAAAAGAAGAACTGTTCTATTCAACTCGGGCCCAAGGTTGGGTAATACTCTGCAGCATGAAGAGGCTGTTTCTTCTGTTGGCAAGAGTCCTTCTCAGGCAGAAGTAAAGGTTCCTACTCCAGAAGTCTCCGACAACGAGACAGATTTTGATGAAGAGCAGTACCCTCCTGAAGACAACAGATACAAACAACTGGAGGACAGGTTGAAGGCTATGGAGGTGCAACAGGCACCTGGGCTGGATTTCGGAGATCTGGGTTTGTCGACTGGTGTGATCATTCCCCACAAGTTCAAAGCACCCACCTTCTCCAAGTATGACGGGGCATCCTATCCCAAGCTGCATTTGAGGTCCTATGTTCGAAAAATTCAGCCGTACTCTGCGGACAAGAATCTATGGATCCACTTCTTCCAGGAGAGTCTTTCAGGGACTCATCTCGAATGGTTCTATCAGCTGGATGGGACCAAAGTTCGTAACTGGGAGGAGCTGGCTACTGCTTTCTACAAGCAGTATCAGTATAATGCCGACCTTGCCCCCACACGTACCCAACTCCAGGGTATGGCGTTAGGTGCAAGCGAAGGTTTTAAGGAGTACGCTCAGAAATGGAGAGACCTGGCTGGCAGGGTGCAGCCACCATTGACTGATCGGGAGCTGGTTGACATGTTCTTGGGGACCCTATTCGGGCCATTCTTCAACCATCTCATTGGGAATTCTTCTGCTGGTTTCACCGATTTGATCTTGACTGGAGAAAGGATTGAAGCTGGGTTGAAGTCTGGGAAGATTGCAAAGGGTGCATCCTCATCTAGTTCGGAAAAGAAACCGTTCAAGAAGGAGTCCAGTGCCGTGTATGGTTCCAGAAGATCAGAGAAAAATGAACACCGCTAATCTGTCAGTGCGGTCATGATTGCTAAGCCTGCTGCCGCTCCCCGGCCGAACAATACTCAGAAGGTGGAAAGACCCTGGAGAGAATTCTCCCGTTTAAACATGACCTTGTCGCAGATCCTGCCACAGTTGCTCGCAACTAATTTAGTAACTGTCAGGGAGGCGCCGAAGTTTCCAAATACAGCATCTCCCAAGTACAACCCGAATGCTCGTTGTGCTTACCATTCAGAAAGCCCGGGGCACTCTACCGATGACTGTTGGGCGCTAAAGAACAAGCTGCAGGACCTCATTGACGCTAAGGAGGTACAGTTTGAGGCATCTGACAAGCCTAATGTGGTGACAGCTCCCCTGCCTGCTCATGGAGTTAATGCTATTGGTGATGATGAGGAAGTTGATGAAGCTGAGTTTGATAGCTGGATCTACCCGGCTGCTGACGGTGGACTTAACAATTGGAGCGCCAAGGACAATCTCCCTGTTTCTTTTGTTACTAAGTAATAAATTTCTTTGTTTTGTTATTTTGTAATAAACAATGATAAACTCTATGGCCCGGTGTCTTACCCGAGGCACCGTGGTTCTATTTGTGAGGGCATACAAACTGCCATTTCATATATCATGAATGAAAATCTTGGACGTATTTTTCGCATTGCAAATATTGTGTTCCTTTTCTGTCTTTCATTTCCTTTACATAATTTTCCAAAACAGCTGTATTTACACACACACTCACTCATACAGGTTCCAATCCACTCTAGATCTCACTGATAGCAGCTCTGCTAATGCCAATTATAACTTCGAAAATCCGATCAACTTAGCCGAAGACGAAGGTGAAGATGATTGCGAAGTGCCTGGCGAGCTTGCAAGACTGTTACTTCAGGAAGAGAGGGCAATTCAACCCCATGAAGAGCCAGTGGAAACCATAAACCTGGGTACTGAGGCAGATAGAAAAGAGATAAAGATTGGTGCCAACCTAGAGCTCAGCGTGAAGCAACGGTTAACCAAGATGCTGCATGACTATATGGAGATCTTTGCCTGGTCCTACGAAGACATGCCCGGGTTGGATACCGATATTGTTGTCCATCATTTGCCGACTAAGGAAGACTGCCCTCCAGTTAAACAAAAGGTCCGTCGGATGCGTCCGGAGATGTCAGAGAAGATTAAGGCCGAGGTCATGAAACAGTTTGATGCCGGTTTCCTTGCAGTGACTTCTTACCCTCAGTGGGTTGCTAATGTGGTGCCGGTACCTAAAAAGGACGGTAAGGTCAGAATGTGTGTTGATTACAGGGATCTGAACAGGGCCAGCCCCAAGGATGACTTCCCCTTACCTCACATTGATGTCCTTGTTGATAATACGGCTCAGCACAAAGTATTCTCTTTCATGGATGGCTTTTCAGGCTACAATCAGATCAAGATGGCACCTGAAGACATGGAAAAGACTACATTTGTTACCCAGTGGGGCACCTTCTGTTACAAGGTCATGCCGTTCGGATTAAAGAATGCTGGGGCAACCTACCAACGTGCCATGGTTGCCTTATTTCACGACATGATCCATCACGAGATAGAGGTGTATGTGGACGACATGATCGCTAGGTCCCAGACTGAAGAAGAGCACCTGGATCATCTGCAGAAGTTGTTTGATCGGTTGAAACTGTACAAGCTAAGATTGAACCCGAACAAGTGCACCTTCGGGGTAAGATCTGGGAAGTTGCTAGGCTTCGTGGTCAGCGATAAAGGTATTCAAGTGGACCCTGCTAAGGTCAAAGCTATTCAAGAGATGCCAGTTCCTAAGACAGAGAAGAAAGTCAGAGGCTTTTTAGGACGCCTGAATTACATTGCTCGATTCATCTCTCATCTGACCGCTACCTGTGAGCCAATCTTCAAGCTGTTGAAGAAAGATCAGGTAATACGTTGGAACGATGAATGCCAGGCCGCCTTCGACAAAATCAAAGAGTATCTCCAAGAACCACCCATCCTTATGCCACCGGTTGAAGGGAGACCTCTAATACTATATCTGACAGTGCTAGACAACTCAATGGGGTGTGTGCTGGGGCAGCATGACGAGTCTGGCCGAAAAGAGCATGCCATTTATTACCTTAGCAAAAAGTTTACCGACTGTGAGACCCGATACTCACTGCTTGAGAAAACTTGCTGCGCTTTGGTATGGGCTGCTCGCCGGCTGAGACAATATATGCTGACTCACACTACCTTGCTGATCTCAAAGATGGATCCTATAAAGTACATATTCGAAAAGCCTGCTCTGTCTGGGAGAATTGCAAGATGGCAAATGATCTTGACGGAATACGACATTCAGTACACAACCCAGAAAGCCATCAAAGGGAGTGTATTGGCAGACCACTTAGCCCATCAAGCTGTAGATGACTATCAATCAATGAACTTCGAGTTTCCGGATGAAAGCATCATGATTGTAACTGATTGTGAAGTACCTGGACCGGATGAAGGACCTGAACCGGGATCCCGATGGTCTATGCACTTTGACGGAGCTTCCAATGCTTTGGGAAATGGTATCGGCGCCATAATCATACCTCCACAAGGTACTCATACTCCACTCACTGCCCGGCTGTGTTTCAATTGTACCAACAACATGGCGGAGTATGAAGCGTGTATCATGGGTCTTCAAGCTGCGATCGACCTAAGGATCAAATTTCTAAGTGTCTTCGGAGATTCCGCTCTTGTGATCAATCAGATCAAAGGAGAGTGGGATACGAAACATCCAAACTTGATTCCTTACAGAGAATGTGTGTTGACCCTGATTCCCCACTTCACAGAGATAACCTTTGAGCACTTTCCAAGAGAAGAGAATCAGTTAGCGGACGCGTTAGCTACAATGTCTTCAATGTTCAAGGTTAAATGGGATAATGAAGCTCCCCGGATCATCATCTGGAAATTGGACGAACCGGCATACTGTTGTGATCTCGAAACTGAATTGGTAACTGAGAAGCCTTGGTACCACGAAGTGAAGAGATATCTGGAAGCTCAGGAATACCCTGAAGGTGCATCTGTCAATGATAAGAAATTCCTGAGGAGGTTCGCAGCCAAGTTCTTCCTAAGCAACGGCATCTTGTACAAGCGAAACCATGATTCAACCTTACTGCGTTGTGTGGATAAAATTGAAGCAGAACGAATCATGGAAGAGCTACATGAAGGGACCTTTGGTACGCATTCCAGTGGGCACACTATGGCTAAGAAAATCCTACGGGCGGGATACTACTGGTCCACAATGGAAACTGATTGTTACTAACATTCCAGGACATGCCACAAGTGCCAGATCTATGCAGACAAGGTGCATGTTCCTCCGGTTCCCCTAAATGTTCTGACTGCACCTTGGCCGTTTGCAATGTGGGGCATAGACATGATCGGCGAGATCAAACCTACGGCATCCAATGGACATCGCTTCATCCTAGTGGCGATTGATTATTTTACGAAGTGGGTTGAGGAAGCATCCTATGCTACAGTAACCAAGACTGTTGTGGCACGGTTTATTCGGCACAACCTGATCTGTCGATACGGCGTCCCTGAGCGGATTATTACGGACAACGGTACCAATCTGAACAATAAGATGATCGCTGAGCTCTGCGAACAGTTCAAGATACAGCACCACAATTCTTCTCCTTACAGACCGAAGATGAATGGGGCTGTAGAAGCAGCTAACAAGAACATCAAGAAGATCGTGCAAAAAATGACAGTAACTTACAAAGATTGGCACGAGATGTTACCGTTCGCTCTGCATGGATACCGTACCTCAGCCAGGACGTCAACCGGGGCAACACCGTTCTCTCTGGTTTATGGCATGGAGGCAGTCTTGCCGATTGAAGTGCAAATTCCCTCTCTCCGGATAATGAAGGATGCAAACCTGAACGAAGATGATTGGATCCAGACACGACTTGACCAGCTCAACCTCATTGACGAAAAGAGACTTGCTGCTATCTGTCATGGTCAGACGTACCAAAAACGAATGATCAGGGCATTTAACAAAAAGGTCAGACCACAGGAATATCAAGTTGGGGATCTGGTTATCAAGCGAATCATCCTTCCTCAGAGTGATCCAAGGGGCAAATGGACCCCTACGTATGAAGGGCCATTTGTGGTTAAGCATGTATTCTCAGGAGGAGCAATGATCTTAACCAACATGGATGGTGACGACCTTCCTCACCCCGCCAATGCAGACATAGTTAAAAAATACTACGCATGAGAAAAGACCCGCTAGGCTGACATGCCTAGGCAAAAATTAGGGCTTCCCGTCGAACCAAAAGGGTTCGGGCAAAATGAAGGGATGAAAATGAAAAAATCTGTACACCCGGCAAGTCGAAAACCTGAAAAGGCGGCTTGGGCAAAAATGGGTATCCCGGTGGACTGAAAACCCGAAAGGGCGGTCCAGGCAAAATTAGGGATAAAGCGTAAAACTATGTCTCATTGATCACTTTGCATCTAGAATCCGGTATTTACATCAAGTTCAGACGGCATCGATCAGTCAGCTTCACCTTCAACCAAGGTCATCAAGTGATGAGACGCTCGGAATTATGAAGGCAATAGCAGAGTCGAAACCCAGTGGGATCATTCATCTTTCACACAGCTGTTTTATTTTCTTTTGTACAAACTTGTATAAACTCTTTTTCGGCGACGTACCTCTTACTAGGACGTCAGCCTCTTGTACACAAAACGCCTATTCAGGCCATTCAAAAATCAATACAAATATATTTTTCAGTTAAACGTGCCCAGTGTTTTTCTTTTTTTCTGTTTTGTTTTGCGAAGAACGTCCAAGGTTCAATTTGTGATGTATGCATTGACAATAATTTGCTAACTCATAAATATTTGCATACGAAACAAAGGAATTAATTGCAGGTGACGCTGGAAACAGGGGCAATAAAGAGTTGTCTAAACAATCCAATTGCTCTATCCTCCAAGGTACCAAGGTAGGTTCAGCTAAAGAACACGACCAGTACATACTAATTCCCCAGAGAGCGGTTCAATAAAACAATACATTCTTCTCCAAGCAAATCATCAAGTATCAAGGAAATTGAGTATCCTCCCGTAGATCTCAATACTTCCCCAGCAGCACGTATTCTTAACAAGCATCCCCGGCAGTCTTGGTCTAAAGATTGTTCCCCGGCGGTACATCAACATTCAAAAGGAGTCACCCTCCCAGCATACCAAAACTTCCCCAAAGAGTCCAGTCCAACCCAGCTTCTCCAGGAAAGTTGGAATCCATATCTCCCCAAGCAGTAAGCTCATCCCCAGTAGATTCTGGAAGCTTACCCCCTCGCAGAACACGAACGCGTCGTCCGGCTTGATTTAAAGAGTTATTTCCTTAACAGGATATAACTGGGTTATCCTCAGCCAAAAGCCATGGAAAGAACTTCGTCGACAAAGTCTTCTTACCCCAGCGAAGTCCTTCAATACTTCCAACAACGAGGGTATCCTCAGCAAATTATCATCAACGACTCAGCAAAGCATCTCTATCCCCACAGAGTATTGCGTCCCAGCATGGTCATCAGAGTATCTTTTCTCCCCATAGAAGCTTCATTTGCCAAGTTTATTCCTCAACGGAGTTATCCTCTCCTACCGGTATTCTTGCAATCATCTTCCCCAGCGGAAGCAAAATCTATTCTTCAATGTCAGCCCAGGATATAACTTCCCGGCACCCGTCAAGGATTCACTTTCCTAGACGAAAACATACATAAAACTTCACATACATCATTATAGCATGCATAATGTATTGCATCATACAAGTCTCATTTATATCGAGAACATCATTGCTTGACCCATATCATGCATTGCATATGACTGACCTTTACTTTTCAGGAAAGATGCAGTTGAAATCCTCAATCACATTTCAAGACCTAGACCGGTTCAGTTAAATCGTCCCAAGATTTTCCTGATACTTATCCAGTCAAAGGCCTTCTCTTGGTTCAGTCAGATCGACCCTAAGATCTCCCTGATGCTTATCCAGTTGAAGATATTTCAAGACCTAGACCGGTTCAGTTAAATCGACCCTAAGATTTTCCTGATGCTTATCCAGTCAAAGGCCTTCTCTTGGTTCAGTCAGATCGACCCTAAGATCTCCCTGATGCTTATCCAGTTGAAGATATTTCAAGACCTAGACCGGTTCAGTTAAATCGACCCTAAGATTTTCCTGATGCTTATCCAGTCAAAGGCCTTCTCTTGGTTCAGTCAGATCGACCCTAAGATCTCCCTGATGCTTATCCAGTTGAAGATATTCCAAGACCTTGACCGGTTCAGTTAAATCGACCCTAAGATTTTCCTGATGCTTATCCAGTCAAAGGCCTTCTCTTGGTTCAGTCAGATCGACCCTAAGATCTCCCTGATGCTTATCCAGTTGAAGATATTTCAAGACCTAGACCGGTTCAGTTAAATCGACCCTAAGATTTTCCTGATGCTTATCCAGTCAAAGGCCTTCTCTTGGTTCAGTCAGATCGACCCTAAGATCTCCCTGATGCTTATCCAGTTGAAGATATTCCAAGACCTTGACCGGTTCAGTTAAATCGACCCTAAGATTTTCCTGATGCTTATCCAGTCAAAGGCCTTCTCTTGGTTCAGTCAGATCGACCCTAAGATCTCCCTGATACTTATCCAGTTGAAGACGTTTCAAGACCTAGATCGGTTCAGTTAAATCGACCCTAAGATTTTCCTGATGCTTACCCAGTCAAAGGCCTCTCTGGTTCAGTCAGATCGACCCTAAGATCTCCCTGATTCTTATTCCAGTAGAAGACACCCAAGATTTTTCTCAACAAGCGTTGTTGAAGTTAAAGACACCCAAGATTTTTCTCAACGAGCGTTGTTGAAGTTAAAGTCGCCCAAGGTTCTCTTACCATTCATGCTAAGGTAGTAACCATCCCTGGTTCATTCATCAGCGTTTGAAGCTCCAGATTCAGCTCCTGTAACCAGTCAGGACACATCTATACCAAGCATCTAAAATCAGCTCCTGCAACGGGTCAGGTATTCATTTTTCTTTTGCAGGTATGCAGGTTATCGCTAAGGAATCTCCTACGCGATCAACATCCATATGGCATCTATAAGCCCATCATCCTATCCAGCAATCTCCAAATGGCACCTATAAGCCCATTCCCCCATCACTGCTACTATGTGAGCGCAAATTTCTGGGCACTTTAGTGTTCAATCACCTTCTACCCTCGGATCACGAAAGGCACGTCAGCCAATCTGCATCCTCAGGTCTAAGAAGATTGAACAGGGGCAACTGTTGCACCCCAAAATTTGCCCTCCCATATTCTCCAAGATTTGTCAAGTCAAGGTCACAAAATTCCCCAAGGGTCATGAAGTTCAACTGTCTCCTATACAGTCAAAACTAGGGTTTGTGTCCTGATCAAGAAAATGAACTTTTCAAAGGCCCAATCAAGTCTCATATGCTCACAAAGATGGTCAAGTATCCTCATATCAAGTTTCAAGGCATTCAGCTCAAAATTGCACAGTCAAAACCCTAGATTGCACTACAGTCAACTGTAGGGGTAAAATGGTCATTTGACAGTCAAAAGTTCAAATTTTTGATCAACATATCATTTTGAAGCCACAAACATCATTTGATCAATGCTTGATCATGATTCTCAAAATTTGGTTCAGAAATCATCAAAGATGCAAAGGTTGCTATATTTGGACAGCTGAAAAAGTCAACTGAAATTGACCAGGGCATAACTTTCACATGGATTATCAGAAAAATTCCATCCAAAGCTCATTTTGAAGAGAAAGACATTTCCTACAACTCATCTTCATATTCCAAGTCCAAGAAATGCTCTCACAAAAAGTTATCAATTTCAACATTATAGGTCATTTTCAAAAGTCAACAAAAAGGGACTTTAAGTCAAAGGCCATAACTTGAGATTGGTAAATCAAAATGACATGGGACCAAAGGAATTGGTTAAAGGATTCAAAGACCTTTCCAAAATGTCCAAAAACATGTGCAAAGCTTAAAAATTGACCAAGTTATGCCTTGTGGAAGTTGGGAAATTTTTGGAAATTTTTGAAAGTCAACATTACTTCAAAAGGCCTAAAAATGCAAATGGGCCCATTTTTCTTCCAAGTTTCTTCATGCCAAGCCTATGCACGACCACTAGGCCCAAAGGGAAGTATTTTCTCATTTTTTAATTATTTATTTGAATTTATATTAATATTAATTCATTTAAATCATTTTAAATATGTGAAAAATATAAACCTAACCTAAAAAAATCTTTTTATGCATGATTTGGCTTCTATAATTCGTGCACATGTTAATAGGGAAAGATTTGGTGCTAATTGATCAGATTTGATACAAAATACATGAGAAAAAGATTGGAAAAGATCCTTGAAATCAAATATTCAAAAATCATCAAAGCAATGGATTTTGTCCAATTTTTCTTAACCTAATCACTCACTATATGATCAGGAAGGTAAACCTAATGCAAAGAGGCTAAGCTGCGCAGAAAACCAATACACAAACTTGAAAAAATTGCCTTAAAGCTCAAATCTGATTTCAAGGTTAGAGGTCGATTCAAGCCTCCAAAACTATCTCAACAGCTTGCCAAGGTTGTCTTGAACACGTTCCAATCAACAACAACAACCAAAACCTCAAGAATTGGTAGATTAAATTGGGACTGTATAGCATGAAACTCACAATCGTATTTTCCATTCTAAGCATTATCATTGCATTCTAATGATGGATTCTTACTCTTTGTGGTGTTTTAAAGCTAATCATCATATTTAATTTGATTTTCCTGCTGTCTATAAGGATTTGCCATGCGCGATTTTTAGGTTTTTGCAGGACTGAGATTTGGGGCTTTCATGGCAAGGCAAAATTAGAACTCCAAACGACCATGGTTGGACTCAGCACATCAAGACGAAGAAGTCTTGACCCTCGCGCCCAATTTATATATACCATAGCGCTAGTCGCTATTTTTCCATAGCTTGCCTAAAACCACGCCCAGAAACCGTTGCCTATTTTGTTTTGTTTTCAGGGACAGGGTGGAAGATGACTCCGTGTCAAAACGTGATAGGCGCGTTTGAAAATTCGCGCCAGGCCCTCCACTAACACCATGTTTTACTTATTATATTTATTTGATATTATATGTTAAAGTAAAATCGTTTGGTTCAGTGGTGCACGTGGAGGTTTGCAATGTGAATGACCTGGGTTCGACCCCAGGTCTTACATATTTCTCATAATGTTTTTCAATGCGTATTCTCATGCAGGCGTAATACGAAGACTCACCATACGTCTTCCATTTGGACCATACACGCGTCTAACATAATCAAATCAATGGCCAAGATTCAAGGCGCATCATACACCAGGTCAACACGCTAGCACACGATCCAGGAAAGTCAGCAAATGGCAAACTCAATTGGGCCAGGCTTTTCCAATCTATACCTCCTGAATTGGGGACTACCCCCCCCTGGTTTGCCTTATTATTTTTTATTTTTTATTTCTTTAATTTTTCTTTTTATTTCTTTTAGTTGCTATTTATTTAGTTAATTATCTTTACAAAATATAAAAAAACATTCAAAAATCAGAAAAAGCCAAAAATTAATAAATATTTATATTATAATTATTTTCATGAATAAATTAGAATGTAAATTATTTAGTCTAATTAGGTTTTAGTTTTAATCTTTTTAATAAAAATCCAAAAAATAGAATTTAGGTTTAATAACTTTTTATTTTCTTTTTTTTTAATTTTCCCCTTTTTTCAGAATAGTAATATTATTTATTTATTTTCATGAATTAAAAATTGCATGTAAATTAACTTAGATATTAAATTAGGTTAAAAATTCAACCTTTTTCATAATAAATATAAAAACATTAGAATTAGGGTTTGCCGTTTAATTTAATTTCAATTAACCCCTTTTTTTCATTAAATCTAAAAAATACAAAAATACCATTTTCATTTAATTTTAAATTCCTTATTAATTTTAATTGTTTGCAAAAGGGTCCAACGCCCATTGTTTTAATTTAATTGCACATATTTATTTTATAATTGTTTAAATAATTATGTAAATCTCCCAAAGCCATGTAACTTTACTTTTCGCACTTTTATTTACTTCGCATTATTTATTTTCCGCTAAATCGGGTCCGGTTTAATTTTGGCGATGTGGACCCGCGCCATTTGTAATAGCTTAGATTTATTTTCCCGCAAACTTATAACTGTTAAAAAGCATGCAAGAATGAATGTCTTAATTAAAATCAAGCGTAGATCACAATGACATGACAAAAGACAAATAACTGAAAAACGACACAATTCGCACACACCACCCCTAGGGTACGCCTCACTGTTGCCTTTCGAAAGGTGATCGTCGAGTAGAGGACGTTTTAGTAAGTCCTCATGATCCAGGAACCTGGCATGAGGGTAGCTTCTAAGGTGTCTTCCCATTACTCCGGTGATCACACTGTTGCCTTGTCCCTCGAAACGTGGCCGTCGACTATAGGACGTCTTAGTGAGTCCTTGTGTCCATTGATCTAGTTGCCTAAAACCAAGTTGCCTCGAATAAGTTGCCTCGAAACGGTTGCCTCAGAATAAAAGGTCAATGGCATAAGGGTAGCTTCTAAGGTATCTTACCTTTGCTCGGTGACCACAATGTCCCTAAACTCGAATTGACCCGAACACCTCCAACGGTGGTGCTACCTACCTCTCAATGGTGGGATGACACTACTTTAAAGGACATTTACACAGACGAATTCCTTAGGGTAGGTAGGTTCTCAAGGATACTTGCTCTAATTTCAGACAAAAAGACTCTTCACACCAACACATTTTCAAAAGCTTTCAAGGCAAACTTTTCAAACACTCTGACGTATGAGTCGAACTGAAATTTTTCAAAGAAACTTTTAAACCCACATTGAAAAGCAAACATTTTGAAAACACATTGAGCAAGTATCTAAGAGCCCATGGATAACCATGGATAGAAAGGGTGCTAACACCTTCCCTTTCTATAACCTACCTCCCGAACCGAGAGCAATCTCTTTAAAGGAATTTTTCTGTGCTTTTGTCCTTTCCATTTGGAGAAAATAAAAGACGGTGGCGACTCTTGCTTACCGCGACATTTCGCGAACCAGCGTTAAACAGTCAGTTCCAGATCCACCGATCACATGGTGGATATAGGTTCATCACTGAACGTCATATCCAAGAATGCTCCAGACATGTTAGATTGTGAAAGACTCACACTAAAGCCTAGTAACATTGTGGTGAGGGCCTTCGATGGTTCCAAAAGAATGGTGCACGGGGAGGTGGACATCCCTATCAAAGTTGGTATTCATACTTTTGACTCCACTTTCTACATGATGGACATCCGCCCATCTTACTCCTGTCTATTGGGTCGACCTTAGATCCATGGGGCCGGTGCTTTTACTTCTACTCTGCATCAGATGTTGAAGTACCTAGTCAACGGAAATATTATCACTATTCATGGCAAGGAGGAATACATGGTGAGCCACCTGAACTCTTTCAGATATGTTAAATTGGACGGAGAGTTCATTGAGACCCCTTGTCAAAACTTCGAGGAAGTTCCACAGACAGTTGTTGTGACGAAGACTTCTACCAGTGTTCCAAAGACTACCAGACCTCCACTAAAGATGGCTTCTCTAACGGATACCAAAGCAGTAGTTGAAGAAGGTGGGTGTACCATTTTGGGCCAACTTCCAAACATTCCCAACAAATCTGAAAAGTTTGGTTTGGGTTTTACTTCAGGAGCCTAGAAAGCTGTTCATCGTGCTCGTGCCGGCAGACCACCATTACGGATCAGCAACCATGGAGTCAATGCTCTGGAGGACAATGATAGCGACTGTGACATGGACTAATGGATCTTCCCAACTATCAGTGGTGGACTCAGCAATTTGGAGTCCAAATATTTTGTGCCTATTACTTTTATTTAGGACTAATTGTCTTTTTGTTTTTGGGATATGTAATATTTGAACAATTGAAAATTTAAAGCCTTGTGTCTTACCCGAGGCACAATGGTCTATTGTGAGGGTTATTTCTTCATATTCATATGTCATTAATAAATCATTGGACGTTTTTCATACAAATTTTATGCTCCTTGTTTTTCTTTTTCTTCTTTTTACATTATCAAAACAATTATGCTCTTACACACACCCACATATCAAACTGCATATCCACATCCACTCTGGATCCCATTGATAATGGTTCTGCTATTGCCAATTATGATTTTGAAAATCCGATCTACCAAGTCGAGGAAGAAGGTGAGGAAGATTGTGAAGTACCAGGGGAACTTGCCAGACTGTTACAGCAGGAAGAAAGGGCAATACAACCACATGAGGAGCCAGTTGAGACAGTGAATTTGGGTACTGAAGAGGATAAGAGAGAAGTCAAGATAGGTTCAAATCTGGAGCATAGTATCAAAGAGCGTTTAATACAAATGTTACACGATTATGTTGAGGACTTTGCCTAGTCATACGAAGACATGCCAGGACTTGACACTGATATTGTAGTTCATCGCCTACTGATAAAAGTAGATTTCCCTCCAGTGAAACAGGAGGTTCATCGTATGCGGCCAGAAGTGTAAGAAAAGATCAAAGCCGAAGTCATGAAACAGTTCAATGCTGGTTTCTTAGTTGTCACCTCTTATCCATAATGGATTGCCAATGTTGTTCCAGTACCTAAGAAGGATGGTAAAGTACGTATGTGTGTGGATTACAGAAACCTGAATAGAGCAAGCCCCAAGGATGACTTTCCGCTTCCCCAAATTGATGATCTAGTTGACAACACCGCACAACATAAGGTATTATCCTTCATGGATGGTTTCTCTGGGTACAATCATACTAAAATGGAACCTGAGGACATGGAGAAAAAGATCTTCATTACACAATGGGGCACCTTCTGCTACAAAGTTATGCCATTTTGGCTAAAGAATGTCGGGGCAACCTATCAGCGCGCCATGTTAGCTTTGTTTCACGAAATGATCCTTCACGAGATAGAGGTCTACTTTGATGATATGATAGCCATATCTCATACTAAAGAGGATCACCTTGATCACCTGCAGAAGCTATTTGAAAGGCTGAAAAAGTACAAACTTAGGTTGAACCCAAATAAATTCCCCTTTGGAGTAAGATCCGGTAAGCTCTTAGGCTTCGTTGTCAGCAGAAAAGGCATTGAAGTGGATCCTGCAAAGGTTAAATCTATACAAGAAATGAAAACTCCTCACACTTAGAAGGAGGTTAGGGGATTCTTGGGGCGTCTAAACTACATTGCCATGTTCATTTCTCATCTGACCGCTACTTGTGAGCCAATCTTCAAGTTACTGAAGAAAGATCAAGCAGTGAACTGGAATGACGATTTCCAGAACGCCTTTGACAAAATCAAGGAATATCTTCAAGATCCTCCAATCTTAATTCCTCAAGTTGAAGGAAGACCTCTGATCATGTACTTAATTGTATTAGAGAACTCAATGGGGGTCTGTGCTGGGGCAATGTGACGAGTCTGGTCAAAAAGAGCATGCAATATACTACCTTAGCAAAAAGTTTACCAACTGTGAAATAAGATATTCACTGCTTGAGGGAACTTGCTGCACTTTGGCATGGGCTGCTCGTCGACTAAGACACTACCATGTTGATATCTAAAATGGATCCTATCAAATACATCTTTGAGAAGCTCGCTCTCTCCGGAAGAATAGCAAGATGGAAAATGATCCTGACCGAATATGACATTCAGTATACAACCCAGAAAGCAATTAAGGGAAGTGTATTAGCTGATCATTTGGCTCATCAGGCTGTGGATGACTACCAATCCATGAATTTTGAGTTTCTGGACGAGAACATCATGGTAGTGACTGATTATGAAGAACTTGGACCAGATGAAGCACCTGAAAAAGGATCCCGATGGACTATGGTTATTGACCGAGCTTCCAACGCTCTTGGTAATGGCATCGGCGTTGGAATCATATCTCCTGAAGACTGTCATAATCCTTTCACTGCCAGGCTATGCTTCAACTGTACCAACAACATGGCTGAATACGAAGCATGCATTATGGGTCTCAAAGCTACTATCGACTTGAGGATCAAATTCTTGAATGCATTTGGAGACTCGGCCCTAGTAATCAGTCAAATCAAAGGAGAATGGGACATGAAGCATTCTAATCTCACCCCTTACAAAGAGCATGTGTTAACATTGATTCCACATTTTGAAGAAATTACCTTTGAGCATTTTCCATGAGAGGAAAATCAACTAGCGGACACGCAAGCTACTATGTCATCCATGTTCAAGGTCAGATGGGATAATGAAGCTCCTCATATCACTATTGAGACAATGGACGAACCAATATACTATCATGATATTGATACTGAAGAAGTAGTGCACAAACCTTGGTTCCATGAAGTCAAAAGATATCTCGAATCCCAAGAGTATCCTGAGGGAGCTTCAATCAACGATAAAAAGTTATTAAGAAGGTTCTCTGCCAAGTTCTTCCTCAGTAACAGGATCCTCTACAAGTGAAACCACGACTCTACCTTGCTTCGGTGTGTAGAAAAGAGTGAGGCAGAAAAGATTATGGTTGATTTACATGAAGGTACCTTTGGCACCCATTCTAGTGGGCACACGATGGCTAAAAAGATCCTACGGGCATGATACTATTGGTCCACTATAGAAGCAGACTGTTATCGGCATTCGCAAACTTGCCACAAACTTCAGATTTATGTTGATAAAGTACATGTACCTCCAGTTCCTCTAAACGTCTTGATTGCTTCTTGGCCATTCGCAATGTGGGGAATCGACATGATTGGAGAGATTAGACCTACAACTTCTAATGGGAAACGCTTCATCCTGGTTTCCATTGATTACTTCACAAAGTGGGTCGAGGCAGCTTCGTTTGCTTCTGTTACCAAGAAGGTTATAGCCTGATTCATCAGACATAACCTTATCTTTCGATACGGTATTCCAGAAAGAATCATCACAGATAATGGTACCAATCTTAATAACACTGTGATCACCGAGCTTCGCACGCAATTCAAGATCCAGCATCATAACTCTTCTCCTTACCAGCCGAAGATGAATGGCCCTGTAGAAGCTGCTACTAAAAACATCAAGAAGATCATCCAGAATATGACGATGACATATAAAGACTGGCATGAGATGTTACGATTTTCTCTCCATGGTTACCGCACCACAATGTGCACATCGACAGGGGAAACTCCTTTCTCTCTGGTGTACGGTATGGAAGTTGTCCTACCCATGGAAGTCCAGATCCCTTCCTTGAGAATCATGAAGGATGCTGGTTTGAGATAAGACGAATGGGTTCAGAATCGACTTGACCAGTTAAACCTGATTGACGAGAAGCGGCTTACGGCTGTCTGTCATGGTTAGATGTACCAAAAACGTATGATTAAAGCTTTTAATAAGAAAGTCAGACGTCAAGTATATCAGGTTGGTGACCTAGTAATCAAGCGCATCATACTACCGCAAGGTGATCCCAGGGGAAAATGGACTCCCACATACAAAGGACCATTTTTGATCAAGAATATATTTTCTGGTTGAGCCATGATCTTAACCACTATGTATGGTGACGATATTTCGCACCCTGTAAATGTGAACATAGTTAAAAGATACTACGCATGAAAAAGACCCGCTAGGTTGACTGGCCTAGGCAAAAATAAGGGCATCCCAGCGAACCAAAAGGGTTCGGGCAAAAATTAGGGATATATACAAAATATTGTACACCTGGCGAGTCGAAAACCTAAAAAGGCGGTTTCGGAAAAAAAGGGTATCCCGTTGGACTGAAAACCCAAAAGGGAGGTCTAGGTAAAAGTTAGGGATTTAAAGTGTATAACTATGTCCTGCCGGATCACCTTACAGCCAACCCTCAGTATCAATGGTCAAGCTCAAGTGGTACTAATCAATCCAGTTATCTTCGGACAAGCAACAAATATTTAAGACGCTCAAAGACATAAAGGCAATCGCAAAATTGGAACCTAATGGGATCATTTCACATAGCTATTTTTCTTTTTGTACTATTTTTGTATAGTTTTTACTCTTACGATGGTATTCTCTTACTAGGATGTTCGTCTCATTGTACAAAAACGCTTATTCAAGATAATAAAAAGTTATTCCTTTGAAAGTGTAAAACTATTTATTTTTATTTTTTTGTTTTGTTCGCGAAAACGTCCAGTGATTATTTTTGAAAATATGCATTTGAATGTGATTACTGCTTACAAATATACGCATAAAAAATAGAAAGACAGTTGCTAATGGCTTTAAGAAATGGGACAATATCTAAGTGACATCCACAAAATCCCCGCAAATATTTCCTCCAACAGATACCTTCTCCAACAGGTACAAAGGCAGAGACATCCTACTACGAGGTCACTGCCATATTCTCAGTATGCAGCCTAATGATGTCAGGTGTTCTCATATCCCCGGTGGAGCAAGAATTTACAAATTACTGCTCTAACATCTAAAAGCTTCCCAGTGAAGTTGCCAAGCTTCTCGGGATCCCCCAATAGGATTTTAACAAAATCCCCAAACAGCTCACGGAGTTTTCCTTTCTTAACAAAGTTTATTTCTCTGACAAAATAATTTGAAGACCTACATTTCTTCATCGCCAACTACAATTAGGGATTTATTTTCCCTAATTATGCAACACTACAATAGAACAGCCAACACCTTCATACATTGCATTCATGCATCATTCTACAAACATCATAGCATATACAACACAAATGCATATATCACAATCTCATTTGTTTTGAAAGCATCATGCAATTCATACATCATGACATCTCATGAAACTGATTTTACCTTTTCAGGTTAAATTAGCAGACAGACAAACAGTATCAACTTATACAGCAGGTCAAAGATTAATGCCCGAAACCAAACGAAGAAACTATCTATACGACCAAGTGGTGTGAACTCCCAAAGCAAGACGAGTTTACCAACAAATACAGCAGGCCACAAATTAATGCCCGAAACCAAACAGGGAACTATCTATGCGACCGACATTTTCAAGTTCCAGATTAATACCTGTAACAAGCCATGATAACTATCTGTGGATGACTGATTGTAGATTAATACCTGTAACAAGCCAAGAAACTTATCTACATGAGAAGATTGAAGATTAATACCCGAAACCAGACGAGAAAACTATCATTCTTTCTAAGGTCAGACATTAATACCTTAAACCAGACAGGGAAACTATTTATGAGACCAATGTTGCCAAGTCCCAGATTAATACCTGAAACAAGACAGGACAACTATTTGTGGACGAACGGTTGTAGATTAATACTTGTAACAAGCCATGATAACTATCTACATGATCAGATTGAAGATTAAAACCTGAAACCAGACGGGAAAACTATCTTTCTTTCTAAGGTCGGAGATTAATACCTGAAGCCAGACAGGGAAACTATCTCAATGATCGACAATTTTCATGTTCTAGATTAATACCTGAAACAAGACAGGACAACTATCTGTGGATGACTGATTATAGATTAATACCTAAAACCAGACAGGAAAAGTATCTAGATGAGAAAATTAAAGATTAACACCTGAAACAAGATGGAAAAACTATCTTTATTTCTCTTAGGTCAGAGGTTAATACCCGAAACCAAACAGGACAACTATCTCAACGACCAATAGAAGTAAGTTCCAAATTAATACCTGAAACCAGACAGGACAACTATCTGTGAACAGCTGATTGTAGATTAAAACCTGAAACCAGACAGAAAAACTATTTACATGACCAGACGAAGAAATCTTACACGGGTTTCTTCTCATGATCTCTAGATGCAGTCTAACACAAACTCATCCTGAAGCAACCCCACACAGGCTCCTTCTCATATATCTCTGGATGCAGACTAACACTAACTCATCCTAAAACAGCCCGACACCAGCTCTTTTTATTACATTTTCAGATAACGGTTAATTACATTATCCCCAGCAAGTCGTTGTGAGGCTTGGATTTCAACCAGAAAGCAACAAACTCTCATATCTCTAGTACAGAGATAATTCCTCAGTAGATCCATGGACAACTGAAGTTCCTAGACTCTATTCCCCACGGAGTTTTCTCCAAGCAGGAGAACAACAAAAATCAACCTTCTGCAGTGGGCTCCTCCTTAGACAGTAGGAACAGGCATTCCACATGGAGTGGCCTATTATGAAGTCAGCATCTACCCAGGATGACATCTTTAAGCCCATCTCTGACAACTCTCAGTCATCTCCTCCAAATGGCATCTGTAAGCCTATTCCCTACATGATCAACCATCACATCATCGAGTGCAAATTTCTGGGCACTCTAGTGTTTAATCATCTTCCACTTTCAGATCACGGAAGGAAAACAAGCCAATCTAAATCTTCAGGTTTAAGAAGATTGGACAGGGGAAGTTGTTGTACCCCAAAATTTTCCCTCTCATGTTAACCAAGATTTTCTCTTACATGGGTGATTACAAACACTTGCTTAAAGAAAATAAGAATTTTGAAGATAAACAAGGTATGTTCGATTAGCATTGGGACAAGGTCTCTTCGATTGGCATTGGGACAAGGTGTCTTCGATTTGCATCTGAGAAGGTTCTTCTTTGATTGGCATCTGGATAAGGAGCTTCAACCAGGTGTTCAAAATCCTTCGGCACAAGCTTGGTTCACAAGACTTCTACTGAGCATAGGCTGTTTCATGCCTGATTCGATTGATAAGTGAAATTCTGGCTGCAGATACTCAATGTCACGTTCAATGTTATGACACCGTATCTGCCTTTCTATAAGACAGTAAATACAAAAACAGTAAAGAACACAGTCAATTGTTTACCCGGTTCATTGTGCAACAACACCTACTCTGGGGGCTACCAAGCCAGGGAGGAAATCCACTATAAGAGATATTAATTCAGGAATAAACCAACCAGTTTATCTCCTTCACTTAAGACCTACCCAATGCAACTTCAATCTAAGTACAACTTAAACCTGAGTTCCTACTCACTCCCCCTCAATCACAGCAGTGATACATACAACAATTTGACTAATGAATTGATGAAGACACTCTTCAAAACATACACTTGATTATGCTTCACAGCTTTTTAATCAAGCAACACAAACACTCTTGCTTCACAGCTTTGAGTGATATACAAACCTAACTTGACTTTGCTTCACAGCTTTAGTCAAGAGACATACAAACACTCTTGCTTCAAAGCTTTGAGTGTTACACAACCCTTACAATTAAAACCTATTCCAAGTCACTTATCACAATGATAATTGCTTGGATTACAATAGTTAAAACTATACAGCTTCTAAATGATCTTCTGTCAAAAAGGGATACATTCAAAATAGCAGCCCTGTTGAATATATAGCAGCTGCATCTTCAGTTAGGGTTTCCACAAAAAGCTAGGGTTAATTCCGTTTGTCCTTAAGACTAGGTCACAGGACTATATCAACCAGGTTGGGGTTGAGCTAGGTTAACCCAAAGAAAACGCAAGATTCTGTTCTGGAAAGACTGAGTCATTTTCCTGAAAAAACTCAGAATTAACCAAACTGCATACCTGTTAGTTCAGAACAGGATGTCTTAACATTTGTTATGACATCTGAATTCCTGTTTACTGATTTTGGTAAATGTGATCATTTTGCAAAATGCTCAGATACACACTCATAAACATCAGTACCTGTATGAAAATATTTTTCTGCCAAGGTACCTAATAAATCTGTACCTAATAAACTAGAATGTTATGACATCAGTCATGACATTCATACGCCTGGTTTTACCAAAAATGCATGCCAATACCTAAACAACTACAAACTCCCCCTTTGGCAGATTTTTGGCTAAAGCCCCTAAGCAATCAGAGATAGATAGCAGCAGAATAAATATGACTGTAGAAAAATGGTATGTCAAATTAAGTACCAAAATATATCTCCCCCTCTTTAGCCACAAATGGGCCAAAGATACATGTTCCTAAAAGTTATACAGTCATCCAGAAAAAGTTATGAGAGCAGAACTAAAAACTGAACACACTTCCAAACTCTACCAGGTACCAGCATCAACTCCACCAATCAGCAACTCCACCAACCTTTAAGCACTGTCATCAGACTCAGAGGAGCTAGTTTCTTCAGTATTGAGATGACCTTCAGCTTCTACACCCTCTTCCCTTTTGTTTCCTTCAGCTTCCTCCTTTTCTAACCTGGCAATTAGGTTTTCTAGGGTCTTTTTCCTAGCTTCCAGTTCTTTGCAGGTCTCTTTTAATACAGCAATAACATCAGATGTTTTGGATTGGGTCTTCACAGACGATGTCTCAGCTGATGTTATGACAATATCAGGAGTATGAGATCCCTGAAACAGTTTGTAGTGCAACCCAAGGGCAGGAGCTCTTTTGCAAGAAGTATCTCTTGCCACCAGGATATCAGGGTATTGTGCAAGGATAATTCCACAAAGGAGGGAGGGAAAGACAATTGGTCCTTTGACAGCATAACTACCAGCATGTTTTAAAGTTTGTTCAAAAATATACCTGCCATAGTCAAAAGCAGTCTTGGTTCCCACAGCATAAATAAATCTCCCCAATCCAGTGGAGATAGTTGATTTATGGTTTGTAGGGACCCAGTTGGCTGCACCAATCTTGTGCAGGATGGCAAATTTCATGCTAAGTTTGCTGGCATTCAGCTTGCCTTTCAAGGGCCAGCACTTCACTTGCCTTGCTGTGATGGTTTGACAAACTTCATTGTCAGTGACTTCCAGATCAGGACAATCCTCATTTGATCTTCCAAGAAATTTGTTAATTTCTGATGGAGAGAAATTAACCCTTCTTCCTCTAACAAAAACACTTTCAAAGTCAGCTTACCTTCCATCAGCATAATCATTAGACAAGTTAACTATGAACTCCTTGACCAGATTTTCATAACACTTGGTAAATTTTATCACTGTCTTCATCAGTCCAGCATTCTTGATCAGGTCCATGATGTCTTTGCACTCCATGGCATCATTGTTGAGTTCTCTTTCTAAAGCTATTCTTTTCAAGCAAACATACTTCCATCTGTTTGCATTGTTAGGATGGTGGAAAGAGATGTTGTCTGTTGGGACTTCAGGAACTCTAGCAATTTTGCTGGAGGGAAATTTCCTTCTGATAGGAATTTCTTCAGCATCAATCTCAAACTCTGATTCCTCATCAGAATCAGAAGATTCAGGTTCTTTTCTCTTCTTTGTAATTGGTTGTCTACCAGTATACACCTGGGCTTTCACCTTCCCTTTGGGATGACCAGTTTTCACAGATTCTACCCCAGCCTTGCCTTCAGCCTTGGATTTCTTAACAACAGGTTTATCTTTCGACATACATTTTGCATCATTCTGATTACCTTTTCTTTTCATCATTCTCCTAGCTATGCTAGGGTTTACATTGGCAATCAGATCATTGTCTGAGTATTCCTCATCCACATTAATGATAGGTGGATCAACAGTCTTTTCTGAAGGGTTCTGAATGTTGTCATTTTGTGTCATAACATTCTCAGAGACATCTACATTCTCAGAGAAATCCACATTTGGGCTTCCTGATTGATTTAAAGGGACGGAAATACCCGGTACAGGTTGGTTTCCGCTTAGTATACTAGTAACAAGTCTAGCAATAGCTTGATGAACTTGAACTGATCCTTCTCTATTTGGTACAGAAGAAGAAGGATGAGAAGGTTTACCAGAGGCAGCAGCTTGAGCTCTTCCTGCATGTCTAGTTCTCAGCTTTTTGACTTTGGCGGGGTCAGTAGCCATCTTTCTGAGAGGAGTGATCTCAAGAACTTCAGATTCTATGCATGTGGTGATTGCTCGAGTGTCTTGGTCAGATGATGAAGATGAAGATGATGAAGATGAAGAGGTCGCCTTGGTTGAAGATGATGTTTGAGGCATTTTGATTGACTTAGAGCACCAGTAGCAATTTGAGAAAAAACTTTGATTGAGAGAAGGGAACAGGTTGCAAAGTCGATAGAGGTAGGAGGCAAAAGAGAGTCTTTTCAACTTCTTAAAGATTTTGAAAGAATTAGGAAAACATATGGTTAACCCACTAAAAATAGACTTAACAAAATTAACTCCTTCAACCCTTGTGTTAAGAAAAATTAATTGCTATAATTTCTCATGTTGGCAAATACCCAACCTGCCCCTCAAGTTTTCAAGTTTATTTCCAACAAGAGCCTTGGTAGAAGAATCAGTCAGCTGAAGCTTAATGATACCATGTTCCAGTTTAATTGACTTCTTCTCTACAAAGTCAATGTGCTTGGTCCTGCTATGCTGAATAGGGTTCATGGAAATATTGATTGTATTCAGATTGTCACAATAGAATGTCACAACATCTTGTGAGACATTATACTCAGTGAGCATTTGTTTTGTCCAGATATTTTGAGAACAGTTACTACTAGCTGCAACCATTTCAGCACAGAGTTGGGAAGGCATTCTTTTGCCATGAATCATAGTTCTGGTTGATTCTTGAATGATCTTATTTTTCTTTTTGTCAACTCCATTTTGATGGTGAGTTATAGGAGAAGAGACTTCACGACTCATTTCTTCTGGGAAACAGAATTTGTTGTTTCCAAAATCCTTGTCATGATTACTTCTGGTTCTGACAACACATCCTTCTTTAAGTTTATTCACCACATCATAGACATGTTCCTTTTTACCAAGCCTTTCAATTTTAAGTTCACCACAAACCCTTCTTTCATCAATCTGTAGTCTTGGAGTCCTTCTGACTGCTTCCATAGAGATAGCTCTTTTCATTCTTCTTAGATGAAGATGACCAAGCTTATGGTGCCACAGTTTCATCTCTTTTTCTTCTTTGGTAATTGGACACATAGTGGAGTTATTAGTGTTCTCAGGCTGCCACAAGTAACAGTTATCTTTGGATCTGATTCCTTTCATTACAACTTCTAGTTTTTCATTAATTACTAGACATTCAAATTTTGAGAAGTTGACCTTGAATCCTAGATCACACAATTGACTGATACTAATGAGATTAGCAGTCAGCCCTTTTACCAGCAGTACTTCACTCAGACTTGGAACTTCAGGGAAGTCCAAATTACCAACTCCTTTGATTTCACCTTTAGCACCATCTCCAAAGGTCGCATAACTAGTGTTGTGAGGTTTAACATGATTGAGAATGTTCTTTATTCCAGTCATGTGTTTAGAACACCCACTGTCAAAGTACCAGCCTTCCTTTGCAGACACTCTCAGGGAAGTGTGGGCTATCAGGGCAGTAGCCTTTTTCTTCCATTGAGGAGTATGTGGTACCCTTTTTGACTTAGGTTTAACACCTGAGTTTTGATTAGGGTATCCATGCAATTTGAAGCAGAAGGGCTTTATGTGTCCATACCTTCCACAATGATGACATCTCCATCTTTGGTACTTTTTCTTCATATATTTCTGTTTCTGATGTTGAGCGTTGTGTTGAGACATCTGTTTTGACATTTGTTTAACAGGCCTGATCTTCTTGTCTGTACTAGATTTCTTGGCTTCCACAAATCCTAGTCCAGATTTGTTTCCCACATTTTGTCCAACTTGAAGAATCTCTTCCAATTTGTCTGTTCCATTAGTCAGCATCTTGACAGATTTGGTCATTTGGATCAGTTGTGAGTTCAGCAACTGAACTTCCCTTTCTAGATGACTTATAGTTTCAAGGTTTGCCCTTTTTTCAGCCTCCAGCTTTATGATGAGTTTTAATTGTTTCTCATTCTGCACACAGACTTCAGTACTTCTGATACACAATTTCTTGTAAGTATCAGCCAGTTCTTCAAATGTCACTTCTTCATCACTAGTGTCACTTTCAGAGGTACAGACACCAGTTAGAGCAGTAACTAGTTTGGCAGATTCTTCTTCAGAATTACTTTCTGAATCATAGTCAGACCAAGTAACAGTCATTCCTTTCTTTTGTTTCTTAAGAAAGGTTGGACATTCAGCTCGAATATGCCCATATCCTTCACAACCATGCATTGAATTCCTCTGCCTTGGTTTCCCTTCTCTTCTGACCTTGGTCTTCTGCTGGAACTGTCAATGTCAGAGGGAATGTTATGAACATTAGACCTTGACTTTGGATCTATTCTTTTGATGAGTTTGTTGAACTGTCTTCCAAGCATGGCTATAGCTTCTGAAATATTTTCTTCTTCATCCTCCTTGTTTTCAACATCAGTGTTGGATACAAGTGCTATGCTCTTGTTCTTCTTGTCACCATTTTCAGTGATCCCCATCTCAAAAGTCTGAAGAGACCCAATAAGTTCATCCACTTTCAACTTGCTGATGTCCTGGGCTTCCTCTATGGCAGTTACCTTCATTGCAAATCTTTTAGGCAAGGATCTGAGAATCTTTCTCACCAATTTTTCTTCTGACATCTTTTCTCCCAGTGCTCCTGAGGTGTTGGCCTCTCCAAGATGTTCATGTGAAACTCATGAATGGTTTCATCTTCCATCATTTTTAGATTCTCAAACTTGGTAGTCAACATCTGAAGTCTTGACATTTTTACTTTGGAAGTTCCCTCATGGGTAGTTTTGAGAGTGTCCCAAACTTCCTTGGCCAGTTCATATTGATGTACTAGTTTGAAAATGTTTCTATCAATTCCATTGAACAAGGCATTTAAAGCTTTGGAATTTCTCAGGGCTAACTCATCTTCTTCTTTACTCCAATCTTCCTCAGGCTTCAAACTGATTGTCCCATCTTTCTCAGTTATGGTGGGATGGATCCATCCTTTGTCAGCAGCTCTCCAAGCCTTTTTGTCATGAGATTTTAAGAAGGCAATCATACGAGGTTTCCAGTAGTCATAATTAGTTCCATCCAGAATGGGTGGTCTATTTCCAAAAACTCCTTCTTTGTCCATAGTGCCAGAAAGTGATATCCATAGATCTCACCCAGTAATACAAGCAGGGTGCCTGCTCTGATACCAATTGAAATTCTGGCTGCAGATACTCAATGTCACGTTTAATGTTATGACACCATATCTGCCTTTCTATAAGACAGTAAATACAAAAACAGTAAAGAACACAGTCAATTGTTTACCCAATTTAGTGTGCAACAACACCTACTCTGGGGGCTACCAAGCCAGGGAGGAAATCCACTATAAGAGATATTAATTCAGGAATAAACCAACCAGTTTATCTCCTTCACTTAAGACCTACCCAATGCAACTTCAATCTAAGTACAACTTAAACCTGAGTTCCTACTCACTCCCCCTCAATCACAGCAGTGATACATACAACAATTTGACTAATGAATTGATGAAGACACTCTTCAAAACATACACTTGATTATGCTTCACAGCTTTTTAATCAAGCAACACAAACACTCTTGCTTCACAGCTTTGAGTGATATACAAACCTAACTTGACTTTGCTTCACAGCTTTAGTCAAGAGACATACAAACACTCTTGCTTCAAAGCTTTGAGTGTTACAAAACCCTTACAATTAAAACCTATTCCAAGTCACTTATCACAATGATAATTGCTTGGATTACAATAGTTAAAACTATACAGCTTCTAAATGATCTTCTGTCAAAAATGGATACATTCAAAATAGCAGCCCTGTTGAATATATAGCAGCTGCATCTTCAGTTAGGGTTTCCACAAAAAGCTAGGGTTAATTCCGTTTGTCCTTAAGACTAGGTCACAGGACTATATCAACCAGGTTGGGGTTGAGCTAGGTTAACCCAAAGAAAACGCAGGATTCTGTTCTGGAAAGACTGAGTCATTTTCCTGAAAAAACTTTGAATTAACCAAACTGCATACCTGTTAGTTCAGAACAGGATGTCTTAACATTTGTTATGACATCTGAATTCCTGTTTACTGATTTTGGTAAATGTGATCATTTTGCAAAATGCTCAGATACACACTCATAAACATCAATACCTGTATGACAATATTTTTCTGCAAAGCTACCTAATAAATTTGTACATAATAAACTAGAATGTTATGACATCAATCATGACATTCATACACCTGGTTTTACCAAAAACGCATGCCAATACCTAAACAACTACAATAAGGAAATGACTTCCTCTGTGCGTGCCTTCAGCGCACAAGGCAAAAACTTCCTCTTCATGCTTTCCTTTAATTTACAAGGCAAGAGCTTATTTTTTGTGTGTTTCGACCCACAAGGAAATGACTTCCCCTGTGCGTGCCTTCAACACACAATGCCAAGACTTCTTTAGATTTTCCTTCAATCCACTAGGCAAAGAGCTTCCTTCGACCCACAAGGAAAATACATCCTTCGTTCCTGATTCGATTCACTAGGAAATGACCTCTTTTATGATTGCTTTGGCCTCCCTCATGCCAGCATCCACAAGGCATTGGCTTCCTTTGTGCTAGTTTCGACTAGACAATGGCTCCCTTTGAAACGATTTCGATTCCACATCTAAAATACTTAACACACGGTTCTCCACCTTTTGACACCTAGTAAGGCCTATTCGAAGGACACACAAATGATGCCTTCGAAGGACATGCATTTGGTCCATTCAAAAGATATACAATGGTTGGAAACAATTTTTGCTTGCTGGAGAAAGTCTTGCATACTGCCAGGCCTAAGCCTCCTGCACAATAACATTCATGACAAAAGAAGCTTCGACTGGCCAGAAAAGAGCTTTCAATTGGGTTAGTTGAAGAGTTTTAAATCAAGCTACTAAGGAAAATAGTGGCATAATCGAAGGCCACAATGATGAGGCCTGGGGAAATTCGAAGGAAGGTGGGGAGGCTTCTATAAAGCCTTCGATTGATAAAGAGTTGAAGCAGCATTCGACTAGTCAAAAAGGAAGAGTTGATGCTTCAATTGGTTTGAATTGAAAGAAAGGCAATCGAAGAAAGTAACGCTTGGGGGCTGATCGGAGACACTCTAGTGAAGAAAATTCTGAGCAATTTGAATTCGTACAAGGCGCCAATTATCACCTATCCAGGTTCATTCCCAATTCTAAAACGGCATGAAAATTTTCTAAATGGAAATGTTTAATTTGGTCTGATTTTATTTTCAAAGACATGTTTATTGGTTGGTCTTTAAGGACATGTTTCTTTCCCTATTTTCTTGTCTCCTTCCACTCCTATAAATACAAGACACCAACACAAGCCAAAGGACAGAGACTACATACATACGCACACAGACTATACGCATATCACTTCCTGAAAAAAGCAACACGAAAATCACAAAAATACATCAAAGTTGTAAAATTCCAACAACAAATTCCAAGCCATCCCACGCTCGGAATCCCAGATTGAAGCTCCTCCAGTTGGTAAAAATGTTTCAATTTCGTTCAACCTATAATATAAACTCATGTGGATTGCATATTCATGGTATTCTGGTTGTGTATGAATGATTTAATGCAATATATGTAAGTTGAAGCAACCAAATGCTAGGATACCATTGTCAGGGGTCTTTTGAAATAGTCATTTTCGAAACTCATGATGCAGACCATTGCAAATCGAAACAACCCGGGATTCAGGTGCAGGGGTTGATTTCGATTGGGATAGGTTTTTTTTTTAAATTAACAAAATTCGCAGGACTCCATATTGGTGTCATTTCTTTCGATTGCCAAGCTGGCCCAGTGGTAACAGATGCACTCATAGAGCTTTCACCTTGCAGGTCCTGGGTTTGATCCAAGTTTGCTGCGTTTTTGCTTTTTTTTCTAACATTTTGTTTACAGATCTGATGCGTACAAGCCAAATACACTCACCATGCACCTTCAAGTTTGTGCTGCCAGATGTTACCGTAGCTAGATCCAATGCTCTCACGCGCAGACCACCATGCGCTCCCCAAAACTTCTCCTCACTGGACCACAAGGCAAAATTGGGCTCCTTTTATCACTGGGCCTTTGTTTTACAACATTACACCCCCCCTTTCACTTTGGTACCAGACCCATTTAATTTCTTTTCTTTACTTTATTTTAATTATTTTTTGCCTTATGCTTTAAAAATAATTTTTTCATTTTTTAATAATACAAAATTAGAAAAAATAATAATAATAATAATAATAGACTTAGGATTTTTCTAATTGATTTTAAATTTTTGTAATTTAATTAATTATTTTAACTTTATTTTATCAATTTAGAACCAATTAGAATTATATTTATTTAATTCAAATATTTTCTTAATAAAAATACAAAAAAATATTAGAATTAGGCTTAAATTCATTTAATAATTATCTTTTTTAATTAAATTTAGATTTAAGGTAGTTTAATTATTTTAATAAACAAAAACCAGAAAGATTTTCTTATTTAACTTAGAACTTTTTTAGGGTTTAGACGTTCCTTTCGACTCGCGCACATTATTATGTTTTATTTTTTTCCAAATTATTGTAACTCCTCACAGTCTGTAATAGCTTAATTTAGGACTTTACTTTTACTGCTTTATTTCGCCAAAAGTTTGGACATGTAAATACCCCCTCCGCGAAGCTTTGTAATAGCGTAGATTTAAATTCATGCACTTTAAATTCCTGTACATATTAAGTGCTTAGATGTATGCCTAATAGGATTGAATGACAAGAGCATAATAAATCAAACGCTAGCAAATCTAACAAAAAAGACAAAAATAATTGAATACAACACACTTGCACATATACACCTCTAGGGTACGCCCACTTCGGTTGCCTTCGGAAATAGTCACAACTCTCGAAACGTGAAAAATTTTAGTGACTACCCTCTGGTTCAAAAAGATCATAAGTCCCTCGATGACCCTCTCGATGTTGCCTCGGTAAAAATATGATCTTAGAACCCTAGGGTAGTTACTAAAAATCCATGCCCAGTTTCCTTTGTGACTATAAATCATCCCTTCAAATGTCCCTCAAACATCCAACGATAGGGCTACCTACTCACTAATAGTGGGATAGCGTTATCTAAAGGAAGGGAGGAAAAGAAAAAAACTTTCGAGTATAATTAGATAGTTCATAGATCCTTGCTCAAAACAAATTTTCACACTTACACAAAACAAATTTCAAAAACATTTTCAAACGCTTTATCAACACTCTTGAGGACTGATACAAGAGTTATCATAAAGTGAATCGCCACACTAAGGCAATTTCAAAATAATTTTCAAAAACACATAAAAGCACAAGGTATTTCAAAAAAATGAGCTAAGCTTCTAAGAGCCCGTAGAGAACTACGGATGGAAAGGGTGCTAATACTTTACCTTTCCATAATCAACCTCCCCTACTCAGAAATAGTCTCGAAAGGTCTTTTTCTATTATTTTCACCCTTTCCATTGTTAGATAAAAGAAAAGTTGGTGGCGACTCTTGCTTACCATAACATTTGCGAACACAAATGCAAAACCAGTATGGCAGTCGGTTCTGCCACCGTATCATAGTCATCTCTGAAAATCTCATTGGGCAACTAATAGGTCACAACGGCCGAAGTATTCGTTGCAGTGATATGGATGACAAAGGCTTTGACCTAACCAAGATTTCAAAGGAAATCTTTACTTCTGGCCAACCATTCAACTAAATAAAAGATCTGAAGGATTACCTCAGAATTTGGTCTAATATCATTTTTTATTGCATCGATCCCAGGAAACCCACAAGTTCTCCAGATTACATCAATATTGATCAGCAGTATCTTCTGTACTTCATAGCCGCCAAAGCAAAGGTGAATCTTCCACATCTTTTGTTCAATCATTTGAAGCCCAGTGTCAAAGAGACAAGAGAAGAAGAAAGAACAAAGAGAGATTGGATCCCTCTGGGCAGACTCATCTCAGATATTCTGAAAGAAAATAAACTGATAGAACATTTGACTGAGGCTGAACAAGCCACCACTCTGGAAGCTTGTGCTGGTAAACCTCTTAATGCCAAAAATCTGAAGAAGATGAAGATTATTGAATCTATAAAAAATTATCTAACAATCACAACCAAGTAATTCATTACCACTAGAAGAATACCTCTTAAGGATTTTCCTCTCTTCACTCAAATAGATGCTTCTCCAGATATTGTTCTCATGTATTTGGATGCTTGCAAGAGGGACGGAATAAATCTAGATGTGAACATCTGTTGTCTGAGACAACAACCTATGGAAGTTGCTCCAAGAATATCAAGTAAAAGGAAAGAAGCTATAGAAGGAAATTCTCAGAAGACTGCCAAAACTACCAAAAAGAGTGGTAACCCTTCTTTTGTTTCTGCCATTAAATCAGTACTGCTATCAACATCTGAAAACCCTTCATCTCTAAAGCCCACAGAAGATCCTTCTCCTCAAACCTTTGATGATTTTGACATAGACTTTGACATATCATTTCCTCTAGATAACCTTCTGAATAATCCACCTTCTACCCATCTTGACCAAAATCAGCAAACTTGCACAAGTTCTCTCTGATATTGATCAATTTGATCCGCTGTTTGAAGCATCGCAAACAGAAAATCCAAATCTTGACTTTGACACCACAACATTCATCCCTGTAATCACCTGCCCTCTCATGGTCTCTCAACTACAAATAAATCCATCAACATCTTCATAGAACCTCTCCATTCCAGATATTTAATCTCCTTATCAATCCACTCCACCAAACTCACCAAATTTGCCCATTATTATTTCTGACTCTCCCTCTCCAAAAAACCACCCAGAAGATCCTCTTAGAACTGTTATAGACTTAGAAGCTTTGGACAATCTCGTCACAAGCTCTCAGAAAATTGTCGTTCTAAAACCAAAACTAAAAATCTCCAAAGCAGATATTAGTAAATCTTTGCTGATTTTTGAAACAAAAATACAGGAATGGGTTAACTCTCTGAAGCTAGCTTTCTTAGAAGATCTCAATCCAGCTGCTTCTAATTCTCATTTGAACCAGTTCAGAAAATGGTTCAACTCTGAATCTCTGAAATTAAAGGATCTTAGTTATGAAATATCTCAACAGAAATTCTGCGGTCGCCTGAATATCTTCAAGGATCAAGTTCTGCAACACTGGGAAAAGAAGCCACTCCTTCTGCTAGACAATACCCTTTGGGAAGATCACCAGCCATCATAATGTAATAAACCATCCTCTAATCCTCTTCCTCTGGTCATGTTTCAAGACAAAGGAAAGGAAGTTGAAGCAGCTCCTAAGTCAAAATCGGCCGGAGTTTGCTCCGAAAGAGTGGTCCCTTCTGCTGAAATACCCTCTTCTTCTATTGTGCTGCAAACTCTGGAGGAGCTGAAGAAAGAAAATGATGTGTTTAATGAAAGGCTAAACAAACAGGATGAAACTTGCAAAGAAATTAAGTGGATGCTTGGAAAACATGAGGAATCAAACAATTAGATCAAGGATTTATTGGAAGCCCTGTTCACACGACTACCACCACCTCAAACTTAGTTCTGAAATTTGTTTTCTTCATTGTGTTTCTTATTTGTTTCCTTGAATATTTTTTAATACAACATGCCTTTTATTGTCTAAAGTGTTTTTATTGCTTTTTGATTCTTGACAAAAAAGGGGGAGAACGTAAGATATTTCGAATATAACGGTATCGAGACTCAGTCTCAAACATTTTGAATATTATAACTTGTATTGTTTTTTCTCTGAAAGAAAAACACGAACAAACTCTGTTGAGGACAGTTATGGGTGCATCAAAAATCATTTTCTCAAAAACTCTTATCAGAAAAATATTTAGGGAAGTATTTCTTCTGTATTTGAGTATCCAACTCAGGGAGAGACTTTAATGCTTTATGTTCTTTATGTATTTGATCAAAATATACAAGTTTTTGTCATCATCAAAAAGGGGGAGATTGTTAGAACATAGTTTGATTCTACAACCCTTGTATGAGTTTTGATAATAACAAACACTCAAAGAACAATTATGCTCCCTAAAGAAGTATTTTGTTTTTCCGGGATGTTCTGATGTAAGAAGCACGGAAGATGAGTTAGATCGTGTTTAAACTCAGATTCAACCTATCTTATATAGAAAGCAAAATCTGCATAACACACTTATATAAAGAAGTTCTAAAGCTATAACTTCTGAGTGCACTAAGCGCTGCGAATAAGAACTCCATTATTCTATTTCATACAGTTCTGGAAAGAAGTAAAGGATTCCCAGTGGTAACATTAATCTTCTGATGTAATCTTTAGCAAGCATGTTCTGAAGCTTTACATTTCATTCATGACTATTCAAAAGTAACGGCTGAAATAGGACAAGAATATCTATGTTTGGAAAGTTTTTTAATTACTATTTATTAACATTCCAAAAGTACCTCACATGCGTTGCCTATATAAACAAGACTTGAAGGAGAAATCGTTTACGATTTTACTGCACATAAAAACGAGAAATATAATCACCTTCAATCTATTGAATTTCATTTGTGTAATACATCACGTGTGTGATACTATTTTGTTAGAAAACACATCTTATACATGCTTTCAAATATTGTATTATGTAATACCTTGAGAAAATCGGGTTGTGGTTTAAACTCAAGAAGACTTTGATGGTTGTCATCCTATCTGTGTAATCAAGTTTTATTAGTGGATTAAGACCTCGTTGAGAGAGGCGAAATCACCTTGGCAGATGGACTGGAGTAGTTTGAGTTCAAATGAACCAGGATAACCAACATGTCTTTTGTTTTAAATTTAAAAAACCCCAATTCAAACCCCCCTTCTTTTGTTTTTCCATTCTTCAATTGTAAGGGTGCCTCCCCAACTTAAGGAATTAGTCTCAAGGGTTCCCGAAAGTTCTCCATTTATCGAGAGGCATGGTCGACTACTCAGTCTGGTTAGCTCAGGTTTTGACGAAGACATGATGAGTGTCTTATTCCTATTCTTTGACCTTGCACATCACTGCTTCACCTTTCCTGATTATCAGTCGGTACCCACTATAGAAGAGTTCTCTCAATTACTGGGAGTAATTTTTCTTGTTCAGATGCCCTTCAATGGTTTAGAGGAAGCTCTGAAGCCAAAAGTTACAGAAGCAGCCTTACATCTGAAGCGGTCCGACATTATATCTAATTGAGAAACGAGAAGTGGAGTCAAAGGTTTTCTGGATAAATTTCTAATAGAGAAATCTCAACAATTTCTAGATGCTATGAGATTTCAGGCTTTCGAGGAAATCTTGGCTCTTCTAATCTATGGGTTGGTGATATTCCCCAATCCAGACCAACTCATAGATGTGAACACCGTCAAAAATTTCCTTGCTCATAATCCTGTGCCTTCCTTGCTTGGAGAGATTCTTCATTCTCTTCACACTCATACTATGAAGAGGCGAGGAACTTTCATGTGTCGTATTCCTAAGCTATCTAGGTGGTTTATTTCGCACCTTCCCCGCTCAGTAATGAAGAATGAACAAGGTTTGAGGTGGTCGCAAAGAATAATGTCACTTTCTCATACAGATATTTAATGTTGTTCCCGATCTCATAAAGATATCACTATCATTGATCGCTATGGGGAATTCCCTAATGTTCCACTCCTTGGAATTAGGGGAGGTATTACTTACAACCCTTCTCTAGATCTATGTAAATTTGGTTATGCTTGAAGAGATGGTCCTCAAGACTCACTTATCCAGGGTATCGTGTTCGATTACGAAAATGATCCTCAAGGTTATCATTAAAGGTTTATACATGCTTAGGGAATGGTAAAAAAAATTGTTAGTAAGGCTTTAGGACATAAGAACTCCATCCCTCAGGATCCCTATCTCAAATTTCTACGAGCTCACGCTCAAAACCTCATGATTCCATATCCAGCTATCCTACCAGTAATCATGGATCCTGTTATTGAAGGAGACATTTCTCGCACTATCCTCCATCCAGACATGCCCACTAACCTTGAAGAATTATAGAAGTCTTAGATACAACTGAAGGAAGAACGAGACACTTTTGAGACTTAATTCTATGTAAATGAAAAGAAAGAGTTGTAGCTTACAAAGCAACTCCACGAGGAGAAGAGTCTTAATACATACATCAACACAACGAGGAAGCGTCTGTGGGAGAGCCGAGTCTTAGATTTTAGAAGTTCATATTGTTGTCTTTGTTAGACTTTATTGTTTTCATTGTAAGCCTAAAAGGCAATTATAATTTGAATTCACTAATAAAAATCATTGTTTATGTTTCCTCTTGGGTAGAAAATTTAAATCTCCTAAGGTCCTTGAAAACATTTGCATCTACATATCATGCATTATTTCATAGCAGGTTTTTCATACAGGTTTCTCATTTTCTCGCTGTTTGTTTCAGCAGAAAAATGGCCCTCAAATAAACTGTTAAGGATCTCCAGGCTCAGCATTCACAATTCCAAGAGACACTTATTAATCTGGCACACGGGCAGAAAGAGTTGTTGGCGCTCATCTCCAAGAAAAAGAAGACCAAGAAGCCAACGGTTGTCCTTAATATAGGGAGAAGGTTCAAAGGTCCTGCTCAACCAGTCCAAGTGGATGATGTCTCCTATGAAGAAGATGATAATCAGGAAGAAGATGGTAGAAGCATCAAGAATTAAGGAAAGAAAAACCGGGGTTATAAGAATGCTCATGAATATGAAGACTACTCTGACGAACAGTACCCTCCTACGGATGACAAGTAGAGGCGGTTGGAGGACAGACTCAAGGCTATGGAAATCCAGAAGGTGCCTTGATTAGATTTTGGTGAATTAGGTATGGTTCCAGGGGTGGTCATCCCACATAAGTTCAAGGTCCCTGTTTTTGCTAAATACAATGGAGTCTCTTTTCCCAAACTCACTTGAGGTAATACGTCCAAAAGATTCAACCTCATATTGCTGACCTGAAGTTATAGGTCCATTTCTTCTAAGAGAGTTTAGTTGGCACTCAACTTGAATGGTTCTATCAGCTGGAGGGAACCAATATTTACACATGGGAAGACTTGGCTGCTAATTTCTATAAGCATTATAAATATAACGCTGACCTTGCACCGAATCGAGTACAGCTGCAGAATATGTCCATGGGCTCGAATGAAGGGTTCAGGGAATACGCAAAGAAATGGATGGATTTAGCTTGAAGGGTGAAACCTCCTTTGACTAACCAAGAAATGGTAGATATGTTCATGGGAACTCTGACATGATCTTTCTTTAATCTGTTGATTGGAAGCTCGTCGTCTGGGCTTACAGAGATGATTTTGATCGGGGTAAGAATTAAAAGTGCCATTAAGAGTGGGAAAATTTCGATGGCTACATCTTCTAATACTATGAAGAAGCCATTCGCTGGAAAAAGAGAAACCAATTTTTTCTATGGCCAGAAGAGCAGTAACAAAAATGACTGCCATCAGTCTTTAGGAGCGGTATTGATTTCTAATCTGGTGCTTGTTCAACAGCAACAGTAGGGTAACTGACAAAGGACATACGCTTCGTCGAGGCAGTTCACCAAAATTGGCATGCCTTTATCTCAGGCATTACAACATTTGTTGAAGGATGAGCTTATGTCACTGTGGGATCCTCCTTAGAATCCCAACACATCCTCTCCAAAGTACAATCTAAATGCGAGGTATGCTTATCATTCAAACAGTCCTGGGCACGACACCAACAATTGTTGGGCCCTAAATAGTAAGATTCAGGATATGATCGATAATAAGAAAATTGAGTTTGATCCTCCAGAGACTCCAAATTTGATTACTGCACCTATGCCCAAGCATGACAAGAACGTAAGTGTTGTTGAAGATGTTTTGTATGTTGCTTCTGTAAGTGATGTGGTTACTCCTCTCTCTACAATCAAGAAGAATTTGTTACAAGCCGCTTTATTCTGGGTTGTGCTGAAGAATGTTATTGTTGTGCAGTCCAACCCAATGGCTGCGGGTTACTGAAGAAAGGATTTCAGTGTCTGATAAATGAACATGTCATTCTAATTAAAAAAGTTATGTCTGCTGAAAATTTCTGCCAAGATTTGTCTGTCATATCTGGTACTCCTTTCAGGATCACTTCCAAGGGTTCTGTAAGGATTACCGCCAATCCAATAGCTGCTCAATTAATCATTATAACACCTTGGCCCATCCCATATTCCCCAGAAAAGGCTATTCCATGGAATTATGGGTCTGACGTCTATTTCCACGGTATTAAACAAGAGTTGTCTAACGAAGATGATGAGGAGGTTAATCCCGAATTGACAATATTGCGGGTACCATTAAAATTAATATAAGTGGAAGGGTTTTCTCCCCGGAAATCTCTCCACCTGTTAAAGTCCCAGCTACCAAGACAACTGCCGAGGCTCGGGTTAAAGAGCCAATGATAGAGCATGCCCGGACAGAGGTACCAAAAGAAGCTACAATCGAGGATACCTTTGGACAGGATTTGGAAGTGGTTTTGAAGATCATTCTCATAAGGGATTATAAAATTGTTGAACAGCTTGGGAAAAACCCATCCAAAATTTCCATGTTATCTTTATTGTTGCGTTCTGAAGCTCATGCGCAAGCCTTAGTTAAATTCTTAAAGACTGCTCATGTGCCACAAGATATTTTGGTTGATCAATTTGGAAGTTACGTGGAAAGTTTAACAACTAATAATGGCTTGGGCTTCTCTGATGCTGGCCTGACTCCGGAGGGGATAAATCATAATAGGGCCCTATATGTCTCCAATGAATGCAGGGGAACTACGTTGGCTCATGTATTAATTGATACTAGTTCTTCTCTGAATGTTCTACCAAAAGGTACTCTTGACAAGCTAGATTGTGAAGGGGTTGTTTTGAAACCCAGTAATATCATAGTTCGAGCTTTTGACGGATCCAAAAGAATGGTGCATGGAGAAGTGGACCTCCCAATCAAAGTGGATTCACAAATATTTGAGTCCACCTTCTATGTAATGGACATCCGACCACCCCATTCTTGTCTATTGGGATGCCCCTGGATCCATGGGGAAGGAGTTGTTACCTCCACCTTGCACGAGAAACTAAAGTATCCTGTAAAAGGGAAGGTTGTTATTGTCTGTGGAGAAGAGGAGTACATGGTCAGCCACTTGAACTCATTCTGATACATGGAGATGGATGGTGAATTTATCTAGACTCCATGTCAGACCTTTGAAGTGATTTCCCCTACTACTGTTGAAGGTGTTTCTGCCATTCTGAAGATCACCAAAACTCCGCACAAAATGGCTTCCTTGAAATATTCCAAGGCTACTATAGAAGAAGGTGGTAGTACTATTTGGGGTCAACTTCCTTATATCCCTTACAAATCTGAGAAGTTTGGTTTGGGCTTTACTGTAGAAGGTCAAAGGGTTGTTTGTCACACTCGTGCAGGGAAACCTCCATTCCATATCAGCAACAATGGAGTTAATGCTATGGAGGATGCAAATAGTGATTGTGACTTCAACAATTGAATATTCCCTACCATTGGTGATGGACTTGATAATTGGAGAGCATAAGACATATTCCTTATCTCCTTTAGTTAGGAGTAATAACTATATTCCTGTATTATTTGCTTTTTAAAAGTTTTTGGTTATGTAATAAAAAAAGACTTTAAACCTTGTCTCTTACCTGAGGCACAATGGTTTATTTTTTAAGGGTTGATAATTCATAAACATTGCTCATTCAATAAAAATATTGGATGTTTTGCATGCAAATTTTGTGATCTCTATCTTTCTTTTATATTATTGCATTTTCAAATAGATTTGTGTTCTTACACACACACACACACACACTACATTCCAGATCCTCGTCCACTCTGGATCTCGTTGACAATAATTCTGCTATTGTCGCATATGACTTTGAAAATCCGATCTACCAAGCCGAGGACGAAGGTGAGGAAGATTGTGAAATACTTGGAGAACGTTCCAGACTCTTAATACAAGAAGAAAAGGTTATCCAACCATATGAAGATCCGGTCGATGTTGTAAATTTGGGTACCGAGATAGCCAGAAAAGAGGTCAAGATAGGCACCCACCTAGAGAGAAGTATCAAAGAAAGACTAATTGAGATGTTACATGAATATGTTAAAATCTTTTCTTGGTCGTACGAAGATATACCAGGGTTCGATACTAATATTGTGGTTCACCGTGTGCCAATGAAAGAGGGTTGCGCTCCGATTAAACATAAGGTTCGTCGCATGCATCCTGAAATGTCAAAAAAGATCAAAGTCGAGGTTATGAAGCAATTCAATGCAAGGTTTCTGGCAGTGACATCATATCCTCAATGGGTTGCTAATGTTGTTCTGGTGCCAAAGAAATATGGAAATGTACATATGTGCATAGATTACAAGGATCTGATTAGGGCAAGCCCCAAAGATGACTTCCCACTGCCACATATTGATGTCTTAGTCGACAACACCGCTTAGCACAAAGTATTCTCCTTCATGGATGGTTTCTCGGGTTATAATCAGATCAAAATGGTGCCTAAATACATGGAGAAAACTACCTTCGTCACACAATGGGACACTTTATGTTACAAGGATATGCCTTTTAGGTTGAAGAACGCTTGGGAAACTTCTCAGCGCGCCATGGTAGCCTTATTTCATGACATGATCCACCATGAAATAGAGGTCTATGTTGATAACATGACATTAAGATCACAGACTGAAGAAGAGCACCTTGATCATCTGCATAAACTGTTTGAAAGACTGAGGAAGTATAAGCTGAAGTTAAACCCAAACAAGTGCACCTTTAAGGTGAGATCCAGTAAACTCTTGGGTTTCATCGTCAACGGTAAAGGTATTAAGGTTGATCCTGTAAAATTTAAGGATATTCAAGAAATGCTGACTCTCCGTACCGAGAAGGAAGTAAGAGGTTTTTTAGGACGGCTGAATTACATTGCCCATTTCATTTCTCATTTGACTGCTATTTGTGAGCCAATCGTCAAGCTACTGAACAAAGATCAAGTAGTAATATGGAATGAACAATGTCAAATATGCTTTGATAAAATTAAGGAGTACCTACAGGAACCTTTGATTCTGATGCCACCAGTTGAAGGAAGACCTCTAATCATGTACCTAACAGTGCTAGAGAACTCAATGGGTCTGTACTGGGCCAGCATGACGAGTATGGTCGAAAAGACCATGCAATATACTACCTTAGAAAAAAATTTACTGACTGTGAATCTAGATATTCAGTGCTCGAGAAAAATTATTGCGCTTTGGCATGGGCTGCTCGCCGACTAAGACAGTATATGTTGGCCCATACTACCTTGTTGATTTCTTAAATGGACACCATCAAGTATATATTCGAGAAGCCATCTCTTTCCGGAAAAATAGCTCGATGGAAAATGGTCTTAACAGAATGCAACATTCAGTACACCACACAAAAAGCAATCAAAGAAAGTGTACTGGAAAATCATTTAGCACATCAAGCCATAGACGATTATCAGTCTATGAAGAACTTGGACTGTATGAAGGACCTGATCCAGGATCCTGATGGACTATGGTTTTTGATGGAGCTTCCAATGCACTTGGTAACAGAATAGGTGTCATAATGATCTCTCCTCAGGGTTGTGACACGCCCTTCACTGCCATACATTGCTCTGATTGCACTAATAATATGGCTGAATATGAAGCGTGCATCATGGGTCTTAAAGCTGCTATTGACCTGAGAGTCAAGTTCTTTAGCGTATATGGAGACTCAGCCCTAGTAATCAGTCAGGTCAAGGGATAATAGGATACAAGCATCCAAATCTTATCCCTTACCGAGAACATATGCTAACCTTGATTCTGTATTTCGAAGAGATTATTTTTGAGCATATACCAAGAGAAGAGAATCAGATGGCAGACACATTGGCTACCATGTCATCCATATTTATGGTCAGATGGGACAACGAGGCTCCCATAATTACCATTGAAAGACTCGATGAACCGGGACACTTTCTTGAAATTGACATTGATTATGTTGAGGAAAAACCTTGGTTTCATGAAATAAAAAGGTATCTTGAGGCTCAAGAATACCCTGAAGGGGCATCAATCAACGACAAGAAGTTCCTATGGAGGTTCTCGGCTAAGTTCTTTTTGAACAATGGAATTATATACAAACGTAATCATGATTAAACTTTTCTTCATTGTGTGGACAAGAAAGAAGCATAAGAAATTAAGAAAGATATACACGAAGGTGTCTTTGGTACTCACTCCAGTGGGAATATTATGGCTAAAATGATTCTGAAAGCTGGTTACTATTGGTCGACTATGGAATTCGAATGTCACCACCACTCAAGAACTTGTCATAAGTGCCAGATCAATGTTGATAAAGTTCATGTACCCCCAGTACCTTTGAACATCATAATTTCTCCTTGGCGATTCACAATGTGGGGCATTGATATGATTGGAGAAATCTAGCCTACTACTTCTAACGGACATTGCTTCATCCTCGTCGCCATTGGTTAATTTACAAAGTGGGTGGAAGCAACTTCGTTCACCTCTGTTACCAAGAATGTGGTCGCCCGATTCATAAAGCACAACCTGGTCTGTCGGTATGGCATCTCCGAGAGAATTATCATAGATAACACTACCAATTTCCATAACACTATGATCACTAAACTATGTACGCGGTTCAAGATCAAGAACCACAACTCTTCTCAGTATCAACCAAAGATGAATGGCGCAGTGGAAGCCGCCAATAAAAACATGAAGAAGATCGTACAGAAGATGGTTGTGACCTACAAAGACTAGCACGAGATGTTACCGTTCACTCTCCACGGTTACCGCACTTCGGCCAGAATATCAACTGGGGAAACCACATTCTCTCTAGTTTACGGTGTGGAAGTTGTCCTACCTGTTGAAGTTGAGATTCCTTCTCTAAGGATCATGAAAGATGTAGACTTGGATGAAGACGAGAGGATTCAGACCAGGTTGGATCTATTAAACCTAATCAATGAGAAAAGGCTTGCGGCTAATCTGTCACGGTCAGATGTATCAGAAGCGTATAATAAAGGCATTTAACAAAAAGATCAAGCATCGGGTATATCCGGCTGGTGACTTGGTAATAAAGTGCATAATTCTACCGCAAGGTGATCCCAGGGGAAAATGGACTCCCACTTATGAAGGGCCATTTTTAATCAAGAAAATATATTTTGGCAGTGTTATGATATTAACCACCATGGACGGTGAAGATTTCCCGCACCCTGTGAACGCGGACATAGTCAAAAAATACTATGCATGAAAACGACCCGCTAGGTTGACTGGTCTAGGCAAAAATAAGGGCATCCTGGTGAACCAAAAGGGTTTGGGAAAAAATTAGGGATAAAGATTGTACACCCGACAAGTCGAAAACCTGAAAAGGTGGATTGGGCAAAAAAGGGTATCTTGGTGGACTGAAAACCAGAAAGGGCGGTCCATGCAAAAGTTAGGGATTAAAGCATACGACTATGTCCCCGTTGGATCACTTACATCAAGCTTTAGTACCAAAAGTCAAAGTTAGGATGGCACAGATTAATTTAATCACTTTCTTCCAACAATGAGGGATGAGATGCTTGAAGACATAAGGGAAATAGTAGAGTTGGAACCCAACGAGATTATTCCCACATAGCTATATGTTTTGTTTTCACTTTGTACTCTTTTCATTTCATGACAATTTCCTCTTACTAGCATTTATGTCTCTTTGTACAAAATCGCCTGTTTATAGGCAAACTATCAATAAAAAATACAGATTTCAAAACTCAAACTTTTTATTTTTTCTTTTTATGTTTTGTTAGCAAGAACGTCCAATGACTAAAATTTGAATGAGCATATGCATACGAATACGATTAACTGTAAACTGATATATGCATAAAAATATGAATAAGCATTTACTCAAGACTCTAGGAGTTGGGATAATATTCAAGCTATCCACAAATCCCCATAGAGCCACTTCCATGGGATTATTCCTACAGAACAGTCTAATCATACTCATCAACAAATTCCCCCAGCGGATAAAAGAATGTGATCTTTCTCCCAACAATATCACCAATCTACAGAGTATCAATCAGTACAGTCTATGGAAATTCTCTTCCCCAACTGAATTTATTCCTTCAAAATTGTAAAACCCCTAAAGATTTCCTCTCTCCAGCAGAGCTTGTTTCCTCAGAAGGTTGTTTCCTCAACAGAGTATTTTTCTGGCAACAAGTTTTATTTCCCCAACAGATTTCAATCTCCTCAGCTTGAGTCTTCTTCTACCACAGATTACCGGCAAGATTCCCATCTCTAGCAAAGTACAGTCAGGGTTGCTATCCCAAGAGAGTTGCTACTGAATCTGAAACTGGATCAGATATCGTCCAACCTTATCCTCTCCAGAAGAATCGACATCCATATCAGAAACTGGATCAAATGGCACCTCGAAAAGATATCCATCTCTTTTATCCCCAGTCAGGATATTTAAGAATTATAATCCCCAGTAGAGCAACGAACAACCAATGTTCTTGGATTCTTCTCCCCAAACAAAAATCAATATTCCCCAGCGGAGTTTCCTCAAAGGAAAAGTAGGAATCCCCATCAAGATCGAAGATACACATATTCTTCATCCCTAGCAAACAGTTAGAGATTTATTTCCCCATACAAAGATGTTATTCGAGTTTACAAATACACTTCGACAACATTTCACATTCATACATCATTTACGAACAACATAGCATATGCATACAACATCACAATCTAATTTATTTTGATAACATCATTACGCAATGCATTTCATACATTATGACATTTCATATGGCTAACTCTTTACCTTTTTAGGAAAGATTAGTCAACAGGAAAACATCGTCAACTACTTATATGACCAGACAGTCTTCGCAAAGGCTACATGTGACAAATGGCTACTTAAGCAATTTCCTTAGCAAGTCATTCTCAAAGACAATATCTTCTGGCTCAGTTTAAATCAACCATAGATTTATTATGATACTTCTTCCAGTTGAAGACATCCATAGAAATTTTTTGGCTCAGTTTAAATCGAGTGTTGATTTACTCTGATACTTATCCCAGTTGAAGACGATCGTAGACATTTTCTAGCTTAGTTTAAATCGAGCATAGATTTATTCTGATACTTCTTCCAGTTAAAGTCAAACATATACATCTTATGGCTCAGATTAAATCAAGTGTGGATTTACTCTGATACTTCTTCCAGCAGACATCTTCTGGCTCAGTTTAGATTAAGCATAAATCTATTCTGATACTTCTTCCAGATAAAGACAACCGTGGGTATCTTCTGGCTCAGTTTAAATCTAGCATAGATTTATTATGATACGTCTTCCAGTTGAAGACGATCGTAGACATTTTCTAGCTCAGTTTAAATCAAGCATAGGTTTATTCTGATACTTCTTCCAGTTAAAGTTGAACATATACATCTTCTGGCTCAGATTAAATCAAGCGCATATTTATTCTGATACTTCTTCCATTAGACATCTTCTGGCTCAGTTTAGATCGAGCATAGATCTATTATGATACTTCTTCCAAATAAAGACGAGCGTGGGCATCTTCTGGCACAGATTGGATTGAGCGTAGATCTATTCTGATACTTCTTCTAGTCGAAGAAGATCGTAGAAATTTTCTGGATCAGTTTAAATAGACTATAGATTTATTCTGATACTTCTTCTAGTTAAATTCAAGCATAAACATCTTCTGGCTCAAATTAAATCAAGCATAGATTTATTCTGATACTTCTTCCAGTCGAAGACGATCGTAGACATTTTCAGACTCAGATTAAATTGACCATAGATTTATTCTGATACTTCTTCCAGTTAAAGTCGAGCACAAATATCTTCTGGCTAAGTATAAATCGAGCGTAGATTTATTCTGATACTTCTTCCATTTGAAGACGATCATAAAACACTTTCTGGCTCAGATTAAATCGACCATAGATTTATTCTGATACTTCTTCAAGTTAAAGTCGAACATATATATCTTCTGAATTAGATTAAATCGAACATAGAGTTATTCTGATATTTCTTCCAGTAGACATCTTATGGCTCAGTTTAAATCGGGCATAGATCTATTCTGATACTTCTTCCAGATAAAGACGTGTGCGGGTATCTTCTGGCTTAGATTGGATCGAGCATAGATCTATTCTGATACTTCTTCTAGTCGAAGATGATCATAGACATTTTCTGGCTCAGTTTAAATCGACTATAGATTTATTCTGATACTTCTTCCAGTTAAAGTCAAGCATAAACATCTTCTAGCTCAGACTAAATCAAGCATAGATTTATTCTGATACTTCTTCCAATCGAAGACGATCGTAGACAATTTCTGGCTCAAATTAAATTGAACATAGATTTATTCTGATACTTCTTTCAGTTGAAGTCGAGCACAAATATGTTTTGGCTCAGTTTAAATCGAGCGTAGATTTATTCTGATACTTCTTCCATTTGAAGACGGTCGTAAAACACTTTCTGTCTCAGATTAAATCGACCATAGATTTATTCTGATACTTCTTCTAGTGAAAGTCGAATATATACATCTTCTGGATCAGTTTAAATCGACCATAGATTTATTTTGGTACTTCTTCCAGTTGGAAACCGTCATACACATCTTCTGGCTCAGATTAAATCAAGCATGGATTTATTCTAATACTTCTTCCAGCAGACATCTTCTGGCTCAGATTAAATCAAGTGTAGATTTATTCTGATACTTCTTCCAGTTGAAATTAGTCGTAAACATATTGTATCTCAAACGTGGATTTATTCTGATACTTCTTCCAGTTGAAATCAGTCGTAAACATCTTCTGGCTTAGATTAGATCAAGCGTGGATTTATTCTAATACTACTTCCAGTCAAAGACAATCATAGACATTTCCTGGCTCAAATTAAATCGAGCATAGATTTATTCTGATACTTCTTCCATTGAAAGTCTAACATATACATGTTTTGGCTCAGATTAAATCAACCATAGATTTATTCTGATACTTCTTCCAGTTCAAGACTATCATACACATCTTCTGGCTCAGATCAAATCGAGTATAGATTAATTCTGATACTTCTTCCAGTTGAAGTCAAAAGTTACTTTGGATGGCATCTATAATACCATCTCCAACGAATCTCCGTCACCCCTCTAAATGGCATCTATAAGCCCATTCCCTGTATAATCAACCAACAGCATCACTTCGTGCATCTAAAAGTGCAAATTTCTAGGAACTTAAGTGTCCAATCCTCTTCTACCTTCACATTGCGAATGGTGGACATGGCAATCTAACTCTTCAGGTTTAAAAAGATTGAACAAGGCAGTTGTTGTACCCCAAAATCCCCCTCCCCCCCCCCCCCCCCCATTTTCTTCAAGGCATTCTTTCAAGGGTTGTCCGGTCAAGATGCTCCGCCTAAGCCAAAGGTCTACAACTAGTTTGAAAACATGTTCTGGATGTTTTGTATTTTCAAAACCAGGGGGTTGGTGTACATAGACTTCTTCTTCTATATAACCATTTAAGAATGCACTTTTGACATCCATCTGATACAGAGTGATGCCTCTATTAACAACAAATGAAATTAAAAGTCTGATAGATTCTAACCTGGTGACTGGTGCAAAGGTTTCTGTATAGTCTATCCCCTCTTGCTGACTATAACCTTGTGCAACCAGTCGTGCCTTGTTTCTGATGACTTCACCTTGTTCATTTATCTTGTTTCTGAACACCCATCTTGTTCCAATGACGTTGAATCCTTTTGGTCTGGGAACGAGATCCCATACGTCGTTTCTGGTGAATTGATTCAGCTCTTCTTGCATTGCCAGAATCCAGTCATTATCTAGAAGTGCTTCATCAATAGAAGAAGGTTCAATCAGAGACACAAGTCCCATGAGAGTTTCTTCAGAGTTTCTGAAGCTTGCTCTTGTTCTGATTGGATCTTCCTTTCTTCCTAAGATGGTCTCTTCTGGGTGATCCAAGCTGCTTCTGGGTAATCTCTTCTGAGGTTGATTAGCAGCTGTTGTAGGATTGCTAGCAGTGCTCCTTTCAGACGTTGAAGGAGTGTCTGTATTGAGAGCTTCTGATGACTTGTCTTCAGAACCTGTAAATTCAATTTCCATACCTGCAAAAACTTCATTCTGCTTTGACTTTTCAGAGTCAAACTTATCATCAAAACGAACACTGATTGATTCTTCCACAGTCTGTGTTTCTGTATTGTATACTCTGTACCCTCTTGAGCGTTCAGAGTATCCTAACATAATACACTTTTGTGCATTAGAGTCAAACTTGTTCAAATAATTCTTTGTATTTAATATAAAGCAAGTATATCCAAATGGATGAAAATATGAAATGTTGGGCTTTCTGTTCTTCTACAATTCATATGGAGTCTTTTCCAGAATAGGTCTTATTGAGATTCTATTTTGAATGTAGCACGCTGTGTTTATTGCCTTTTCCCATAAGGTCTTAGCAACGTTTGTCTCATTGATCATGGTTCTGGCCATTTCTTGCAATGTTCTGTTCTTTCGTTCTACAACTCCATTTTGTTGGGGAGTTCTAGGACAAGAGAAATCATGCAGAATGCCTCTGTCATTAAAGAATGACTCAAAATCTTTGTTTTCAAATTCTCCACCATGATCACTTCTGACTTTAACGATTCTAAGATCCTTTTCATTCTGAACTTGGTTACAGAAGGTAACAAACACAGAGTGTGACTCGTCCTTGTGTCTTAAGAACTTTACCCATGTCCATCTGCTATAGTCATCTACGATTACTAACCCATACTTCTTACCACTGACTGAAGCAGTTTTAACTGGTCCAAATAAGTCAATGTGCAGAAGTTCTAATGGCTTAGAGGTAGAAACAACATTTTTGGATTTAAAAGAAGGTTTTGCAAACTTGACTTTCTGACATGCTTCACACAGAGCATCTGAATTGAACTTCAAATTAGGAAGTCCTCTGACCAGATTGAGTTTGTTAATCTGAGATATTCTTCTCATACTAACATGCCCCAATCTTCTGTGCCAGATCCACTGCTCGTTGTTAACAGACAGAAGGCATTTTACATTCTGACTTTTTAGGTCAGAAAGTTTGATTTTGTAGATGTTGTTTTTCCTCTTACCATTAAACAGGATAGTCCCATCTTTCTGACTAACAGCTTTACATGATTTTTGATTAAAGATTATATCATAACCGTTATCACTTAATTGACTTATGGATAACAGATTATGCATCAATCCATCTACTAGCAGAACATTATTAATAGAGGGAAGATTTCCATTACCTACAGTTCCAGAGCCAATTATCTTTCCCCTCTGATTGCCTCCAAAGCCAACGTGGCCTCCAGGCTTAAGTTCCAGGCTTTGGAACATATTCCTTCTTCCCGTCATGTGTCGCGAGCAGCCAGAGTCTAGGTACCATGACTGGTGTTTCTGAATTGCTGCTAAAGATATCTGCAACATGTATTATTTTATCCTTAGGTACCCAGATTTTCTTGGGTCCTGATTTGTTAGTTTTACCAAAACTCTGGTTGAATTTTGGTTTCACAGAGTGCTTACTGCTAGTGTATTTAATATCATGTGTGTGACCATACACAAAATGTGAATTCAGAGGAGTGTGTTTAATGGTTAAGTCCATGACATTCTTTGGTGTAGGAACCTTACCTTGGTATCCTATTCATTTCCTGTCGTTTCTGCTAACTCCATAGATCATTGAAGCCATTTTGCTTCTATCTATGCTTTTAGCGAGGAACTTCTGGAAACTGTGATCATACTCCTTGATGATCTCATCAGCGTTGCTGGGAGTTTCAGAAATTGGTTCCTTCTGAGTGTTTTGTAAAGTGTTTTCTAATTTTGAAATCTTATTTCTCAGCTCAGAATTCTCCAATTTGAGACTCTCAGTCTTATTAGAGTCAGATTCAAGATTCCTTTTCAGGTCTCTGAATTTAACTCTAATTTGCTGATACCGTTCCAGAATCTCATTAAGGCTTTTAGCAAGTTCAGCCTTTGTAAAGTTAACAGCAAAGTTAGGAAATACCTCTTCAGTATCTGATTCTGAGTCTGATTCAGAAGCTTCACTATCTTCTGAGATGTTAGCCATGAGAGCTATGTTTGCCCTCTCATCATCTGATTCTGAGTCAGCTTCAGACGAGTCAGAGTCATCCCATGTAGCCATGAGACTTTTCTTCTTCTCTCTTCCAAACTTCTTTTTGGGTTTTTCCCTCTGAAGCTTTGGGCAGTCACTCTTATAGTGTCCTTGCTTATTGCACTCATAGCAGATGATGTCCTTGGTGTTTGGCTTTTTGCTGCTAGAGGAGCCTTCAGATCTTCTGTATCCAGAGGAAGAATCTGTCCTTTTGTATCTGGAAGAAGACTCGTTCTGATCAGATCTTCTGGGATTCCTGAACTTCCTTTGTCTTTGCTTCCACAGTTGATTTACTCTTCTGGAAAGGAGGGAGAGTTCGTCTTCTTCTGATGAGGATCCATCAGATGTTTCTTCAATTGCCTGCAAAACTTTAGACTCAAATTTTTTGTTAGATTTTAATGCTAAAGGCTTACCTTGCTTCTGAGGCTCGTCAGCTTCTAGCTCTATCTCATGACTTCTGAGGGAGCTGATAAGTTCCTCCAGAGTGATTTTGTTGAGATCTTTAGCTAGCTTCAGAGCTGTAACCATTGGTCTCCACTGCTTGGGTAAACTTCTGATGATTTTCTTGACATGGTCAGCAGTAGAGTATCCTTTGTCCAGAACCTTGAGACCAGCTACCAGAATCTGGAATCTTGAGAACATTGTTTCAATGGATTCAGATTCTTCCATTTTGAAAGCCTCATACTTCTGAATGAGTGCCAGAGCTTTAGTTTCTTTGACCTGAACGTTGCCCTCATGCGTCATTCTGAGTGAGTCAAAAATATTCTTTGTTGTGTCTCTGTTGGAGATCTTTTCATATTCAGTATAGGAGATGGCGCTGAGGAGGATGGTTCTGGCCTTGTGGTGATTCTTGAAGTCACGCTTTTGTTGGTCAGACATTGTTTTTCTATCAATCTTCTGACCGCTTGCATTCACAGGGTGCGTGTATCCGTCTGTCACCATATCCCACAGATGAGCATCATGTGCCAGAAAGAAGCTTTCAATTCTGTCTTTCCAGTAATCAAAGTTTTCTCCATCAAAGACTGGAGGTTTGCCGCTGAATCTGTCTCTGTCCTCATTGTTGTCATTGCTGGTGTGAGAATAGTTTCCTGCCATTGTGTTTTTCTGATGCTGGATCTTGTACTGACACGGTTAAGTGTTTTAGCTCAGAACCAACCAGCTCTGATACCAATTGAAGTAGTGAGAAACACAAGAAGGGGGGGTTGAATTGTAAAACTGAAAAACAATGCAATGAACAAGATATTTTTATCCTGGTTCGTTTGATCTCAAACTACTCCAGTCCACCCGTCAAGGTGATTTCGCCTCTCTCCAACGAGGTCTTAATCCACTATATTCAACTGAATATTACAGACTGCTTTAACAATTGCTAAAGCCTTCTTGATGCAAACCACAACCCGGTTTGTCAAGGAAACACTTTCTTACAAAGAAGATAGATCTAAGTGTGTGAATGTTTTCTACAAAACTGTATCACAACTGTGATGTATACACAACTTAAAGCTTAGAAACTAGATTTCTAAACAATGATTGAATAAGAGAATGAGTAGTGTTTAGAAAACTGAGAGAATGAAGAATTTGTTCAGCTTTTATGCGTGTAAAGATTTTGGAGAGCATTAGCCAATTCAATCTTCAAAGTCTTGTTTATATAGCACTGAGATGTTGAACGTTGGAGCAATATTCTTGATTCAATGCCAATAACAAACTTTCCTTATCGAGCAGATCTTGTTTGGAATGAGGCCGTTGGTATTAATTTGCTTTCAATGCACAGTACCGTTGCTTACTTAATGCAAGTTCTGGCTTGGCTCATTCTGACTCTGCTTAGCTGCTGATGAACTGTTGTGTTTCTTTATCAGAGTGTTGAGCGCAGTTTTGTTCATCAGGCTTCAGCATATACGTGAGTTAATCTTCTGATTCTGACATTCTGATATGGCAACTTCTGATGCTGATGTCAGAAACCAAATTTCTAATGCTGATTAGGTGTGATCTTGCTTATATCAATCAGAGTATCTGCAAATCAGAACGTAATAATTTAGGCAGCAGATAGTTCATACATGAATCATATAAATAATATATCTTTTCACTTTGTTATCATCAAAACTTAAACATAGGGTAGTAGATTCAAACTTTGTTCTAACAATACTAATATAACGTGTGTTCTTTTTTTGTCTAAAGCAAATTTAAATCTCTAATTTCCTTGAAATCATTGTATATTCATTTACCATTCATCATAACATAAGAAGGTTTCTTACAACAAGTCTCCTCATCTTTCTATTGTTTATTAGAGTAAGATGGATCTCGAGCAGACAATAAAAGACCTCCAGGCGCAGAACGCTCAGTTTCAACATATGTTCTTGACTCTAGCCAAAGGACAAGAGGATCTGAAAACTTTACTGGTTGAAGAAAAGAAGAAGAAAGCGAAGAAAGTGACTAGGGTTCTGAATATGGGAAGAAGGTTCCAAGTACAAGCCAGACGGACCCTAGACTTTGCAACGTCATCTGTTGAAAAGGATAATCAAGAAGTGAAAGGAAAGGAAGCGGTTGTCCAGCTAGAATCTGAAGAGTAAGAAGAAGAAGACTACTCTGAAGAGAAGTATCCCCCGGCCGACAACAAATACAAACATCTGGAAAAACGATTAAGTGCAATGGAAATTCAGAAAGTGCCCAGGCTAGACTTTGAAGAGATGGGTTTGGTGTTTGGGATTGTAATTCCACCAAAATTCAAGGCACCAATATTCGCTAAGTACGAAGGAGTTTCGTGTCCCAAGATGCATCTCTGATCCTATGTGAGGAAGATATAGCCTCACACTGCTGACAGAGATTTGTGGGTACACTTCTTTCAAGACAGTCTATCCGAAACTCAACTTGATTGGTTCTATCAACTGAAAAGGGCCAATATCCATAACTGGGAAGACCTTGCCGCTGATTTCTATAAACAATATCAGTATAACTCAGATCTTGCTCCCACCCGTACTCAACTCCAGAGTATGGCTATGGTTTCAAGTGAAGGCTTCAAAGACTACACTCAGAAATGGAGGGACTTAGCAGGAAGAGTCCAGCCTCCCCTTTCTGAAAGAGAACTAGTAGACATGTTTTTGGGCACCCTGTCCAGTCCTTTCTTTAATCATTTAATTGGAAGCTCCTCAGCAGGATTTACTGAATTAATTTTGACCAGAGAAAGAGTGGAAGCGGGGATTAAGAGTGGAAAGATTCAAAAGGACGCATCCTCTGCTGCTGTAAGAAAACCATTTATTGGGAAGAAAGAAGTTGGTGTTATGTATCCTCAAAGGAATCAAGAAAGAACTGAACATCGTCCAATGGTAGGGGCTGTCATGATCCCTAAGCTTGCACCTACTCAACAAAGGAACGATCAGCCTAGAACAGAAAGACCAGTAAGACAATTTACCTGGATTAATATGACACTATCTCAAGTATTGCCACATTTGTTGAGATCTAATATGGTGACTTTCAAAGAAGCTCCAAAGAATCCTAACACAACCTCTCCTCATTACCATCCTAATGCTCGATGTGCATACCATTCAGAAAGTCCAGGCCATGACACTAACAACTATTGGGCTTTGAAAAACAAGGTGCAAGACCTTCTTGAAGCAAAAGAAATTGAGTTTGATTCTCCTGAAGTCCCGAATGTTATTACCGCTCCTATGCCCAAGCATGGTCGTGGTGTTAACGCTGTAGAAGATTATATGTTTGTTACTGCTATTGATGAACTTGTTACTCCTCTCCTGACCGTCAAGAAGAACCTATTGAAGGCCAGTTTATTTCGGGCTGTGATGAAGTCTATCACTTTTGTCTATCCCTACCAACTGGTTGTCATTTATTGAAAGCAGATGTTCAATGCCTAATGGATGGCAAATAGATTTTGTTTGAAAAGGCTCCCGTTCCTACCATTTCATACAATGATGTTTCGATAGTAACCATTTCGGCCAATCCTTCCAGGGTCTCCACCAAAAGACCCATTAGGATTACATCAGTTCCTAAAGCAGCTCCACTGATAATTACTATGCCAGGTCCAATCCCTTACTCATCAGATAAAATTGTCCCATGGAACTATAGGGGTGACGTCTACTATCACGATGTCAAGCAAGATTGGCTGGTTGATGAAGACTCAATTTTTGAGAAGGATGGCCCCGACATCAGTAACATTACGGGAACAAGCAAGATAACCCAAAGTGGCAGAGTATTCTCCCCAGAGATTGCTCCTCCAAAGACTGTTACCGGTCTTGTGATCATCCTTGTTTATGTTCCTATTGACACCACTACAACTATAATTCCTTTAATCACACCTGCTGATACTCCTACCATCGAGTCGACCGATACTCGAGGAAAAGGCATTCTGGTTGAGCCTGTCCGAATGTAGGTGCAATTAGTATCTATCCCTGAGGCCTCCCAAAAGGAGATGGAAGAAATTCTGAAAATTATAAAGAGAAGCGACTACAACATGGTCGAACAGCTAGGACAGGCTCCGTCAAAGATTTACATGATGGCTTTATTGTTGTGCTCTGAGGCTCATGCAAAGGCCTTGGTGAAATTCCTTAAAAATGACCATGTACCACAAGAAACCTCTGCTGACCAATTCCAAGACTAGGTGGCCAGCTTCACCGCGGATAATGGTTTAGGCGTTTCTGATGCTGACTTGACACCTACAGGGAGGAAGCACAACAAGGCATTGCATGTCTATTTCGAATGCAGGGGCACAACCTTGGCCCATGTCTTGGTGGATATCGGTTCGTCTTTGAATGTGCTGCCTAAGAAGGCTCTTGATAGACTTGACTGTGAAGGTTTGACCATAAAACCCTGCAACATAGTAGTAAGGGCCTTCGACAGTTCAAAGAGAATGGCGCATAGGGAAATGTACATTCCCATAAAAGTTGGAACCCAAACCTTTGATTCAACTTTTTACGTGATGGACATTCTCCCTTCCTATTCCTTCTTGTTGGGCCGACCATGGATTCACAGCGCTGGTTCTGTTACCTCTACATTACATCAGATGCTGAAATATCCAACTAAGGGGAAAATCATTAATGTCCATGGAGAAAAGGAATATATGGTCAGTCAATTAAACTCCTTCAGATACGTGGAATTGGATTGTGAATTCATTGAAACTCCATTTGAGCATTTCGAGGAAGTTCCACAAACCGTGGCAGTAACCAAGGTTGTTTCCCAAGTCCCAAAGATTACAAGACCTCCACTAAAGATGTATTCTCTGAAAGATGCCAAGTCCGTGATCGAAGAAGGTGGGTATACTATTTAGGTCCAACTCCCAGATATCCCATACAAATCTGACAAATTCGGTTTGGGTTTCACTTCAGGAGCCCAGAAAGCTGTGCGTCGTGCTCGTGCCAGGGGACCACCCTTGAAGACCAGCAACCACGGAATCAATGCAGTAGAGGATGATGAGGACAACTACGACCCGGAGGAATTGATTTTCCCAACTGTCAATGGAGGACTCAGCAACTGGGAAGATAAAGATTTTGTCCCAATTACTTTTATCCCACAATAATTGTCTTTAAATTTTTGTCGAACCTATAATAATTAAACAATTCAGACTTTTTAAACCGTGTGTCTTACCTGCGGCACAATGGTCCATTTGTAAGGTTTGTTACCTCATTTTCATATGTCATCAATGAATCATGGACGTTTTTGCATACAAACTTTGTGCTCTTTGTCTTTCTTTTTAACTTTTATTTCTTTCAAAGATAGCTATACTCTTACACACACTCGCATTCAAAATGCAGATCTACATCCATTCGGGATCCCATGGGTAACAATTCTGCTATGGCTTTCTGTGACTCTGAGAATCTAATCTACCAAGCCGAAGACGAAGGTGAGGAAGATTGTGAAGTCCCAGGAGAATTAGCCAGGTTACTACAACAAGAAGAGAGGGACATTCAGCCCCACGAAAAACCAGTAGGCACAGTTAACCTAGGTATCGAGGAGGACAAGAAAGAAGTCAGAGTGGGTGCCAATCTAGAATCCAGTGTCAAGAAGCGTCTAACTCAGTTGTTACACGATTATGTCGAGGTCTTTGCCTGGTCGTCTGAAGATATTCCAGGACTTGATGCTGATATCGTGGTACATCGCCTTCCAACAAAAGAAGATTGCCCTCTGGTAAAACAAAAGGTTTGTCGCATGCGACCAGACATATCAGAGAAGATCAAAGCGGAAGTCATGAAACAATTCAACGCCAGATTCTTGGTTGTCACCTCGTATCTGCAATGAGTCGCCAATGTTGTTCCCGTGCCTAAAAAGGACGGGAAAGTATGAATGTGCATGGACTACAGAGATTTGAATAGGGCAAGCCCTAAGGATGATTTCCCACTTCCCCATATCGATATTCTGGTTGACAATACAACACATTATAAGGTGGTTTCCTTCATGGACGGTTTCTTAGGATACAACCAAATCAAAATGGTGCCCGAGGACATGGAGAAAACAACCTTTGTCACGCAATGGGGGACTTCGTGTTACAAGGTTATGCCATTCGGGTTGAAGAACGTTGGGGAAACCTATCAGCGTGCCATGTTCGCTCTATTTCACGACATGATACATCACGAAATAGAGGTTTATTCTGACAACATGATAGCCATATCTCAAACTGGAGAGGAACATCTTGGTCGTTTACAGAAACTGTTTGAGAGATTAAAGAAATACAAGCTGAGGTTGAACCCAAATAGATGCACATTTGGGGTGAGGTCCGGTAAACTCCTAGGTTTTATCGTCAGCGGTAAAGGTATCGAACTAGACCCTGTCAAGTGAAGGCCATACATGAAATTGCTGCTCCTTGTACTGAGAAGGAAGTCAGGGGATTCTTGGGACGTTTAAACTACATTGCCAGATTTATTTTTCACTTGACAGCTACTTGTGAACATATCTTCAAATTATTGAAGAAAGATCAAGTAGTCAAATGTAATGATGAGTGCCAAACTGCCTTCGACAAGATCAAAGAGTACCTGAAAGAACCTCCTGTTTTGATGCCGCCATTCGAGGAAAGACCCTTGATCATGTGTCTAACTGTTTTGGAAAATTCAATGGGGTGTTTGCTGTGGAAGCATGACGAGTATGGCCGAAAAGAGCATGCTATTTATTACCTGAGTAAAAAGTTTACCGACTGTGAAACAAGATATTCATTGCTCGAGAAAACTTGCTGTGCTCTGGCATGGACTGCTTGTCGGCTAAAACAATATATGCTGACCTATACTACCTTATTAATATCTAAGATGGATCCAATAAAATACATATTCGAGAAGTTTGCCCTCTTTGGGAGAATAGCAAGATGGCAGATGATCCTGACGGAATATGACATTCAGTATACTACCCAAAAAGAAATAAAGGGCAGTATACTAGCCGATCACCTTGCTCATCCAGCTGTGGATGACTACCAGTCCATGAAGTTCGAATTCCAAGATGAAGACACCATGATGGTAAACAACTATGAAGAACTCAAATCATATGACAGACCTAAACAAGGATCCTGATGGACCCTGGTTTTTGATGGGGCGTCTAACACACTCGCCAATGACATCGGTGTTGTACTCATATCTCCGGAAGGATGTCGTACTCCCTTTACCGCAAGACTCTATTTCAACTGTACAAATAACATGGCAGAATACAAAGCGTGCATTTTTAGTCTCAAAGTTGCCATAGATTTGGGGATCAAGTCCTTAAATGTATTCGGAGATTCAGCTTTGGTCATTAGTCAGATCAAAGGAGAATGGGATACGAAGCACCCAAACCTCATCCCCTACAAAGAACATGTATTGACATTAATCCCACACTTTGAAAAGATTACCTTCGAGCATTTCCCGCGAGAAGAAAATCAACTAGAGGATGCGCTAGCCACCATGTAATCCATGTTTAATCTCAAATGGGATAAAAAGGATCCGTAGATCACAATTAAACGAATGGATGAACCAACTCACTGTCACGAGATTAATACTGAAGAAGTAGTGGACCGGCCTTGGTTCCACGAAGTCAAGAGGTATCTCGAGGCTCAAGAATATTCGGAAGGAGCTTCAGTGAATGATAAGAATTTCTTAAGGAGATTCTCCGCTAAGTTCTTCCTTAGTAATGGCATTCTCTACAAACGCAACCATGACTCTATTTTTCTCCGTTGCATAGACAAGGTCGAGGCGGAGAAGATCATGGCTGATCTACATGAAGGCACTTTTGGCACCCATTCCAATGGGTATACGATGGTAAAGAAGATCCTACGGGCAGGTTGTTACTGGTCTACCATGGAAGCAGATTTCTATCAACACTCTAGAACCTTCCACAAGTGTCAGATCTATGCTAACAAGGTGCACGTACCTCCAGTTCCTCTGAATGTCCTGACGGCTCCTTATCCCTTTGAAATGTGGGGCATCGATATGATTGGGGAAATCAAGCCAACAACCTGTAATGGACATCGCTTTATCTTGGTGGCCATTGAATATTTCACGAAGTGGGTTGAGGCTGCTTCTTTCGATTCCGTTACCAAGAATGTTGTTGCCCGGTTCATCAAACAAAACCTCATATGTCGGTACGGTATCCTAGAGAGAATCATCACAGAAAATGGTACGAATCTTGACAACACTATGATCACCGCAATGTGCGTACAATTCAAGATCTAGCACCACAATTCTTCTCCTTACCGGCCAAAGATGAATGGTGTTGTCGAAGCCACAAATAAGAACATTAAAAAGATCATACAGAAAATGACAGTAACCTATAAGGACTGGCATGAGATGCTACCATTCGCTCTCCACGGTTACCGTACCACGGCGCGCACATCAACCGGAGCAACACCTTACTCTCTAGTATAGGGCATGGAGGTTGTCTTACCTATTGAGGTTCAGATCCCTTCTCTGAGAATCATGAAGGATGCAGGGTTAAATGAAGACGATTGGATCCAAACTCGACTTGATCAACTGAATTTGATTGATGAGAAAAGGCTTACTGCTGTCTATCATGGTCAATTATATCAAAAGCGAATGATCAAGGCTTTCAACAAAAAGGTCAGACTCCAAGTGTATCAAGTCAGGGATTTGGTGATCAAGTGCATCATACTGCCACAAGGTGATCCCAGGGGCAAATGGACTCCTACATACGAAGGACCATTTATGATCAAAAGAATATTCTCTGGTGGAGCAATGATCTTAACCACTATGGATGGAAACGACCTGCCGCACCTTGTGAAAGCGGACATAGTCAAAAGATACTACACATAAGAGACCCGCTAGGTTGACACACCTAGGCAAAACAAGGGCATCCCGGTGAACCAAAAAGATTTGGGAAAAAATTAGGGATAAAACAAAAAAAATCTATAAACCCGGCAAGTTGAAAACCCGAAAGGGCGACTTGGGGGAAAAAGGGTATCCCGGTGGACTGAAAACTCGAAAGGGCAGTCTAGGAAAAAGTTAGGGAATTAAGGCGTACGACTATGTCCTGTTTGGATCACCTTACAGACAACCTTTGGCTTCGACTGACCAACTCAACGGCTCTAATCAATCCAATAAACTTCGGACAAGGCAGGAAGTGGACAAGACACCCATATACACGAAGGCTATAGCTGAATGGGAACCCCATGAGATTAATGCACATAGCTATATTTTCTTTGTATCAAATTTTAATTTTTACGAAGATATTCCCTTTACTAGAATGTTCGTCTCATTGTACAAAAAAGAATTATTCAAGTTAATACAAAGATACCCCTTTGAAAGTGCAAAACTATCTGTTTTTCTTTATTTCTGTGTTTTGTTTACAAAAACGTCCAATGATTTATTTTTGAACATATGAATTTGAACGTAACTACTATTTACAAATGAAAAAAAAATAGAAAGACAATCGCTAATGGCTTTAAGAAATAGGATAGTATCTTTAAACTATTCAATAAAATCCCCCACAGTATGCAGCTTAATCCCCAAACGGAACAAAACTTCCAGTTATCACTCCCCGGTAGAAGTCGCCAAATTTCTCAGGATTTCACGAGAAATACATGGCGTTTCCCTTAAAACAAAGTTTATTTCTATACCAAATAGAAGCTCATCAACTAATCAACACTTCAAAGCATGAAGACTTACACTCCACGTCCCCAACAGCAGTCAGGGATTTATTTTCCTTAATTCAACAGTATTACAGCATCATAGCTTACATACCCACACGTCGCATCCATACGTCATAACATTGATAACACGAACGCATACAACATAATCTCATTCATTTTATTGAGAACATCATTGTACAATGCCTTTCATACATCATGACATTTCATACAACTAATCTTTCATCTTTTCAGGAAAGATCAATCAGCAAATGGCTATCATCAACAATTTACGAAAGGTCAGAGATTGATACTTGAAACAGGCCAAGACAATTATCTACACGACTAGTTAAACATTCAGATACAGTTCAAATGCGCTCCATACAAGGACGCCATTCTGATACTCATTCAGATTCGGCTCTCAGATACAGTTCAGATACGCTCCAGATACGGACGCCATTCTGATACTCATTCAGATTTAGCCTTCAAATACAGTTCAAATACGCTCCAGACACGGACGCCATTCTGATACTCATTCAAATTTATTTTTCAAATACAATTCAGATACGCTCCAGACACGTATGCCATTATGATACTCATTCAAATTCAGCTTTCAGATATAGTTCAGATACGCTCCAGACACAGACGATATTCTGATACTCATTCAGATTCAGCCTTTATATACAGTTCAGATACTCTCCAGACACGGATGTCATTATGATGCTCATTTAGAAACAAGTCAAATAAAATCCACTTATGGATGTTATTCTAGTACTCAACCTGACACATCCACTATTCCAGTGTAAATCAACCAGAGGTTTATTCTGACACTTCCTCTATTCCTATCAACAATCATTTTTAGATGGAATCTGCAAGCCCATCTCCAACAACTTCTCACCTACTATCCAAATGGCATCTTTAAGCCCATTCCCTATACCATCAGCCATCACATCCACGAGTGCAAATTTCTGGGCACTCTAGTGTCCAATCATCTTCCACCTTCAAGTCACGAATGACAAATCCGCCAATCTAACTCTCCAGGTTTAAGAAGATTGAACAGGGGCAGCTGTTGTACCCCAAAATTTTACTTCTCACTTATCAAATGTTTTCTCACAAAAATCTCTCTTGGTTCAAGACTGCACTAGGGTTGGTCAACTCAAGACATCTCCTTAAGCACTGATGACTGAAATTAGGGTTTGAGATTGCACAAGGATAATTGAACTTTCAATGCCTCATATGACTTTCATGGATCATTATGGACCCCCAATATTACTCATGTCAAGTTTCAAGCCTTGGATCACATTTTTGCTCAGTCAATTGAGCAGTTGACCTAAAAATCAATTGTATTGGGGAAAAAGTCAATTGTGGCCAATTTACAGTCAAACTTCACAATTTTTGATCCATAGAAGTTTTATAAACTCACATGTATCATTTGATCATGTTTGGACCATAATTCCTCAAGAAATCTAATCAAATCATCAAAAGGGCAAAATTGTCAAAATTAGGGTTTTGAGTAAGGAAAGGAAATTTCTGATTTTTTGACCTAAAAAATGGTTAAATGGTTTGAGGCATGATCTTAAGAGTTCAATTGCATCATTTTTGACCTAATGGCATGACCCAAAACATTGCTCAAGATCAATTGGATTGATAGTGAATTTTCAGTCAACTAATCAAAAGTCAATTGTACACTGAAAAGTCAAACTTTGACTTTTTGGTCAACATCAAGTGTCAAAGATCATAATTCATCAAAAAATGTCAAAATTTGAAACATATTTATCAAGAAATCAAAAAGTTAAGATTTCATTTTGAAAAGTCAAAGTTTTCTAACTTAGAAATTTTTCTAAGTGTTTAAAACTTCATGTTTTTTCATAACTTTGAGCCAATTTTTTTATCATGATGCAAGATCATTCAGAAGAAACTTTCAACATGAAAGTTGTAGATATCCATGATATCTACAACATTTCTTTACACAAATTCTTCTAAAAGTGCTTAGATATCAAGTTATTAATTCATAAATTCACGGTCTTGAAATTGAACACTTAATGAAAATTTTGCCCTAGTTTTGGTCAGGATTTTGACCTAACTTCTGACCCATGTTTCACCTAGTTCCAAGGTGAATTTTCAAAAGTGATTCAAAGAGGGGTTGTAGAGAACATTACAAGATTACCAAAATGTCTAAGAACTCCTTGAGATCATTTGTGAGCAAGGATAATCGAAGAGATGAAGTTAGGGTTTTCAAACTTGAATTACAAGCCATTTCATGATGAACAAGAATTCAAATCCAATCCTAGGCTACATCATTTTTGCTTTGCAGGCCTAAAACTTGTTTGTCACTCCATAATTAAATGTTTACACAGCTGTTAGAGCTTTAATCCAAGCACTTGAGCCTTTATCCAAGTTACATTTCCATTTATGGCACAAAGTAACCATTTCATTCTTGTAAAAAAGCTTTAATCACAAAGTCAATGCATAGAGCTTTGCACTTGTTCCTCCTGATCACGAGCAATGTAAAAGGCAAAAGCAACATGTCTAGATCCTCCCATAAACTCAGGCCATGCTTGTACTATGCCTTGAAACCACGTGTTCACTTTTCTTTAAAATCAAGTAACATAGCCATAACTCTACATCTTGTGCTTCTGACCTCCTCAAGTACTCTAAGCTTTTCCTTACTTATGCACAAGTTATTTTCAAGCTAACACAGGATTTTCAAGCCCCCAAGAACTCTCCTAAAGACCCTTGCTGCATAGAACTGTCCCACTTGACAGTTTTGAGCCAAAACTCTCCATCTCCATTTCCGCTCGTGCGTTTTGATTATTAACCATCCAGACACCTTAATTACATTATATACAAGTGATCCAAGCCCCTGTTTCAAGACTGTAACTCCTCCATCACTATCCACCATTTCCAAAACTAAAGCTTGCAACTTGATTTGAGTTGGGAGTTTCAGCCATCCTCAAAGCAAAGTATGAGTTGGAACACACACAAGGAGGACCGGGCAAGCTACAGAAATCCCCATGCCATCTCAAAGGTTTGCTCAAACTCCTAACACGACTCCAGCTGCAATAGGTAAGTTTTCAAACTTCTATCTCTTCATACAAGCATCATTTGATTCTTATCTGTGAAGATAAAATGTAGATACCATTGCCACGATGTTGTACATAATGATAGTTTCCATTTATATGGCCTGAGCTTAGAGAATTTTAGAGTTGAAGTTTCTGAAATTTTTAGGTTTTAAATTAGGGCCAGAAAAATTCTCACTCATCTTGGATTTATAGCTTTAGTTATTTATATGGTTTGATTCATGGGAACAAATGTCACAACTTTCATGTTTGTACTTTGCATTTTTGTTGAGAGATGAAGAAGTTACAGGTACTCTGGATGGCTGAAGGTTGAAGACGAAGTACAGGCCTTGGAAGCATGTTACGTTATGTATTTATCATTTCACTTTAATAACGGATGTATAGCCACCCCAGTGGTAAGGCAGCGCACTGGTAACCAAGAGGGCGTGGGTTCAACACCCAGCACGCTACCTTTTCTCATTTCTCACAATTTTTTCACTTTTTTTGTTTCCAAAAAACACGCTTGGGCTTCCAACTTGGGCCTGGTGATTTTTTTTTCTTTTACTAACCCCTGACTTACTTCAGCACCCCCTGACCCAATTTCCTTTATTATTTTCTTTTTCCTTATTTTTGTTTTATTTCTTTTCTCCATTAATATTTTTATTACCATTATTATTATTATTATTTTTATTAATAAAAAAACTCAAATTTTTTTTTATTATTTACACTTATTCATTTTTATTTTCTTATGAAACAAAAATATTAAAAACATTTTCTTTTAACAAATTAATATATCTTTAAAATAATTAAATATTTAGACTTAGTTTTAATAATTATTTTATTAATTAAAATTAATTTAGAATTTAGGTTTCTTTTAATTATTTAATTTTCATCTTTATTTTTATTTAACTTAAAACACTTTTTCTTCATAAAAACCCTAAAAATCTATTTTAATTTAATAATTTTTCTCAATTAGTTTAAGTTAATTTTATTTTAATTTTAACTAATCATATTTCTTAATTAGGTTTAGGTTAAACCCTTTTTATGAAAACCAAACAAAACTCATCCCTTTTTTATATTCTTGTATTTATATATTACCATTTATTCAATTATTTGTACATTTTCAATATGGTTGTAATATATAATTAGGTTTAATTTTCTTGCAAAATCCCCATTTGTAATTTGTATACCCCCTCCCCTAAATGATGTAATAGCGTAGTAATTTTAAATTCCTCAATTTATCACTTTATATATAAATGCTAGTAATTAGGATTTTGTATGGAAAGACTAAAATCAATCAATTAGAAAACCCTAATTAAAGACAAATCAAGCATGAAAAAATCAATACACTTGCACACAAGCACCCCTAGGGTAAATCCACTTGGTTGCCTTATAAAAATGGCCATATTACGCATGTGAGGTATCTTAGCAAAGACAAGAAAAATACAAGATCATAGTCCCTCGATGACGCTATCAAAAGTTTCCTTTCAAAATGATCTTAGTCCCTAAAGAAAAATGCTAAGATACCTTGCAACATTAATAATCATTGTTATATGATGACTCACGCTCGTCCCGTTTACATCCAAAGATAGGTTTACTTACCAAATCAAGGGTAAGATGACAATGTGAAAGGAAAGAGGAAATGAACATGAAATACTTTTGAGTAGGTAGAATGTTCCTAGTTACTTGCCCAATTTCAAAATAAAAAAATCCTTACTATTTTCAAAACAAACACCAACACTTTTAAAACATCTCTCAAAACATGAAAACATTTTCAAAAAGATCAACACCTTTGTATACATTCTTACAAACGAGAATCATTACAAAAGTTTTCCTAAACAATGGCCTCTTTACAAAATACTCTCAAAGCCACACAAAGCACAATTTCAAACAAAAGCAAGTGATCTAGCAAGTAACTAAGAGCCCTTGGAAAACCATGGATGAAAAGGGTGCTAATACCTTCCCTTTTCATAATCTACCCCTCGAACTCAAGAAAACATCTCAAAGGTCTTTCCTGTGCTTTTTCACCTTTCCTTTTGGATAAAAGAAAAGTCGGTGGCGACTCTTGCTAACTGCAATATTTGCGATCAAACGCAAAACACCCAAGTCAGTTCTCCCATCGTATCACACCCATTTTATGGTTTGTACTCACTATCCCCAAAGCAATGTAACAGCGTAGATTATTTCCCACATTTTTATTTTCCGCATTTGTATATATTTAAATGTTTAACTGTTAGATTAATTAGGCGTGCATGGCAAGACATAAAAAACAAACGTTAGAAAACCTAATCTCAAGACAAATAACTTAAAACAAAACACCTCACACACGAGCACCTCTAGGGTGACCCGTACTTGTTTCCTCGGATTTTAAACAGTCATGTCCCTCGAATGTGGGATATTTTAGCAAAGATCATTGGTTAAAAGATTGTAGTCCCTCGATGACCCTTCGATGCTACCTCGGTAAATAATCTTAGTACTTTATGATAATTTCTAAAGTTTCCTTCGTGATTGTACGATGACCCTCGCATGTCCCTCAAAACATCCAATGATAGGGCTACCTACTAAATAATGGTAGGATATTGCTATCTAAAGGAAAAGAGGGGGAAAAACAAAGACTTTTTGAGTAGGTAGATAGCTCGTAGTCGCTTCCTCACAAATCAAAAAACATTTCTCACACATACATTCTTTCTTAAAATAATTTCAAAGACAAACACTTTGTATGCATTCTTAACGATATGAGAATCATTACAAATTTTGTCGCACTTAGGCATCTTTCCAAAATATTCTTTCAAACACACAAACACAAAGCATTTCCAAAAGTGAGCTAGCAATTAAGAGCCCGTAGATAACTACGAATGAAAAGGGTGATAACATCTTCCCTTTTCATAACCTACCCCCCTTACTCAGAAAAATTCTCAAAAGCTCTTTCTTGTTGTTTTCACCCTTTCCTTTATTGGATAAGAGAAAAGTCAATGATGACTCTTGCTATTTGTGACATTTGCGATAAAACGCAAAACCAAAAGTCAGTTCACCCACTGTATTACAAAACGATATCCCGAAGGCCTTTGTTTTTAGTCCAAACCACACGCAACACGTTGAAAATCCTGAACCGAGAAATATTTTCATCTTAGACGAAACTTCAAAAAATCATAACTAAATCACCTTTTATCAGATTGAGCATGTTCTTTCGGTAACGCATCACGAATTTTATTATCTTAATTTTTTTTATGGTCGAATCAAGATTCTGTATGGATGATTATGGGGAACCTTATGGTCGTGTTGGGCTTACACTTTCAAGTTAAGGCCCAATCAAATTGCACATTCGAGGCCCAATTTTCTCACACCATATAATCTCAAATATGATTTTTGTCAAAGGAGGAGGTTCTCATAATTCACGAATTCACAAAAACATCAAAAAACTTTCTCTCTAATTCCTCCAAGATCAAACTCAAGGTTTTCTCAAGTTTCATCAAGAATATTCAACAACTTTTGAAGATCAAGCAAATCAAGAGCAATTCTCCTCTGATCTTCAATCTAATTGTTGCAATCTCTATACCTAACCTTCCTCTTCGAGAATTTTCGATTTAAGCACTTTTCTAAATAAGGGATTATTGAATAGGCACTTTTGAAGACTCATAAATCAAGCTTTGATTAATGAATTGAATTATGAAATTGATTTCAATTGTGAAAATGTGAATTAATTTGGAATCATGTTGTGCAAATTTGGAATTGGATAGATATAGTAAGTGTTTATTGAATTAAGTAGTTTTCATAAAAGTGCTTATTCAAAGAATCCAAACCTATTATTGTGTTAAGATTATTTTGTTGATAATTGTAAATCATGTGTGATATAATCTAGAGCTTGAATTGAAAAAAAATCATATGTTAAATGTGTGAAGATTATGTGTTTGATCAATTGCCTAAGCCATAAAAATCTTAAAAAAACTGTTAAAAATAGCTTTTTGACTCACATGTAACCAGTTACCCGATTATGGTAACCGGTTACCATTTGTTCAATTCACTTATCTTTGAAAATATTCATGTTGTAACCGGTTACCCAATTATGGTAACCGGTTACCACAAGTCATTAGCCTTTTCTCAGGATTTTTAGTTTATGGTAAGCAGTTACCTTGTAATGGTAACCAATTACCCAAACAGAAACAAAACATTTTTTGCATTGTTTTACTTCTCGTATTGCATTTTCTCTTTCAGCTTATGTTTCCTTGTTACCTTTGACTTTGTTTATTGAGTTTTACAACGTACTTTGAGCAAGCGTTCAATTATATTCCGATTGTTTTGTGTTCCACTTTATTTGTGGGACACAAATTCGCTTTCTATGTGATTCTTCTTATATTTCGATTGCTTCGTGTTCTACTTTATTTGTGGGACACATAATCACTTCTTATGTGACTTTTCTCTTAATTTCTTCGTGTTCCACTTTATTTGCAGGATACAATTTTTCTCAATATGATTCATCTGGACTCTCTCTCACTCCATTGAGATGTATTTGCATAATTGTGTGTTTTGTCTGGATTGTGTTTTCATGCAGGATGATTGTGTGGTCGTGTCTGATACACATAATTTGTGATTTATTTTCACATTGATGATTTCTGACTATTCTCTTGTTGTTGATGCTAGCTTGCTCAAAGTTTTCTGGGTTTCTTGTATTTTCTTGCTTGCTTGATACAGATTGTTATTCGTTTGGTATTTCATCTCTTCCTTTTTACTACTTTCATGCTTTAACGCTTTCCTTGCCATGAGAAGTAGGAATAACAATGTATGATGGGGATCTTCATTGCTGATCATGTCAGGAACCCCTCTGGTTTATTTAAATACCCACTTAGGGAAATTCTGCATTATGTACATTCCGTGTGCTACTTGTGCTTGTTTAAAACGCTACCTTTGAAGTATGTATTTTGCAGGTGTGTTTACATTTTGTGCTCGCATATACTACAGATGACAAGTCCTCAAAAGGAGGTGAACATGCAGGGTTCATAATCAACCCGCGTACATTCTAGTCTATTTCATCCTTAGCTCATGTTGTACATTGATGCTTTGGTGTGCCAATATTTTGTATCAAATCGGTCATGTGGAAAAGGGTTTTGTCCTAATCGCCGCACTTTGTCAGGAGTTCGCAATGGCCAATGCTGACATTCTGCTACCCGCTTGTTTGCTACAGGAGATCCCCTCTCCTTAGCTAAATCATTTCTATTCTTTTACTTTTACCAATCCCTCTTGTTTTCTTTGGGTGATTCACTCCCTTTAGCTAAAACATTTCTCTTCTTTTACTTTACCTACCTCGATTAGCGATATCTTAGTTAGGCCATTATGCTTGAGCTAATGTGCATTACTCTTGCCATGTGTGTGATTTCTTTGGTTGAGCTTGTTTCTTGTTTGAGGAACTACTCTCTCCATGTATGTTCTCTCTCCTTTTTGTTGTTTAGGGCGTACTACTCTCGCCATATATGTGCTTCCTTTGCTTGCTTTTTTTGTATATACCATGTTCCCTTAGGATATGCTTGCTTCTTTCCTGATTCGAGCTAGACCTTAGGATAGTAATCCATGCATGTTAACATAGGTAGATACTTCCATCCATCCTTAACATAGGGCCATCATTGCATGATAACATTATGGATTAGATTCTAGATAGTCTCCCTTAGATGTTTTCTTTCTTTTTGCATCCTTGTATTTAAAACTATTACTTTCTTTTTCCTTAAACTTCAAAATGTCTCTAATAAACTTAAACCCTTTCTCAAGGTAAAAAACACTAATCAACTCCTTTCTTTTTGCCAATCGACCTTTCTCTTCTAAGAGCATGTTAGTTCCTTTCTAATACAGGTCGTAAGTCTTCAATGGTCGAGTAACGGTGAAATGATTGAATTTAACATTGTTCAACTAAAAAACACAAACCCACCAAAACAAGTGAGTCAAACTATGGCTACTCTGATTCCTTAAAATGGGATACATAGGCGGAGGATTTTTGTGGGGTCTAATCGAGCATATCTTTGTAAAAATCTCTTTCTTCTCCCCACAATTTCTTTTCCTTTTATTTTTCATGCATTCCCTCTTTCTTTATACTTTAAACCAGAGACATAGACTTTGACCACACCAATTAGATTAAAATAAAAAGAGTGGATACCGTATAGAACTACAAGCGTATGGGGTGCTAATACCTTCCCCTTGCGTAACAGACTCCCTTAACCGATCTCTCATTTGTTTGACCCTGATTTCTCCTTTATCTTGTTTACTCGATGTTTTCCTTTCCCTTCCCGTGGGATAAAAAATCAATGGTGACTTCATTGATTTCATTATTAGTTGAGTGTTCAGTCGGTTGTTTTAGGCGCCATGTTAAAGTTGTATCGATAATGCTTGATGAAAGATTCAACTAGCTCTACCCAGGTACATATATGGTTGCTCTCAAGTTGTATATACTATTCTAATGTCCACCAGTCAGACTGTCCTGAAATAAGTGCATGCGTAACTTCTCATCATTGGAGTATGCTGACATCTTCCTGTAGTAGGACTTGACATGTGTCCACGGAAAGGAGGTGCCTTTGTACTTCACAAAGTCCGACACTTTAAATTTGGGAGGAATCTTCACTCCAGGGACTAAGCCCAAATCATGCATATCAAGTCCTACGACGCCCTGATTCTCAAACATTCTCATACTCTCCTCGAGCATATGCAATTTCTTATCCACTTCTGTAGGTTCTTCAAAATTAGAAATCCAGTCCTCATAGTTATCCTCCTCAAGATGTCGAACATGTATATGAATAGGTCTTGGCTGAACAAAAGGTTTCTCGTTGTTCTGACGAGTAGGAGTGGGTGGAGGCAGATTTCCCATAATCTGAATCACCTGAGTACTTTTATTATTACTAGCAGGATTACCAAGGTTAGCAGTAGGACCATTCTGAAGATTAACACCAAAATTTGCATTCAGATTTTGACCACCTAGATTACCATTCAAAATTTGACCAACTGGATTACCATTCAGATTTTGGCCACCTGGATTACCATCATATCGTAGAGGAGGATTCATGGCTCCATTCCCATTATGTGTAGTTGCAGCGGGCCTCACAAGTAAGGCTCTCACCTTTTCCTGCTGATGGGCCATATTCTATATGATCTCCATTAACTGTTCAACCCGAGTTTCTATCTTAACACCCATAGTAGCAACATTGGCTTAGATTTGTTCCATCTGTCTTCTGGAAGTACTTCTAGTGTTGTATCAGTGAGAATTTAAGTTAGAAATCTCTGAAAAGAACCAGATCAAACATAAGAAAACCTGTTGGAACCACCTATTATGATATGATATTAATGGATGCTTGATTATGCATGCAATATGTTGTACCCCAAAATTTTCCCTCCCATTTCTCTTCAAGACATTCTTCTAGAGTTCTCAAATGCTCAAGGTTGCTCAAGAATTGGTCAGATAAATTCTCCTCCTAAGCAATGGGTCCATAATTAGGGTTTTGTATTTCTCAATGAGGCTTTGGTTTCAAAGGTCTCAAATGGTTTTAATGGTTATTCATATGTCCCTAAGAATGCTCATGTCAAATTTCAAGCCTTGTATCACAAGTATGCTTAGTCAGTGGCTCAGATGACTAAAAATCAACTGTATTGGACAAAAAGTCAATTATGGTCAACATACAGTCAAACCTCAAAAATTTTGGTATTCATCATTTAATTAAGGGTTGATCATGATTCCTCAAGAGAAGCCCTCAAACCATCAAAAGTTGCTAAATTAGTGTTTCTTTAGGAGAAGTCAACTGAACTTTGACTAAGCATAACTTTCACATGCTCCATCCGCTTTTCCCTAAACCAAAGCTCATTTTGAATATAATTAAATTCTCTACAACTTTGTCTTTCTAAGATCAATTCTAAAAAGTGCATCATTTGGGGGATATAAGCCAATACATTACAGGTCATTTCAAAAGTCAACAAAAAGACACTTTTTCAGGGTAAATTACAACAAGATAAAGTATTTAAAAGAAAAAATGATGAACATAGAGATTGTAGAGGACATCTTGAGCTTTCCAAAAAGTCCAAGATCATCCTCAAAAGATGAAAATTGAGAGAGTCATCACCATTGCAAGATGGAAACATTTGAGCAAATGCGTGAAGTTCAAAGTGAGCAAGCTTGTTATTTTGGACTATTGGGCCTTGGTTTAAGAGTCCAAACGTTTTCTATACTCCTTATACACCTCAGAACTCATTCATACATCCCTTGACTTATTTTAATTTTAATTTTTTTAATTTTTTTAATTTTTTTATTAATAATGCAAAATAAATAAGATAAAATCATGTCCTCTCATACAAGGTCCAAGCCCAAATATCACATAATTTCCCCTATATAATCTCATAAATTCTCATACAAAAGAGGACGAAAAACCTTGCCTCTCAAACTTGTCAAAATATCAACTTTTTTCAAGAACCCTAGAATTTCAAAACCCTACTTACAAGCCCTTTCACTGCAAAACCTCCATTCCATTCTCATCCAGCAAGCCTATAGAGTAAGCTTAGACCGAATTGGATGGTCCAAAACGTGTGAAATCTCATTACATGGCATCGCCGGTTTCATAATGTGCATAATATTCATATCTTAATTTTCTGTTTTTTTAACATGTATTAACACTAATAATGTATTCCTGAGTTTCACTAGTATAGGTTTGGATCGTCATTGTGATCCCATGCATGCTAAATCACAGAATACCATGTTTGCATTGATCTAGGTTGTTTGCGCTACAATAAAAAACCAGGCCTTTTCAGTCCAAAATGATTGTACCATTGAATTTGCAACCCTCGTTTTAGGGGGGTACGATATCGTTTGCTTTCTAATAGTGGCCATGTTGCAGGTTTGATCAAAAAGGGCTACCGGAGAAGAGACCAGAGCTAGGGATTCGGCGCCTCTTGGTCAATATAATCATGCGTATAATATATATTTATTGATTAAATTATATAAACAGATGTATAGCTACCCCAGTAGAAGAAACGTGCACGCTAAGGCATTGGTCTCCCAGGTCACGGGTTCGATCCTCGGTTTTGCCAAAATTCTCATATTTTCATTTTTTTGCAGGATAGAGTAAAAAATGCGCTGGATGCATATCCTAACACCAAGGCGCATTTGGCTTGGCGGTGAGCTTGTTGCTAGAAAGTTTTAAGGACGTGGGTTCAACACCCACCCCTACCATTTGGTTTTTTTTAAACACTTTTCCTTTTTTTATAAAACCTAACATCCTTTACAAAACCTTTTCTTTCAAAAATATTTTTCTTAACAAACCCTAACCTAATTTTAGTTTTTAATTAACCCTAATTAAATTTTTTAGTTTTTTTATTTATTCAATCAATTTAGATTTTTTAGGTTTTTTTCACTAGACTTTCTTTTAATCAAAATTAATTTAGGGTTTGCTAATTAATCAATTATTTTTCTTAATTAAATAAAATTAACTAGTTTTTAGGTTAATTATCAAACTTCTTTTTCATCAAATAATCACCAAACAATTTTTCCGTTTCTTTTCCTTTTTACAACTTTGCTTATTACTTTTGCATTATTTTTTCCAATTATGTATCTGCTACAGTATGTAATAGTGTAAATTAGGGTTTTACTCTCTTTTCCCCCGATTTTATGGTTTGAACCCCCGCTCCCAAAGCCTTGTAATAGCGTAGGATTTTCATTTCCCACACTTTACTTTCCGCACCTATACTATGTATGCCTGTATGTATATATATATATCTGTATAGTAACTAGGCATGTATGGCAAAATCTAAAAGCAACTGTTAGGTAACCCTAATCAAGATAAAATAACTGAATTGAATCATTCTTCAGACACGCACCTCTAAGGTAACCTCGCTTGTTGCCTTCAGATAAACATGGTCATGTCCCTCGAACTTAGGGATACCATTAGCAAAGACCCTCGATGAAAATCATCATAAAGATCATAGACCCGCGATGTCCCTCAAGTTGCCTACAAGAAAGTATCTTGTCCCTCGATGTTTCCTGCGAATATATGATGACAGCCCCTTCGAATTGCTAAGGTATTCCTACATGTTGCCTTCTATGACCATAACAACGACCCGCGTCTGTCCCTTCACATCCAACAATAGGTATTCCTACTAATTAATGTTACGGTAGATATTGTACCCCAAAATTTTCTCTCTCATTTATCAAGAATTTTCTCACAAGATCTCCTTTGGGCTGAAGACTGCACTAAGGTTTGAGCAGCTCAAGACACCTCCTTAAGCACTAATGACCAAAATTAGGGTTTAAGATTGCACAAAGATATTTGAACTTCCAATGCCCCATATTACTTTCATGGATCATTATGTACCCTCAAGATTACTCATGTCAAGTTTCAAACTTTGGATCACACTTTTGCTCAGTCAATTGAGCAGTTGACCTAAAAATTAGTTGTATTGGGGAAAAAGTCAATTGTGGCCAATTTAATGTCAAACTTCATATTTTTTTATCCACATCAGCATTTTAAACTCATATGTATCATTTGATCAAGTTTGGACCATAATTCCTCAAGAAATTTGATCAAATCTTCAAAAGGGCAAAATGGTCAAAATTAGGGTTTTGATTGGGAAAGGGCAATTTCTTATTTTTGACCTAGAAAATGATCAATTGGTTTAAGGAATGATCTCAATATTCCAATTGCATCATTTTGACCTAATGACAAAGCTCAAAACATTGCTCAATTCCAATGGATTGACCGATGAATTTTCAGTATACTGATCAAATGTCAACTGTATACTGAAAAGTCAAACTTTGACTTTTTGGTCAAAATCAAATGTCAAAGATCACAATTCATCAAAACATGTCAAAATATGAAACTTATTCATCAAGAAATCAAAAATTCAAGATTTCATTTTGAAAAGTTAAAATTTCTAAACTTAGAAATTTTTCTAAGTGTTGGAAATTTCTTATTTTTTCACAACTTTGAGCAAAATTTTCACCTTAATGCAAGCTGATTCAGAAGAAACTTCCAACATGAAAGTTGTAGATCTCCATGAAATATACAACTTTTCTTTACACAACTCCTTCCAAAAGTGCTTGGATCTCATGTTATAATTATAAGAATACATAGTCATGAAACAAAACACTTAGAAGGAAGTCAGAGGATTCTTGGGATGTTTAAACTACATTGCCAAGGTGAAAGAAATTCAAGAGATGCCTGCTCCTCATAATGAGAAGGAAGTCATAGGATTCTTGGGACGTTTAAACTACATTTCCAGATTCATTTCCCACCTGACAACTACTTGTGAACCAATCTTCAAGTTACTGAAGAAAGATCAAGTAGTCAAATGGAATGACGAATGCCAAACTGCTTTCGACAAGATCAAAGAGTACTTACAAGAGCCTCATGTTTTAATGCCACCAGTCGAGGGAAGACCATTGGTCATGTATCTGACTATTTTGGAAAACTCAATGGGGTGCGTGTTGGGGCAGCATGACGAGTCTGGCCAATAATAGCACGTTATTTATTACCTGAGTAAAAAGTTTACCGACTGAGAAATAAGATATTCACTTCTCGAGAAAACTTGTTGCGCTCTGGCATGGGCTACTCGTCGGATAAGACAGAATATGCTGACCTATACTACCTTGTTGATATCTAAAATGGATCCAATAAAATACATCCTCGAGAAGCCTGCCCTCTCTGGGAGAATAGCGAGATGGCAGATGATCCTAACAAAATATGACATACAGTATACTACCTAGAAAGCAATAAAGGGCAGTGTACTAGCTGATCACCTTGCTCACCAAGCTCTGGAAGATTACCAGTCCATGAAGTTTGAATTTTCGGATGAAGACATCATGACGGTAAACAACTGTGAAGAATTCAGGCCATATGACAGACCTGAACAAGGATCGCGATGGACCCTGGTTTTTGATGGGGAATCTAACGCACTCGGCAATGATGTCGGTGTTGTACTCATATCTCCGGAAGGATGTCATACTCCTTTTACTGCAAGACTATGCTTCAGTTGTACAAACAACATGGAGGAGTACTAAGCGTGCATCTTTGGTCTTAAAGCTGCCATAGATTTGGGGATCAGATCCTTAAATGGATCAGAGATTCAGCTTTTGTCATCAGCCAGATCAAAGGGGAATGGGACACAAAACACCCTAACCTTATCCCTTACAAAGAACATGTATTGACATTTCTCCCACCTTTTGAGAAGATTACCTTCGAGCATTTTCCGCGAGAAGAAAATTAGCTTACAGACGCACTAGCCACACTGTCATCTATGTTTTAACTTAAATGGGATAATGAGACTCCCTAGATCACCATTGGAAACGAATGGATGAACCAGCACACTGTCACAAGATTAATACTGAAGAAATAGTGGACCAGCCTTGGTTTCACGAAGTCAAGAGGTATCTCGAGGCTCAAGAATATCCTGAAGGAGCTTCAGTCAATGATAAGAAATTCTGAAGGAGATTCTCTGCTAAGTTTTTCCTTAGTAATGGCTTTCTTTACAAACGCAACCATGACTCTGTGTTACTTCGGTGTGTAGACAAGGTTGAAACTGAAAGGATCATGGATGATTTACATGAAGGCACTTTTGTAACCCATTCTAGTGGGCATACGATGGAAAATAAAATCCTACGGGTAGGATATTACTGGTCTACCATGGAAGCGGATTGTTATCAACACTCTCAAACTTGACATAAGTGTCAGATCTACGATGACATGGTGCAAGTACCTCCGACTCCTCTGAATGTCTTGACGGCTCCTTGGCCCTTTGCTATGTTGGGCATCGATATGATTGGGGAGATCAAGCCAACAACCTCTAATGGACATCGCTTCATCTTAGTGGCCATTGACTATTTTACCAAGTGGGTGGAGGCAGCTTCTTTCGCTTCCGTTACCAAGAATGTTGTCGCCCGGTTCATCAAGCCGAATCTCATATGTCGTTATGGTATCCCGGAGAGGATCATTACAAACAATGGTACGAACCTGAACAATACTATGATCACTGCCTTGTGCGATCAATTCAAGATCCAGCATCACAATTCTTCCCCTTATCGGCCAAAGATGAATGGTGCTGTTGAAGCCGCAAATAAGAACATTAAAAAGATCATACATAAAATGAAAGTCAGATAAAAAGACTGGTATGAGATGTTACCATTTGCTCTCCACGGGTATCGTACCACTTCTCGCACATCAACCAAGATAACACCCTATTCTCTAGTATACGACATGGAGGTTGTCTTGCCTATTGAGGTCCAGATCCCCTCTCTAAGAATTATGAAGGATGCAGGGCTGAATGAAGACGATTAGATCCAGACTCGACTTGATCAACTGAACTTAATTGATGAGAAAAGACTTACTGCTGTCTGTCATTATCAAATGTATCAAAAACGGATGATCAAGGCTTTCAACAAAAAGGTCAGATGACAAGTGTATCAAGTTGGGGATCTGGTGATCAAACGTATCATACTACCGCAAGGTGATCCCAGGGAAAAATGGACTCCTACATACGAAGAACCATTTTTAATCAATAACATATTCTCAAGTGGCGCAATCATCCTGACCACCATGGATGGTGATGATCTGCCTCACCCTGCAAACACAGACATAGTCAAAAGATACTATGCATAAGAGACCCTCTAGGTTGACATACCTAGGAAAAACAAGGGCATCCCGACGGACCAAAAAGGTTCCGGCAAAAATTAGGGATAAGACAAAAAAATATGTACACCCGGCAAGTTGAAAACCCGAAAGGGCGACTTGGGCAAAAAAGGGTTTCCCAGTGGACTGAAAACCCGAAAGGGCGGTCCAGACAAAAGTTAGGGAATTAAAGCGTATGACTATGTCCCATTGGATCACCTTACGGAGAACCTGCAAACTCGACGGTTCTGATCAATTCAGTTAGCTTCGGACAAGACAACAAATAGACAAGATGCTCAGAGACACAAAGACTATAGCAGAATGGGAACCCCATGGAATTATTTCACATATCTATCTTTTTATTTGTATCAAATTTCATTTTTTACGACGACATTCTCTTACTAGAATGTTTGTCTCATTGTACAAAAATACTTACTCAAAGTCAATACAAATATATCCCTTTGAAAGTGCAAAACTACCTGTTTTTTCTTTACTCTTATGTTTTGTTTACAAAAACGTCCAATGATTTATTTTTGAACATATGCATTTAAATATAATTACTGTTTAAAAATAAACTAAATAGAAAGATAATCACTAACGGCTTTAAGAGATAGGGAAACCTCTCTAAGTTATTTCCATAAAATCCCTGGTGGAACTAAAGCTCCCAATTATCAATCCCCAATAGAAGTCACCAAATTTCTCCGGATTCCCCAAGCAAGATTTTTCAAGCAATACACGACATTTCCCTTACAACAGAATTTATTTCTCTAAGTGGAAATTCATCAACAATTCAACTTTACAACATGAATAGTTACATATCCTCAACAGTAGTCATGGATTTATTTTCCCCAAATCCTACAAACAGCACAACAGACTAGCTCACATACGCATATATTGCATCCATATATCATAAACATTGATAACACAAATGCATTATACCATGCATTTCATAAAACATGACGTTGCATTTAAGCTAACGTTTTACCCTTTTCAGGATAAGGTTAACATCTACCACTAACAATGTTCAAAGTTTTGATACAGTTCAGATATGCTGCAGACACAAATGCCTTTCTAATACTCATTCAGACTCATCTCTCAAATACTGTTCAGATACGCTCCAGACACGGATGCCATTTTGATACTCATTCATAGTCAACTTTCAGATACTATTCAGATACGCTGCAGAAATGGATGCCATTCTGATACTCATTCAATATTCAACCTTCATATATAGTTCAGATATGCTCCAGACACAGATGCCATTCTGATACTCATTCAGACTCAACTTTTGATACAGTTCAGATACGCTCCAGACACATATGCCATTCTGATACTCATTCAAACTCAAATTTTTATACAGTTCAGATACGCTCCAGACACGGATACCATTCTGATACTCATTTAGATTCAACTTTTAGATATAGTTCAGATACGCTCCAGATACGTATGCTATTCTGATACTCATTCTTTCAGCTTACAAATTACAATTCAACAATCACTTTTGGATGGCATCTACAATCCCATCTCCAACAACTTTCTATCACCTATCTAAATTGTATCTTTAAGCCCATTCCCTCAACCCCCACATCACCGAGTGCAAATTTTTGGGCACTCTAGTGTCCAATCATCTTCCACCTTCGAGTCACGAATGGAAAAACTCGCCAATCTAACTCTTCAGGTTTAAGAAGATTGAACAGCGGAAGTTGTTGTACCCCAAAATTTTCCCTCTCACTTATTAAGAATTTGCTCACAAGATCTCCTTAGGCTCAAGACTGCACTAGGGTTTGATCAACTTAAGACACCTCCTTAAGCACTGATGACCAAAATTAGGGTTTGAGTTTGCACAAAGATTTTTGAACTTCCAATGCCCCATATTATTTTCATGGATCATTATGGACCCCCAAGATTACTCATGTCAAGTTTCAAGCCTTGGATCACACTTTTGCTCAGTCAATTGATCAGTTGACCTAAAAATCAACTATATTGGGGATAAAGACAACTATGGCCAATTCACAGTCAAACTTCATAATTTTTTATCCACATCAACATTTTAGTCTCATATGTATCATTTGATCAAGTTTGGACCATAATTCCTCAAGAAATTTGATCAAATCTCCAAAATGGCTAAATGGTCAAAATTAGGGTTTTGACTATGAAAGGGCAATTTCTGATTTTTAACCTAGAAAATGGTCAATTGGTTTAAGGCATGATCTTAAGACTCCAATTGTATAATTTTGACCTAATTACATGTGTCAAAACATTGCAAGTCCATTGAATTAACAGATGAATTTTTCAGTCAACTGATCAAAAGTCAACTGTATACTGAAAAGTCAAACTTTGACTTTTTGATCAAATTCAAGTGCCAAAGATCATAATTCATCAAAACATGTCAAAATATGAAACTTATTCATCAAGAAATCTAAAAGTAAAGATTTCATTTTGAAAATTTCAAAATTTCTAAACTTATAAATTTTTCTAAGTGTTGGAAATTTCATGTTTTTTCATAACTTTGAGGAAACTTTTTACCATGATGCAAGATGATTCAAGAGAAACTTCCAACATGAAAGTTGTAGGTCTCCATGAAATCTACAACTTTTCTTAACACAAATCCTTCCAGTAGTGCATGGATCTCAATTTATAATTTTATGAACATGTGGTCATGAAATTAAACACTTAGTGAAATTTTGCCCTAATTTGGTCAGGATTTTGACCCAACTTCATGGCACTTTTTCATATAGTTCAAAGGGGAATATTCAAAAGAAATTCAAATATGGATTATGGAGAACATTGCAAGCTTTACAAAATGTCAAAGAACTCCTTGAGATCATTCTTGAGTAAGGAGAATCGAAGAGATGAAGTTAGGATTTTGTCACTTTAATTACAAGTCATTTTAGTGATGAACAATATTCAAATTCAATCCATGATGCATAAACACTAATTTGCAGGCCTCAAAATTGTTAGACACTCCATAATTAATTGTTTACACAACTGTTAGAGGCCTCACTTCAAGCATTCAATGCATGGACATGCTTTATATCCATTTTTGGAAGAAAGGTCACATTACCATTTTGATAAAGCAACTTTTTGTACAAAACTTGTTCTTGAGCCTTGCACTTGTTCTCTTCTGATCAAACCAGTCCTATAACTCATGAGAAAGGTTTCAAACACTTACAATCACCCATCCCATGCTTGTACCTCTCCCTTGAAACTTGTTTCCCTCTTTTCTTCAAAATCAAGTTAACTAGCCAAAAGCTAGGAACTTGTATTTCTGATTATCAAAAGCTCTCAAACACTTTTGTTTATACACACACAAATCATTTGACACAAACACACGAATTCTCAAGCCTTGAAAGAACCTAGAACTCAGAATCACACTTCACACTTCCATTTTTACACAAACTGATCAAAAACTTGAAACTCATAATCTACTCGTGCGTTTCTTGGCCTTTTGGTTTCTAAAGTTTCTAAACATCATAGAGAGTTGATCCCACACCATGTTTTAGAACTGTAACACCATTAACACCATCCTCCATTTCCAAAAACTCAGCTCTGCACATTGACTTCTCAAGACCATTTGAGCCATCCATTGTTCAAGCTAATCATTGCATTAGCTTCCTGGGACCTCAAGGAAGCTAAACCGATCACCATAACTTGAAACAAGCTCAAACTCAAAACACGATTTCCAGTTTTGAGTTTTCATTTTTGATGAGAAATGAGCAAGTTACAGTTGGTCTGGCTGGAGGTTGAAGATGAAGTCTTCAGGGCACATTTTGCCTTGTATATTTATTGTTTTGCTTATGTTAACGGATGTATAGACACCCTAGTGGTAGAAGCGTGCGCATGTAACCTTTGGGACCTGGGTTCGAGTCCGAGTGGTACCCTTTTGGATTTTTCATATTTTTATCTTCCTGACTTTTGTTTTTTTGCAGGTGCTGGGCCTTTTTGTGTCTGACTTGTTTTTTTGTTTTTGCTGACTAACCCCCCATTTCATTTATACCCCTTTGGTCTAATTTTATTTTTATTTTCTTATTTTCTTTTATTTATTTTTCTTATTTATTTTCATAATACTATAAAATCATAAAAAATATAAAAATAGTAGATTTATATTTTAATTTAGTTTATTTATTTTTCTCACACAAAAAATTATTTTATTAATCATACTTTATTATTTTTTTAGTTATTATCTTGTAAATTTAATTAAAACTAGATTATTAGTTATTTTCTTTTTACACCTATAAAAATATATTTACTTATATATTAAAAAAGGGCCAAAAATATTATATAATACTATAAATATTTTCAAGACAAAATTACAAAAAAAAGAGCACTTTTCTTAAACTTATTTTCTTTTGATTAATTAATAGAACTGGGGTTTTATTTAAAATCTTTCTTAATAAAATTAAAATTTAATTAATTATTTTCTTTATTTAATTAGGTTAAGACAAAAATCCCTTTTCTCATGAAAATCAAACAAATATACATTTTCTTTACATTTTACATTTTTGTACATTTATTCATTGTGTACATTATATCCATTTAATTTCTTGTACATTAATATCAAATTCAATTTGGTTGTAATAGATTAATTAGGTTTATATTCTTGCAATCCCCATTCAATTTGTACACCCCCTCCCCAAAAATGTTGTAATAGCATAGTAACTTTAAATTCCGCCTTTACCGCTTTTAAATATAACATGCTAGTAATTAGGGTTTGTATGGAGAGACTAAAACAAATACTTAGAAAACCCTAATTCAAGACAAAAATAAGTATGAAAGTAATACACTTGCACACAAGCACCCCTAGGGTTATTCCACTTGGTTGCCTTATACAAAATGGCCATATTACGCATGTAAGGTATCTTAGAAAAAACAAGCAAATACAAGATCATAGTCCCTCGATGGAGCTATCTAAGTTGCCTTACAAATGATCTTATTTCCTAAAAAAGGAATGCTAAGATACCTTGCAATATGTTTAATCATGGTTATACGATGACCCACGCCCGTCCCGTTTACATCCAAAAATAGAGTTACCAAATCAATGGTAAGATAACAATGTCAAAGGAAAAGAAAATAAACAAGAAAGACATTTGAGTAGGTAGATTTCTCCTAATTACTTGCTCCATTACAAAACAAACATCCTTGCTATTTTCAAAACAAACATCTACACTTTCAAACATCTTACAAACTTGAAAACATTTTGAAAAGATCAAACATCTTTGTATACATTCTTACAAAGAAGAATCATTATAAAGATTGCCTAAACAATAGCCTCTTTAAAAAAATACTTTCAAAAACCACACAAAGCACAATTTCAAACAAAAGCAAGTGATCTAGCAAGTAACTAAGACCCCATGGAAAACTATGAATGAAAAGGATGCTAATACCTTCCCTTTTCATAATCTACCCCCCAAACTCAAGAAATAATCTCAAAGGTATTTCCTGTGCTTTTCACCTTTCCTTTTGGATAAAAGAAAAGTCGGTGGCGGCACTTGCTAACCGCAACATTTGCGATAAAACGTAAAACATTCAAGTCAGTTCTCCCACCGTATCATAATATGCATTTGAACGTAATTATCATTTAAAAATGAACAAAATAGAAATACAATAACTAATGGCTTTAAGAAATAGGGCAATATCTTTAAGCTATTCCATAAAAATTCCCCGCAGTGTTCAATTTAATCCCCAGCGGAACAAACTTCCAGCTATCACTCCCCGGTAGAAGTCGCCAAATTTCTCAGGATTCCCCAACAGGATTTTATAAGAAGTACATGGCATTTCCCTTACAACAGAGTTTATTTCTCTAAGCGGAACTTCATCAACACTTCAACTTCACAACATGAAGACTTGCACTCCGTATCCTCAGCAGCAGTCGGGGATTTATTTTCCCCAATCCAACAAGCAGTGTAGCAGTTTAGCTCACATATGCATACATCGCATCCATATATCATAAACATTGATAACACGAATGCATGTATCACTCATTTCATACAATGTGACATTGCATATTAGCTAACATTTTACCCTTTTCAAGATAAGGTTAATCATAAGCCACCATTAACAATGTTCAAAGACTCTCAGATACAGTTCAGATACGCTCCAGAAACGGATGCCATCCTAATATTCATTCAGATACAACTCTCAGATATGCTCCAGACACGGACACCATTCTGATACTCATTCATATTAAACTCTCAGATACAGTTCAGATACGCTCTAGACACGGATGCCATCCTGATACTTATTCAGAAACAACTCTCAGATATAGTTCAGATACGCTTCAGACACGGTTTCCATCCTGATACTCATCCAGATACAACTCTCAGATACAGTTCAGATACGCTCCAAAAACGGATGCCATTCTGATACTCATTCAGATTTAACTCTCAGATACCGTTCAGATACGCTCTATACACGGACGCCATTCTGATACTCATTCAGTTTTAGCTAACAGATACGTTTCAACAATCATTTCTGGATGGCATATACAATCCCATCTCTAATAACTTTCCATCATCCCTCAAAATGTCATCTTTAATCCCATTCCATCTACCATAAACCATCACATCACCGAGTGCAAATTTCTGGGCACTCTAATGTCCAATCATCTTCCACCTTCGAGCCACGAATGGAAAAACTCGCCAATCTAACTCTTCAGGTTTTAGAATATTGAACATGGGAAGCTATTGTACCCCAAAATTTTCCCTCTCATTTATCAAAAGTTTGCTCACAAGATCTCCTTTGGGCTCAAGACTACACTAGGGTTTGATCAGCTCAAGACACCTCTTTAAGCACTGATGACCAAAATTAGGGTTTGAGATTGCACAAGGATATTTGAACTTACAATTCCCCATATGACTTTCATGGATAATTATAGACCCTCAAGATTACTCATGTCAAGTTTCAAGCTTTGGATCACACTTTTGCTCAGTCAATTGAGCAGTTGACCTAAAAATCAACTATATTGGGGAAAAAGTCAATTGTGGTCAATTTACAATCAAACTTCATAATTTTTGATCCACATCAACATTTTAAACTCATATGTATCATTTGATCAAGTTTGGACCACAATTCCTCAAGAAATTTGATCAAATCTTCAAAAGGGCAAAATGGTCAAAATTAGGGTTTTGACTGGGAAAGGGAAATTTCTGATTTTTGACCTAGCAAATGATCAATTGGTTTAAGGCATGATCTCAAGATTCCAATTGCATTATTTTTACCTAATGGCATAGCTCGAAACATTTCTCAAGTCCAATGGATTGACAGATGAATTTTCAGTCAACTGATCAAAAGTCAACTGTATACTGAAAAGTCAAACTTTGACTTTTTGGTCAAAATCAAATGTCAAAGATCACAATTCCTCAAAACATGTCAAAATATGAAACGTATTCATCAAGAAAATAAAATTTCAAGATTTCATTTTGAAAAGTTAAAATTTCTAAACATAGAAATTTTTCTAAGTGTTGAAAATTTCTTATTTTTTCACAACTTTGAGCAAAATTTTCACCATAATGCAAGCTAATTCAGAAGAAACATCCAACATGAAAGTTGTATATCTCCATGAAATATACAACTTTGCTTTACACAAATCCTTCCAAAATTGCTTGAATCTCAAGTTATAATTTTAATAATACATGATAATTAAACAAAACACTTAGTGAAATTTTGCCCTAATTTGGTCAGGATTTTGACCTAACTTCATGGAACTTTTTCATATAGTTACAAGGGGAATTTTCAAAAGTGATTAAAATAGGGGTTGTAGAGAATATTACAAGCTTTCCAAAATATCCAATAACTCCTTGAGATCATTTTTGAGTAGGTAGAATCGAAGAGATGTAGTTAGGGTTTTCACACTTTAATTACAAGTCATTTTGTGATGAATAAGTTTCAAATTCAAACTTATGCTACATAACCTCTAATTTGCAGGACTCAAACTTGTTATGCACTCCATAATTAATTGCTTTAACAAGTGTTAGAGGTCTCAATTCAAGCATTCAATGCAAGGCCATGCTTTATATCCATTTTGTGAAGAAAGTGCACAATGCCATTTTGATAAAGTAGATTTTTGCATAAAAGTTGTTCTTGAGCCTTGCACTTGTTCTCTTCTGATCATACATGTCTCATAACTCAACAGAAACTTGTTAGACACTTACAATCACCCAGCCCATGCTTGTACTTTCTTTTGAAACTTGTTTTCCCACTTTTCTTCAAAATCAAGTAACCTAGCAATTAGCTTGTAACTTGTACTTCCGACTACCCAAAGCACTCAAACTCGTTTTCTTATACATACACAAGTCATTTGCCACAAATCCCACGCATGCTTAAGCCCTGAAAACACCCAGATCACAGAATCACCAAAAAACACTTCAAAACTTTTCATTTCTAAGTTTTGAATCCAATCTCCAAATTTGCTCATGTGTTTCATGGACTTTTACTTTTAAAAGCTTCTAAACAACATACACAAATAATCCCAACACCTACAGCACCATTGTAACACCTCCAACATCATCCACCATTTTCAAAAACAGCACCTTGCACCTTGACTTCTCTAGAACTCCTCAGGCACTTTCAGCTCAAGTTAAGCATCCCATTAGATTCCTGGGAACTTGAGGAAGCTAATCCAATCATTGGAACTCATTGAAAGCTTCTCAAACTCAGAACACGATACCCTCTTGCAAGGTAAGTTTTCTGACTTTTTAATTCTTCATACATGCATCATTAATGGTTTATTTGTGAATGAAAAATGTAGATATCATTGCCCTAAAGCTAACCATGTTCATAGTTGTCATTAATTTTGTTTGAGCTTAGAGAATTTTAAGATTGAAGTTTCTTAGATTCTTAGGATTCAGATTAGGGCCTTTAAAATTCATGCTTGTCTTTAATCTATAATTTTATTGCTTTGCATTTCTGAAATCGTGAGGAAATTTACTACAAGTTTCCTGTTTACATTTTCCATTTTTGTTGAGAATTGAACAAGATACAGAGGTTTTGGTTGGGCGTGAGGTTGAAGATGAAGTTCAGGCCATGTACTTGTTTACTATCATATATTTATTGTTTTGATTATATAAACGAATGTATAGCCACCTCAGTGGTAGAAGCACGCCAAACCAATGAAGTATATAAACGAATGTATAACCAAACGAATGTACAATGAAGTATGCCAAACCATCACAGCAAGACAAGTCAAGTGTTGGCCCTTAAAAGGCAAGTTGAATGCCAGCAAACTAAGCATGAAATTTTCCATCCTGCACAAGATTGGTGCAACCAACTGGGTCCCTACCAACCATAAATCAACCATCTCCACAGGATTGGGGAGATTCATTTATGCTGTTGGAACCAAGACTGAACTTGACTATGGCAGGTATATTTTTGATCAAACTTTAAAACATGCTGGTAGCTATGCTGTTAAAGGCCCTATTGCCTTTCCCTCCCTCCTATGTGGAATTATCCTTGCTCAGTACCCTGATATCCTGGTGGAAAGAGATACTGCTTGCAAAAGAGCTCCTGCTCTTGGGTTACACTACAAGCTATTTCAGGGATCTCATGTTCCTGACATTGTCATAACATCAGCTGAGACATCATCTGTAAAAACTCAGTCCAAGACATCTGATGTTATAGCTGTATTGAAAGAGACTTGCAAAGAGCTGGAGACAAGGAAAAAGACTCTAGAAAACCTAATTGCCAGATTAGAACAGGAGGAGACTGAAGGAAACAGAAGGGAAGAGGGTGCTGTTGAAGATCAGCTCAATGCTGAAGAAAGTAGCTCCTCTGAAGATGACAGTGCTTAAAGTTTGGTGGAGTTGACAAGCCTGATGCTGGTTCCTGTTGATGCAAGTGTTTTCAGATTTTATTTGTTGTCTTTATTACCTATTTTGGATAACTGTATAACATTTAAGTACATGTATCTTTGGCCCATTTGTGGCTAAAGAGGGGGAGATATTTTGTGGTAGACATCATATTTTTTCTGCAGTCATATTCATTCTGCTGCTCTCTATTCTCTGATTGCTTAGGGGTTTTAGCCAAAAATCTGCCAAAGGGGGAGTGTGTAAGTGTTTAGTTATTGGCATGTATTTTTGGTAAAACCAGGTGTGTAAATGTCATGACTGATGTCATAACATTCTGGTTCATTAGGTACTTTATGCAGAAAAAGTATGGCATACAGTAGCTACTGTGTATGAGTGTGTATCTGAGCATTTTGCAAAAGATCACATTTATTTCCTTCTACCAAAATCAGTAAACAGGAATTCTGATGTCATAACAAATGTTAAGACATCCTGTACTGATCTAACAGATTTGCAGTTTGGTTAATTCTGAGATTTTTCAGGAAGTTGGTTCATTCTTTCCAGAACAGAATCTCACGTGGACTTTAGGTTAACCTAGCTCAACCCTAATATGGTTGATAAAGTCTTGTGACCAAGTCTTAAGGTTAAACCCAATTAACCCTAGCTTTTTGTGGAAACCCTAACTGAAGAAACAGCTGCTATATATTCAACAGGATTGTTAATTGGAAGATAACCTTTGGACTGAAGATCAATTAGGAGCTGTATAGTTTTAACTACTGTAATCCAAGCAAGTATCATTGTGATAAGTGTCTTGGAATAGGTTTTGATTGTAAGGGTTTTTGTATCACTCAAAGCTTTGAAGCAAGAGTGTTTTGTGTCTCTTGACTAAAGCTTTGAAGCAAGAGCGTTTGTGTTACTTGATTAAAAAGCTGTGAAGCATAATCAAGTGTATGTTCTGAAGAGTGTCTTCATTATTTCATTAGTCAATTGTTTTAAGTATCACTGCTGTGATTGAGGGGGAGTGAGTAGGAACTCAGGTTTAAGTAGAACTTAGATTGAAGTTGCATTGGATAGGTCTTAAGTGAAGGAGATAAACTAGTTGGTTTATTCCTGAATTAATATCTCTTATAGTGGATTTCCTCCCTGGCTTGGTAGCCCCCAGAGTAGGTGTTGTTTCACACTGAACTGGGTAAACAATTGACTGTGTTCTTTACTGTTTTTATTTACTGTCTTATAGAAAGTCAGATACGGTGTCATAACATTCACTGTGACATTGAGTATCTGCTGCCAGAATTTCATAAATGTTAGTAATTAGGGTTTGTATGGAAAGACTAAAAACCAATCAATTATAAAACCCTAATCAAAGACAAAACCAAGCATGAAAAACAATACACTTGCAACAAGCACCCCTAGGATAAGGTCTACTTTGTTGCCTTACAAAATGGCTATATTACGCATGTGAGGTATCTTAGCAAAAACAACAAAAAATACAAGATCATAGTCCCTCGATAATGCTATATAGTATGCCTTTTCAAAATGATATTAGTCCCTAAATAAAAATACTAAGGCACCTTGCAACATTGCTAATCACGGTTATACGATGATCCACGCCCGTTCCGTTTACATATAAAGATAGGGTTACTTACCAAATCAATGGTAAGATAACAATGTCAAAGGAAAAAGGAAATGAACATAAAAGACTTTTGAGTAGGTAGAATGGTCCTAGTTACTTGCTCAATTTCAAAACAAAACATCCTTGCTATTTTCAAAACAAACACCTACACTTTCAAAACATCTTTCAACTTGAAAACATTCTCAAAAGATCAACATCTTTGTATACAGTCTTACGAACAAGAATCATTACAAAGTTTGACTAAACAATGGCCTCTTTACAAAATACTTTCAAAAACCACACAAAGCACAATTTCAAACAAAAGCAAGTGATCTAGCAAGTAACTAGGAGCTCATGGAAAACCATGGATGAAAAGGTTGCTAATACCTTCCTTTTTCATAATCTACCCCTCGAACTTAAGAAATAATCTCAAAGGTCTTTCCTGTGCTTTTTCACCTTTCCTTTTTGAATAAAATAAAAGTCGGTGGAGACTCTTTCTAACCGCAACATTTGCGATAAAACACAAAACCTTCAAGTCAGTTCTCCCACTGTATCACAGAACTGGCGACTCTGTTGGGGAAAATTCTAAAAGTGGGGTTACCTTAGGGTTAGATCACATTTACTTGCTTTCTTTGTTTGACTTGTTTGCTTTACATTATGGTTCTTTGTTTGGGTTTGAATCCTCTACCTGGATTTGGGGTACCTTATAGGTAATTAGCAATACATTATGGAAACTGTGTGGGGTATACCGACATGGTCTAAGCAATATCTATGTTAGTGCGACATATTTGTGGGTACCGGTAGCCCTTGAGTTAATCAAGGAGAATACGGGGCCGCTGAGTGATGTCATGAAGCACTAATGAACTTTTAGAACCTTTACTTGACTAACTTAGCCTTTAGGACGTAGTGAGATGACCGGCTTTGGTGCAGTCCGAGGTTGGTAGATACTCTATACTACACTCTTTTAGGTTTGGTTTTTTGGGATATTTCGGTTGCCATTAAAGAGGCTTGTGCTGAAACAATGACCAAGGAAAAAAACCAGTGATATTGAGCTCCTTAGAACCCGATTACTATTGCTAGGACATGTTTGAGCCAACTAAACTTCAAGAGGGTACTTACCTATAAGACTCCATGCAATCCTAAACCTAAGGACTTGTTTTCTTTGTTTGTGTATATTTACTTGTACATAACATCATGAACATCATAACATCATGCTCATATTCACTAACCATTTCAAGGATCTTGGGATTTATCTTTGTTTCTATTTTGTAGGACATGGATTCTATTCACAGGAAAACCATTCAAGTCAATCTCGTAAGAATGCCTCCTCAACTTAAAGAGATAGCTTCAAGGATTCCTGAAAAATCTTCATTTACCAAAAGACATGGTCACCTTCTAAACTTGGTCACCTCAAACACTGATGAAGAAATGATGAAGGTGCTCTTTCAGATCTTTGATCCTTTAAACCATTGCTTCACATTTCCTGATTATCAACTTGTGTCAACTTTGGAAGAATTCTCCCAACTCTTGAGGATTCCCATTCTCAATCACTACCTTTCAACGGTACGGAAAGAGATCCAAGGCTAGAAGAGATTGCTCAAGCTCTACACTTGAAACCATCTGATATCACAATAATTGGGAAACAAGGAGTGGTGTCAAGGGTTTCCTAGAAAATTTCTTGTATGAGAAAGCCCAAAACTGTTGTAACTATTTGGATCTGCAAGCTTTTGAGGAAATTGTGGCTCTCCTCATATATGGGATGGTTTTGTTTCCAATCCTGACCAACTCATAGACGTGAACGCCGTCAAAATCTTCATATCCTACATTCTTTTCACACTTGCACTGTGAGGAAAATAGTTATCCTTATGTGTTGCACTCCTCTCTTGGCAAGAAGGTTTATTTCGCATCTTCCCCAATTTGTATTAAAGAACGATCAAGGTTCAAGGTTGTCACATAGGTTGATGATGCTCAAACATTCAGACATTCATTGGTGTTCCTGATCCATAGAGAATGTTACTACTGTCGACCGTTATGGAGAATTCCATAATGTCCCTGTACTAGCCGTTAGGGGAGGTATCACCTACAACCCCTGCTAAGCCTTAAGACAATTTGGTTACGCCCGAAGGGATGGTCCGCACGAGATGTTGATTCAAGGTTTGGTATTTGACTACGAGAACGACAATCAAGGTCTTCACCAGATATTTATTCGAGCTTGGAGAATGTTGAACAAGGTAGATAGCAAGACTTTGGGGCACAAGAATTCCATCTCTCTTGAGCCTTACCTCAAATGTGTAGGAACACGTGCTCAGAGTCTTATGATGCCTTATCCCTACATTCTCCTGGTAATCATTGAGCCTGTCATGGAGGGATATATTCCATACATTATCCTACATCCCGACATGCCCACCTTTCTTGAAGATCTCCAAAGAGATTGGATACAACTAAATGGGGAGTGAGATACTTTCGAATCCCAATTCTACGCCATCGAGAATAAGGTTTTGGAACTCACTAGGCTACTTCATGAGGAGCAGACTCTGAATGCCTTCATTGCACCAAAGAGGATGCGCACTACCTTTCTATCTTAGAGTTTCTTGTATTTGTTTTTCCCAAGGAGGAATTATTGTACTCAAGCTTTAATTTATTAATATAATGTGTGCTTCCTTTTTGTCTAAAACAAATTTGAATGTTTAAAATCCTTGAATTTATTGCATATGCATTCACCATTCATCATAACATAAGTAGGTTTCTTGCAACAAGTCTCCTCATCTCTCTACTGCTTATTTCAGTAAGATGGATCTCGAGAAAACGGTGAAGGACCTTCAAGCTCAGAATGCACAGTTTCATTAGTTGTTCTTAACTCTATCCAAAGGACAAGAAGAATTGAAGACCTTGTGGGCTGAGGAAAAGAAAAAGAAGATGAAGAAGATAACCGGAGTCCTATACATGGGAAGAAGATTCCAAGGGAAGACAAGAAGGACCTTAGACTTTGCAACGTCATCCAGTGAGAAAGACAATCAAGATGGGAAAGGCAAAAAAATAGTTGTCCATTCAGAGTCAGAAGAGGAAGAGGAAGAGGAAGAGGAAGAAGAAGACTATTCTGAAGAACAATACCCTCCAGCCGACGACAAGTATAAGCATCTAGAAGAACGGTTAAGTGCAATGGAAATCTAAAGAGTGCCTGGATTGGACTTTGAGGAGTTGGGATTAGTATCGGAGATTGTCATTCCTCCAAAATTCAAAGCACCTGTATTCTCCAATTATGACGGAGTCTCATGCCCCAAAATACATCTCCGGTCCTATGTGAGGAAGATCCAGCCTCATACCGCTGATAAGAATTTATGGGTACACTTTTTCCAAGACAGTCTGTCTGGTACTCAACTTGATTGGCTTTATCAGTTAGAAAGAGCTAATGTTCATAACTGGGAATATCTTGCTGCATCCTTCTACAAACAATACCAATACAATGCTGATCTTGCACCCACCCGTACTCAACTCCAGAGTATGGCCATGGTTTCAAGTGAAGGCTTCAAGCACTACGCGCAAAAGTGGAGGGATTTAGCCAGAAGAGTTCAACCCCCTCTATCTGAAAGAGAGTTGGTAGACATGTTTTTGTGTACCTTGTCTGGTCCTTTCTTCAATCACTTAATTGGGAGTTCATCGACAAGTTTTACTGAATTGATTTTGACCGGAGAAAGGGTGGAAGCTGGGATAAAGAGTGGAAAGGTGCAGAAAGATACATTTTCTGCTGCCGAAAGAAAACCATTCATTGGAAGGAAAGAAGTGGTTGTTGTATATCCTCAGAGAAATCAAGATAGGGCTGAACGCCGTCCAATGGTTGGGGCTGTTATGATTCCTAAACTTGTGCCTGATCAGCAAAGAAATAATCAGCCAAGAATGGAAAGACCAGTCAGACAATTCACCTGAATTAATATGATACTATCTCAGGTGTTGCCACATTTGTTAAGATCCAACCTAGTGACTTTGAAAGAAGCTCTAAAGAACCCTAACACAACCTCTCCTCACTATCATCCCAATGCCCGTTGTGCATACCATTCTGAGAGTCCCGGCCATGACACTAACAACTGTTGGGCTCTGAAGAACAAAGTACAAGACCTCCTTGAAGCCAAAGATATTGAATTTGATGCGCCAGAAAAGCCCAATGTCATATCTGCCCCTATGCCCAAACACAACCATAATACCAACACCATTGAGAAAGATATGTTTGTTACTTCAGTTGATGAACTTATGACTCCACTCCTAACTATCAAAAAGAACCTATTGAATGCCATTGTATTCCCAGGTTGTGACGAAAGCTGTCATTTCTGTTTGTCCTCACCAACCAGCTGTCTTTTGTTGAAAACAGACATTCAGTGCCAAATAGATAACAAGGAAATTTTGTTCGAAAAGACTTATGTTCCAACTATTTCTTATAATGATGTTTCCATTGTGACCATTTCCGACAATTCTTCTAGGGTCTCCACCAAAAGACCCGTTAGAATTACATCAGTTCCAAAAGTAGCTTCTTTGATAGTTACAATTCCTGGACCAATCCCGTATTCGTCAGACAAAACCATACCATGAAATTATGGAGGGGATTTCTACTACCATGGTATCAAGCAAGATTGGCCAGCTGCTGAAGATTCAAGTTCTAAGAAAGTTGAATCTGATGTCAGTAATATTGCAGGGACTAGTAAGATCACTCGAAGTGGAACGATAGTCTCTTTAGAAATTGCTCCCCCGAAAGCAGTTTCTGGAACCGTAATCATTCCTATTGTTGTTTCTCCTCCAAAGGATATTCCCATTCCTACAATAATCTCTGCTAAAACTCCAACAGACAAAGCTGTTACAATCCATGCTATATGTGGTACGGTGGGATAACTGACTTGGGTGTTTTGCGTTTGATCGCAAATGTTGCGGTTAGCAAGAGTCGCCACCGACTTTTCTTTTATCCAAAAGGAAAGGTGATAAAGCACAGGAAAGACCTTTGAGATTGTTTCTTGAGTTCGGGGGGTATATTATGAAAAGGGAAGGTATTATCACCCTTTTCATCTATGGTTTTCCATGGGCTCTTAGTTACTTGCTAGATCACTTTCTTTTGTTTGAAATTGTGCTTTGTGTGGTTTTTGAAAGTATTTCGTAAAAGAGGCCATTGTTTAGGCAATCTTTGTAATGATTCTCGTTCGTAAGAATGTATACAAAGATGTTGATCTTTTGAAAATGTTTTCAATTTTGTAAGATGTGGTGAAATGTGTAGGTGTTTGTTTTTTTGAAAATAGCAAGGATGTTTGTTTTGAAATGGAGCAAGTAATTAGGAGCAATCTACCTACTCAAATGCCTTTCTTGTTCATTTTATTTTCCTTTGACATTGTTGTTTTACCATTGATTTGGTAAGCAACCCTATATTTGGATGTAAACGGAATGGGCATGGGTCATCGTATAACCATGATTAGAAATGTTGCAAGGTATCTTAACATTTTTCTTTAGGGACTAAGATCGTTTTGAAAAGGCAACATAGATATCATCATCGAGGGACTATGATCTTGTGTTCGCTTGTTTTTGCTAAGATACCTTACATGCGTAATATGACCATTTTGTATAAGGAAACAAAATGGGATAACACTAGGGGTGCTTGTGTGCAACTATGTTGTTTTCATGCTTGTTTTTGTTTTGAATTAAGGTTTTCTATTTGATTGATTTTATCTTCCCATTTAAACCCTAATTACTAGCATGTTATGTAAAAGCGATAAATTGTGAAATTTAAAGTTACTACGCTATTACAACATTTGTGGGAGGGGGTATACAATTTATGAATGGGGATTGCAATAATATAAACCTAATTAATCTATTACAACCAAATTGAATATTGTACAAATCATTGAAAGAATATATAAAGTACAAATGCAAATTGAATGAAATGATTTTTTTGTGTTTGCATTTTTTGTATGAAAGAGGTTTTAACCTAAACCTAATTAGACAAAAAGTAATTAAATTAAGTTAAGTTAATTAAGTAAAGAAATTAATTAAGAAAAGATTTTAGTTAAGAAAAGATTTTTGAATAAAACCCTAAATCTATTTTAGTTGACTAAAAGAAAATAAGTTTAAACAAAAAATGTTTTTTATATTTTTGTCATGAAAATAATATGTGGTGTTATGAAATATTTTTGGTCTTTTTATATTAAAGTAAATGTATTTAAATAAGTATAAAGGAATAAATAACTGACCTAGTTTTTATTTAATTTACAAGATAAATAAAGTATAATGAATAAAAATAATTTTTTATGTGGAAAAATATTTAAATTATGTCAAAATATAAATCTATTATTTTTATACTTTTTATGATTTTTTTGGTATTTTAAAAAATATATTTAAAAGAAAAATAAATTAATTAATAAATTAAAATAAAATGGGCCATGGGGGTGTAACAAGTAACTAGGGGGTTAGTCAGCAAAAAAACAAAAAAAAAGAAAGCTAGGCCCAAAAGGGCCCAGCGCCTGCAAACAAAAATACAAAGAATGTCAAAAATATGAAAAATAAAAATGGTCACGCTGGGGCTTGAACCCAGGACCATAGGGTGAACAGGCGCGCGCTTTACCACTGGGGTGGCTATACATCCGTTTATATAAACAAAACCATAAATATGTAAGGAAAATCAAGTCCGGATGACTTCATCTTCAACCTCTAGTCGGTGTATCTGTAACTTCTTCATTTCACAACAAAAATGGAAAGTGACAAAATGGAAGTTGTTGCATTCTTCCTCACGAATCTAACCATGTAAATAACTAAGGCTAAAAGTCAAAGATAAATGAGAATTTATCTGGCCCTAATTTAAATCCTAAAAATTTCAGAAACTTCTAATCTAAAATTCTCTAAGCTCAAGCCATATAAATGCAAACTATGCATATGTACAACTTCGTGGCAATGAGGTCTACATTTTATCTTCACAAATGCAAGCCTAACAATGCCCTAGTAATGAGATAGAAGTTCAAGAAAAATACCTCAAAACTAGAAATCATGAAATGAAAATGAGCTTGTTTCAGGTAGTGTTGATGACCAGGTTAGCTTCTTTGGACCTCTAGGAAGCTAATGCAATGGCTGGCTTGAGCTGAGGATGGCTGGAATGGTCTGGAGAAGTCCAACTGTGGTGTTCTGTTTTTGGTTATGAAAGATAGGGAAAATGGTGTTACAGAAATGAAACATGTATAAGGATGAGTTACTCTTGATGCAGGGAAGCTTTAGAAACTAAAAGGCTAAGAAACGCACGAGGGAAATGTGAGTTTGGTATGCAAAGTCGGAACTTGCACAACGATGGTGGTTTGAGACAATTTCTGGCTAGAGGGAGTTTGAGTGAATTTCAGGGCACTAGCATTCGTGTCTCAACTTGCAAATAGTGTGTATACTTATAAGCAAGAGATTTGAGGCTTGTAGCAACTCAGAATTTGAATTTGCATCCTTAAGCCAAACATGTGATTTTTTGAGAAAACAAGTTTCAATGCTTGTATACTTGCTAAGATAGAGTGTTTAAGCTTTAAAAACACTTTCTTATGACTTTGAAGATGAAGTGTGATCATAGGGAACAAGTTAGAGGCTCAAGAGTGGACTTTATGCAAAAAGCTTGCTTTACAAGAATGGTATTGTTAGCTTTCTTCCCAAAATGGCAATGTGAATTGGATAAAGCTTAAATCACTTGGATTATAGCTCAAAAGTTTGTGTAAACCATTAATTATGGAGTGACAAACAAGTTTGAGGCCTGCAAAGCAAAGATTATGCAGCCTAACATTGATTTGCATGTGTGTTCATCATGAAAATGACATATCATTCAAGTGACAAAACACCAACTTCATCTCTTCGATTCTCCCTACTCAAGAATGATCTCAAGGAGTTATTGGATATTTTGGAAAGCTTGCAATGTGCTCTTTAACTCATCTTTGAATTTCTTTTGAATATTCCCCTTGGAACTATGTTAAAAACTGCCATGAAGGTAGGTCAAAAATCTGCCTAACTAGGGCAAAATTTCACTAAGTCATTTTTAGTTCATGAGCATGTATTCACAAAATTATAACTTGAGATCCAAGAATTTTTAGGAGAAGTTGTGTGAAGAAAATTTGTAGATTTCATGGAGATCTACAACTTTAATGTTGGGAGTTTCTCTTGAATCATCTTGCATCATGGTGAAAATTTTGCTCAAATTTATGAAAAAACATGAAATTTCCAACACTTGGAAAAATTTCTAAGTTTAGAAATTTTGACTTTTCAAAATGAAATCTTGAATTTTTAATTTATTGATGAATAAGTTTCATATTTTGATGGATTATGATCTTTGGCACTTGAATTTGACCAAAAAGTCAAAGTTTGACTTTTCAGTATACAGTTGACTTTTGATCAATTGATTGCAAAATTCATCTGTCAATCAAATGGATTTGCAATATTTTGAATCATGTCATTAGGTAAAAATGATTCAATTGGACCCTTGAGATCATGCCGTAAACCAATTGATCATTTTCTAGGTCAAAAATCAGAAATTGCCCTTTCTCAGTCAAAACCCTAATTTTGACCATTTTGCCCTTTTGGAGATTTGATCAAATTTCTTTAGGAATTATGGTCTAAAATTGATCAAATGACACATATGGGTCTAAAATGTTGATGTGGGTCCAAAATTGTGAAGTTTGTATGTAAATTGGCTATGGTTGACTTTTTCCCCAATACAACTGATTTTTAGGTCAATTATTCAATTGACTGATCAAAAGTGTGATCCAAGGCTTGAAACTTGACATGAGTAATCTTGGGGGTCCATAATGATCCTTGAAAGTAATATGGAGCATTGATAGTCAAAAAAATCCTTGTGCAAACTTAAACCCTAATTTTGGTCATCAGTGCATAAAGAGGTGTATTGAGCTGATCAAATCCTAGTGCAGTCTTGAGCCCAAGGAGATCTTGTGAGAAAAATTATTGATAAGTGAGATGGAAAATTTTGGGGTACAACACTATTACTCCTCCTGACATTCCTGCTGCCGAGTTAACCGAGACTTGAGGAAAAGGTGTTCTGGTTGAGTCTGTCAAGACAAAGACACAATCATTGGCTGTCCCTGAGACCTCCTGGAAAGAGATGGAGGAAATTTTAAAGATCATAAAAAGAAGTGACTACGATGTAGTCGGGAAATTAGGGAAAAATCCATCTAAAATTTCCATGTTGGCTTTACTACTACGTTCCGAGGCGCATGCAAGCCTTGGTAAAATTCCTGAAAACTTCCCATGTACCCCAAGAAACATCTGCCGATCAGTTCCAAGACTACGTAGCCGGCTTGACTGTAGATAATGGTTTAGGTTTTTCAGATGTTGATTTAACGCCAAGAGGAAGGAAGCATAATGAGGAATTACATGTCTCAGTGGAATGCAGGGGCACAACTCTGGCTCATGTGTTGGTTGACACCGGTTTGTCTCTGAATGTTTTTCCTAAAAAGGCTCTTGATAGGCTTGATTGTGAAAGATTGACATTGAAACCAAGCAATATAGTAGTGAGGGCCTTTGACGACTCAAAAAGGATGGTGCATGGGGAAGTGGATATTCCAATAAAGGTTAGAAACCAAACATTTGATTCAACTTTTTATGTAATGGACATCCGCCCTTCATATTCCTGCTTGCTAGGCCGACTGTGGATTCACAATGTCGGCGCTATCACTTCTACGCTACACCAAATGCTGAAATATCTGATTCAAGGGAAAATTATCACCGTTCATGGAGAAGAATAGTATATGATCAGCTATCTCAATTCCTTCAGATATGTGGAATTGGATGGTGAATTTATTGAAACTCCATTCCAACATTTTGAAGAAGTCCCGCAAGATGTGGCAATAACCAAGGTTGTGTCTCAATTTCCCAAGATTACAAGGCCTCCACTCAGGATGTCATCTTTAAAGGACACCAAGGCAGTGGTAGAAGAAGGTGGGTGCACTATTTAGGGTTTCACTTCAGGTGCCCAGAAGGTTGTACGCCGCGCTCGTGCTGGAGGACCACCATTGAAGATTAGCAACCGTGAAGTCAACGCAGTAGATGATGATGAAGATGGCTGCAACCTGGAGGATTGGATCTTCCAAACTGCCAGTGGAGGGCTCAGCAACTGGGAGGCCAAATATTTTATCCCGATCACTTTCATCCCACAGTAATTTGTTTTTACATTTTGTTCGATTTGTAATATTAAAACAATTCAGACTCTTAAAACCTTGTGTCTTACTCGAGGCACAATGTTCCATTTGTAAGGGTTATTATCTCATTTCCATATGACATCAATGAATCATGGACGTTTTTGCTTACAAACTTTCTTCTCATTGTTTTTCTTTTTACATTTTTATTCCTTTCAATGATAGCTATACTCCTACACACACTCACACTCACAATGCAGGTCTACATCCATTCGGGATCCCATGGGTAACGGTTCTGCTATGGCTTTCTGTGACTCTGAAAATCTAATCTACCAAGTCGAAGACGAAGGTGAGGAAGATCTTGAAGTACCAGGGGAACTCGCCAGGTTACTACAACAAGAAGAGAGAAGCATTCAGCCCCAACAGGAACCCGTGGACACAATCAACCTAGGTACCGAAGAAGACAAAATAGAAGTCAAGGTGGGTACCAATCTGGAACTCAGTGTCAAGGAGCGTATGATTCAGTTTCTACACGAGTATGTTGAGGTCTTTTCCTGGTCGTATGAAGACATGCCAGGGCTTGATGTAGATATCATGGTACATCGTCTGCCTACAAAAGAGGATTGCCCACCAGTGAAACAAAAGGTCTGTCGAATGTGACCAGACATGTCGTAGAAGATTAAAGCTGAAGTCATGAAGCAATTCAACGCTGGATTCTTGGCCGTCACCTCTTAACTACAATGGGTTGCCAATGTTGTTACCGTGCCCAAAAAAGACGGCAAAGTGTGAATGTGTGTGGACTAGAGATTTGAATAGGGCAATCCCTAAGGATGATTTCCCACTCCCCCACATTGATATTCTAGTTGACAACACAGCACAACACAAAGTGTTTTCCTTCATGGACTATTTCTTAGGTTACAACCAAATCAAAATGGCGCCTGAGGACATGGAGAAGACAACATTTGTCACACAATGGGGGATATTCTGCTACAAGGTTATGCCGTTCGGACTGAAGAATACTGAGGCAACCTATCAGCATGCCATGGTAGCTCTATTTCACGGCATGATACATCACGAAATAGAAGTCTACATGGACGACATGATAGCTAGATCTCAAATAGAAGAAAAGCATCTTGATCTTTTACAAAAACTGTTTGAGAGGCTAAAGAAGTACAAGCTGAGGTTGAACCCAAATAAATTCACGTTTGGGGTAAGGTCTGGTAAGCTCCTAGGCTTTGTCGTCAGTAATAAGGGTGTGATACGGTGGCAGAACCGGACTGTTTTAGAAAAATGCTAGTTTGCGTTTTGAGTTTGTGTTTGCAAAATGTCGCGGTAAGCAAGAGTCACCACCGACTTTTATTTTATCCAACTGGAGAGGAAAAAAGCACATAAAATTCCTTTTTCGAGATATTCTGAGTACGGGGGGTAGATTATAGAAAGGGAAGGTATTAACACCCTTTCTATCCGTGGTTTTCCACGGGCTCTTAGGTACTTGCTCATCATTTTAAAATTGCTTCCGTGTTTGTGTGTTTTGAAAAGTTTTTGTTTACTTTGTTTTAACCCTTGCTCCTGTCTTCAAGAGTGTTACGAAGTGTTTGTGATAACTTTGTTTGGAAAAGTGTAAGTGTGGAAAATATTTGTTTTGAGCAAGTACCTACTAGCATCTACCAACTCGAAAAAAGAATGTTTCTGTTCTTGTTTCCTTTAGACAGCGCTATCCCACTATTAGTAAGTAGGTAGCACCATTGTTGGAGTTGTAAGGGTCAATTCGAAAGGGACGTACGATAACTAAAGCAATGTTACGACGTCTTAGTAATAACCCTAATGTCTTAAGATCATATTCGAGGTAACATTTCCGAGGCAACCTTTCCGAGGAAACATTTCCGAATGGGACATTTGATCTTTGGTTATATAAGACGGCGAAAACTAAAATACCCTATACTTAATGATCGTTTACCAAAGGCAACCGAAGTGAGAGTATACCATAGGAGTGCGCATGTGCGAGTGATTCAATTTCAGTTATTATCTTTGCACATTTAGGGTTTGTTAACCATTTTAAATTTAACATACATTCTTGTCATGCAACCTTATTATCATACATCTAACAATTAATATTTGCGGAAATTAAAATGCAATAAATAAAGTTACGCTATTACAAGACTTCGGGGAGGGGGATTAATTACATAGCCAAAAACCCGTAAAACGATAAATGAAAGAAAAAGCCTAATTAACTATTACATCCCATGAGTAGTTACATTAATATTGCGAAAAATAAATAAACGCGCGATGAATCGAGAACGAGAAAAGTATTGGGGTTTTGACCATGTCTAACCTAATTAAAAGAAAAATCATTTTTTGTTGTTTTTGATTATTTTAAGAAAGAATAAGGTTTTAAATTAAATAGATACAAACCTAATTGCTAATTAATTAAAATTAAGAAAATGATTTATTTTGACCTATTTTTGTATTTGGTTATTTTGAGAAAAAAGAAAGTAAATGTTAAATTAAACAATACCCTAATTTTCTAATTTGTTTTAATTTATTTACAAAAGAATTAAAGTTACCTTAGAATTAAATTAACTAATTAAATTAATTTTTGATAAAATAAAAAGCCTAAATTCTAATTTGGTGAAAATTGATTTTATGAATTTTTGATAAAAAAAAGAATTAATTTTGTGTGTTAGAAAAAAAATCAAAAAAATTAAATAAAAGAAAAGAAAAAGAGAATTGGGCATGTTTGCTAGCAATTAAGGGGATCTCCATAGCAAATCCTGAGCCCAAAATCCATTGGCCCACATTTGAGTTTCAGATTCCATGTTGTGCATTGACCAGGGTGCATCATGGACTCTCAAATGATGGCCTTTGGATTTAATCTGCTTTAGATCCAGTGGTTGCAAGCTGATGGCATATGGTGGGTGTCATGGAAACCTGCGCATAGGATCATGCATAGAAAAAATATATTGAAGAAACAAGGGGACCTAGGAATCGAACACAAGTCCTTTGGCCTTTTCCAACACCTCACCACCAACTCTACTAGCGCGCTTTCGTTATACAATGGACAAAAACAAAGATTATATTAAACAAACACAATATATTATCCTTCAGCGCGCAAAATTTTAAACGGGCAAATGGGGTGGTGCCACGCCACCTTCTTCTTCCCCTCTCCGTTGGTAAAAGTCAGGGACTTTTACCTACAGACATAATTCGGTAGCTATATCCCCTGCAATTTTCAAAATCTCACACAGGCATAATAAGTCAAATCTAATGCTATAGACCAATTCGTCTTAGCCTTGTGAACATCACAGCACCTTTCTTTTGGTCCAATATTTCCTGTACAAGAAAATCCCAAAACGTAACAAGAAACCCTAACAATGGTGTATCTCTGTACAGTTAGCTAAAATGCAATTAATTGTTACCATTAGCTTGCAAATGCTTCAAGGATTCAGAATATATAAATGATTCATGCTACAAATTCCAAAATAACGATATTGGATTTCAAAAAAGGAGGGAGATCGTGAAGCACTTACCTCGCATTTTTGGGCATAAAAACGCTTGCTTTTGATTGGTATATACTCCTTGTACTCCCAGGAAGCGAATGAGATGGCTTGGGAGTCTTGAAAATGCTTGGAAGTATAAAATAAGATCACCATTTTTCTTGAGTTTTTCCAAGTTTGTTCTTCACTCTACACGCCTCTAACCCTTCTCTTTTTTATCTGAATTTGTTCAATATATATCATTGAGTGAATTAGGTTTGCAAATGTGCATCCAATCTTTTTCAATTATGGTCTTTGATCATGATTTGATTCCCATGAAGATCTTTCCAAAATAAGCCAAAAACCAATCTTTCTGTGTACAACATGCCTTACACGATTTTATTTTATTGCTAGCTGTATAAGAGACCTGAAATAGGCACAAAATCTCAAGGTTTAAATGATTTTGATATTTCCATTATTTTATTTGGATTTAATTTGATTTTATTGAAATAAAAATCAAAATAAATGGAAAAAATAAAATAAAAGCAAGTGGGGAGGATCATGGGTCGTGGACCATGTTACAAACTCAAGACAAGTGCAAAAAGTTGGGCCCATTTGACAAAAATTGCAATTTGAGGCACTTTTGACTTTTGGCAATTTCGCAAAAAAGGTCAACTTCACCATATCATAACTTCCTCAATTTTGACTCTATCAAGGTGTTCTTGGAATTTTTAGAAAGCTTGAGATTTCCTCTAATCAACCCTTTTTGTATAATATCAATTGAGTCTTCCATGTTCATGTATGAAGCTTTGACAAAAAAGGTGTTTTGGTTTACTTTTCAAAATGACCTATAATGTCCAAATTCATAACTTCTTGTGAGTGCATATTTTGAACTTGGGAGCTGAAGATGGATTGTAGGGAATTGCATCCTTTTAAAAATGAGATTTGGATGGGTCATTTATACTAAATTATGAGAAAGTTATGCTTGATCAAAGTTGAGTTGACTTTTCCTGCAAAACCCTAATTTAGCAACTTTTGGGTTTTGATGAATTGTGAGCAATCCTTGAGGAATCATGATCAACCCTTGATAAAATGATGAATAATACTTCAAAATGAGGCTGTTGACCAAAAATCTTGAAGTTTGACTGTATGTGGGCCACAATTGACTTTTGCCCTAACACAGTCGATTTTCAGGCCTTTGAGCAATTGACTGAGCAAACTTTCTCTACAAGGCTTGAAACTTGACATGGATGATCTTGAGAACATATTAAGACAATGGTGAGAATTTGGGATCCCTTGGACTCAATTATCTTGATGCAACATGAAACCCTAATTTGAGGTAGACTGCCTTAGGAGAGAGTTTGTTTGGTCAACCCTTGAACTTCCTTGAGCAATTTGAGGACCCTACCTGAAATGTATTGAGAAATATGGGAGGGAAAATTTTGGGGTACAACAACTGCCCCTGTTCAATATTCTTAAACCTGAGGATGTAGATTGGCTTGTCTGCCTTTCGTGATCCGAAGGTGGAAGATGATTGAACACTAGAGTGCCCAAGAAATTTGCACTCGCATGAAGTGGTATTGGGAATGGGCTTATAGATGCCATTTGGAAATTGATGACGGAAGATGGGCTTAAAGATGCCATTCGAAGGAGTGTTGATCGCATAAGAGATTCTTTAGCGAGAGCTTGTATACCTGTTGTTGAGGAAGATTTCGCTGGGGAATGTTGTTCTCTGTCTTGAGGAAAAAGTTGAATTTTAGGAGCTTCGGTCGTCCATTATTCTACTGGGGAATCGTCTCTTAGTTGAAGAGGTGAAAATGAACTACTATCTGGTCGTGATCCAGGCTTCATAGTGATAAGATCGACTGCTATCTGGTCGTGCTCCAGGCTTTACAGTGACTTAAAGGGGAGGTGATATTAAACTTGCTATCCGGTCGTAATGCAGGCTTTGCAATTTCTCAATTCTTATTTGGTTGTAATCCAGGCTTCAGAAGGAATTCAATTGTTATCCGGTCGCATCCGGGCTTTAAGTTGAATTTAGGGCACACTAACATCTGGTCGACTCCGAGCTTCTTAGTAATTGTCCAGGTAAACTGCTATTTGGTCGAAATCCAAGCTTCGGAGTGTCTTATACTGTTATCTGGTCGTAATCTAGGCTTCAGGGCTTTGCCGCTATCTGGTCGTAATCCAGGCTTCACGATGTCTTATACCATTATCCAGTCGAATCCAGGCTTCATGGTGTTCTTGTACTGCTATCTGGTCGATTCCAGGCTTCACAATACATTACTTCCTATCTGGTCGAATCCAGGCTTTAGAAGAAATCAAGTGGTTATCCAGTCGCATCCGGGCTTCCATTTGATTTTTAGGCCTACTAATATCCGGTCGATTTCCGGGCTTCATAGTAATTGGCCGGGTAGACTACTATTTGTTCGAAAGCCAAACTTCATAGTGTCCCTCACTGTTATCTGGTCGTAATCCAGGCTTCAGTGTCTTTTACCGCTATCTGGTCGTAATCCAGGCTTCACGATGTTTTATACCATTATCCGGTCGAATCCATGCTTCATGGTGTCTTATACCGCTATCTGGTCGTAATCCAGGCTTCACGATGTCCTTGGACTGCTATCTGGTGGTAATCCAGGCTTCACAATAACTTGCTGGGGATTAAACTATTATCCGGTTGAATCCGGGCTTCATAGCTCAATGATAAACCACTATCTGGTCGATTCCAGGCTTCACGGTGTTTGATACTATTATCCAGTCGATTTCCGGGCTTCACAATATGATGGAGGAATCAATATATTATCCGGTCGGATCCGGGCTTCATAGCTTGATCTTTATGAGAATTTGATTGTATCTTTCCCTGAAAGGTAAAGGGTTAGTCGTATGTAATGTTATGATGTATGAAATGTATTGAGCGATGATGTTCTCAAAATAAATGAGACTGTGCTGCATGATGTGTATGCGCATGTCATGATGTATGCAATGTTCTCGTGATGTTTTCTAGCTGGGAAAATAAATCTCGGACTGCTGCTAGAGAATATAAAGAGTTTCACTCACTGGAGATAACGACCGAAGATGATTTGAGAATAACTTGGCAGGAGAAAAATTCTGCTGGAGAATAAACTGGCGAGAGGATGACTGTGTGGTGAAGAGAGATACTCTTCCAGAAGATCTACTGATTTGGAGAAATAACCTTGGCTGGGGATGAATTACCGTTGCTGGCGATAATGAACCCTGTTGGGGATTGAGTTTCTGTTTGTGGAAGAAATAAATCCCACTGGGGATAATCTTCTGTTGTGGGTGATAGATAAACTCTGTTTGGGGAGAATTAACACCACTGTTTTCATACATTTCCTACTCTGCGGGGAGTGTATGCATTTTTAGTCATTTTCCTAAGCTGGTTCTATCCCTGTACCTGGTGGGTAGAGAAACTGTAAGGTTTGGACATTTTCTTGTTTGCCCATGTTCCTGAAATTACCAGTAATCGTCCTTTGTTTCGCATGTAAATATTTATGAGCAGCAGTTATTGTCAAATGCATATATCAAAAAGGAATCATTGGACGTTCTTACAAAACAAAACAGGAAAAGAAAAACAGTTTTGAAATTTTGTAAAAATGAATTGTATTGATTTTGAAGTTGACCTGTAATAGGCGTTTTGTACAAGAGGCTGGCGTCCTGGTAAGAGAACGCCGCTGAAAGATAGAAATTATACAATTTATGAAAAACAAAGAAAAACAGCTATGTGAACAATCCCACTGGGTTCCAACTCTGATATTGCCTTTATGTCTTCAAGCGTCTCATCACTTTGCTACTTGGTTGAAGGTGGATCAGATTGATTGGCGCCGTCTGATCTTGATAGTCGATACTGAAGTCTGGTTGCAAGATGATCCAATGAGAAATAATGTTACGCTTTGATCCCTAATTTTTTCCTGGACCGCCCTTTCGGGTTTTTAGTCCACTGGGATACCCTTTTTTGCCCAAGCCGCCTTTTCAGGTTTTCGACTTGCCGGGTGTACAGTTTTTTTTTTATTTTCATCCCTTACTTTTGCCCGAACCCTTTTGGTTCTCCGGGAAGCCCTTATTTTTTCCTAGGCCAGTCAACCTAGCGGGTCTTAGATTATGCATAGTATTTTTTCACTATGTCTGCATTGACGGGGTGAGGAAGGTCGTCACCATCCATGGTAGTTAGAATCATAGCTCCTCCTGAGAAAATGTTCTTAACCACAAATGGCCCTTCGTACGTAGGAGTCCATTTGCCTCTGGGATCACCTTGCGGCAGTATGATGCGCTTGATCACCAGATCCCCAACTTGATATTCTTGTCGTCTAACTTTCTTGTTAAATGCTTTGATCATCCGCTTTTGATACGTCTGACCATGACAAATAGCAGTAAGTCTCTTTTCATCGATTAAGTTCAGCTGATCAAGTCGGGTCTAGATCCAATCGTCCTCACTCAAACCTGCATCCTTCATAATCCGAAGAGAGGGTATCTGGACTTCAATGGGCAGGACTGCCTCCATGCCATACACCAAAGAGTAGGGTGTTGCCCTTGTTGACATCCGCGCTGAGGTGCGGTACCCATGAAGATCAAATGGTAGACTCTCATGCCAGTCTTTGTATGTCACTGTCATCTTCTGCACAATCTTCTTGATGTTCTTATTAGCCGCTTCAGCAGCCCCATTCGTCTTCGGCCGGTAAGGAGAAGAGTTGTGATGTTGTATCTTGAATTGTTTTCATAGCTCGGTGATCATTGTATTGTTGAGATTTGTACCATTGTCCGTAATGATCCTCTCTGGTACAACATATCGATAGATCAAGTTGTGCTGGATGAACCGCGCCATGACGTTCTTGGTTACTGTAGCAAAGGAAGCCGCTTCAACCCACTTTGTGAAATAATCAATAGCTACCAAAATGAAACGATGCCCGTTGGACGCAGTAGGTCTGATCTCGCCGATCATATCGATGCCCCACATTGCAAAGGGCCAAGGAGTTGTCAAGACGTTCAGAGGAACTGGAGGTACATGCACCTTATCAGCATAGACTTGGCACTTATGACAAGTCCGAGAATGCTGATAACAATCGGCTTCCATAGTAGACCAATAATATCCAGCCCGTAGGATTTTCTTTGCCATGGTATGTCCACTGGAATGAGTTCTGAAAGCACCTTCATGTAACTCTGCCATGATCCTCTCTGTCTCACTCTTGTCCACACATCGCAATAAGGTCGAATCATGGTTACGCTTATAAAGAATCACATTACTGATGAAGAACTTCGCAACAAACCTCCTCAAGAACTTCTTATCATTAACAGATGCACCCTCGGGGTATTCTTGAGCCTCAAGATACCTCTTTACCTCATGAAACCATGGTTTATCTGCTACCTCTTTAGTCTCAATGTCACAACAATGTGCGGGTTCGTCCAACCTCTCAATGGTAATTTGGGGAACTTCATTGTCACACCTGACCTTGAACATAGAAGACATGGTAGTTAGCGCGTCCGCTAACTGGTTCTCTTCTCTGGGGAAGTGTTCAAAGGTTATCTCCTCAAAGTGCGGGAGCAATGTTAGTACATACTCCTTGTAAGGAATAAGATTTGGGTGTTTCGTATCCCACTCGCCTTTGATCTGACTGATCACTAGAGTGGAATCTCCGAATACACTCAAGAACTTAATCCTCAGGTCAATAGCTGCTCGAAGGCCCGTGATCCACGCTTCATACTCTGCCATATTATTGGTGCAGTTAAAACATAATCGTGCGGTGAACGGAGTATGACAGCCCTCAGGAGATATGATCACAGCGCCAATGCCATTACCTAATGCGTTTGATGCTCCGTCAAAATACATAGACCATCGGGATCCCTTCTCGGGTCCTTCATTCGGTCTAGGTTCTTCACCGTCGGTCACCAACATGATGTTCTCATTCGGAAACTCGAAATTCATAGAATGGTAATCATCCACTGCTTGATGCTCCAAATGATCCGCCAACACACTCCCCTTGATTTCTTTTTGGGTTGTGTATTGGATGTCGTACTCAGTTAAGATCATCTGCCATCTTGCTATTCTTCTGGACAAGGCAGGCTTTTCGAAGATAGACTTGATTGGATCCATTTTTTATATCAATAGAGTAGTGTGAGTCAGCATATACTGTCTCAGCCGGCGAGCAGCCCATGCCAAAGCACAGTAATTTTTCTCAAGCAACGAGTATCGGGTCTCGCAGTCAGTAAACGTTTTGCTAAGGTAGTAAATAGCGTGCTCCTTTCGGCCAAACTCGTCATGCTGCCCCAACACGCACCCATTTGAATTGTCGAGTACTGTCAAGTATAAGATCAAAGGTCTTCCTTCAACTGGAGGCATCAAAATAGGTGTCTCTTGGAGGTATTCCTTGATCCTTTCGAAAGCGGTCTGACATTCATCATTCCATTTTATCACTTGATCTTTCTTCAGCAACTTAAAGATCGGATCACAAGTAGCAGTCAGATGTGAAATGAATCGGGCAATATAATTCAGACGTCCCAAAAAGCCTCTGACTTCCTTTTCCGTTCGGGGAGCTGGCATCTCCTGTATAGCCTTCACCTTTGCAGGATCCACTTGAATACCTTTATCACTAACAACGAAACCCAGCAGCTTACCAGACCTTACCCCGAAGGTGATTTGTTCGGGTTCAACCTTAGCTTATACATCTTTAACCTGTCGAACAGTTTCTGGAGATGGCCAAGGTGTTCTTCCTCAGTCTGGGACCTTGCGATCATGTCGTCAACGTAAACCTCAATCTCATGGTGAATCATGTCGTGGAACAAAGCGACCATGGCGTGCTGGTAAGTTGCCCCAACATTCTTCAACCCGAAAGGCATTACCTTGTAGCAAAAGGTACCCCACTGCATAATGAAAGTTGTCTTCTCCATATCCTCGGAAGCCATCTTAATCTGATTGTAACCGGAAAAACCATCCATAAAGGAGAAGACTTTATGTTGTGCGGTGTTGTCGACCAGAACATCGATGTGAGGCAGTGGGAAATCATCTTTGGGACTCGCCTTATTCAGATCTCTATAGTCCACACACATCCGCACCTTACCATCCTTCTTGGGTACGGGAACAACGTTGGCAACCCATTGCGGGTAAGAAGTGACAGCTAGAAAACCAACATCAAACTGTTTCATGACCTCAGCTTTAATTTTCTCAGACATCTCAGGGCGCATACGGCGAACCTTCTGTTTTACTGGAGGACAATCCTCTTTAGTTGGAAGGCGGTGTACCACAATGTCAGTGTCCAAACCAGGCATATCTTCATATGACCAAGTGAAGATCTCAACATAATCGTGCAGCATCCGTATCAACCGTTGCTTGACACTAGACTCCAGATTCGCACCTATCTTGACCTCTTTCTTGTCTTCCTCCGTACCCAAATTCACTGATTCCACTGGCTCCTCATGAAGCCATATGGCCCTCTCTTCCTATAGTAACAGTCTAGCAAGTTCCCTAGGCACTTCACAATCATCCTCACCTTCGTCCTCGGCTTGGTTGATTGGATTTTCGAAGTCATAACTGGAAGTAGCAAAGTTGTTATCAATGGGATCCATAGTGGATGTGGATCTGCATTATGATATGTGAGTGTGTTTAAGACAATAACTGTTTTGATAAAGTGTAAGATAGAAAAGAAAAACAAGGAGCACAAAATTTGTAATGCAAGAAAACGTCCAATTCTTTATTGATGATATATGAAAATGAAAAATAATAAGCCCTCACAAACGAAGCCAAGGTGCCTCGGGCAAGGCACCGGGCCATAAAGTTTCAAATTGTCTGTTACAAATCTCAAAAAAAAAGTCTATTACTGTGTAATAAAAGAAACAGGCAAGAAGTCTTTCGCCGTCCAGTTGTTCAATCCACCATCAGTAGTCGGGTAAATCCAGTTGTCGATATCTGACTCTTCTTCATCATCCTCAATTGCATTCACTCCCTGATTACTGATGTGCAGAGGAGGTCTTCCGATTCGCGAGCGCCTAACAGCCCTTTGAACCTCTGCAGTAAATCCCAAACCAAACTTGTCAGTTTTTTGTTTGAAGTCAGGGATTTGCCCCCAATTTTCACACCCACCTTTCTCAATTACGGCCCTGACATCCTTGAGGGAAGCCATCTTCATCGGAGGTTCGTCAACAGCAACTTCAGTCGACGCTAGAGTCTGGGGGACTTCTTCAAAGTTCTGACATGGGGTTTCGATGAACTCCACATCCATCTCCACATAGCAAAAGGAATTAAGATTACTCACCATGTACTCCTCCTTACCTTGTACCGTTACAATCTTCCCTTTTACTGGATATTTCAACATCTGATGGAGTGTAGAAGTCACTTCCCCAACCTTATGAATCCACGGACGTCCCAGCAAGCAAGAATACAATGGTCGGATATCCATCACAAAGAAAGTAGATGCAAAAGTCAGAGAGCAAACTTTAACAGGGATGTCCACCTCCCCATGCACCATCCTTTTTGACCCATCGAAATCCCTGACCATAATATTACTCGGCTTCAGAACCAAACCTTCACAGTCCAGACGGTCTAATGCTTTCTTTGGAAAAACATTTAATGAGGACCCAATATCCACCAGTACGTGGGCCAAAGTAGTGCCCCTGCACTCGATCGAGACGTGCAGAGCATCATTGTGATTTCTTCCTTTAGCAGTCAGATCTGCGTCTGAGAAACCCAACCCGTTGTTAGCAGTCAAACTAACTACGCAGTCTTTGAATTGATCGGCAAAAGTCTCCTACGGCACATGCGCAGTTTTTAGGAAAGCAATTAAAGCCTTTGCATGGGCTTCCGAGCACAATAACAAGGATAACATGGAGATTTTTGATGGGGCCTTCCCCAGCTGCTCGACTATGTTGTAGTCTCTCTTCTTGATAATCTTTAGAATTTCCTCTATCTCTTGCTCAGAGGTTTCTACAATGATCTTCTTAGGCGCCTCCGTCCAGGCAGGCTCACCTGTGAATTCTTTGCCCCGAGTGTCAGATGATTCAGCGATAGGGGTGATGACTGGAGTAAAAATTGGAACAGTGGCTGATGTACTGGCAGATGGAACGACAACAGGTTTGTGAACAGTCGGAGGGGAAATCTCGGGAGAAAAGAGTCTTCCACTTCGGGTGACCTTGCTAGCCCCGACAATATTGCTGATATCAGCATCAGTTTCTTCAATCTTTAAGTCTTGTTTAACTCCATGGTAATACACATCGGCCCCATAGTGCCAAGGGACGGCTTTATCTTAAGTGTATGGGATAGGACCCGAAATAGTAATGATTAATGGAGCGATTCTAGGAACGGGTGTAATCTTAACAAGCTTTCTCGAGGAAGCCTTGGAAGGATCAGAGGAAATGGTTATGATGGAAACATCTTCAACTGGAACTAACGGAATCAAAGTCTTCTCGAACATGATCTCTTTGTTATCCATCAAGCGTTGGACACCTGACTTTAATAAATGGCAACCAGCAGGCAAGATTGAACATAGGTGGCAACCTTCTCCATAACCCGGAAATAAACCGGCCAACAATAGATTTTTCTTAACTGTCATCAAAGGAGTAGAAATTTATTCCACGGAGGTCACAAATAAATCATCATCCACAACATTTACTCCATGACCATGCTTGGGCATGGGAGCAGTTATGACGTTGGGTTTCTCTGGAGCGTCAAACTCAATCTCTTTAGCTTCAATCAAATCTTGCACCTTATTCTTCAAGGCCCAGCAGTTGTTCGTATCAGGACCTGGTCTATCGGAGTGATAGGCACAACGGGCGTTCGGATTATATAGCGGAGATGTGGTGCTGGGATTCTTTGGGGCTTCCCTTAGAGTTACCAGGTTGGTCTTCAACAATTGCGTTAGAATATGAGACAAAGTCATATGAAGCCGAGTGTACTGTCTCTGCGGTCTCTCTATTCTTTGTTGATTGTTGCATTGTGGAGCAACTGTAGGTCTTGATATTACTATCGCATTTACTTATTGACGATGTTCAGGTCTGCTTTGGCTCCTCGAGCCGTAAACTGCACTAGCTTCTTTTTGTATCTTACCACTTCAGATACCAGCTTCCACTCTCTCCCCGGTCAAAATCAATTCTGTGAACCCAGATGATGAACTGCCAATCAGATGATTGAAAAATGGACCGGATAACGTCCCTAAAAACATATCAACCAACTCCCCGCCAGACAAAGGGGGTTTAACTCTTCAAGCCAAATCTCTCCACTTCTGAGCATAGTCCTTAAAACCTTCACTTGCGCCCATAGACATACCCTGAAGCTGAGTACGAGTGGGAGCAAAGTTGGTGTTATACCGGAACTTCCTGTAGAAGGCAGTAGCAAGGTCCTCCCAATTTCAGACATTAGCTCCTTCCAATTGATAAAACCATTCAAGCTGAGTCCCTGACAGACTATCCTGAAAGAAATGCACCCATAAATTTCTATCAGCAGTGTAAGGTTGGATTTTTTTGACGTACGAGCGGAGATGGAGCTTTGGACAGGATACTCCATCGTACTTAGCAAAAAATGGAGCTTTGGATTTATGAGGGATCACCACCCCAGATGCTAATCCCAAATCTCCGAAGTCCAACCCAGGGATTTTCTGAATCTCCATAGCACTCAGACAGTCTTCAAGTTATTTGTACCTATCCTCAGTAGGAGGATACTGTTCCTCATCAAAATCAGTGTCATTATCAGAGACTACAGGACTAAGACCCTTTTCTTCTTCTTGATTCTCTCCTACATTGGATGAATGAGACATATCAGCTTCTTGTCGCAACCTATTCCCAAATCTGTGACCCATATTCAGCAGAACCACCTTCTTCTTCTTCTTCTTCTTCTCCTTCAGGATGAGAGTCTTCAAATCCTCTTGCCCCTTAGCCAAGTTCAAGAACATCTCTTCGAATTGGGCATTCTGTGAGCTTTGATGGATTGATCGGTAGGTATTTCAGAAGACATTCTGTGCAGAAATAAACAGCGAAGGAGATGAGAAACCTGTAATGATGTGCATGATAATGGGATGCATATGTAATGATTTCAAAGACTTTGGGAGATTTAAATTTGCAAAACAAAAATAAAACACACTTTATTAGATTAAACTTGTAAAAAGGTTCAACAATGCCTTTGAGGCATTTACAAAGAAATGAACAAAAAACAAATCTAAACTAAAAAAGCAAAATCAGAAATCCCATGGATGCTTCCCCTTCGTACTGACGTAGTCATTGATCGTTCTTTCATTCTCAAGTTGCCCGGTGAGCTTAAAGATCTTCCTTTCTTGCTCATGGTACTTCTCCCTGTAGGTATCCCTCTCCTCTCTCAACTGAATCCAGGATCTCTTCAATGCCCCAAGATCAGTGGGCATGTAGGGATAAAGGACTGTATAAGCAACACCCTCTTCATTGGTATGCTCCACAATCACTGGCAACACAGCTTCATAAGGCATCCCAAGCTTCTGAGCCCGAGCTCGGACCCACTGGAGGTATGGTTGCATAGGGAGAGAAGTCTTTGGTCCTAGCTCTTGAGGGTAAGACCTATTCACCATGCCCTAAGCTCGTATAAACCTACGGCGATGCTCATCAATATCCCCCTTGTAGTCAAAGACAATATCTATAAGAAGTAGCTCATGAGGTCCATCTCTCCGAGCGCGACCAAACTGTCGTAAAGCCAAACAAGGACTGTAGGTTATTCCCCCTCTAATTCCAAGCAACGGGACATTAGGGTATTCCCTACATCGATCAATGACAGCGACACTTTCCATAGCCTTAGAACTCCAAAGAATGTCTGTATGGGCAAGGGACATTATCCTGTAAGACCATCCTAAATCTTCCTCATTCTTCAATACAGACTTGGGGAGGTGCGAAATAAACCACCTCGCCAGCAATTTCATGCAACACATGAGAGTTCCTCTTCTTCGCACAGTACGGGTGTAGAGGGCATGCAAGATATCACCCAGAAGAGTAGGTACAGGATTGCGAGACAGGAAGATCTTAACCGCATTCACATCTATGAAGGAATCTGGATTCGAGAATAGAACCAAACCGTAGATAAGGAGAGCCAAGATGTCTTCAAAAGCCTAAAAGTCCAAATTATCCCAGAAAAGTTGAGCTTGATCTATTATAAACTTGGCTAAGAAACCTTCAACCCCACTTCGTGTCTCCCAGTTGGATACTACATCAGCCCTTTTCAAATGTAAAGCTGAAGCAATGTCCTCTGGTCTAGGAGTCTCTTCCAAACTTGTGAAAGGCATCTGCTCAAGGATGGATATGCCCAGTAAATGAGAAAACTCTTCCATAGTGGGAACTAGCTTTTAATCCGAGAAGGTGAAACAATGATGCACAAGATCAAAGAACTGGAAAAGCACACTCATCATCTGCTCATCAAACTTTGAGGTAACCAAACTAAGAAGTTGACCATGTCTTCTAATGAATGAAGAAGTATCAGAAACTCTCGAGGCTAAATCTTTGAGTTGAGCAGGTATTTGCACAAAGTTAACTAGGATGGTGTTTCTGCGCATGGAAGCCATAATCCGCAAAACAAAACAAAGATAAATCCCCTCGGTCTTTGAAATGGTTAGTATAATGAAGTATGCATGCTATGTTATGATGCATGATGTCATGGTAAAAATAACACAAGTATAGCAGATAACAGACATGGCAAAGGCAAACAAGTCACACAAAAGCCCTTAAGTTTAAGGCTTGCATGGGGTCAAAGGTATTACCCTCTTGAAGTTCAGTTGGTTTCAACTTGTCCTAGCAATAGTAACCGGGTTCTAGAGGTTCTCAATATCACTGACCATCCTCCATCGGTCATGGTTTCAGCTCACACAATCTTTTCTTGCGGCCGGAACTATCTCGAGAGTATAATCTCAATGAGTGTAGCATCGAGTATCAACCAGTTCTTAGCTTTACACCGAGGCCAGCTATCTCACTACTTCCTATGGCCAAGTTGGTCAATTATAGGTTCTAAGGTCAGTTGATGCTTAACGACCCATATAGCAGCCCCGTATTCTCCTCGTTTCTCCACAAGGGATACCGGTACCAACCAATGTGCCACATCAACGTATCTACTGCTTCAATCGTATCGGTCTATGTTGTACAGTTCCGTCACGGTTTATTGCTACTTACCTAAAAGGTGTTCCCCAGATCCGGGTTAGGATCTTATAGTAACTCTCGATATAAAACCCTTTAACAGTAAAGTAACCAAAACAAACAAGAGAAGCAAATATGATGAACTAGATCCTAAGGTATACCCCACTTATTACTCCCCAGCGGAGTCGCCAGTTCTGTGATACGGTGGCAGAACCGGACTGTTTTAGGAAAAAGCTGGTTTACATTTTGCGTTTGTGTTCGCAAAATGTCGTGGTAAGCAAGAGTCGCCACCGACTTTTATTTTATCCAACTGGAAAGGAAAAAAGCACAGAAAAAATTTGTTTTTCGAGATATTCTGAGTACGGGGGGTAGATTATAGAAAGGGAAGGTATTAGCACCCTTTCTATCTACGTTTTTCCACGGGCTCTTAGGTACTTGCTCATCATTTTAAAATTTCTTCCGTGTTTGTGTGTTTTGAAAAGTTTTTGTTTACTTTGTTTTAACCCTTGCTTCTGTCTTCAAGAGTGTTACGAAGTGTTTTTGAAAACTTTGTTTGGAAAAGTATAAGTGTGGAAAAGATTTGTTTTGAGCAAGTACCTACTAGCATCTACCTACTCGAAAAAAGAATGTTTCTGTTCTTGTTTCCTTTAGACGGCGCTATCCCACTATTAGTGAGTAGGTAGCCCCATTGTTGGAGTTGTAAGGGTCAATTCGAAAGGGACGTACGATCACTAAAGCAATGTTAGGACATCTTAGTAATAACCCTAATGTCTTAAGATCATATTCGAGGTAACATTACCGAGGAAACCTTTCCGATGTAACATTTCCGAATGGGACATTCGATCTTTGTTTAGACAAGAGGGCGACCACTAAAATACCATATACTTAATGATCGTTTACCGAAGGCAACCGAAGTGAGAGTATACCCTAGGAGTGTGCATGTGCGAGTGATTCAATTTCAGTTATTATCTTTGCACATTTAGGGTTTGATAACCATTTTAAATTTAACATACATTCTTGTCATGCAACCTTATTATCATACATCTAACAATAAATATTTGCAGAAATTAAAATGCGAGAAATAAAGCTACGCTATTACAAGGCTTCGGGGAGAGGGATTAATTACATAGCCAAAAAACCGTAAAACGATAAATGAAAGAAAAATCCTAATTAACTATTACATCCCATGAGTAATTACATTAATATTGCGAAAAATAAATAAACGCGCGATGAATCGAGAACGAGAAAAGAATTAGGGTTTTGACCCCGTCTAACCTAATTAAAAGAAAAATCATTTTTTGGTTGTTTTTGATTATTTTAAGAAAGAATGAGGTTTTAAATTAAATAGATACAAACCTAATTGCTAATTAATTAAAATTAAGAAAATGATTTATTTTTGACCTATTTTTTTATTTGGTTATTTTGAGAAAAAAGAAAATAAATGTTAAATTAAACAAAACCCTAATTTTCTAATTTGTTTTAATTTATTTACAAAAGAATTAAAGTTACCTTAGAATTAAATTAACTAATTAAATTAATTTTTGATAAAATAAAAAGCCTAAATTCTAATTTGGTGAAAATTGATTTTATGAATTTTTGATAAAAAAAGAATTAATTTTGTGTGTTAGAAAAAAATCAAAACAATTAAATAAAAGAAAAATATAAAAAAGAAAAGAAAAGGAGAATTGGGCATGTTTGCTAGCAATTGAGGGGGGCTCCATAGAAAATCCTGAGCCCAAAATCCATTGGCCCATGTTTGACTTTCAGATTCCATGATGTGCATTGACCAGGGTGCATCGTGGACTCTCAAATGATGGCCTTTGGATTTAATCTGCTTTAGATCCAGTGGTTGCAAGCTGATGGCATATGGTGGGTGTCATGGAAACCTGCGCATAGGATCGTGCATAGAAAAAATATATTGAAGAAACAAGGGGACCTGGGAATCGAACCCAGGTCCTTTGGCCTTTTCCAGCGCCTCATCACCAACTTTACTAGCGCGCTTTCGTTATACAATGGACAAAAACAAAGATTATATTAAACAAACACAATATATTATCCTTCAACGCACGAAATTTTAAACGGGAAAATGGGGTGGTGCCACGCCACCTTCTTCTTCCCCTCTCCTTTTGTAAAAGTCAGGGACTTTTACCTACAGACATAATTCTATAACTATATCCCCTGCAATTTCCAAAATCTCACACAGGCACAATAAATCAAATCTAATGCTACAAACCAATTCGTCTTGGCCTTGTGAACATCATGGCACCTTTCTTTTAGGCCAATTTTTCCTGTACATGAAAATCCAAAAACGTAACAAGAAACCCTAACAATGGTGTATCTCTGTACAGTTAGCGAAAATGCAATTAATTGTTACCATTAGCTTGCAAATGCTTCAAGGATTCAGAATATATAAATGATTCATGCTACAAATGCCAAAATAACGATATTTGATTTTAAAAAAGGAGGTAGATCGTGAAGCACTTACCTCGCGTTTCTAGGCACAACAATTATTGCTTTTGATTGGTATAGACTCCTTGTACTCCCAGGAAGCGAGTGAGATGGCTTGGGAGTCTTGAAAATGCTTGGAAGTATGAAATCAGATCACCACTTTTCTTGAGTTTTTCCAAGTTTGTTCTTCACTCTACACGCCTCTAACCCTTCTCCTTTTGATCTGAATTTGTTCAATATATATCATTGAGTGAATTAGGTTTGCAAATGTGCATCCAATCTTTTTCAATTATGGTCTTTGATCATGATTTGATTCCCATGAAGATCTTTCCAAAATAAGCCAAAAATTAATCTTTTTATGTACAACATGCATTGCACGATTTTTTTTTATTGCTACCTGTATAAGAGACCTGAAATAGGCACAAAATCTCAAGGTTTAAATGATTTTGATATTTCCATGATTTTATTTTGATTTAATTTGATTTAATTGAAATAAAAATCAAAATAAATGGAAAAAATAAAATAAAAGCAAGTGGGGAGGATCATGGGTCTTTTAACATGTTGCAAACTCAAGACATGTTCAAAAAGTTGGGGCCATTTGACAAAAATTGCAATTTGAGGCACTTTTGACTTTTGGCAATTTTGCAAAAAAGGTCAACTTCACCATTGCATAACTTCCTCAATTTTGACTCTATGAAGGTGTTCTTGGACTTTTTAGAAATATTGAGATGTCCTCTAAGCAACCCTTTTAGTCTCATCTCAATTTAGTCTTCCATGTTGATGTATGAAGCTTTGACAAAAAAGGTGTTTTGGTTGACTTTTCAAAATGACCTATAATGTCAAAATTCATAACTTCTTGTGAATGCATATTTTGAACTTGGGAGCTGAATATGGATTGTAGGTAATTGCATCCTCTTAAAAATGAGTTTGGATGGGTCATTTCTAATAAAGTTTGAGAAAGTTATGCTTGGTCAAAGTTGAGTTGACTTTTCCTACAAAACCTTAATTTAGCAACTTTTGGGTTTTGATGAATTGTGAGAAATCCTTGAGGAATCATGATCAACCATTGATCAAATGACGAGTAATACTTAAAAATGAGGATGTTGACCAAAAATCTTGAAGTTTGACTGTATGTGGGCCACAATTGACTTTTGCCCTAGCATAGTCGATTTTCAAGCCTTTGAGCAATTGACTGAGCAAACTTTCTCTGCAAGGCTTGAAACTTGATATGGATGATCTTGAGAAAATATTAGGAAAATGGTGAGCATTTAGGATCCCTTAGACTCAAGTATCTTGATGCAACATGAAACCCTAATTTGAGGTAGACTGCCTTAGGAGAGAGTTTGTCTGGTCAACCCTTGAACTTCCTTAAGCAATTTGAGGACCCTACCTGAAATGTATTGAGAAATATGGGAGGGAAAATTTTGGGGTACAACAAAGGGTATTGAGGTGGATCCTGCCAAGGTGAAAGCAATTCAAGAGATTCCTACTCCTCGTACTGAGAAGGAAGTCAGAGGATTCTTGTGACATTTAAACTACATTTCCAGATTCATTTCCCACCTAACAGCTACTTGTGAACCAATCTTCAAGTTACTGAAGAAAGATCAAGTAGTCAAATGGAATGATGAATGCCAAATTGCTTTTGACAAGATCAAAGAGTACCTGCAAGAGACTCATGTTTTAATGCCACCAGTCGAGGGAAGACCTTTGATCATGTATCTGACTATTTTAGAAAATTCAATGGGGTGCATGATGGGGCAGCATGAAGAGTCTGGCCGAAAAGAGCATGCTATTTATTACCTGAGCAAAAAGTTTACCGACTGAGAAACAAGATATACACTGCTCGAGAAAACTTGTTACACTCTGGCATGGGCTGCTCGCTGGCTAAGACAATATATGTTGACCAATACTACCTTGTTGATATCTAAAATGGATCCAACAAAATACATCTTCGAGAAGCCTGCCCTCTCTGGAAGAATAGCGAGATGGAAGATGATCCTAACAGAATATGACATACATTATACTACCCAGAAAGCAATAAAGGGCGGTGTACTAGCTGATCACCTTGCTCACCAAGCTGTGGAAGATTACCAGTCCATGAAGTTCGAATTTTCGCATGAAGACATCATGACGATAAACAACTGTGAAGAATTCAGGCCATATGACAGACCTGAACAAGGATCCCGATGGTCCCTGGTTTTTGATGGGGCATCTAACGCACTCGGCAACGGTATCGATGTTGTACTCATATCTCCGGAAGATTTTCATACTCCTTTTACTGCAAGACTCTGCTTCAATTGTACAAATAACATGGCGGAGTACGAAGCATGCATCTTTGGTCTTAAAGCTGCCATAGATTTGGGGATCAGATCCTTAAATGTGTACGGAGATTTAGCTTTGGTCATCATCCAGATCAAAGGGGAATGGGACACCAAACACCCTAACCTTATCCCTTACAAATAACATGTTTTGACATTTCTCCCACATTTTGAGAATATTACCTTAGAGCATTTTCCGTGAGAAGAAAATTAGCTAGCAGACGCACTAGCCACAATGTCATCTATGTCTAAACTTAAATGGGATAATGAGACTCCCCAGATCACCATTGAACGAATGGATGAACCAGCACACTATCACGAGATTAAAACTGAAGAAGTAGTGGACCAGTCTTGGTTTCACGAAGTCAAGAGGTATCTCAAGGCTCAAGAATATCCTGAAGGAGCTTCAGTCAATGATAAGAAATTCTTAAGGATATTCTTTGTTAAGTTTTTCCTTAGTAATGGCTTTCTTTACAAACACAACCATGACTCTATGTTACTTCGGTGCATAGACAAGGTTGAAGCTGAAAGGATCATGGCTGAGTTACATGAAGTCACTTTTGGCACCCATTCAAGTGGGAATACGATGGCAAAGAAAATCCTACGGGAAGGCTATTATTGTTCTAACATGGAAGCGGATTGTTATCGACACTCTCGAACTTGCCATAAGTGTCAGATCTACGCTGACAAGGTGCACGTACCTCCGGCTCCTCTGAATGTCTTGACGGCTCCTTGGCCCTTTGCTCTGTGGGCCATCGATATGATTGGGGAGACCAAGCCAACAACCTCTAATGGACATCGCATCATCTTAGTGGCCATTGACAATTTTACCAAGTGGGTGGAGGTAGCTTCTTTCGCTTCCGTTACCAAGAATTTTGTCGCCCGATTCATCAAGCAGAATCTCATATGTCATTATGGTATCCCGGAGAGGATCATTACAGGCAATGGTACGAACCCGAACAATACTATGATCACCGCCTTGTGCGAGCAATTCAAGATCCAGCATCACAATTCTTCCCCTTACCGGCCAAATATGATTGGTGTTGTTGAAGCCGCGAATAAGAACATTAAAAAGATCATACATAAAATGACATTCACATACAAAGACTGGCATGAGATGTTACCATTCGCTCTCCACGGGTATCGTACCACAACTCGCACATCAACTGGGGAAACACCCTATTCTCTAGTATACAACATGGAGGTTGTCTTTCCTATTGAGGTCCAAATCCCATCTCTAAGAATTATGAAGGATGCATGGCTGAATGAAGACGATTGGATCCAGACTCGACTTGATCAACTGAAATTAATTGATGAGAAAAGACTTACTGTTGTCTGTCATGGTCAAATGTATCAAAAATGAATGATCAAGGCTTTCAACAAAAAGGTCAGGCGACAAGTGTATCAAGTTGGGGACCTGGTGATAAAACGAATCATACTACCGCAACGTGATCCCAGGGGTAAATGGACTCCTACATCCGAAGGACCATTTGTAATCAAAAACATATTCTCTGGTGGCGCAATCATCCTGACCACCATGGGTGGTGATGACCTGCCGCACCCTACAAACGCAGACATAGTCAAAAGATACTACGCATAAGAGACCCTCTAGGTTGACACACCTAGGCAAAATAAGGGCATCCCGACGGACCAAAAAGGTTCGGGCAAAAACTAGGGATAAGACAAAAAAATCTGTACACCCGGCAAGTTAAAAACCCGAAAGGGCGACTTAGGAAAAAAAGGGTTTCCCAGTGGACTGAAAACCCGAAAGGGAGGTCCAGGCAAAAGTTAGGGAATTAAAGTGTATGAGTATGTCCCATTGGATCACCTTACGGACAACCTGCAAACTCGACGAATCTGATCAATTCAGTCAGCTTCGGACAAGGCAACAAATAGACAAGATGCTCAAAGACACGAAGACTATATAAGAATGGGAACCCCATGGGATTATTTCACATAGCTATCTTTTTCTTTGTATCAAATTTCATTTTTTACGACGGAATTCTCTTACTAGAACGTTTGTCTCATTGTACAAAAATACTTACTCAAAGTCAATACAAAGATATCCCTTTGAAAGTGCAAAACTACCTGCTTTTTCTTTACTCTTATGTTTTATTTACAAAAACGTCCAATGATTTATTTTTGAACATATGCATTTGAGTATAATTATTGTTTACAAATAAACAAAATATAAAGACAATCACTGAAGGTTTTAAGAGACGGGGAAACCTGTCTAAGTTAGTTCCGTAGAATCCTCGCAGTGTGCAGTTTAATCCCCGACAGAACAAAAGCTCCTAGTTATCAATCCCTAGTAGAAGTCACCAAATTTCTCTGGATTCCCCAAGCAGGATTTTTCAAGCAGTACGCGAAATTTCCCTTACAACAGAATTTATTTCTGTAAGTGGAAATTCATCAACACTTCAACTTCACAACATGAAGACTTACATATCCTCAGCAGTAGTCAGGGATTTATTTTCTCCAAATCCAACAAACAGTGTAACAGACTAGCTTACATATGCATACATTGCATCCATATATCATAAACATTGATAACACAAATCCATTATACCATGCATTTCATACAACATGACTTTGCATTTTAGCTAACATTTTACCCTTTTCAGGATAAGGTTAATAGCTATAACTAACAATGTTCAAAGTTTTGATACAGTTCTGATACGCTCCAGACACTGATGCCTTTCTGATACTCATTCAGACTCAACTCTCAGATACAGTTCAGATATGCTCCAGACACGAATTCCATTCTGATACTCATTTAGAGTCAACTTTCAGATACAGTTCAGATATGCTCCAGACACAGATGCCATTCTGATACTCATTCAATATTCAACCTTCAGATACAGTTCAGATATGCTCCAAAAATGGATGCCATTCTGATATTCATTCAGACTCAACTTTTAATACAGTTCAAATACGCTCCAGACACGGATGCCATTCTGATACTCATTCAGACTCAACTTTTGATACAGTTCAGATACGCTCCAGACACGGATACCATTCTAATTCTCATTTAGATTCAACTTTCAGATATAGTTCAGATACGTTCCAGATACGGACGCCATTCTGATACTCATTCTTTCAGCTTACAAATTACAATTCAACAATCACTTTTGGATGGCATCTACAAGCCCATCTCCAACAGCTTTTTCTCACCTTTACAAATGGCATCTTTAATCCCATTCCCTCGACCCCCACATCACCGAGTGCAAATTTCTGGGCACTCTAGTGTCCAATCATCTTCCACCTTCGAGTCACGAATGACAAAACTCGCCAATCTAACTCTTCAGGTTTAAGAAGATTGAACAGGGGCAGTTTTTGCACCCCAAAATTTTCCCTCTCACTTATCAAGAATTTTCTCACATGATCTCCTTGGGCTCGAGACTGCACTAGGGTTTGATCAGCTCAAGACACCTCCTTAAGCATTGATGACCAAAATTAGGGTTTGAGTTTGCACAAGGATTTTTAAACTTCCAATGCCCCATATGACTTTCATGGATCATTATGGACCCCCAAGATTACTCATGTCAAGTTTTAAGCCTTGGATCACACTTTTTCTCAGTCAATTTATCTATTGACCTAAAAATCAACTATATTGGGGAAAAAGTCAACTATGGCCAATTCACAATAAAACTTTATAATTCTTTATCCACATCAACATTTTAGACTCATATGTATTATTTGATCAAGTTTGGACAACAATGCCTCAAGAAATTTGATCAAATCTCCAAAAGGGCAAAATGGTCAAAATTAGGGTTTTAACTAGGAAAGGGCAATTTCTGATTTTTAACCTAGAAAATGGTCAATTGGTTTAAGGCATGATCTCAAGACTCCAATTGTATCATTTTAACCTAATTACATGGTTCAAAACATTGCAAGTCCATTGGATTGACAGATGAATTTTTCAGTCAACTGATCAAAAGTCAACTGTATACTGAAAAGTCAAACTTTGAATTTTTGATCAAATTCAAGTGCCAAAGATCATAATTCATCAAAACATCTCAAAATATGAAACTTATTCATAAATAAATCTAAAATTCAAGATTTCATTTTGAAAAGTCAAAATTTCTAAACTTAGAAATTTGTCAAAGTGTTGGAAATTTCATGTTTTTTCATAACTTTGAGCAAAATTTTCACCATGATGCAAGATGAGTCAAGAGAAACTTCCAACATGAAATTTGTAGATCTCCATGAAATCTAAAGCTTTGCTTTATACAACAACTTCCAAAAGTGCTTGGATGTCAAGTTATAATTTTATGAACATGTGGTCATTAAATTAAACACTTAGTGAAATTTTGCCCTAATTTGGTAAGGATTTTGACCCAACTTCATGGCACTTTTTTATATAGTTCCAAGGGGAATCTTCAAAAGCAATTCAAAGATAGGTTGTATAGCACATTGCAAGCTTTCCAAAATTTCCAATAACACCTTGAGATCATTCTTGAGTAGGGAGAATCGAAGAGATGAAGTTAGGGTTTTGTCACTTTAATTACAAGTCATTTTAGTTATGAACAATATTCAAATTCAAACCATGATGCATAAACACTACTTTACGGGCCTCAAAATTGTTAGGAACTCTATAATTAATGGTTTACACAGCTGTTAGAGGCCTCACTTCAAGCATTCAATGCATGGACATGCTTTATATCCATTTTTGGAAGAAAGGTCACATTGCCATTTTTATAAAGCAACTTTTGGTACAAAACTTGTTCTTGAGCCTTGCACTTGTTCTCTTCTTATCAAACCAGTCCTATAACTCATGAGAAATGTTTAAAACACTTACAATCACTTGTCCCATGCTTGTACCTCTCCCTTGAAACTTATTTCCCTATTTTCTTCAAAATCAAGTAACCTAGCCAAAATCTAGGAACTTGTATTTCTGATTATCAAAAGCTCACAAACACTTTTGTTTATACATACACAAACCATTTGACACAAACACACGAATGCTCAAGCCTTGGAAGAACCTAGAACTCAGAATCACACTTCACACTTCCATTTTTACACAAACTGACCAAAAACTTGAAACTCATAATCTACTCGTGTGTTTCACGGCCTTTTGGTTTCTAAAGTTTCTAAACATCATATAGAGTTGATCCCACACCCTGTTTTAGAACTGTAACACCATTAACACCATCCTCCATTTCCAAAAACTTAGCTCTGCACATTGACTTCTCTAGACCATTTCAGTCATCCATTGTTCAAGCTAATCATTGCATTAGCTTCCTGAGACCTCAAGGAAGCTAAACTGATCATCACCATCACTTGAAAGAAGCTCAAACTCAAAACACGATTTCCAATTTTGAGTTTTCATTTTTGATGAGAAATGAGCAAGTTACAGTTGGTCTGGCTGGAGGTTGAAGATGAAGTCTTCAGGACGCGTTTTGTCTTGTATATTTATTGTTTTGCTTATGTTAACAGATGTATAGCCACCCCAGTGGTAGAAGCGCGCGCCTGTAACCTTTGGGACCTGGGTTCGAGCCCCAGTGGTACCCTTTTGGATTTTTTCATATTTTTGCTTCTTGACTTTTGTTTTTTTTGCAGGCGCTGGGCCTGGCTTGTTTTTTTGCTTTTCCTGGCTAACCCCCTATTTCATTTATACGCCCTTGGCCCAATTTTATTTTTATTTTCTTATTTTCTTTTATTTATTTTTCTTATTTATTTTCATAAAACTAAAAAATCATAAAAAATACAAAAATAGTATATTTATATTTTAATTTAGTTTATTTATTTTTCTCACACAAAAAATTATTTTATTAATCATACTTTATTATTTTTTTTACTTATTATCTTGTAAATTTAATTAAAACTAGGTTATTAGTTATTTTCTTTTTACACCTATAAAAATATATTTACTTATATATTAAAAAAAGGGCCAAAAATATTTTATAATGCTAAAAATATTTTCAAGACAAAAATACAAAAAAAAAAGAACACTTTTCTTAAACTTATTTTCTTTTGATTAATTAATAGAACTAGGGTTTTATTTAAAATATTTCTTAATAAAATTCAAATTAAATTAATTATTTTCTTTGTTTAATTAGGTTAAGACAAAAATCCCTTTTCTCATGAAAATCAAACAAAGATACATTTTCTTTATATTTTACATTTTTGTATATTTATTCATTGTGTACATTATATCGATTTAATTTCTTGTACATTAATGTCAAATTCAAATTGGTTGTAATAGATTAATTAGGTTTATATTCTTGCAATCCCCATTCAATTTGTACACCTCCTCCCCACAAATGTTGTAATAACGTAGTAACTTTAAATTTCGCAATTTATCGCTTTTATATATAACATGCTAGTAATTAGGGTTTGTATGGAAAGACTAAAACCAATACTTAGAAAACCCTAAGTCAAGAAAAAAACAAGTATGAAAACAATACACTTTCACACAAGCACCCCCAGGGTTATTCCACTTGGTTGCCTTATAAAAAATGGCCATATTACGCATGTAAGGTATCTTAGCAAAAACAAGCAAATACAAGATCATAGTCCCTCGATGACGCTATCTTAGTTGTCTTACAAATGATCTTAGTCCCTAAAAAAGGAATGCTAAAATAACTTGAAATATTGCTAATCATGGTTATACGATGACCCACGCCCGTCCCGTTTACATCCAAAGATAGGGTTACTTACCAAATCAATGGTAAGATAACAATGTCAAAGGAAAATAAAATAAACAAGAAAGACATTTGAGTAGGTAGATTGCTCCTAATTACTTGCTCCATTTCAAAACAAACATCCTTACTATTTTCAAAACAAATATCTACATTTTAAAACATCTTACAAACTTGAAAACATTTTCAAAAGATTAACCATCTTTGTATACATTCTTACAAACAAGAATCATTACAAAGATTGCCTAAACAATGGCCTATTTACAAAATACTTTCAAAAACCACACAAAGCACAATTTCAAACAAAAGCAAGTGATCTAGAAAGTAACTAATAGCCCATGGAAAACCATGGATGAAAAGGGTGCTAATACCTTCCCTTTTCATAATCTACCCCCGAACTCAAGAAATAATCTCAAAGGTCTTTCCTGTGCTTTTTCACCTTTCCTTTTGGATAAAAGAAAACTCGGTGGCGACTCTTGCTAACCGCAACATTTGCGATAAAACGCAAAACCTTCAAGTCAGTTCTCCCACCGTATCACAAGATGCATTTGAACGTTATTACCATTTACAAATGAACAAAATAGAAAGACAATCACTAATGGCTTTAAGAAATAGGGCAATATATTTAAGCTATTCCATAAAAATTCCCCGCAGTGTGTAGTTTAATCCCCAGCGAAACAAACTTCCAGCTATCACTCCCCGGTAGAAGTCGCCAAATTTCTCAGGATTCCCCAATAAGATTTTACATACAGTACACGGCATTTCCCTTACAACAAAGTTTATTTCTCTAAGAGGAACTTCATTAACACTTCAACTTCAAAACATGAAGACTTGAACTATGTATCCTCAGCAGCAGTCGGGGATTTATTTTCCCCAATCCAACAAGCAGTGTAGCAGTTTAGCTCACATATGCATACATCGCATCCATATATCATAAACATCGATAACACGAATGCATGTATCACTCATTTCATACAGCGTGACATTGCATATTAGCTAACATTTTACCCTTTTCAAGATAAGGTTAATCAATAGCCACCTTTAACAATGTTCAAAGACTCTCAGATACAGTTCAAATACGCTCCAGACACGGATTCCATCCTGATACTCATTCAGATACAACTCTCAAATACAGTTCAGATATGCTCTAGACACAGACGCCATTCTGATACTCATTCAGATTCAACTCTCAGATACAGTTCAGATACGCTCTAGACACGGATGCCATCGTGATACTCATTCAGATACAACTCTCAGATTTAGTTCAGATACGCTCCAGACACGGATTCCATCCTGATACTCATTCAGATACAACTCTCAGATACAGTTCAGATACGCTCAAAACACGGACGCTATTCTGATACTCATTCAGATTCAACTCTCAGATACCGTTCAAATACGCTCCAGACACGGACACCATTCTGATACTCATTCAGTTTCATCTTACAGATACGTTTCACCAATCATTTCTGGATGGCATCTACAAGCCCATCTCTAACAACTTTACATCATCCTTCCAAATGGCATCTTTAAGCCCATTCCCTCTACCATCAACCATCACATCACCGAGTGCAAATTTCTGGGCACTCTAATGTCCCATCATCTTCCACCTTCGAGTCACGAATGATGTATCCGCCAATCTAACTCTTCATATTTAAGAAGATTGAACAGGGTTTGATCAGCTTTGGGCTAAAGACTGCACTAGGGTTTGATCAGCTCAAGACACCTCCTTAAGCATTGATGACCAAAATTAGGGTTTGAGATTTCCCATGGATATTTGAACTTCCAATACCACATATGACTTTCATGGATCATTATGGACCCTCAAGATTACTTGTGTCAAGTTTCAAGCTTTGGATCACACTTTTGCTCAATCAATTGAGATGTTGACCTAAAAATCAGCTATATTGGGGAAAAAACTCAATAGTTGCCAATTTAGAGTCAAAATTCACAATTTTTTATCCACATCAACATTTTAAACTCATATGTATCATTTGATCAAGTTTGGACCATAAATTCTCAAGAAATTTGATCAAATCTTCAAAAGGGCAAAATGGTCAAAATAAGGGTTTTGACTGGGAAAGGGCAATTTCTGACCTAGCAAATAATCAATTGGTTTAAGGCATGATCTCAAGAGTCCAATTTCATCATTTTAACCTAATTACATAGCTCAAAACATTGCTCAAGTCCAATGGATTAACAAATGAATTTCCAGTCAACTGATCGAAAGTCAACTATATACTGAAAAGTCAAACTTTGACTTTTTGGTCAAAATCAAATGTCAAAGATCATAATTCATCAAAACCTGTCAAAATATGAAACGTATTCATCAAGAAATAAAAAATTCAAGATTTCATTTTGAAAAGTTAAAATTTCTAAACTTAGAAATTTTCTAAGTGTTAGAAATTTCTTATTTTTTCACAACTTTGAGCAAAATTTTCACCATAATGCAAGCTAATTCAGAAGAAACTTCCAACATGAAAGTTGTAGATCTCCATGAAATCTACAACGTTGCTTTACACAACTCCTTCCAAAAGTGCTTGGATCTCAAGTTATAATTTTAAGAATACATGGTCATGAAACAAAACACTTAGTGAAATTTTGCCCTAATTTGGTCAGGATTTTGACCTAACTTCATGGCAATTTTTCATATAGTTACAAGGCGAATTTTTAAAAGTGATTCAAAGAGGGGTTTTAAATCACATTACAAGCTTTCCAAAATGTCCAATAACTTCTTGAGATCATTTTTGAGCAGGGAGAATCAAAGACATGAAGTTAGGGTTTTCACACTTGAATTACAAGTCATTTTGTGATGAACAAGTTTCAAATTCAAACTTATGCTGCATAACCTCTACTTTGCAGGCCTCAAACTTGTTAGGCACTCTATAATTAATTTCATGCACAACTGTTAGAGGTCTCAATTTAAGCATTCAATGCAAGGCCATGCTTTATATCCATTTTGGGAAGAAAGTGCACAATGCCATTTTGATAAAGTAGATTTTTGCATAACAAATTTTCTTGTTCCTTGAACTTGTTCTCTTCTGATCATACATGTTTCATAACTCAAGATAAACTTGTTAGACACTTACAATCACCCAGCTCATTCTTGTACTTCCTCTTGAAACTTGTTTTCCCAGCAATTAGCTTGTAACTTGTACTTCTGACTATCCAAAGCACTCAAACCCTTTTGCTTATACATACACAAGTCATTTTCCATAAATCCCATGCATGCTTAAGCCCTGAAAACACGAAGAACACAGAATCACCAAAAAACACTTCAAAACTTATCATTTCTGAGTTTTGAGTCCAATCTCCAAATTTTCTCGTGCGTTTCTTGGCCTTTTACTTTCAAAAGCTTCTAAACAACATACACAAACAATCCCAACACCCGCAGCACCACTGTAACACCTCCATCATCATCCACCATTTTCAAAAATAGCACCTTGCACCTTGACTTCTCCAGAACTCCTCAGGCACTTTCAGCTCAAGCTATGCATCCCATTAGCTTCCTGGGAACTTGAGGAAGCTAATCCAATCATTAGAACTCACTGAAAGCTTCTCAAACTCCAAACACGATACCCTCTTGCAAGGTAAGTTTTCTGACTTTTGAACTCTTCATACAGGCATCATTAATGGTTTATTTGTGAATGAAAAATGTAGATATCGTTGCCCTAAAGCTAACCATGTTCATAGTTTTCATTAATTTTGTTTGAGCTTAGAGAATTTTAAGATTGAAGTTTCTGAGATTTTTAGGGTTCAGATTAGGGCCATTAGAATTCATGCTTGTCTTTAATTTATAATTTTATTGCTTTGCATTTCTGAAATCGTGAGGAAATTTGCTATAAGTTTCCTGTTTACATTTTCCATTTTTGTTGAGAATTGAACAAGATACAGAGGCTCTGGTTGGGCGTGAGGTTGAAGATGAAGTACAGGCCATGGACTTGTTTACTATCATATATTTGTTGTTTTGATTATATAAACGGATGTATAGCCACCCCAGTGGTAGAAGTGCGCGCCTGTGATTATAGGAACCTGGGTTCGAGCCCCAGTGGTACCCTTTTGTATTTTTCATATTTTTTCACATTCTGACTGTTTACTATTTTGGAAGCGCTGGGCCTCTTTCCTTGGGCCTTATGTTTTTTTTTTCATTTCTGACCCCCTTGCTAGCTATTCACGCCCCTGGCCCAATTTATTTTCTTTTTCACCTTTATTTATTTATTTTCATAAATGTTTTATTTAATACTAAAAATCAAAAAATATATAAAAAATATAAAAACATTAGATTTATATTTTGATAAAGTTTATTTGTTTTTTACACAAAAAAAATTATTTTATTTAATCATACTTTATTTATTTTACCAATTAATTTGTAATTTTAATTAGAAAACTAGGGTTTTAGTTTATTTCTTTCACAATTCAAAAATACTCTTTAAAAACAAAAAAAAGACCAAGAATATTTTATAATACTATAAATTATTTTTAAGACAAAAATACCAAAAATATTCTTCTTCTAAACTTAATTTCTTTTAATCAATTAATAGATTAGGGTATTATTCTTCTTCTAGTAAATTTAGGTTTTGCTTTTTACTAATTTAATTAATTATTTTTCTTTAGTTAATTAGGTTAAAACAAAACCCTTTTCTTCTAAAAAATCCAAACAAAATATCCATTTTATTTACATTTATATTCTTGTATATTTATTCATTTTGTACATTATTTATTCAATTCTTGTACAAATTCAATATGGTTGTAATATATAATTAGGCTTTATTATTCTTGCAATCCCAATTTGTAATTTGTATACCCTCCTCCCACAAGTTTTGTAATAGCGTAGTGATTTCAAATTCAGCAATTTATCGCTTTATGTACAAATGTTAGTAATTAGGGTTTGTATAGAAAGACTAAAAACTAATCAATTAGAAAACCCTAATCAAAGACAAAACCAAGCATGAAAAACAATACACTTGCACACAAGCACCCCTAGGGTAAGATCCACTTGGTTGCCTTACAAAATGGCCATATTACGCATGTGAGGTATCTTAGAAAAAACAACCAAAAATACAAGATCATAGTCCCTCGATGACGCTATCTATGTTGCCTTTTCAAAATGATCTTAGTCCCTAAAGAAAAATACTAAGGTACCTTGCAACATTGCTAATCATGGTTATACGATGACCCACGCCCGTCCCGTTTACATACAAAGATAGAGTTACTTACCAAATCAATGGTAATATAACAATGTCAAAGGAAAAAGGAAATGAACTTAAAAGACTTTTGAGTAGGTAGAATGTTCCTAGTTACTTTCTCAATTTCAAAACAAAACATCCTTTCTATTTTCAAAACAAACACCTACACTTTCAAAACATCTTTCAACTTTAAAACATTTTCAAAAGATCAACATCTTTATATACATTCTTACGAACGAGAATCATTACAAAGTTTGCCTAAACAATGGCCTCTTTACAAAATACTTTCAAAAACCACACAAAGCACAATTTCAAACAAAAGCAACTGATCTAGCAAGTAACTAAGAGCCCATGGAAAACCATGGATGAAAAGGGTGCTAATACCTTCTCTTTTCATAATCTACCCCCCGAACTCAAGAAATAATCTCAAAGGTCTTTCCTGTGCTTTTTCACCTTTCCTTTTTGGATAAAAGAAAAGTCGATGACGACTCTTGCTAACCGCAACATTTGAGATAAAACGCAAAACCTTCAAGTCAGTTCTCCCATCGTATCATAGTAGCACTATCTAAAGGAGGAGAAAAATAACACGAAAGACTTTTGAGTAGGTAGATCGCCCGTAGTCGCTTTCTCACAAAAACATATTTTTCTCACAAAACACTTTCTCTGAAATATTTTCAAAAAAACAAACACTTTGTACATATTCTTAACTGATACAAGAATCATTACAAAGTTTCCGCACTTAGGCATTTTCAAAATATTTTCAAACATACACACACGAAGCATTTCAAAAAGTGAGCTAGCAATTAAGAGCTCGTAGATAACTACAGATGAAAAGGATTCTAACACATTCCCTTTTCATAACATACCCCTAAACTCACAAAATTATCAAAGGTTCTTCGTATTCTTTTCACCCTTTCCTTTTTAGATAAAAGAAAAGTTGGTGGAGACTCTTGCTATCTACAACCTTTATGATAAAACACAAAAACAAGTCAGTTCTCCCAGCGTATTACAGAAATGGAGACTCTGCTGGGGAGAATTAAAAAGGGTGGGGTTACCTTAGAGTTAGATCACTTTCAAATGCTTTCATTGTTTGATTTGTCTGCTTTATTTTTAAAGGGTTATTTCGGTTTATTTTCATGTAAAGATCCTATACCAGGATTTGGGGGCCTTTTAGGTAAATAGAAATAGATCATGGAAACTATACAGCATATACCGATATGGTTGAAGTGATGGCTACGTCAGTGCGACACATTGGTTTGTACCGGTGTCCCTCGAGTCGGTCGGGGAGAATACTAGGTTATCGTGTGGTGTCATAAGCACTAACTAACCTTAAAACCTTAATTAACCCAACTTACCCATTAGAAGGTAGTGAGATAGCCGGCTTTGGTGCATCCCGAAGTTGGTTGATACTCAATACTCACTCATTGAGATTTGACTCTCGGATTTTGTTTGGTGGCAAGTCAGTTGTCGTGCTAGACAAAACTTATGGGGAAAATCAGTGATATTGAGATCCCTAGAACCCGGTTACTTCTTTAGGACAGGTTGAGTCAACTAAACTTCAAGAGGGTACTTACCTATAAACTCCATGCAAGCTTGAACCTAAGTCTTTTGTGTGCTTTGCTTGTGTTTGATTAACTGTTCGAACATGACATCATAACATCATGACATCATGAAATCATGCCATATCGTTTTCACTTACTATTTCAAGGATTTCAAGGGCATATAATGCAGGTTATCATGATTCAGACGTCTAGCAAGGGGCAAGAGGATTTATCTTCCTCTAACCAAATACCATCAAAGTATCATGAATTGACATCTATCGAGGGAGAGGGATTTATTTTCTTCTAGCCAATGTTGTCAAAGTCCGAAATATGTTATCTTGAGTCAAAGGCTAGGACCCACTCAACATGGTGAGCTTGATTCTCATAGAAGGACCTTCAATGACACGAAGTTCTTCGGTCAAAGCTGCAGCCAGACTCAATTTCTAACACTTCTTTTTTTATTTACCCTGTGAGATCCTTGAAAACATTGCACTTGCATTTGCATATCATGCATATCATTACAAAACAGGATTTCCCATACATGTTTTTTCATCTTCTTGCTGTTTATTTCAGTAAAAGATGGCTCTTGAACAGACTGATAAGGAAATCCAAGAACAAAATGCCCAATTCCATGAGACCCTCTTGAACCTATCCAAGTGTAAACAAGAGATGATGGCGCTCATCGCAAAAAATAAGAAGACTCAGAAGCCTATTGGTATCCTTAATATGGGAAGAAGGTTCAAAGGTCCCGCTAAACCGGTTCAAACTGCTGATATCTCCTCTGATGAAGATGACAATCAAGAGGGAGATAGTAGAAGTGTTGAGGCTGAAGGTGGAAGCAATTAAGGTTCTGGTAAAATTCCTGAGGATAAAGACTACTTTGATGAACAGTATCCTCTCGCGGATGATAGATACAAACAATTGGAAGATCTCCTCAAGGCCATGGAAATCCAGAAAGTGCCTGGATTGGATTTTGAGGAGTTGGGTCTTATTCTGGGGGTAGTTATCCATCACAAATTCAAGGTCCCCATTTTTGCTAAATATGATGGTATTTCTTGTCCCAAACTTCATTTGAGGTCCTATGTTTAGAAGATCCAACCCCATACTTCTGACAGGAAGTTATGGGTTCACTTCTTTCAGGAAAGTTTATCTGGTACACAACTCGAATGGTTCTATCAGCTAGAGGGAACCAACATTCGTACTTGGGAATATCTGGTTGCTCCTTTCTACAAGCAGTATCAATATAATTTTGACCTTGCACTAACTCGTGTGCAATTACAAAACATGACTATGGGTTCGAATGAAGGGTTCAAAGAGTATGCCTAAAAGTGGGGAGATCTTGCTGGACGAGTTCAACCTCCAATGTCTGATAGAGAGTTAGTGGATATGTTCATGGGCACTCTGACAGGTCCATTCTTTAACCATCTGATTGGAAGCTCCTCATGTGGTTTTACTAAGCTGATTCTAACTGGAGAACATGTTGAAAGTGGTATCAAGAGTTGAAAAATTCAAATGGTTGCGTCTTTGAGTGCTGTAAAGAAGACATTCAGTGGTAAGAAGGAGACCAATGTTGTTTATAGCCAGAAGGGCTGTGTTGAAAGTGATAGCAATCTGTTTGTGGGAGCGGTATTAATTTCTAATCATGCGCCTATTCAACAATAACAACAGGGAAATTAGCATAGGTCAGATGCTCTGAGAAGACAGTTTATGAAGATAAGTATTCCATTATCCCAGGCATTGAAACATTTACTAAAATCAGAGCTGATAACAGGGAGGGAGCCTCCTCAGAACCCCAACAACTCCTCTCCTTGATACAATCCAAATGTGAAATGTGCCTACCATTCTGACAGTCCTGGGCATGATACCAACAACTGCTGGGCTCTGAAAAACTAAATTCAATACATGATTGACAACAAAGAAATTGAGTTTGATCCGTCGGAGACTCCGAATGTGATTATCGCACCTATGTCGAAGCATGACAAAGGCATAAGTGCTATCGACGATGTTCTTTATGTTGCTATTGTAAGTGAATTATTTACTCCCATACCAATCATCAAGAAGAATCTGTTGTGGGCCAGTTTATTTCTGAGCTGTATCGAAAAATGTTATTGTTGTGCATTCTAACCCAATGGCTACAAGTTGTTGAAGGAAGGCGTACAACGCCTAATGGACAATCACATCATTCTGGTTGAGAAGTTTCCGTCTACTAAAAGCCTGTTTCAAGACTTATCCATAATATATGGCCCTTCTGTCAAGATCACCTCCAAAGTGAAGATGTGAAAAACACAAGAAGGGGGGGTTTAATTGTAAAACTTAAAACAAATGGCTTGACAACACAGTATTTTTATCCTGGTTCGTTTGATCTCAAACTACTCCAGTCCACCCGTCAAGGTGATTTCGCCTCTCTCCAACGAGGTCTTAATCCACTATTTTTAAAGGATTACAACAGCTACTTTAACACCTGTTAAAGTCTTCTTGAGTACAACCACAATCCGGTTAATCTCAAGGAACTTATTTTACAAATGAATTGAACTAGTGTGTATGTTGTTTTCTTACAAAACTGTATATCACAACTGTGATAATTACACAAACTAAGATTGGAATAAAATGACTTTGCTAAAGCTTTGAATGAGCGTGGTTTGAATAGCTTAGCAAAATTGGGTGCGTACGTACGTGCTTCTTTTCACAAGCAGTCCTGTTTATATAGGAAGGCAAAGATACGTTGTCCATAAAGCTGGTTTAATGATAATAATGCACTTTCCTTTTGTAGAAGATCTTTGTCTGAAGAAAGCCGTTAGCATTTAATTCAGTCTTGAATAACCAGTAACGCTTCAGAATCTTCTTTGTTGTATCTGCTGATAATGCTTCAGAGTGTTGATGACTTGGTAAAGATGTCTTTGATCAGAGTCAGAGTGTATTTGTTAAGGCGCAGATTCTGGTCATCAAACTTCAGTGTTTCAGCCTGTAACATAGGTTGCTGATCTTCTGATGTTGATTCTCTTCTGATGTTGATTCCATTAGAACTTCTGCATATATAAAGCATAATTTTAAGGAGCATAATTGTTCTTTGAATATACATTAGAATTAATATTATTCTATATATTTTGTTATCATCAAAACGTTAACTAAGGGTTGTAGAATCAAACTATGTTTTAACACAAAGGTCCTGTAAGTATTACTGCCCATCCGAAAGCTGCTCCTCTGATCATCACTACACCTGGCCATATCCCATATTCTTTGGATAAAGATATTTCTTGGAACTATGGATCCGACGTCTACTACCATGGCATCAAGCAAGAACTATTGACTATTGAATATGAAGTTACTAAAGTTGTTGATACCGACATTGATAATATTGTTGGGACTAGTAAGATTACAAGAAGCAGAAGGGTTTTTGAAGAAGTGAAAAACACAAGAAGGAGGGTTGAATTGTTAAAACTTGAAATCAAATGCAGACAACACGTTATTTTTATCCTGGTTTGTTTAATCTCAAACTACTCCAGTCCACCCGTCAAGGTGATTTCGCCTCTCTCCAATGAGGTCTTAATCCACTATATTCAACTGAATACAAAACTGCTTTAACAACTGCTAAAGCCTTCTTGAGTCTAAACCACGGACCGGTTTCTCAAGGAAATTCTTTCTTACAGATAAATGAACTATTATGTGTGTTTGATGTTTTCTATAAAAACTATATATCACAACTGTAATAATACACAAAATGAAGCTTAAGTGACACTAGATTGCTAGAACTATAGAGTAAGCAATTCGATAGCTTTAGCAAACTGTATGAGTGAGGATGAAGATGATTGGCTTATGCGTGTAGGAGAATTGTAGAGTATTGTAGATCATTAGCCTTTTCCTTTCTCACTTATTTGTTTAAATACTTCTTGGAATAGATGCGTTGATGCCAATAATTCCATTTCAATGCTCATTACGTTCTTTCCATTTTGAGAAGATCTTTGTCTTGGAATAAAGCCGTTGGTAATTAATCTGCCTTGAATGCAGTAACGTTAACACTTCAGAATGTTCTGCTTGATTAAGATCAGAGTGTGTTGGCTTTAGCTTATTCTGAGTGCTGATGACATGGTTAAGATCTTGATCAGAGTTAGAGTATGGTAAGCGCAGATTCTGTTCATCAGACTTCAGCGTAGCACATGTTTGATCTTCTGATGTGACATATCTTCTGATGTTCTGATGCTGATTCCATCAGAGTTTCATGTAAATACACAACATAATTTTAGGTAGCATCTATGTCTTATATAATTCTCATAATTCATTTAATCTTGTATTTTGTTATCATCAAAACTCTAACTGAGGGTTGTAGAATCAAACTATGTTCTAACAATCTCCCCTTTTTTGATGATGACAAAAACCAGATTTTTTCAATTAAAATAAAATGATGAAAGTATCAGAGTTTAAGGATAGGGAGGAAACGATATCAGAGCTAAGAAGGTAAGGAATAAAAGTATCAGAGTAATGATGAGAAAAAATCCCCCTGAGTTGATTATTTCCCTTTGATTCCTTGAGACCTTGAGTATCAGAACTTTATTGAACCTTTCTTTGAGCATCAGAATTTTGCTTCATCAGAGTTCTTCAGATTCTTGTACCTGAAAGCTTTTCAGAGCAAAGAAATTCAAATATAATGTTAGAATGTTTGAGATTGTTATCTCAGTAAACTGTTATTGAAAAATATCATTCTTTCTCCCCCTTTTTGTCAGCGATCAAAAAGCATATATAATCAGAGTTATACAGATCAGAGTAAAAACACGTTTGTAATAAAACAGAAGCAATGATAGTTTAGAACAAGTAGAAATATTACAGACAAACATGTAAAGAAAACAAGGAAAACATAAGAAAAATCTAAGAAGAAGGAGGAAGCCGTGTGAATAGAACTTCCAACATGCTCTTGATTTGTTCGCTGGTTTCGTTCTGCTTGGCTACCATGCTTGCTATAGAATCAATCTTGATATCCTGCTTGTCCATCCGTTCATTCATCAGCATATCTGATCTCTTTAAATCCTCCAGAGCCTGCCTGTCAAGAGAGGAAGCTTGAGGATCTTCAGATACAGGCTGCTTCTCAGAGCTTTCTGTAGCTTCTTCTGCTTGACCCAAGTCTTCATCTTGAATTATTTGTTCTTCTGCAGGTTGAACTGTAGATGCTGGACGCTTTTCAGACCAAGGCTCACTGTCCAGATGGAGAACTTCTTCCTTCAGCAGCTTGCTCAGAACTGGACTTTCCATTTCCTTCAGCAGTTTGTTGAAGTTCTGTTGAGCCTGTCCATAGCTCTGGTCTTGCAACTTAAAGGTTTCAGCGTAAACCCATCTTCTGAATTGAGTCCAGAGATGATCTGATACAGCAGGATCAACCACTTCCAGACTTGCTTCTTTTAAAGAAGTGATCCACTTCTGCATATCTGATTCAAAGTTCAAAATGCTGGAACCAACATCTGGTTGTTTCGGTTTAGGGATGGTAGTTTTCTGGTTTATTGCAGCAAGGCGTTCAAGGACTGTTAAGTCAATGACAGTCTTGCTGTGGTTTTCTGTATTTTTCTTAGGTGAGGGAGTGGGAGAGTCAGAAATAACAATTGGACTATGTGGAGTGTTAGGTGGAGATGTTTCTGGTGAGGAGGGAAGTTGAGACATGTTAACAGTTGTACCACAAGGAAATTGAATGGCCAATGGTTGTGGTTCAGGGGACTCAGAGGTTTGAGCCTCAGAGTTTTGAGTCTCAGGTTGTGGGGATTGTTCATGTTGAGGAGAGGGTGGATTACTTTCTGGTTGAGGAGAGGAAGGTTGTGGGATTTCTGGTTTTGGTATGGGAGAGAGTGGATTTTCTGGTATTGGTGAAAGTGGAATGTCAGGTTGTGGAGAAATTGGAATTTCTGGTTGTGTCTTTGGATTTTCTGTTTGTGGAGCGGAAGAGTGTTGGTCTATGTCAGACAGAACTTGTGCAAGTTCTGGTTCTGGTATGGTTGCAGTGTTTGGATTTTATGGTTTGGAGCGGGATCTTCTGAGAGTTAATGACTCAGAAGGGTCAAAGTCAGTGTCAAAATATTCAAAGGTTTGTGGTGTTGGGATATTAGCTGGTGTTGGAATAGGAGTAGGAATAGATGAGGAACCAGCAGTTGAATTTAAAACAGATACAGAAACAGGATTACCTCTTTTCTTTGGAGTCTGTTGTGATGATCCTTCTGGAGAAGCTTTTCTCTTCTTAGTCTTCTTCAGAACAACCTCTGGTGCCTTTTGCTGAAGATCTTGAATGTTTAGATTAGGAGCTGTACCATCATCCTTACAAGCGTCCAAATATCTCAGAATGATCTGAGGCTTGGAGTCAATCTCTGAGAACATGGGGAAGTCGTCCAGAGGGACTCTTCTGCTGGAGATGTCAGCAAAAGGAGTGATGATGGGCTCCTTCTTAATGTTCTCTATCAGCTTCATCTTCTTTAGATTCTTGGCATTTAGCTGCTTGCCAACTGAAGGTTCCAGGGTGTTGATCTCTTGTGCCTCTGTCAAGTGTTCAATCAGCCTATTCTCAGTCAGAATATCTGATATCAATCTGCCCAAGGGTATCCAATCCCTTTTAGTGCGTTCATATTCTCTTGTCTCCTTGATGCTTGTTCTCAGATGGTTAAACATAAGATGAGCTAGATTAATCTTTACCCTCTGAGAAATAAAATAGATCAGAAACTGCTGATCTATGTTTATGTAATCAAGAGAGCTTGTAGGCTTCCTATGGTTGAAACAGCCCAGAATAATCTTTTCCCAAATTCTGTGCTTATCTTTCAGATCCCTTATCTTGCAGGAGGGAAGCCCCAGCGTGAAAATTTCCCTTTCTACAACAGCAACATCTGAGCACCTTTCAGCCATGTCTATACAGCGAATACCACCGCCATTGTATCCAATCAGTTTTGCAATTAGGTCTTCAGTAATCACAATTTTCTTCCCCATTATGTAAGAAGTGACTTGGTGATTTGAGGAAGACGCGTGAATCCAGAATTCCTTAACCAAAATAGGAAAAGTTGGACCCACCAACCTGTCAAAATACATTTCCCATCCTTGAGCTTGAATCTCTTCTGATAAATCAAAACCATTTTCCTTCAAACTGTTGAAATCCACTATAATCTCTGACAGAACTTCAAGGTTCTTGACTGGAGTGAGTAGCGTTCCGAGAGGAACCTCATATTTCTCAGCTGATACATATTTCTGGGAACCTGAAGAGAGATTGTTGCTAGAAGCCATGTTCACACGAGGATTTTTTGAAAAAGGTTTAGGGGGTTTCTTGACAAAGAAGAACACAAACACAAATATCAGAAAAATTGATTGAAAATGAATGTTAGGGTAAACGTTGTGAATGGTGTTTAAATAGATTTCGAAAAAGTTTTTGAAAACATAAACGCTTAAGATAGAGAAATAAATCATGATTAATAGCATTTAATGATGGCTGATTTTAGGGGATTTCAGAAAAATACTTAAACGGTTACCAGTGACATGTGTCTCAATGCATCCAATCAGCGCTTTGCCTTTTCAGAAGCGTGAACGCGTGTTCAACCTCAGGAAACAGCTGATGACTGGATGAGACTTGTTTGCTTTGAGTGAACATCACTTCTATCTTTGAACTGAAGAGCTCAGAGCTTCATGGATAGATCTGATACAATCTGCATTTATGAGATTCTGAAAGAGGATTGATCAGAAGTTCACAGAGTAATAAACATAATTCTGAAGGTTAATATATAAAATTAAAACAGTTTTATTCTGGACAGAGCTTCATGCTGAGATGATTCAGAATGAAGTTGAACCTATCTTCAGAAAGTGGTTTTGTAAAGATATCAGCCCATTAATGGTCTGTATCAATAAATTTTAAGTTTAAGATTTCTTTCTGAATATAGTCCCTAATAAAATGATGTTTTATTTCTATATGCTTAGCCCTAGAATGCAAAATTTGATTTCTACTTAAGCAAATAGCAAAGGTGTTATCACAGAGGATATGAATGTGACTCTCATAAATCTGGAAGTCCTCAAGTTGACTTTTCATCCAGAGCATTTGTGTGCTGCATCCAGCTGCTGCTATGTATTCAGCTTCTGCTGTTGATAGAGCAATGGTGGATTGTCTTTTGTTGGACCACGAGATCATATTTTCTCCCTGAAACTGGCAGCTTCCAGAAGTGCTTTTACGTTCAACTTTGTCTCCAGCAAAGTCAGCATCACAGTAACCTACTAAGCTGTAATCACTAGATTTTCTATAGAACAAACCCAGATTAGTAGTACCTTTCAGATACTTGAAAATTCGCTTAACAGCTGTTAAGTGAGATTCTCTAGGATCTGATTGGAATCTTGCACAAATGAATACACTGAATAAAATATCAGGTCTTGAAGCTGTAAGATAAAGAAGAGAACCAATCATACCTCTGTAGACATTCTGTTCTACCTTTTTGCTTACCTCTTCTCTTTCCAGAATGCACGTGGGATGCATTGGAATCTTTGATGGATTACATTCTGAGAGATCAAATTTCTTCAGAAGTTCTCTGACATATTTGCTCTGATGAATGTAAGTTCCTTCTGGGGTTTGATTGATCTGAATTCCCATAAAGAATTTCAGTTCTCCCATTAGGCTCATCTCAAATTCTGCCTGCATACACTTAGCAAATTTTCTTCCCAGAGAAGGATTAGTAGATCCAAATATTATATCATCAACATAAATCTGGCAGACTAAAATGTCATTCTTAACTGTCTTACAGAATAAGGTTGTGTCCACCTTCCCTCTGGTGAATTCCTTTTCTAACAGGAAGTTACTTAGTATTTCATACCAAGCTCTGGGAGCTTGTTTCAGACCATACAATGACTTCTTTAGTTTGAAAACATATTCTGGATTTTTTGAACTTTCAAAACTAGGGGTTGGTGCACATATACCTCTTCTTCTATATATCCATTTAAGAATGCACTCTTGACATATCTGATATAGAGTGATGCCTTTATTAACAGCAAAAGAAATTAAAAGTCTGATAGATTCTAACCTGGCGACTGGAGCAAAGGTTTCTGTATAGTCTATCCCCTCTTGCTGACTATAACCTTGTGCTACCAATCGTGCCTTGTTTCTGATGACTTCACCTTGTTCATTCAGCTTGTTTCTGAACACCCATTTTGTTCCAATGATGTTGAATCCTTTTGGTTTAGGAACTAGATCCCATACGTCATTCCTTATGAATTGATTCAGCTCCTCTTGCATTGCTAGAATCCAGTCATTGTCCAGAAGTGCTTCATCAATTGAAGAGGGTTCAATCAGAGAAACAAGTCCCATGAGGGATTCTTCAGAGTTTCTGAAGCTGGCTCTTGTTCTGATTGGATCTTCCTTTCTTCCTAAGATTGTTTCTTCAGGGTGATCCATGCTGCTTCTGGATGGTCTTTTTTGAGGTTGATCAACAGAAGATGCTGGATTGCTTGCAGTGCCTCTTTCTGATGTTGATGGAGTCTCTCTATTAAGAGCTTCTGATGACTTATCTTCAGTACCTGTGAATTCAAATTCCATACCTGCAAGTAATTCATTCTGCTTTGACTTTTGAGAGTCAAGCTTATCATCAAAACGAACACTGATTGATTCTTCCACAATCTGTGTTTATGTATTGTATACTCTGTACCCTCTTGAGCGTTCAGTATCCTAACATAATACACTTCTGTGCTTTAGAGTCAAACTTGTTCAAATAATTTTTAGTATTCAAAATAAAGCAAGTACATCCAAATGGATGAAAATATGAAATGTTGGGCTTTCTGTTCTTCCACAATTCATATGGAGTCTTTTCCAGAATAGTTCTTATGGAGATTCTATTCTGAATGTAGCACGCGGTGTTTATCGCCTCTGCCCAGAAGATCTTAGCAACGTTAGTCTCGTTGATCATGGTTCTAGCCATTTCTTGCAATATTCTGTTCTTTCGTTCTACAACTCCATTTTGCTGGGGAGTTCTAGGACAAGAGAAATCATGCAGAATGCCTTTGTCATTAAAAAATGATTCAAGATCTTTGTTTTCAAACTCTCCACCATGATCACTTCTGACTTTGACGATTCTAAGATCCTTTTCATTCTGAACTTGGTTATAGAAGGTAACAAACACAAAGTGTGACTCGTCCTTGTGTCTTAAGAACTTTACCCATGTCCATCTGCTATAGTCATCTACGATTACTAACCCATACTTCTTGCCACTGACTGAAGCAGTTTTAACTGGTCCAAATAATTCAATGTGCAGAAGTTCTAATGGCTTAGAGGTGGAAACAACGTTTTTAGATTTAAAAGCAGGTTTTGCAAACTTGCCTTTCAGACATGCTTCACACAGAGCATCTGATTTGAACTTCAGGTTAGGAAGTCCTTTGACCAGATTGAGTTTGTTAATCTGAGATATTCTTCTCATACTAACATGCCCCAATCTTCTGTGCCAGATCCATTGCTCGTTGTTAACAGACAGAAGACACTTTACATTCTGACTTTTCAGTTCAGAAAGTTTGATTTTGTAAATGTTGTTTCTCCTCTTTCCATTAAACAGGATAGTCCCATCTTTCTGACTAACAGCTTTACATGAATTTTGATTAAAGATTATATCATAACCGTTATCACTTAATTGACTTATGGATGACAGGTTATGCATTAATCCATCTACTAATAAGACATCACTGATAGAGGGAAGATTTCCATTACCTACTGTTCCAGAGCCAATGATCTTTCCCCTCTGATTGCCTCCAAAGCATACATGGCCTCCAGGCTTAAGTTCCAGGCTTTGGAACATATGCCTTCTTCCCGTCATGTGTCGTGAGCAGCCAGAGTCCAGGTACCATGACTGGTGTTTCTGCTTTGCTGCTAAAGATATCTGCAACATGTATTATTTTATCCTTAGGTACCCATATTTTCTTGGGTCCTGATTTGTTAGTTTTACCAAAACTCGGGTTGAATTTTGGTTTGACATAATAATTGCTACTAGTATATTTAATGTCGTGTGTGTGCCCATATACAAAGTGTGACTTAAGAGGAGTTTGTTTAATAACTAAATCCATGGCATTCTTTGGTGTAGGTACCTTACCTTGGTATCTTATTCCCTTTCTGCCATTTCTGCTAACTCCATAGATCATTGAAGCCATTTTGCTTCTATCTATGCTTTTAGCTAGAAACTTCTGAAAGTTGTGATCATACTCCTTGATGATCTCATCAGCACTACTGGGAGTTTCAAGAATTGTTTCCTTCTATGAGTTTTGTAATATATTTTCTAATTTTGAAACTTTATTTTTCAACTCAGAATTTTCCAACTTGAGACTCTCAGTTTTATCAGAGTCAGAAGCAAGATCCCTTTTCAGGTTTCTGAACTTGACTCTGATCTGCTGATATCTTTCCAGATTCTCATTAAGGCTTTCAGCTAGTTCAGCCTTAGTAAAATTAATAGCAAAGTCAGGAAATACCTCTTTTGTGTCTGATTCAGAGTCTGATTCAGAAGCTTCACTGTCTTCTGATATGTTTGCCATGAGAGCTATGTTTTCTCTCTCATCATCTGATTCTGAGTCAGCTTCAGATGTGTCAGAGTCATCCCATGTGGCCATGAGACTTTTCTTCTTTTCCTTGCCGAACTTCCTTCCGGGATTTTCCTTCTGAAGCTTTGGGCAGTCACTCTTGTAGTGTCCTTGCTCGTTGCATTCATAGCAGATGATGTCCTTGTTGTTTGGCTTTCTGCTTCCTGAAGAGCCTTCAGATCTTCTGTGTCTAGAGGAGGATTCTGACCTTCTGTATCTGGAGGAGGATTCGTTCTGGTTCTCAGATCTTCTAGGATTCCTGAACTTCCTTTGCCTCTGCTTCCACAGTTGGTTTACCCTTCTGGAAAGGAGAGACAGTTCATCTTCTTCTGATGAGGACCCATCAGAGGTTTCTTCAACAGCCTGCAAAACCTTAGAGTCAGATTTTCTGTTAGATTTTAGAGCTAACGGCTTACCTTGCTTTTGAGGTTCATCAGCTTCTAGCTCTATCTCGTGACTTCTGAGGGAGCTGACAAGTTCCTCCAGAGAGATTGTATTGAGATCCTTAGCTAGCTTCAGCGTTGTGACCATTGGCCTCCACTGTTTTGGCAAGCTTCTGATGATCTTCTTAACATGATCAGTAGTAGAATATCCTTTGTCCATAACTTTGAGACCAGCAACCAGAATCTGAAATCTTGAGAACATTGTTTCAATAGATTCACTTTCTTCCATCTTGAATGCCTCATACTTCTGGATGAGCACAAGAGCTTTAGTTTCTTTTACTTGAAGGTTTCCTTCATGCGTCATTCTAAGAGAATCAAACATGTTCTTTGCAGTGTCTCTGTTTGATATCTTTTCATATTCAGAGTAAGAGATAGCACTGAGAAGAATAATTCTGGCCTTGTGATGGTTGTTGAAATCACGCTTCTGTTGATCAGACATTGCTTTCCTGTTAATCTTCTGACCATTTGCATTCACTGGGTGCGTGTATCCATCTGTCACCATATCCCACAGATCAGCATCATGGGCTAGAAAGAAGCTTTCAATTCTGTCTTTCCAGTAATCAAAGTTCTCTCCATTAAAGACTGGAGGTTTGCCACTGAATCTGTCTCTTTCTTCGTTGTTGTCATTGTTGATGTTGTGATGTGTTCCTGCCATAGTGTTTTTCAAAGCTGGATCTTGTACTGACACGGTTAAGTGTTATGAACTCAGAACCAGGCGCTCTGATGCCAATTGAAGAAGTGAAAAACACAATAAGGGGGGTTGAATTGTTAAAACTTGAAATCAAATGCAGACAACACGTTATTTTTATCCTGGTTCGTTTGATCTCAAACTACTCCAGTCCACCCGTCAAGGTGATTTCGCCTCTCTCCAACGAGGTCTTAATCCACTATATTCAACTGAATACAAAACTTCTTTAACAACTGCTAAAGCCTTCTTGAGTCTAAACCACAGACCGGTTTCTCAAGGAAATTCTTTCTTACAGATAAATGAACTATTATGTGTGTTTGAGTTTTCTACAAAAACTATATATCACAACTGTGATAATACACAAAATGAAGCTTAAGTGACACTAGATTGCTAGAACTATAGAGTAAGCAATTTGAGAGCTTTAGCAAACTGTATGAGTAAGGATGAAGATGATTGGCTTATGCATGTAGGAGAATTGTAGAGTATTGTAGATCATTAGCCTTTTCCTTTCTCACTGATTTGTTTAAATACTTCTTGGAATAGATACGTTGATGCCAATAATTCCATTTCAATGCTCATTATGTTCTTTCCATTTTGAGAAGATCTTTGTCTTGGAATAAATCCGTTGGTAATTAATCTGCCTTGAATGCAGTAACGTTAACACTTCAGAATGTTCTGCTTGATTAAGATCAGAGTGTGTTGGCTTTAGCTTATTCTGAATGCTTCTGAGTGCTGATGACATGGTTAAGATCTTCATCAGAGTCAGAGTATGGTAAGCGCAGATTCTGTTCATCAGACTTCAGCGTAGCACATGTTTGATCTTCTGATGTGACACATCTTCTGATGTTCTGATGCTGATTCCATCAGAGTTTCCTGTAAATACACAACATAATTTTAGGTAGCATCTATGTCTTATATAATTCTCATAATTCATTTAATCTTGTATTTTGTTATCATCAAAACTCTAACTGAGGGTTGTAGAATCAAACTATGTTCTAACACTTTTCTCCCCAGAAATCTCTCCGATGACTGTTGCTACACCTGTTAGAGTTATTGTTACCGAGTCAACTGCTGAGGCTCGAGGCAAAGAACAAATGACAGAGACACCTAAAGAAGTTGCAGCTAAGGACACCTCTAGACAAGAGTTGGAATAGGTACTGGAGATCATCCGCAAGAGTGATTACAAAATTGTTGAACAGATGGGGCAGACCCCATCTAAGATCTCCATGCTATCCTTGTTACTGTGTTCTGAAGCCCATGCACAGGATTTAGTTAAATTCTTGAAGACTTCTCATATGTCTCAAGATATTTCTTCCGATCAATTTGGAAGTTATGTTGCTAGATTAACGACTGAGAATGGATTAGGTTTCTCTGATGCTGATCTAACTCCGGAAGGAAGAAGTCATAATAAGGCTCTGTATGTCTCCATTGAATGCAGGGGAACTACTTTGGCTTACGTATTGGTTGATACTAGCTCTTCATTAAATGTGCTACCGAAGGGTGCTCTGGACCGACTTAATTGCAAAAGGGTTATACTGAAACCCAATGATATTATAGTTCGAGCCTTTGATGGGTTAAAAAGGATGGTACACGGAGAAGTGGATCTTCTAATCAAAGTGGGTTCGTAGATCTTTGAATCTACCTTCTATGTAATGGATATTCGACCAGCTTACTCTTGCTTACTGGGACGCCCCTGGATCCATGTGGCAGGCGCTGTTACCTCAACCCTACATCAGAAGGTAAAATTTCCTGTGAACGGAAAGATTGTCACTGTCTGCGGTGAAGAAGAGTATATGGTTAGCCACTTGAACTAATTCTGGCATGCAGAGATGGAAGGAGAATTCATCGAGACTCCCTATCAGACTTTTGAAGTCATCCCTCATGCCTCAATTGAAGGCATCTCTGCCATTCCCAAAGTCACCAAGGTTCCGCCCAGAATGGCTTCCTTGAAGGATACTAAAGCTATTGTAGAAGAAGGTGGTTGTACTATTTAGGGTCAGCTTCCTGACATTACGTATAAATCTGATAAATTTGGTTTGGGTTTCACTGCAGAAGGTCAGAGGGTTGTTCGTTACTCTCGCTCTGGAAGACCACCATTATGTATCAGCAACAACAGAGTCAACACTATAGAAGATGCTGATAGTGATTATGACCTTGACTTCTAGATCTTTCCTACCATTGGCAAAGGGCTCAACAACTTGAAGGAGAAAGGCATATCTCTATCTCCTTTATTCGGGAGTAATAGCTACATTTCTGTTTTTATTGCTTTCAAAGTTTCGGTTATGTAATTTTTGAACATTGACTTTAAGCCTTGTATCTTATCGGGAGCACAATGATTCGTTTGTTAAGGGTTGTCATTTCATAAACATATTTTCATTTAATAAAGGATTAGATGTTTTGCCTTCAAATTTTATGCTCTCTGTATTTCTTTTTACTTTTATCACTTTCAAATAGTTATGTGTTCTTACACACACCCACATCATAAATTATAGATCTTCATCGACTCTGGATCCCATTGATAACGACTCTACTATTGCCACTTATGAATTTGAAAATATGATCTACCAAGCTGAGGACAAAGGTGAGGAAGATCGTGAAATATTTAGAGAACTTGCCATACTGTTAATGCAAGAGGGAAAGACTATTCTACTGCATGAAGAACCGGTTGAAATTGTAAACTTGGGTTCTTAAACAGACAAAAAAGAAGTCAAGATAGGCGCCAACTTAGAGGATAGTGTCAAGAATAGGTTAATAAAGATGTTGCATGAATATGTTAAGATCTTCGCTTGGTCATACGAAGACATGCCAGGGCTCGATACTGATATTATGGTTCACCATCTGCCAATGAAAGAGGATTGTGCTCCGATAAGGCCGAATTCATAAAATAATTCAACGCAAGGTTCCTAGCACTGACATCCTATCCTCAATGGGTTGAAAATGTGGTTCCGATACCGAAGAAAGATGACAAAGTACGTATGTGTGTAGACTATAGAGATCTGAACAGGGTGAGCCCTAAAGATGACTTCCCACTGCCACATATAAATGTTCTTGTCGACAACACTGCTCAACACAAGGTATTCTCCTTCATGGATGATTCTCGAGTTATAATCAAATCAAGATGGCTCCTGAAGACATGAAGAAAACCACCTTCGTCACACAGTGGGGAACTTTTTGCTACAAGGTTATGCCTTTTGGGTTGAAGAATGTCGGTTCCACATATCAGTGTGCCATGGTAGCTTTGTTCCATGGCATGATCCATCACGAGATAGAGGTCTAAATGGATGATATGATAGCCAGATCCCAGACTAAAGAGGAACATCTTGACCATCTACATAAGTTGTTTTAGAGGTTGAAGAAGTACAAGCTGAGGTTGAATCCGAACAAATGCACCTTTGCTTTGAGATCCGGTAAGCTGCTGGGTTTTGTTGTCAGTGGTAAAGGTATTGAAGTTGATCCCGGCAAGGTTAAACATATTCAAGAAATGTCGTCTCCCTGTACTGATAAGGAAGTCAGAGGTTTCTTGGGAAGGCTGAATTATATTGCCTGCTTAATTTCTCATTTGACTGCTACTTGTGAGCCAATCTTCAAGTTGCTGAAGAAAGATCAGGTAGTAAAATGGAACAATGATTTTCAGATAGCCTTTGAAAAAATCAAGGAATAACTACAAGAACATTTGATTCTGATACCGCCAGTTGAAGGAAGACCTCTAATCATGTACCTAACAGTGCTAGACAATTCAATGGGGTGTGTATTGGGCCAGCATGACGAGTCTGGTCAAAAAGAGCATGCAATATACTACCTTAGCAAAAAGTTTATCGACTGTGAAACAAGATAATCACTTCTCGAGAAAACTTATTGCGCTTTGGCATGGGCTGCTCGCCGACTAAGACAGTATATGTTGACCCTTACTACTCTATTGATCTCTAAAATGGATCCCATCAAATACATATTTGAGAAACACGCTCTCTCGAGAAGAATAACCAGATTACAAATGGTCTTGACAAAATACGATATTCAGTACACCACTCAAAAAGAAATCAAAGGAAGTGTATTGGCAGATCATTTGGCTCATCAATTCGTAGACGACTATCAATCTATGAACTTCAAATTCCCGGACGAGAAAATTATGCTAGTTACAGATTGTGAAAAACATGGACCGTATGAAGGACCTGGGCCAGGATCCCGATGGAATTTGGTCTTCGATGGAGCTTCTAACGAACTTGGTAACAAAATTGGTGTTGTAATTATCTCTCATCAAGGTTGTCATATGCCCCCTCACTGCCAGATTATGCTTTGACTGTACCAACAAAATGGCTTGATACAAAGTTTGCATCATGGGTATTAAAGCTGCTATTGACCCGAGAATCAAGTTCTTGAGTGTATACGAAGACACATCCCTAGTAATCAGTCAGATTAAGGGAGAATAGGATATGAAGCACTTGAATCTATTTCCTTATAGAGGGGATGTGCTTACCTTAATCTTGTACTTCGAGGAGATCAATTTTGAACACATCCCAAGAGAAGAGAATCATTGGCAGAAGCATTAGCAACCATGTCGTCTATGTTTAAAGTCAGATGGGACAACGAGGCTCCCAGAATTACCATTTAAAGGCTAGACGAACCTGCACATTGCTATGAAGTTGACACTGACGGAGTAGAAGAGAAGCCTTGGTTTCATGATGTAAAGAGATATATTGAGAGTCAACAGTACCCCGAGGGGGCATCTATTAATGACAAGAAATTCCTACAGAGGTTCTTTTCTAAGTTCTTCTTGAGTAATAGAATTCTGTACAGGTGCAACCATGACTCGACTCTGCTTTGTTGTATGGACAAGAGAGAGGCGGAGAAGATTATGGAAGATATGCACGAAGGTATATTTGGTACTCATTCTGGTAGGCATACTATAGCTAAGAAGGTTTTAAGAGCGGGTTACTATTGGTCGACTATGGAAACTGATTTCCATCACCATTCCAGAACTTGTCATAAATGTTATATTTATGCTGACAAGGTACAGGTGCCTCTAGTTCCTCTGAACGTCTTGACTAATACTTGGCCATTTGCAATGTGGGACATTGATATGATTAGAGAGATTAAGCCTATTTCATCTAATGGTCACCATTTCATCCTGGTCGCTATTGATTATTTTACAAAGTGGGTTGAAGCAAGCTCGTTTGCCTTTGTTACCAAGAATGTCGTGGCCCGATTTATTAAGCATAACCTCATATGTCAGTATGGCATACCCGAGAGGATCATCACTGATAATGGTACCAATCTCAACAACACTATAATCACGGAACTCCATAAAAAATTCAAGATTAAACATCATAATTCTTCTCCGTATCGACCGAAGATGAATGGCACAGTGGAAGCCGCCAATAAGAACATTAAGAATATTATACAGAAGATGACAGTGATGTATAAATATTGGCACGAGATGTTACCGTTTTCTCTCCATGGCTATCGCACTTCATCTCGGACATTAACTAGGGAAACCCCATTCTCTTTGGTCTATGGTATGGAGGTTGTCCTACCTGTCGAAGTTCAGATTCCTTCTCTGAGAATTATGAGAGAGGAAGGTTTAGACGAAGACGAATGGATTCAGACTAGGTTGGACCAGTTGAATCTGATTGACAAGAAAAGGCTTGCAGTTGTCTGTCATGGTTAGATGTACCAGAAATATATGATCAAATCTTTCAACAAGAATGTCAAGCATCGAGTATATCAGGCTGGTGACATGGTGTGATACGGTGGCAGAACAGATTGTTAATACTGGTTTGCATTTTTTGTTTGCAAATGTCGCGGTAAACAAGAGTCGTCACCGATTTCTCTTTTATCCAACAAAGGAAAGGGTGAAATGAACAGAAAAAATACCTTTTTCGATATTTCTGAGTAAGGGGTTAGATATGGAAAGGGAAGGTGTTAGCACCCTTTCCATCCATGGTTTTCCATGGACTCTTAGGTACTTGCTCATTTTTTGATAATTGCTTGTGTCGGTGTGGTTTGAAAAGCTTTGAAAATGCCTTAGTGCAGCGATTCACTTTATGGTAACTCTTGTATCAGTCTTCAAGAGTGTGATAAAGCATTTTGAAAACTTTTGTTTTAAAATTATTTGAAAGTGTGGTGTGAATATTTGTTTGAACAAGTACCTAATAGTTATCTACCTACTCGAAAAAGTCTGTTCTTTTCCTCCTATCATTTTAGACCGTGCTATCCTACTATCAGTGAGTAGGTAACCCTAGTCGTTGGATGTTGAGGGACTATCGAAAGGGACGTGATGGTCATTAAAGACAACATATAAGGATACTTTAGCATTTTGAAGAGACTGTCATCATATAGGCAACATCGAGGGACAAGATCATTTCTCGTAGGCAACTCGAGGTACATTGAGGGACTGTGATCTTTATGATGACATTAACTGAGGGTCTTTGCTAAGGGCATCTCTCCGTTCAAGGGACATGACATTATTTTTCCAAAGGCAACAAGTGAGGTTACCCTAGAGGTGCGAGTGTGCAAATGATTCAGTTCGGTTATTTATCTTGCAATTAGGGTTTTCTATCATTCATTTTTATCTTTTCATACAATCCTATTAATCTAAGCATTGCATAAAATATAGTAGTTGAAGATAAAGGCGGAAATGTAAACCTAGGCTATTACAAAGCTTTGGGGCAGTTACATAATTGTGAAGAGTGCGGAAAAGATATCCTAAAACTATTACATCCCGGAAGCAATTACATGATAATGATAAAAAAATACGAGAAAAATAAAGCTACGCTATTACACTTGAACGCGCCCTATACACTTTATCTAGGAAAATAAAAATAAAATGAAAATAACAAAGAAAATGTTTTGGTGATTTTTTATGAAAAAAATGATTTATGATAATTAATTAAATAAACCTAAAAACCTAATTAATTTTAATTAATAAAAAATGTTAATTTTGAAAAATGTTAATTAAAATACCTAAATCCTAAATAGTTCGAATTAAAAAAAAAAAGGTTAATTTTGAAAAAAGTTTTAAAAAAAAAACCTAAAAACTTAATTAATTTTAATTAAAAAAAGGTTAATTTTGAAAAAACAAAAAAGGTTAATTAAAAACACCTAAAACCTAATTAATTTTAATTAAAAAAAGTTTAAAAAAAAGTTTATGTGTAATGATTAACAAGAAAGAATTAAGTTTGCCAAAATATAGATAGGGGAAGAAACATTAGTGAAAAATAGGGTTAGAAAATACAAATAAGGCAAATGTCAGGGGTGAGTGTTGAACCAAAAATTAATTTAAAACCTAAAATTCAATTTAAAAAAACCTAAAATTAATTATTCGAGTTTATTATGAAAAATTAAAGGTTTGTGAAAAATGTTAAGTTTTATGAAAAAAGGTTTTAAACAGAAAGAATGAAAATAGGTAAAAGGATAAATAGAATGGAAGAAAACCAAAACCAATAGGGGTGGGTGTTGAACCCACGCCCTTAACCTCTCCAGGATGTCTGCCTTGCCATGAGTCATGCATTAGTTGTTGTTCTGTTTTGGCCTCAGCGTTTTATAATAAACCTACATGGGACCATTAGATGGTCCAAACCTGTAATGTTGAATCTCATGAACACATTAAACAAATTAGTCTACCATGAAATACAAAAAAAATAATATATGAAATTTTGTAATGTTAAAACCGATATGACATGTATGAATGCTTCTACACCCTTTTGATCATGGAGATCAAACCAACCTTTACCCTTACTGGAGAAGTAGTGAGATGAGAGTTTGTAACAAGGATGACTTGTTTGTAGTGAGATGGGGGTTTGTAACAAGGATTTTAAGGTTTTTAGGGTTCTCGAAGGAATTTGATATTTTGAAAGGGTTGTGGCAAAGGTTTTTTCCGTGTCCTATTTGTGTGAAAAGAATGAGATTATATAATGGAAATTAGAGCAAAGATATGTGCTTTGAATGTGCAATTGGGCCTCCAATAACCACAAGCAATAGTGCATATTTTTATTCACTTGAGTTTGACACGTTCAGGGCTATATTGCAGGGACTTAAGTGAAATTCTTGAAGTTTAAATGTGAAAATAAAATGTAGTGGACATCGAGAACTAACTCATGTCTAAAAATAGGCTCAATCAGATAAACGGTGATTTAGTTATGAATTTTTGAAATTTCGCCTCAGACAAACTTATTTTGGGCTCTAGTGTCAATTCTGACACGTTCTTCAATAAACAACTGGTATTGATCGGAGCAGGACATGGTCTCGACTTTGGAAGAAAAGTTGTACATCTCTGAGTCAGTGACCTTGTGTAAAAATATGGGCCCAATCCGATAAAAATTGACCGAGTTATGAATTTTCAATGTTTCGACTCAGATGAAATAATATTCAGCATTCAGGATTTCCAGCGCATCACGTGCACTCTAGGTATAAAACGAAGTCCTTTTGTATACCGTTTGAACTCAATACCTCCTGTGAAAATGTAGCCAACTAAATTTGTGAAATTTTGGCTCTGGAACCAGCTCAATACGATGAAAATCGACCAAGTTATGATTGTCTGAACATGACGCAAATAAACATTCGTCACAAATTTTCTGTATAAAAATACTTGATAAATCTGCATTTTTGAAGACCTTCTGATCGAAATTGGCTTCCAGCCGTGAGAGATGAAAAGCTAGATGACGTCAAGACGGAATTTTTGCCACCAGAACAGGTTCAAAGCGAGCCACGATCTTCAAGTTATGAATTTTTTAGTGCGTAAAAACTGTACTTTTAGCACACTTTTTCACCATATTTCTTCGAGAAAACTCACACATTCGGAGACCTTCTTTAAAGAATTGGATCTCGAGCCGAATCTGAATTTGAGAATACGTTATCAGAGATATCTTGGCGAAAGTACACCTGAATATGATGCGTCGGGTTTGACTTATGAATCTTTGAACCCCGAATCGTTGCAAAATGGCAAACCGATCTTCAGCACGAAAAATACTCGGAGAACATCCATTGGCAAAATAAACGTCACTTGTAACCTGACGAAGCTTGCTAAATATACCTTTATTCTATAACTATAAAAATCATGATGTGCGTGTATGGAAATAAAGAGGGTAAACTTTGGGGTACAACAACTGCCCCTGTTCAATCTTCTTAAACCTTAGGATTTAGATTGGCTTGTCTGCCTTTCATGATCTGAAGGTGGAAGACGATTGAACACTAGAGTGCCCAGAAATTTGCACTCGCATGAAGTAACATTGTTGGTTAATGATGTCAGAAACGGGCTTACAGATGCCATTTGGAGAAGATGACTGAGAGTTGTCGAAGATGGGCTTAACGATGCTATCCAAAGTAGATGCTGATTTCCTAAGAGGTCGCTTCATTAGGATTCCTGTTCCTGTTGTCTGAGGAGGACTCCGCTGAGGAATGTTGGTCTTTGTATTGGGAAATAGAGTTTAGGAGCTTCAGTTGTCCATTACTCTACTAGGGAATCATCTCTTTATTGAAGAGACCGAAGTGAAATGCTATCTGGTCAGGATCAAAGCTTCACAGTGACTTGCTGAGGATGATAAGGTTAACCGCTATCTGGTCGTATTCCAGGATTCACAGAGACTTACTGGGGAAATGAGATTAAACTGTCATCTGGTTGTACTCCAGGTTTTGCAGTTTCTTAAACTGGAATAGAAATCTTAGTATCGATTTGACTGGACCAGAGAAAGGTCTTGAGTTGTCTTCAACTGGGATAGAAATCTTAGTATCGATTTGACTGAACCAGAGGAAGGCCTTGAATTAACTTTGACTAGCATAGTAATTAGGAGAATCTTAGTATCGATTCAACTGATCCAGATAAAAGTCGTGGAATATCTTCAACTGGTATAGTTATCAAAGAGATCTTAGTGTCGATATGGCTGATCCAGAGAAAATATTGGGTTAACTTTGACTAGAATAGTAATTAGGAGAATCTTAGCATCGATTCAACTGATCCAGACGAAAGTCTTGGAACCTCTTCCACTGGAATGGTAATCAGAGAGATCTTAGTGTTGATCTGTTTGACCCAGGGAAAATATTGGGTTAACTTTGACTAACATAGTAATCAGGAGAATCTTAGTAGCGATTCAACTAACCCAGACGAAAGTCTTGGAATATCTTCCACTGGAATGGTAATCAGAGAGATCTTAGTGTCGACCTGTCTGACCCAGGGAAAATCTTAGGTTAACTTTTACCGGCATAGTAATCAGGAGAATCATAGTAGCGATTCAACTGACCCAGAGGAAAGTCTTGGAATATCTTCCACTGGAATGGTAATCAGAGACATCTTAGTGTCGACCTGTCTCACCCATGGAAAATTTTGGGTTAACTTTGACTGGCATAGTAATCAGTAGAATCTTAGTAGCGACTCAATTGACCCAGACGAAAGTCTTGGAATATATTCCATTGGAATGATAACCAAAAAGACCTTAGTGTCGACGTGTCTGACCTAGGGAAAATCTTGGGTTAACTTTGACCGGCATAGTAATCAGGATAATCTTAGTAGCAATTCAAGTGAACCAGATGAAAGTCTTGAAATATCTTCCACTGGAATGGTAATCAGAGAGACCTTAATGTCGATCTGTCTGACCCAGGGAAAATCTTGGGTTAACTTTGACTGGCTTAGTAATCAGGAGAATCTTAGTAGCGATTCAACTGACCCAGACAAAAGTCTTTGAATATCTTCCACTGGAATGGGAATTAGAGAGACCTTAGTGTCGATCCATCTGACCTAGAGAAAATATTGTGAGGACATCTTTCTAAGGAAAAATCCTGGAATAGCCCTTTGTTAGACGTAGCTTGTTGATTTGATCTTTTCCCTAAAAGGTAAAGAGTTAGTCGTATGCAATCTCATGATGTATGAAATGCATTGTGATGATGTTTTCAAAATGAATGAGATTATACTGTATGCAATATGTATGCGTATGCCATAATGTATGAAAATGGGATGCTATTGCGGTATTTCTTAGTCGGGGAAAATAAATTCCGGAATGCTGCTGAAGAGTATGAGGAAGCTGAATTCTGCATTTCCGCTGGGGATGGTGAATGGAGATGGCTATGCTGGGAATTTACTCCTTTCTGTTTGTGAATAATCTGTCGGGGAGAGACTATGCCTAAGAATAACTCTGCAGGGGAAAAACTTTGTTTGAGAGAGGAAATGCTTTGTTGGAAGATTTTTCTGATTCGGAGAAATAAACTCCGCTGGGGGATGAAATTCCGTAGATGGAGAAATGAACTCTGTTGGGGATGAGGTTCCGCAGTCAGAGAAATAAACTCTGCTCGGGAGAAAGCTTTATAAACCGTTTACAATTATAAAACTCGACTGAGGGATATAGATATCGGCTCTTTGAAGGAACTTTGCTGGGTAAAATAACTCCTGTTCGGGGAAGCTGATATCAAAACTTTTGGTTGCCTCTACTCTGTGGAGAGTGTAGATGTCACTGGGACGCATGTTGAGGATACGGCGGTGACTTTGCATCAAGACGTTTCTGCCCCTGTACCTGTTGGAGAAAGTACTTGCGGAGGCTTTATGGATGGATCTATGTGTTGAAATAAGTGTCAGAATGACATCCGTCTCTGGATGGTATCTGAACTGAATTTGAAACGTGTGTTGAATGAGTATCAGAATGACATCCGTCTCTGGATCGTATCTGAACTATACTTGGAAGATGTTCTGAATAAGTATCAAGATGGCATCCGACTTTGGATCGTACCTGAACTGTTGCTAGAAGATAGTCTGGAATAAGTATCAGGATGACATCCATTTCTGGATCGTACCCGAACCGTTTATAGATGAGAATATGGAATAAGTGTCAGGATGACATCCGTCTTTGGATCGTACCTGAACTGTTTCTAGATGAGAATCTGGAGTAAGTGCCAGGATAACATTCATCTTTGGATCATACCTGAACCGTTTCTAGATGAGAATTTGGAGTAAGTGTCAGGATGACATCCATCTTTGGATCGTACCTGAATCGTTTCTAGATGAGAATCTGGAGTTTGTGTCCGGATGACATCGGTCTCTGGATCGTACCTGAACTGTGTCTAGATGAGAATCTTGAGTAAGTGTCAGGATGACATTCGTCTTTGGGTCGTACCCGAACCGTTTCTAGTTGATAATCTGCTTTATTCAGAATGTTTATGTTGGGGAAGGGAAACTCTGTAATCCGCTTGGGGAATCCCGAGAAGCTTGGCGACTTCATTGGGGAATTTTCGTTGGAGCAGTAGTTTGGAGATTTTACTCTGCCGAGGGTACGAGAACACCTGACATCAATAGGTTGTAAGCTGAGAATATGGCAATGACCTTGTAGTAGAATGCCCCTGACTTGATACATTTTGTAGAAAATTTCAACCGGGGATTTTATAGATGGTTTGACTATTATCCTGACTCTTGGAGTCCTTGGTGAATGCAGATCAGGGTAATAAGCCTTCTATTGATTAGACAAGTGACAAGATGACGGGACGTAGTCCTACGCTTTAATCCCTAACTTTTTCCTGGACTGTCTTTTCAGATTTTCAGTCCAACGGGATACCCTTTTTTGCTCAAGCCGCCTTTTCAGGTTTTCGAGTTGCCTGGTGTACATATTTTTTGTTTTTATCCCTAATTTTTGCCCGAACCCTTTTGGTTCACCGGGGTGCCCTTATTTTTTCCTAGGCCAGTCAACCTAGCAGGTCTTTGTTCATGCGTAGTATTTTCCGACTATGTCCATGTTCACCGGGTACGGAGAATTGTCACTGTCCATAGTAGTAAGTGTTGCCACACTGCCAGAAGATGTTTATTTGATCGTACATTATTCGTTGCTGGAATCCATGTCCAATGCTCCAAGTGATTCAGATGGAGGTCTGCCCCTGGCTATTTGGCATCTTTGAGAGATTCTTTGAATCTTGACTTGACTGCCCCAAATGATGGACAATGATCACGTTGTGCCCCTTGGTTGGAAGTGTTTTTCCACTTGAGGTGATCCTTTTCATTGAGAAGGTTCTTGTTCACTAGATATTCTTCATGCGAATTTCTCTACTGTTGAACAAATAGTCATATGCAAACAATGGTATTTTAAGAATGCAAAGCTTATGTCTGTCTTGAAGTTTGAAAAATTATTTTTTAGTAAAACAAACAAATTTTGTAAAAGTGTGATATCAACTCGGGATTTATAATGAACCCTACAGAAGTCAGGATACCTTTTGTAACAGTATGCTTTAGAACTAACCCATGCTTCAACTGGGACTTTTAATTGTTATAACGTGGCCTGGTTCACGGTTTAAGAAACAAAGGATAAAGGCTCAAAATTTATTTGTACCCACTCGTTCTTCGTTATGTTCTTCAGTCCTATGCTCAGCTAATTGTGCGTTCAGATCCCGATTGAGTTTGGAATGTCCTTGATATTCTGGTGATGGTTCATAGATTGAACGTTTATTTGGAAGAGGCAGTCATTTTTTAATATATTTTTTTGTCGAGGATTTATAGTAACCTCTCTTTCTTTTTTTTTGGTTTTCGTTATCCCTTCTTTTTCCTGAATTGTTTCTTTTGTGATTACAGTCAGCGGGATGCCCTAGTTTTTTCTTAAGTCTCCTTCATAGGTTTTGACTTAGCGGGCTTTTCGTTTGAAAAATAATGATTGCCTGTGTTGTACCCCAAAATTTGCCCTCCCATATTCTTCAAAGAATTGCCAAGTCAAAGCCTCAAAATCTCCCTAAGGGTTGCACAGTACAGGGCCTCCTAAGCAGTCAAAATTAGGGTTTGTGTTCTGGTCAAGAAAATGAAGTTTCCAAAGGTCCAATCAAGCCTCATATGCCTACAAATATGGTCAAGCATCCTCATATCAAGTTTCAAGGCTTTCAGCACAAAATTGCACAGTCAAAACCCTAACTGCACTACAATCAACGGTAGGGGCAAAATGGTCATTTGACAGTCAAAAGTTCAAATTTTTGGTCAACATATCATTTTGAAGCCACAAACATCATTTGATCAATGCTTGATCATGATTCTCAAAGCTTGGCTCAAGAATCATCAAGATGCAAAAGTTTCCTTATTTGGACAGCTGAAAAAGTCAACTGTAAATTGACCAGGGCATAACTTTCACATGGATTATCAGAAAAATTCCATCCAAAGCTCATTTTGAATAGAAAGACATTTCCTACAACTCATCTTCATACTTCAAGTCCAAGAAATGCTCTCACAAAAAGTTATCAATTTCAACATTATAGGTCATTTTCAAAAGTCAACAAAAAGGGACTTTAAGTCAAAGGCCATAACTTGAGATTGGTAAATCAAAATGACATGGGACCAAAGGCATTGGTTAGAGGACTCAAAGACCATTCCAAAATGTCAAAGAACATGAGAAAAGCTTATAAATTGAGCAAGTTATGCCTTGTGGAAGTTGGGAAATTTTTGGATATTTTGAAAAGTCAACATTGATTCAAATGACCTAAAATTGCTAATGGGCCCATTTTTCTTCCATAATTCATCATCCATGGCATGTGCACGACTACTTGGCCCAAAGGGAAGTCTTTATTCATTTTTTATTTATTTATTTGAATTTTTGTTTATAATAATTCATTTAAATCAAATAAAATATATGAAAAATGCTAACCTAAGTTTTCCAATCTTTTTGTACATGTTTTATTCTCAATAATTCGTGCATATCCCAATATGGAAAGATTTGGAGAGATTGGAGTTGATTTGTATCAAAAAGCACATGGAAAAGATTGAAAAGATCCTAGAAAATCAAATTTCCAAAAACCATGAATGCAATGGATTTGTTCTATTTTTCTTGACCTAATTGACTCAATACAAAAGCCAAAACACAACCCTAATGCTTTAACACACGCAGCTGCCCAAAAACCAGAAAATCAAACTTGGAATTTTGTCTAAAAAACTCAATTCTGAAAACTCACTTCCAGGGCGATTCAAGACCTAATTTTTGTTTCATTAGCTTGCTGAAGGTCCATTGAACGTGTCTCAATCAAGAACATTCATCAAAGCTTAAGGAATTGGTATACAGAACTTGAAATATCTCATGAAAAATTCATAATCGTGTTTTCAAATCTATGCCTTTTCATGACATTTTAATTATTGATTCATGTTCTTGGTATGATTCTAAAGCTAACCCATGCGTTTAATTGAGTTTTTGCAAGCTGTAGACGATTTCACCATTATCGTTTTCTAGGGTTTACAGGACCTTGGATTAGGGGTTTTTGAATGAGGAAAAATTGGCCCTCAAGACCACCACCATTCAACTCAGCGTATGTGGACGAAGACCATGGAACCCTCGCGCTCAATTTATGAGCGTCAGAGGGCTAATCGCTATTTTTCCAAAGCGTGCCTAAGAGAACAGTTGGAAAACCGTGGCTTAATGTATTTGTGTTTCAGGAATGTGGAGAAGACGATATCGTGGCAAACGGTGATAGGCTGATTCAAAAATTCGCGCGCAGACCCACTAACATTTTGTTTTTCTTTTATAATATTTATTAGTTGTTTATTAATCAAAACGCGCATATAGAACAACTGGAAAGGCATAGTGGTAGCAACATTCCTGACCTGGGTTCGAGTCCCAGGTCTTCATTGTTTCAATATCATTTTTCAATTTACAATCACATGCAGGCGTAATATTAAGGACCATCATATTCCTTCATCATCTATCCATCCACATGCCAGTTGCATCAAATCAAGGGTCCAGATCCAAGGCACATGGTGAGTCCCAGTCAACGCGCCACATGTTACTCAAAAAGTCCACCAGGCTTTGCTAAATGGGCCAGAATTCTTGGATTACACCTCCATATTGGGGACTGCAACCCCCTAGGTTTGTCATATCTTTTTTTTATTTTATTTTATTTCTTTTAATTATTATTTGTTAATTTAATTATTATTTTCATAAAATCATAAAAATACAATAAAAATCAGAAGAAAAAAAAAGAAAAAATACAATAAATATTTTTGTTTTAATATTTTTCATAAATAAATTCTGTATAATTATTTAGTTTTAAATTAGGTTGTAATTTTAATTCTTTTCATAATAAAATCTAAAAAACATAGAATTAGGTTTAATTAATGTTTTTATTCCTTTTTAATTTTTCTTTTTTATAATAATATTATTTATTTTATTTATTTTTATAATTAAATTTGTATATAAAAAATTAGGGTTAATTTAGGTTAAATTCTAATGTTTTCTTAATAAATTAAAATAAAATAGAATTAGGGTTAGCGTTTAATTTCAATTAATTTTTTCTATTAAATCTTAAAATTCTAAAAATACCAAAAACAAAAACAATTTCTTCTCTTTTTTTAATTAATGAATTCCATGTAATTTTAATATTATGCAAAAAGGGTCCAACGCCCTCGTTTCGATTTAATTTTTATTTGCGTATTTATTTATTTCTTTTCCGCTTAAATATTTATGTAATTCTCCCGAAGCCGTGTAAATAATTGCTCGCACTTTTAAATTCCTTATTTTCTTTTACTTTATTTATTTTCTGTCAAATCGGGTCCTGGTTAATTTTGGCGATGTGGACCCGCGCCATTTGTAATAGCTTTAGATTTTATTTCCTCGCAACTTTTTAACTGTTAAACAAAAGCATGAAAGAATGTATGGACAAAATAAAAACAAGCGTAGAACACCAATAACATGACAAGATAAATACAAATGAAAACGACACACAAATCGCACACACCACCCCTAGGGTACGCCTCACTGTTGCCTTGCCTCAAAAGGTGATCGTCGAGTAGAGGATGTCTTAGTAAGTCCTCATGATCCGGGAACCTGGCATGAGGGTAGCTTCTAAGGTGTCTTCCCATTGCTCTGGTGATCACCATGTCCCTACAAACTCGAATTGACCCGAACACCTCCAACGGTGGTGCTACCTACCTCTCAATGGTGGGATGGCACTACTTTAAAGGACATTTACACAGACGAATTCCTTAGGGTAGGTAGGTTCTCGTAGATACTTGCTCTAAATTTCAAAACAAAAAATCAAAAATACTTTTCACACTAACACTTTTCAAAAAGCTTTCGAAAGCAATTTTTCAAACACTCTTGAGGACCGATACAAGAGTCGAACTAGAATTTTCAAAGAAACTTTTTTAAAACCCACATTGAAAAGCAAACAAACCATTTTTGAAAACACAAATGAGCAAGTATCTAAGAGCCCATGGATAACCATGGATAGAAAGGGTGCTAACACCTTCCCTTTCTATAACCTACCTCCCGAACCGAGAGCAATCTCTATAAGGAATTTTTCTGTGCTTTTGTCCTTTCCATTTGGAGAAAATAAAAGACGGTGGCGACTCTTGCTTCCGCGACATTTCGCGAACCAGCGTTAAACAGTCAGTTCCAGATCCACCGATCACAGCCTGCTTTGATGATTATACAAAACCATCACCATCTTTTGGAAGGTATATTCTACACTATTTGTCGTGTATGAAGAATGAGCTTGCGACTGAATGCACCTTTGAATTAATTGAGAAAACTACCCTGCCCCTGGTTATGATTAAAGGGTTTTAATTTGTGTGAAAAGAAAAACTCCTACTTCTTTGGCTCAAAGGGGTTGACTAGGGATTATCTTCCTTATAACTCCACTGTTTAGGATTTGAAACAATGCCTGTACATCGTTAACAAGGTCTGTTCAAAAGCACACTGTATGGATTATGGTATCGTTTTCGTCATCCTCCCTCTAAAGGCTTATAGCTTTTTAATCGAGAGTTGAATATCACAAAAAGGAAAGAAGTTTAAATATAGTGAATATGAATGAATTGATTCAAAATAGACATATGTAATGCATTGATAAAGTAACAAAGTTTGACATGAATAAATGTTCGAACAATCAAAAGAAAGTTATAAAATAAAAATTCTAATGAACAAAAGCTTCTTCGTCTGATCTTATCACTTCGGATAGCGTGCCTTGGAGGGATGGCAGCAGAACTCAGCCTGACCATATTGTGTAAACTCCAGTACTCCTTCATCAATCAGGTTTAGAATTTTGTATTTTAACGTCCAACAACTATCAGTGTCATTCCCTGGACTGTGGAGTGATATGCACATATTACATCAGGAGTGTAAGTAGGAGCGGAAGTATTAGGATTCCGAGGAGGATCCTTAAATGTGACCAAATTCAACATCAACATTTGTTGCAAGACTTGCGACAACGACATGTTGAGTTTGGTAAACTGCCTCTTAGGTGTATCTGGCTTACTCTGATTAACTCGTGGTTTTTGGAGAGGTTGTTGTTGAACCCGCGAGGTAGTAGCGATTTGGAAAGGTTCACTCTTCACTAAACTAACCTCTTGTCTTCTCGGAGGTTGATCAATGACTTGGTCCCCAGCCTCGACTACTTGCTTCATACGGTTGTATCCGTCTTGATGAAGTTTATTGATAATGGCTCTCAACTCTTCTTGTCCCCGGGATAGACCTTGGATAAGAGACATCTGCCCCAATACCTGGGTTCTCATTTCTTCTACCTCAGCTTGTAGTTGTTCCAACTGTTCGTCCTTATTGTCCTCAGGACTTTTCTTGGCCAGGTCCCCAGCAAAGAGTGCTTTCAACTCTTCCTTCCCCTTGGATAGGTTTAGGAGCATTTCCGTGAACTGAGCCTCTTGAATTTGGAGATCTCTGTTGTCTTGTTTGAGATCCATTGCTGAAATAAATAGCGAGAACATGAGAGACCTATAGTGGAGATTACCTGTTATGCAATGACATGTATGATATGCAAATCTTTTCAAGGATCTCGCAGGGTAAACACAAGAAGATCTTAGGAGTTGAACTGCGACTTTGACTGAAGAACTTTCGTATCATTAAGTGTCCTTCTTTGAGAGTTAAGCTCACCATATCAAGTGGGTCATAGCCCCTGACTCAAGTTGTCGTGTTTTGGTCTTTTGACGACATTGGCTAGAGGAAAATAAATTCCCTTGCCCCTTGCTAGACATCTGATTTATCATAACCTGCATCATAAACCCTTGAGATCCTTGAAATGGTTAAAGAAATGACGTGGCATGATGTTATGATGTGTATGCTATGTGTTAAGCGAAAATGCAGGGTAAGAAACCAATTTATTGGATTTATACAAACAAGGTCCTGCAAGGAATACAAACAAAGCCCTGCAATGAGTTCAAATTGTTAGGCAAAGAAAGCAGACAAGTCACACAAGTAGCCTTAGGTTTAGGCTTGCATGGATTCCATAGGTAAGTACCCTCTTGAATTTTAGTTGGCTCAACCTGTCTTAGAAATAGTAACCGGGTTCTAAGGAGTCTCAATATCACTGATCTTTCTTTATCGGTATTATTTCAGCTTAGCAATCTTTTCTTGCGGCTGAAACATCCGGAAAGTCAGATCTCAATGAGTGTAGTATCGAGTATCAACCAATTCCCAGATTTACACCGAGACTGGCTATCTCACTACTTTCTAATGGCCAAGTTTGTTCAACTAAGGTTCTAAGGTCCGTTAGTGCTTCACGACACCACGCGACGGCCCCGTATTCTCCTCGTTTTTGACACAAGGGATACTGGTACCAACCAAAGTGTCACACCAACACAGCTATCGCTTCAACCATATCGGTCTACTTCGTACAGTCTCCACGATCTATTGTTGTTACCTAAAAAGTGTCCCCAAATCCGGGTATAGGATCTATACAAGAATACCCCAACAAGCCTTTAAAAGTAAAGCAAACAAGGCAAACAATGATAGAAATTTAAAATGATCTAGATCCTATGGTAAACCCCGTTTTGTTTATAACATCCCCAACAGAGTCTCCAGTTATGTGATATAGTGGCAGAACCGACTGTTAATACTAGTTTGCGTTTTTTGTTCGCAAATGTCGCGGTAAGCAAGAGTCGCCACCGAATTTTCTTTTATCCAACAAAGGAAATGGTGAAAAGAATAGAAAAAGACCTTTTCCGATATTTCTGAGTAAGGGGGTAGATTATGGAAAGGGAAGGTGTTATCACCCTTTCCATCCATGGTTTTCCATGGGCTCTTAGGTACTTGCTCATTTTTTGAAAATTACTTGTGTCGGTATGGTTTGAAAAGCTTTGAAAATGCCTTAGTGCGGCGATTCACTTTATGCTAACTCTTGTATCAGTCCTCAAGAGTGTGATAAAGCATTTTGAAAACTTTTGTTTGTAAAGTATTTAAAAGTATGGTGTGAAGATTTATTTGAGCAAGTACCTAACAGTTATCTACCTACTCGAAAAAGGCTGCTCTTTTCCTCCTATCCTTTTAGACCGTGTTATCCTACTATTAGTGAGTAGGTAACCCTAGTTGTTGGATGTTGATGGACTATCGAAAGGGACATAATGGTCATTGAAGACAACATGTAAGGATACCTTAGCATTTCGAAGGGACTGTCATCATATAGGCAACATTGATGGACACGATCATTTCTCGTAGGCAACTCAAGGGACATTGAGGGACTATGATCTTTTTGATGACTTTAATCGAGGGTCTTTTCTAAGGGAATCCCTACGTTCAAAGGAAATGACCATTGTTTTTCCGAAGACAACAAGTGAGGTTACCCTAGATGTGCGAGTGTGCAAATGATTCTATTCGGTTATTTATCTTGCAATTAGGGTTTTCTATCGTTCATTTTTATCTTTTCATACAATCCTATTAATCTAAACATTGCATAAAATATAGTAGCTGAAGATAAAGGCGGAAATATAAACCTAGGCTATTACAAAGCTTTGGGGCAGTTACATAATAATGAAGAGTGCGGAAAAGAAATCTTAAAACTATTAAATCCCGAAAGCAATTACATGATAATGATAAATAAAAAATGTGGGAAAAATAAAGCTACGCTATTACACTTGAACGCGCCCTATACACTTTATCTAGGAAAATAAAAATAAAATGAAAATAGCAAAGAAAATGTTTTGGTGATTTTTTATGAAAAAAAAATGATTTATGATAATTAATTAAATAAACCTAAAAACCTAATTAATTTTAATTAATAAAAAATGTTAATTTTGAAAAATGTTAATTATAATACATAAATCCTAATTAGTTCGAATTAAAAAAAAAGGTTAATTTTGAAAAAAGTTAATTAAAAAAATCAAAAAACTTAATTAATTTTAATTTTAAAAAAAGTTAATTTTGATGAAAAAAAAGGTTAATTAAAATAACCTAAAACCTAATTAATTTTAATTAAAAAAAGGTTTAAAAAAAGTTTATGTGTAATGATTAACAAGAAAGAATTAAGTTTGGCAAAAAAATAGATAGGGGAAGAAATATCATTGAAAGATAGGGTTAGAAAATACAAATAATGCAAATAACAGGGGTGGATGTTGAACCAAAAATTTATTTAAAACCTAATATTAAATTTAAAAAAACCTAAAATTAATTATTCGAGTTTATTATGAAAAATTAAAGGTTTGTGAAAAATATTAAGTTTTATGAAAAAAAGTTTTAAACAGAAATAATTAAAATAGGTAAAAGGATAAATAGAATGGAAGAAAACCAAAACCAATAGGAGTGAGTGTTGAACCCACGCCATTAACCTCCTCAGGATGTCTTCCTTGCCATGAGTTATGCATTGGTTGTTGTTTTGTTTTGGCTTCAGCGTTTTGTAATAAACCTGCATGGGACCATTAGATGGTCCAAACCTGTAGTGTTGAATCTTATGAACACATTAAACAAATTAGTATACCATGAAATACGATATATATATATATATATATATATATATATATATATATATATATATATATATATATATATATATATATATATATATATATATATATATATATATATATATATATATATATATATATATATATATATATATATATATATATATATATATATATATATATATATAAATTTGTAATGTTAAAAATGATATGGCATGTATGAATGCTTATACACCCTTTTGATCATGGAGATCAAACCAGTCTTACCCTTACTGGATAAGTAATGAGATGGGGGTTTGTAACAAGGATGGTTTGTTTGTAGTGAGATGGGGGTTTGTAACAATGATTTTAAGGTTTTTAGGGTTCTTGAAGAAATTTGATATTTTTACAGGGTTGTGGCAAAGGTTTTTTTGTATCCTGTTTGTGTGAAAAGAATTATATTATATAATGGAAATTAGAGAAAAGATATGGGCTTTGAATGCGCAATTGGGCCTCCAATAACCACAAGCAATAGTGCAGATTTTTATTCACTTCACTCTGACATGTTCCAGGAAAAATCGCAGGGACTTAAGTGCAATTTTTGAAGTTGAAATGTGAAAACAAAATGTATCCGACACTGAGAACTAACTCCTGTCCGAAAATAGGCTCAATCAGATAAATGGTGAATTAGTTATGTATTTTTTAAGTTTCGCCTCAGACAAACTTATTTTGGGCTCCAGTGTCAATTCTGACACATTTTTCAATAAACAACTGGTATTGATTGGAGCAGAACCTGGTCTCGACTTTGGAAGAAAAGTTGTAGATCTCTGAGTCAGTGACCATTTATAAAAAGATGGGCCCAATCCAATAAAATTTGACCGAGTTATGAATTTTCGAAGTTTCGACCCAGATGAAATAATATTCAGCATTTAGGATTTTCGACGCGTCACGGGCACTCTAGGAAAAAAACGAAGGCTTTTTGGATACCGTTTGAACTCGATACCTCCTGTTAAAACGTAGCCAACTTAATTTTTGAAATTTTGGCTCTGGAACCATCTCAATACAATGAAAATAGACCAAGTTATGATTTTCTGGACATGACGCAAATAAACTTCCGTCACAAATTTTATGTATAAAAATACTTGATAAATCCACATTTTTGAAGACCTTCTGATCGAAACTGGCTTCCATCCGTGAGAGATGAAAATGTAGATGACATCAAGACGGGATTTTGGCCACCAGAATGGGTTCAAAACGAGTCATGATCTTCAAGTTATGAATTTTTTAGTGCGTAAAAACTGCACTTTCAACATACTTTTTCACCATATTTCTTCGAAAAAACTCACACATTCGGAGACCTTCTTTAAAGAATTGGCTCTCGAGCCAAACCTGAATTTGAGAATATGTTATCAGAGATATCTTGGTGAAAGAACACCTGAATGTGACGCGTCGGGTTGGACTTGTGAATCTTTGAACCCCGAATCGTTGCAAAACGGTGAATCGATCTTCAACATGGAAAATACTCTGAGAACATCCATTGGCGAAATAAACATCACTTGTAACCCGACGAAGCTTGTTAAATATACCTTTATTCCATAACCATAAAATCAATGATATGCGTGTATGAAAATATAGAGGATAAATTTTGGGGTACAACACATGGTAATAAAGCACATCATTCTACCGCAAAGTGATCCCAGAGGCAAATGGACTCCCACCTACGAAGGGACATTTGTGATCAACAGAATATTTTCAGGCGGTGCGATGATACTTACCACCATGGAAGGTTAAGATCTTCCACACCCTGTGAATGCGGACATAGTTAAAAGATACTAAGCATAAAAAAAGACCCGCTAGGTTGAATGTCCTAGGCAAAAATAAGGACATCTCGGCGAACCAAAAGGGTTCGGGCAAAAATTAGGGATATATATGTAAATACTATACACCTGGCAAGTCGAAAACCTGAAAAGGTGGCTTGGGTAAAAAAGGGTATCCTGGTGGACTGAAAACCTGAAAGGGCGGTCCTGGAAAATATTAGGGATTAAAGTGTATGATCATGTCCCGTTGGATCACTTACAGTCAGCTTTATTACTAACGTCAAGTTCGAATGGTGTCGATCAATTCAATCAATTTCTTCTGACAGCAAGAGATGAGATGCTCGAAGGTATAGGGGCAATAGCAGAGTTGAAACCTAACACCATCATTTACACATAGCTAAATGTTTTGTTTTACTTTGTACTCCTTTCTTTTCACGACGATTTTCTATTACTAGGATTTATGTCTCTTTGTACAACAATCTCCTATTTATAGGCAAGCTATCAATATAAACACAATTTCAAAATTCATATTTTATTTTACTTTTTCTGTTTTGGTTGCAAAAATATCCAATGACTAAATTGAATAAAAATATGCATATGAATACGATTACTATTAACAAATATATGCATAAAAACAGGAAATAACAGTTACTCAAGGCTCTAGGAGACCGGATAACGTTCAAGTCGTCCACAAGTACCCACAAAACAACCTCTATGGAATAATCCCCATAGGACAGTTCCCATAAGATTATCCCTCGGGGAGTCATTTTCACAAACTCGACACATTCCCCGCAAGTCTGAAATACCCTAATCATACTCACCAGCAAATTTTCCTAGCGGACCAAGGAGTATGATCTTTTCCCCGACAATGTCACCAACCTATGGAGTCCAAATCCTCATTAGAGAGTTTGTCCTCAGAACAGTTCACAGGAATTCTCTTCCCAAGTTGAGTTTATTTCTCCAACAATGTAAAAACCCTTACAGAATTCTCTTCTCCAGCAGGGTTCATCTCCTCCGCAGAATATATTCCTCAAGCAGGTTTATTTTCTTAGTAGTGTTTCTCCAACATGGTTTATTTCCCCAACAGGATACAATCTCCCCATCCTGAGTCTATCACTTTCACTACTACAAATCACCGGAAAAATTTCTCTCTCCAACAAAGGGTAGCCCAGATTCCCATCCCTAGAGAGTTGCTACAGAATCTGAAATCAGACCAGATATCAGTTAATTTTATTCTCCCAAGACAAGTCGACATCCATATCGAAAACTCGGTCAGGAAGAACCTCGAAAGTTTATCCATCTCTTTTATCCCCAGTCAGGGTATATAAGAATTAAATTCCCCAGTTGATCGATGAATGACCGATGTTCCTGAACTCTTCTCCCCAAACAGAAGTCACATTCCCCAACGGAGTTTCCTCAAACAGGAAGCATGAATTCCTAGTGAAAACATTCTAAACAAATATTGAGGATTACACATATTTTTCATCCCCAACAATAGTCAGGGATTTATTTTCCTCAGTCATAGACGTTATACGGAGCTACCAATACTCTTCAACGACATCTCACATTCATACATGTCATAGCATATGCATACGAAACACATATAGCACACTCTCATTTACTTTGAGAACATCATTAAGCAATGCATTTCATACCTCATGATATTGCATACAGATAACTCTTTATCTTTTCAGGTGAAATCTACAAACAAACAAATATCATCAAAAATTCTTAAATAGGTCTAAGATTAATTCCTGAAACAAGACGGGGCAACTATCTATGTGACCAGGTCAGAGATTAAATCCCAAAACAAGACGGGGTAACTATCTCTACAGCCAACAAAAATCAGGTCCCAGGTTAATTTGCGAAACAAGACAAGGAAACTATCTGGATGACCAGACACAGATTAATTCCTGAAACAAGACGGGGCAACTATCTGGATGACTAGACATAGATTAATTCCTAAAACAAGACACCGAAACTATCCGTGAAATAAAATTTTAGATCAATTCCCGAAATAGGATGAGGCGCCTTTCTACATGAACATGTTGAAGATTAACTCCCGAAACAGGACTGGGAAACTATTTATATGACCGAGCAAAGATTAACTCCCGAAACAGGATGGGGAAACTATCTTTCTATCTTTATGACCAGGTGAAGATTAATTCCCGAAACAAGACGGGGCACCTATCTTTATCACCATGTGGTATGAATTCCAGAAACAGAATGGGTTTACCAACAAAAATAGATTGTAGATCAATTCCCGAAATAGGACGGGATAACTATCTACATGACAAACACTTCCTTTCAGAGACTTAATTCTGAAAAGCATTTTCCTTTAGAGCATCATTCTGAAAAGCATCTTCCTTCAGAGGTTTATTCTGAAAAGCATTTCATTCGAAAATTCATTCTGACAAGCATTTCCCTCAGAGACTAAATCTGAAAAGCAGCTACTCAAACACCTTCCCTAGAGGTTTATTCTAGAAAGCATTCTTCAGATGAAGTCAAGCGTAGACTGCTTCTAATACTTCTATCAACAATTATTGTGGATGGAATTTGTAAGCCCATCTACAAAGACACTCTATCACCTCTCTGAATGGAATCTTTAAGCCCATTCAAGCAATATTATCAACCATCAGCATTACCGCCTACATATGCGAGTGCAAATTTCTGGGCATTTAAGTGTTCAATCATCTTCTACCCTGAAGTCACGAATGGAAGACATGTCAATCTAACTCTCCAGGTTTAAGAAGATTGAACAGAGGTAGCTGTTGTACCCCAAAATTTTCCCTCATATTTATCTTCAAGACATACTTCTAGGGTTCTCAAATGCTCAAGGTTGCTCAAGAATTGGTCAAACAAACTCTCCTCCTAAGCAATGAGTCCATAATTAGGATTTTGTAATTTTCAAGGAAATTTGGGTTTCAAAGGTTTCAAAGGTATCAAATGTTTTTCATGGTTCTTCATATGTCCCTAATAATTCTCATTTCAAGTTTCAAGCCTTACCTCACAAGTTTGCTCACTCAATGGCTCAGATGACTAAAAATCAACTATATTGGACAAAAAGTCAACTATGGTCAACATACAGTCAAACCTCAATATTTTTGGTCAACATCAACATTTTGAAGTGATATTCATAATTTTATTAAGGTTTGATCATGATTCCTCAAGAAAAGTCCTCAAATCATCAAAAGTCAAAAGTTGCTAAATTAGGGTTTCTTTAGGAGAAGCCAACTGAACTTTGACCAAGTATAACTTTCACATGCTTTATCATCTTTTCCCCAACCAAAGCTCATCTTTAATGGAATTCAATTCTCTACGACTTTGTCTCTTAAAGCTCAAGTCCAAAAAGTGCATCGTTTGAGGGATATAAGCCAATATATTACAGGTCATTTCAAAAGTCAACAAAAAGACACTTTTTGTCAAGCCAACTTACATCAAGATAAATATTCAAAAGAAAAAATGATCAACATAGATATTGTAGAGGACATATTGAGGTTTCCAAAAAGTCCATGATCACCCTCAAAAGATGAAAATTGAGAGAATTATGACCATTGCAAGTTGGGAAATTTTGAGCAAATGCATGAAGTTCAAAGTGAGCAAGCTTGTTATTTTGGGATATTCGGTTATGGTTTAAGAGTCCAAACGTGTTTTATACTCCTTATACACCTCAGAACTCATTCATAAATCCCTTGACCTATTTTTATTTTAATTATTTTAATTATTTTTGATTTATTTCATTAATAATGCAAAATAAATAAGATAAAATCATGTTCTCTCCTACAAGGTCTAAGCCCACATATATTTGACCTAATTTCCCCTATATAATCTCAGTAATTGTCATACAAAAGAGGGCGAAAAACCATTCCTCTCAAACTTGTCAAAATATCAACTTTTTTTCAAGAACCCTAGAATTTCAAAATCCTACTTACAAGCCCTTTCACTGCAAAACCTCCATTCCATTCTCTTCCAAAAAGCCTATAGAGTAAGTTTGGACCAAATTGGATGGTCCAAAACGTGTGAAATTGCATTACATGGAATCGCAGGTTTCATAATGTGCATAATATTCATATCTTGATTTTTTGTTTTTTTAACATGTATTAAAACTACTAATGTATTCCTGAGTTTCACTAGTACAAGTTTGGATCATCATCGTGATTCCATGCATGCTAAATCACAGAATACCATGTTTGCACCGATCCAGGTTGTTTGTGTCATAACTCAAAAACCAGGCCTTTTCAGTCCAAAATGATTGTATCATTAAATTTGTAGCCCTTGTTTTAGGGGGGTAGGGTATTGTTTGCTTTCTAATAGTGGCCATTTTGAAGGTTTGATCAAAAAGGGCTACCGGAGAAGAGATCGAGCTACGACTCCAACGCCTCTCCAGTTAATAAAATCAGACATATAATATATATTTATTGATTGAATTATAGAAACGGATGCATAGCCACCCTAGTAGAAGAAAAATGCGTGTTAAGGTATTGGTCTCCCAGGTCAAGGGTTCGATCCTCGATTTTGCCAAAATTCTCATATTTTCATATTTTTTGCAGGATAGAGTACAAAATGCACTGGATGCATATCCTAACACCAAGGCACACTTTTCCTGGCGGTGAGCTTGTTGCTGGAAAGTCTTAAGGACGTAGGTTTAACACCCACCCCTACCATTTGATTATTTTTTTAACACTATTCCTTTTTTCATAAAACCTAACATCCTTTACAAAACATTTTCTTTCAAAAATATTTTTCTTAACAAACCCTAACCTAATTTTAGTTTTTAATGAACCCTAATTAAATTTTATAGTTTTTTTATTTATTCGTCAATTTAGGTTTTTTAGGGTTTTTTCACTAAACTTTCTTTTAATCAAAATTAATTTAGGTTTTGCTAATTAATCAATTATTTTTTCTTAATTAATTAAAATTAACTAGTTTTTAGGTTAATTATCAAACTTCTTTTTCATCAAACAATCACCAAAAAAATTTTCCGTTTCTTTTCCTTTTTACCGCTTCGCGTATTACTTTTGCATTATTTTTTCCCAATTATGTATCTGCTACAGTATGTAATAGTTTAAATTAGGGTTTTACTTTATTTTCCCCCTGATTTTATGGTTTGTACCCCCGCTTCCAAAGCCTTGTAATAGCATAGGATTTTTATTTCCTGCACTTTACTTTCCGCACCTATACTATTTATGCCTATATGTATAAATAACTGCATAGTAACTAGGCATGTATGACAAAATCTAAAAGCAACCGTTAGGTAACCCTAATCAAGATAAAATAACTTAATTAAATCATTCTTCACACACGCACCTCTAGGGTAACCTCGTTTGTTGCTTTCGGATAAACATGGTCATGTCCCTCAAACATAGGGATACCATTAGCAAAGTCCCTCAGTTAAACTCATCATAAAGATCATAGTCCTGCGATGTCCCTCGAGGTTCTTACGAGAAATGATATTGTCCCTCGATGTTTCCTACGCATATATGATGGTAGTCCCTTCGAATTTCTAAGGTATTCCTATATGTTGCCTTCTATTACCATAACGATGACCCGCGCTTGTCCCTTCACATCCAACAATAGGGTTTCCTACTAATTAATGGTAGGGTAACACTATCTAAAGGAGAATAAAAATAACACGAAAGACTTTTGAGTAGGTAGATCGCTCGTAGTCGCTTGCCCACAAAAACATCTTTTTCACACAAAACACTTTCTCCGAAATATTTTCAAAAAAAAAACAAACACTTTGTACGTATTCTTAACTGATACAAGAATCATTACAAAGTTTCCGCACTTAAGCATTTTAAAAATATTTTCAAACATACACACACGAAGCATTTCAAAAAGTAAGCTAGCGATTAAGAGCCCGTAGATAACTACGGATGAAAAGGGTGCTAACGCCTTCCTTTTTCATAACCTACCCCCCGAACTCAAAATTCTCAAGGTCTTTCCTGTTCTTTTCACCTTTCCGTTTGGGATAAAAGAAAAGTCGATGGTGACTCATGCTATCTGCAACATTTGCGATAAAACACAAAAACAAGTCATTTCTCCCACCATATTTCACAATGTTTTTATCATTTCCAGGGCTTTCGAGAATTTTGTCAATTATAAAAAATAACAAACAACATTATATAGGAGATAAGAAATAGTAAAAAGAGCATATAATGGTAATAAATATTCTTTCATTCATAAGAATTCAAGTCAAACTGAGTTCATACAAGACAAACAGTCATAACGCAACAAAGAAGATAAAACCCCAACCAACAAGCCTGGCAGTGGTTTTTACAGCAAAATGAAACAACAACCAAACAACCAACTCTGATTAGCTTGAAAATATCATTGTGTACCCATCTGGCTCTTGAGCCTTGCAATCTCCTCCATGGCATGTGATAGTTTAATACTACGCCCCTTGATTTAAGCCTCTGCTGCGAGTCTCTGGATGCTCTCTTCTTTCAAATGGGCACTTTTTATCTAGAAATTTCTTCTCCAAAACCTTGATTTTGGCTTCAGACCTCTTCTCTACTTCAGCCTTGGATCCTATAAGGATGTCACAGTCCCGAAACCTCAACTTTTACTTCTTCTTAATCTCAACAACAATTCTTTTGTGATCTTCAATAGAAATAGAGTCGTATTCGGCTTTGGATCTCTTTCTAGAATTACTTACCTCTCGTGCGCTTCGAGCTTGCGAGTCAACTCTTTTTTCTTTTCCCTTTAGAAGTATAGCTCCATATCTATACGGAGGTTCTGATGCTCACTCTGCACTTGGTAGAAGCATTCCTTAAGCACATCATGCTGCAACTTTTCAGATTGTGGGTACAAAGGATCCTCCCTTGAGAACGGTAAAAAGAGTGTTCTCACTCTCTATTCGACCCAATCAACATAAGGTCCCAAGGCTATCAGCTCTCTCTTTTCGAAGAAATCTTCCCCCTTTCTGAAGATTTTAGTCCAAGTAATCTCTACCTTCTGTAGCATCTCATAATCTTTTCTCTTCTTGCAAAATACAAATTCCTTGATTTCACTGCTTTTGGGTGGACTCTGCATAGCATACCCTAGCTGACGTAGGGCTAGAACATGGTTGTAATTGATCATCCATTGTGTCTCCATGAGTGGGACGTTAGATAAACCCCTACAACTTGTAATCACTGCAACATTATCAATCCTGAGTATGCACCAAGTTATGTCGAAAGAAGTGAGAGCCATGAGCTTGGTTGCCCATGTACGAGTAGTCTGATCATCCGTAAACAGTCCTTTAGTTGGCAGTTGGTACATGAGCCACTTGTACAACAATGGAACACATCAAACCACAACTACTTTTTTATCATGCCTGGAGTGAATCACATAGTAAGTGTTGGTCAAAATAGTTGGTATCAGATTCTGATTCATGAATACGCAGATGGCAGCCAAATCTACCAGGTTCTCAACATCAGGAAACAGAACAAGGCCATAAATCAAAACTGCCAACATTGCATTGAAAGAATCCCAATAACCCTTGGTTTCCATCACTTTAGATTTTAATTATCAATAAATCCACAGAAAGACCACCAGTCACGCGTATCTTCCTCCAATGACCTTTCACGTCGCTCAGACTACAATAAAGAGCCTTTGTGATAGCTTCATGATCGGGCTCCTCTGGAACATCGGAAAAGGGAATGTGATATGTAACTTTGATCCCTAAAATATGAGAATACTCCTAAAGATCTAGAGCTAGCTGATAATCATGGAATGTGAAACAGTGTAGCTCCAGATCATAGAATTATAGTAATGCATGAAGAGCTCTGTAATCCACTTAAGCATCCAAAAGAGGTAAGAGATCCTCACACTATTTGATAAAAACCTTCAAGTTTGGATAAACCATTGTGTCACCCAACTCCTTCAAACATGGCCAATAGCTAGTGCCAAACTTGTAGCCAAAAATATCTATGGCATCTCTCTTGAAGGTACCATTGTTGCTTGTCATTCTTGATACAAACAACTACTCTGAAACACCCTGAAAATGAAATGCAAATGCAGGTTAACTTTTTTCATATACATTTTTTTACATTTATTTTTTTTTGTAAAAATAAATATGCCATGATGCAAGTGAAAAACATGGAATCAAGGTTTCAATAACACCAAAAATTTGTTGTGCTATTTTAAACATGCCGAGAATACCATGATCAAGGGTTCGGAACATAATCAAAGAAAGCCAAGTCATCAACAAAACTTACGGTCACCATCGAAACAAAATAGTCACCATTAGAACAAATAGTTACCATCTGTACCTATAAAGATATTCCCTCCCTACCATTAAGCCACAGACGTAAATGACGATAACACCCTATTTGAACCTAATCTGATCATGGACGACATGACCGCATTAGTAGGACCTTCGTCCAGTAGCCGTCATGTTCCACTTTATTCCTATGTTTCCTAGATAGTGAACTCTGGCATGGGTATTGGGCCTTTTACCTTAATAGTAACACCCACCCAATAAGGAAACACAGAATCCAGCACAACAGATAACCAGTATATGGAAAACGGTAAAATGCAATACATACATATGCTCAGATAAACATGTACAAATGAATAAACTTTAAAGCATAAAGATAAACACCCAATAAAATAAAACAACAAAAGCTAGGAGCGACTCTGGGATGGATAAGCATTTGGTCAATATTTCTCCAGTGAAGTCACCGGCTGAAACAATCGGCTGAACAAATCATTAATAGAAAATCAATGAAGTCGTCGTCGAACGTTTTTTATCCCATCGGAAGAGAAAGGTAAACATCGAGTAAACCTGAGAAGGGTGAAATCTAGGTCAAACGACCGAGAGATACGTGTAAGGGAGTCGATTATGCAAGGGGAATGTATTAGCACCCCTCACGTCTATGGTACTCCATGGGATCCACTCTCATTGTTATAATCAAAGGGTGTGTTCTAATTGAAAGCTTATGAGCTAAGAGGGAATGAATGCAAAAGAAAACATGTGGAAAAGAAGAAATATTTACAAAGTTTTGCTCGCCTGGGCCCCACAACCAAATTCCTACGTATCCCTTTTAAGGAATCAGAGTGTCGTAGTTCGGCTCAAAAGTTTCCATTTATTTTGTGTTTTATGAACAATATTAATTGCGCTTCCTACCGCAGCTCGACCTTTGGAGACTCACGTGTTGGCATAGGAATGAATTAACATGTTCTACCTGAAAAGGTATTTTCAAAATAAAAATGCCCAAAGGAAGATAATTCTACATTCATGCTCTAGCAAGAAGACATGGTTCTACCCGACCCTTAGGGATTTACGCATCGTATTGTGCAGAGTAGAAATAACACATCTTTTTGAGAATTTCAAAGAAAGACCCAAATGCGGAAAAAGTTTGAATTGGTTGATGTTTTTTACCTTGAAAAAGGATTTAAGAGATATTAGATGTTTTATGCATTTGCCAAGAAAAGGTTTTAGTCTTAATAATGCAAAAGGAAAATAAAATGTATAAGGGAAACTATCTAGCTCTATCCCTAACGTTATCATATAATGATTGACCCCTAGGTTGGGGTTTGAAAAGGAAATATCTACCTATGTTAGCATGCATGGATTATGATCCTAATGTATGACTGAAATAATTAAATCCTAAGGGAGCATACAAAGGTGACAACCTAATGAAAAGCACAAATACAAGTGCAATCAAACAAAGTTGAGCCGAAGCCAAAACAAAAACGAGTGCGAGCTAATAGCAAACAAAGAGTCCAATGGATCTCAAAGTGGGAGTAAGGAACTTTTTCCACTTGATTTGCTCGAACATCAATATCTAGTAACAACCCGAAGCATCAATGTCGAGCAACTTGAGCTAACATCGTTGAAATGAATGACAAAGTGTGGGGATATTTATGGTCCCATTTCCACTTTATTTGATTCAACAGACAAGAATAGGCACGGTCAAAAGCATCAACGTGTAACATGAGCTAAGAACGACAAGGACTAGAATGTGTGGGGTCAATTGCGGACCCTTTGTTCCACTTATTTGAATCGATAGCAAGCACAAAATAAAATGGAAATGGGAGGGGAATGGTATTTTCCTTCATCAAGGTCTTTTGCACACAAGCAAACACAAACATGGCCTCTTTTTGAGGACCTTGCTCAAACACAAACATCGCCTACTTTGAGGACTTTAAGCAGATTTCCCACCTAAAGTAGGTACTCCCAGTCATGCATCTTTATTCCTACTTATCATGGAAAAGAAAGCAGTAAATGATGCGGAAATTTAAACTAGAAACAAAATAATACCAAACGAACAAGAGTTCGTAACAAGCAAGCAAAAGCAGAGGAACACGGAAAACTTTGAGCAAGCTAGCATCAACAATACAATAGTCAGAATCAATATTCAATATAAGAATCAAATGTAGAAATTTGAAAATAAATCACAAGCGATGAGTGCGTCGTGTCAAGCTAACATCCTGCACAAAACAATGTTACACAAGTAAAGAATAATCCGAACAAATATGTCATGCGATGAGTCGCCTTTTGAAACTTGCATAAGGTCACAAGATGAGTTAGAAAAGAACAAGGAAAATTAATTATAATAAAATAATCAACATCACAACTCAAAATGACATATTATCATGAATGAAGCAAAGTCAAACAAGCAATAGAATCACAAAACTAATTCCGGGGCAGCAAGTACATCATCTCATGAATCACATAAAATATCGGTTTAAAATCGTCATAACTAAATGCACATGTCCCACAAATACCAAGGCAAGTATAATCATGCATGAGTCAACAATTAGATTGCACTTGAAGCTCAATTTACAAAACCGGGCAGCATGGTATCGATTCATGTAACCACTCGAATAATCGCGTTAAAATCGAGCAAACTCAAATTTAATGGTCAACAATTGAACAATTAAGCACAAACATGCATTATATGAATATCAAATCACAAGGTACATGTTAAAAGGAAAATCGAACAACATTGTTTCCATTCACAAAATACACAAAAAGTTGTTTCAAATTCAACTGAAATCGATACCAATGCTCCTCAATCATCCAATTAAAGCCAAATACGCATTAAGCATGAATTAAATCTCAATCCAAGTGAATTTTCACAAATCGTACAGCACTACCTGATGCGGTGTTTTCGCAAGTATACGAATCACGTCAGAGTAATATAAAAGATTGTCGAACCACATAAACCAACAGTTAAATCTATCATTACTGATTGTTACGATGTTTATCTAAGGCAAATCAAATAAGTATTTTTGAGTACAAAGGAAAGAAATAATGAAAAAAATATATTCAGATAAAATGTAGGCTTGAATGTAATTCACATCAGTCAGACAGTACTCAAATTGTTTCTACATAGAACTACTTATGGGGCAACATTTTCTACTTTGAGCAGAATCAATTTAACAAGAACAATCACTTTCGCGTATTCAGAACCGATTTTAATCTCTAATTAATGCCTTCCAATGTCACTTATGAAAGGTGTTTGTCGCATTAAATAAGTAAACCTATTTTTAAGAAATTAAACTCTCGACTTAGTTGAAAAGTGATTTTGATTGGAAAGTCTAACTTAAAAGAATTTATGGCTTTCGCTCAAGGAACCAGATCTTAAACCTATAAACTGCGCCCTATCGTAAATAGTTTTAGAATCACTTTCTATAAATATTAGACTCCCTAATTAATTAACTAAGTGTTTTCATGGTATTTGTTAATTAAAAATAAACTGATTTTAGTCTTTAGTGTCGGACGGCTTTCGATCTTACCCGACGTTTTCACTGCGTCATTTTCGTGGAGGCAGATTAAAATAAGTTCAGAAAAATTCCTTTTAAATTAAAATAGCCTAAAAAAATAATCCTAAAAAGATAACATGTATAGCACTGTCTTTTGATGATCCTCACATCCCAGCACTAATAAATTAGCTGGACATGTTTAATAAACGTAAATGGTTTTAAGTGCGAAAGTAAACATAAGACGGAGAGAAGTAAATGCAAGGTAAATAAACAAGTAGACAAGGATAAAACCGGAAATTAAATAAAGTAAGTTAAGTGCAAGAAAATAAACGAAATAAAACAAATGCGAAGTAAATAAAGGTAATGAGAAAACTGAATAAAACCTGCTCCAAATCAGAGACTTTAAATCTGATACAACTGGAAAGTAAATTTTGCTTGAAAGTAAAATGGAGGCAAGAGTAAATCCATATCTACTATTATCCAACTCGATTACAACCACGGTGCAATAATCCATCGATGTGACGAAATATCGCTTTTACAGAGTAAGGTTCTGCTTAATGTTGCAACTAAGAGTGGATGCTCGAAATGAGACAATCTAAGGCCTACTTATAGGAAGCGAAAACCTTGGGAAGTACAAAACTACCCTTCCTTCACCAATGGAGTTGGTTTCAACCTCCTGGAAAAAAAGGGTGATCGGTGATAAGTGCAAATTGTATCTATTTTTGTACATACTTTTTGTTGCACTTATCGACTTTTTGTTTGTAATTTTGTTGAATAATCCCGACTTTAATGTAAATACGTTTAGTTTATGTTTATTTGTGTTTTTGTGTACATAGTGTACCATTTTGCAGGTATTTTTTGCATTTTGGAGAATTGAGGAATAAGATGTCAATGGAACGGCTTCAGATGTGTGTTTTTGGAATAAAAGATCACTTTTGGGACTTGCTGTCTAGAAGATCCCGTTTAGCGCGCAAGAGGCCGCTAAGTGCGAGTGGCGCTCAGCGCATTTTGTAGTGCGCTGCTTGCATTTTATTGTTTTGGAATAACCAAAATTTGAATCCCTCTTAGCACAATTTAGGTCAGTTTAGTATGTAAATAACGCGCAACCCGCTTAGCGCGCTGAGGCCGCTTAGTGCACGCTGCTGAGATTTGTTTTACATTTTCACTTTCAGTCACTTTTTAGGTTATGTTCTTGAGGAAGTTTTTGCTCCCAACTCCATCAACCTCATTTCTATAGTGGATTAGCTTAGATAACAACTATGGAGCTTGCATATGGATGATTCAGGGTGGATTACTCTTCGATCGACACTAACAAACCAATAGATATGTGGTTCATTTCTCTTCATATTTGTGTAATCTCTATTGGTTGGTTTTGTATGTATATTTTCTTTGAAATCATGTATATTTTCCTCCCTTGGGGTTATATAAAACTTGCTTTATGGATCTTTATTGATTGTTGTCCTAAATTTTTGCTATGAGCTACGGATTTGAGTTTTTATAGACATATAGTGCTTAAGTTCTTATCTAGGATGATTAATCTGTTAGTTTCTGAACTCTAGAGATAGAGTTAGAGCTGACAATCTACTTGGGTATCGGAGCTTAAAGCCTTTGTCTTGTTTTTGTCATTCTGAGAGATAGTCGACACAGACGAGCACGGTTGAATTTTGTGTTGTCGAGGTGGTTGAGAGATCGCTACCGAGGTGATGCAGTAGGCCTCTCAATTAGGTTAGAAATGATTTAGGTTGTAAGTGATACGTAGTGACATTGATGAGTAATGTTAGGTTGAGTGTAACAGGATGATAGGTTTAAGTCAGTGAGAAGTAGTATATATGCATACCTGATAGGTTCTTCCTTAGTTTTTCCTATTATATATTCATTTTCTATTAATAATATTTTCTTTACAAAACCCATTCAACCCCTAAACTTATTAACAATAATTTATCGAACGGAGAATCAATAACCAATCTCTGTGGACACGATATAATATAACCTAAATATCACCCGGTAAAAATAGTAATTTACTTTTTGCTTGCCGCTCTACAACAGAAACAGCGGGCCCCATATAGGGATGGTGGGCCCCATCTTTCGATCGTCGGGTAGTGGGTTGGATTCAGAAACTTCCAATATTATTTCACCATTTTCAAAGATGGTGACCTCCATATAGGGGATGCCGGGCACCATGTTTGGTTGGAGGATGCCAAGAGTCCAGTTTCCATGATGTAGATATTTGTGTTAGCTTTCTAACGCTTTGAATGGGGCGTTATTCTGACTTACGAGTCAAAAGTTATGGCCAAAATCATCGAACAACACCACAAGGGAAAAACAACATCTTTTATTGCACTAAGATTGCGATCGACTATAATCCTATCATGTGATTTTCCCTTGTCTTTCTTGGACTTTTCCTTCTCTTTTCTCATTTTTGGATTTCTCCATAGCGAACACCACCTTCAACACCTTGTGTGCAAATTGGTCCATTTCTTCTATTTTTTTGCCTATTTTGCTTTGTTTATTTGCAGAATGCTCTCAAATTTCTAAAAAAATGAAAACAAGCAAAACACAAGCATAATAGGGAAAATGTAAACTAAAACGACGGTAACACATGCACAAATAGATTCAAATAAATAGTGTAATTCCATGCTATCAAACTCTCACACACTTAAACATTTACTTGTCTTGAAGCAAAATATTATGAGCACAGAAAGCAACACAGAAGTATTCAATTTAGGATAAAAGAATTTAAGTTCGATCAAGGTCGTGTTGATAGGTACTGATTAATGAACCAAGGATATTCTGGTAACACTTTCCGTAATTGCGGTCATAAGTTTCCTTCATATACAAACAAATCCATATCATTCTACTTGTTGTACCCCAAAATTTTCCCTCTCATTTCACTCAAAGACATTCCTCTAGAGGTCCTCAATTGCTCAAGGTTGACTAAGGGTTGACTAGACAGATCCTCCTCATGAGGCGACAAGGCTCAAACTAGGGTTTCAATTTCAAGCAAGATGGTTGAGTTCCAAGGGTCCCAAATGATCTCCATTTACCTAATATGTCCTTAACACCATCCATTCCAGGTTTCATGCCTAGCACAACAAGTTTGCTCAGTCAACTGCTCAAATGCCTGAAAATCAACTATACTAGGGAAAAAGTCAATTGTGGCCCAAATACAGTCAAACTTCAAGATTTTTGGTCAACCTAAATGTTTTGAAGTATTATCCATTATTTGATCAAGGGTTTATCATGATTCCTCAAGAAATGCTCCCAACTCATCAAAAGTCAAAAATGGCAATTTAGGGTTTCTATAGGAAAAGTCAACCAAACTTTGTCCAGGCATAACTTTCTCATACTTTATTAGAAAATTTCCAACCAAGGCTCATTTTGAACATAATCCAATTCCCTAAAGCTCCTCTTCATCCCTCAAGGTCAAGAAATTCCTCAATCAAAAGATACAAGTTCATACATTATAGGTCATTTCAAAAAGTCAACAAAAACACCTTTTGGGTCAAAGCTCCTTACATGAACATGGAAGATCCAATTGAGATGAGACAAAAAGGGTTGTTTAGAGGACATCCTAAGCTTTCTAAAAAGTCCAATAACACCCTCTTAGGGTTAAAATTGACAGAGATATGCATTGTCAAAGTTGGCCATTTTTGGAAATTTGCATAAAGTCAACAATGTCCAAATTTGCATTTTTTTCCAAATAGGCCTAACTTTTTATACTTGAAACACATTCCTAGCCTGGTCCACGACCCAAACACCTTTCCATGCATCATTCGCTTTATTTATTTAATTTATTTTGATTTTAATCCTTTAAAAATCAAATTAAATCAAATAAATGATATAAAAATAATGAAGATTTGTTTTGATTTGATTTTGCATAGAATTTCAATCCAAATATGTTGTATGACACCAAGAAAAATCGTGCAAGGCCATGAAAGGGAGTAAATATTCAAAATAGGAATGTTTAGAAGCAAAGTAAAAGTCATTGATTCCATTTGATTTAGGCCACATTTGTTGACCTAATATGATTCACTATATATGCTCAAAAAGATGCCAAGCCAAGGACACGCGCAGCTACATAAAAACAGCACCTTAAAAGTTTCAAAAGCTTTCCAAATAAGTGCAATCTGTTTCGCACGATTCAGCGAGTCCTCCCCAGATCTAAACACTCTATCAGCCTCCTGGAGATCTTAGGAGTCCATTCCTATCATCCTCAAAGCTCACAACATCCCAAATCATCACGATCAAGTACCACCGGTTAACAAGGTTTGACGAAATTAAAACTATAAATTTATGAATTGTTGATGGTTTTAATGATTTGATTTGCATTCAGGGCATCAGTTAGGGCAGGCTGGACGTTTCCTATGAGAGCTTCGAGGCTTAAGTCATGTGATGCCATTGTTAGGGCATTACGAACTGAAGCTTGTGAAACTCCTAATTTAGGGACCTTCAGACCAAACTAACCCCATATTTGGATTCCTGGGAAAATTTCAAGGGGAATAGGGTCCTTTGTGCATTTTAATCCTCACATTTTTGCAGGTTTGAAGATTTGTCTGGTCGGAGAAGACGATCGAAGTGCAGCTCTGGCATTGTTGACTTCGCTGACCTAGGAGAAGATCATGCGTGTTAATACCATGCAATTTGATTGGTTCATTTGATTTGCTGACGCACGCATTTTTAATGACCTGGAATTCACCTTTGTTTCACATATAATATTATTAGGTTATCATAATTATGAGTGAATTGGCAGCGCAGTTGGCAAGGCAATAAAGCATATGAGAGAAGGGACCTGGGTTCGAATCCCAGGTCCAGCGTTCTTGCATTTTTTCCTATTGTATTTCAGGAGGATTCCCTGTGGTGCATGGCCAAATACGCATCATACATCTCCAGATCCCGGCCATTGGATCTTAATGAATCCAGATCCAGTGCTCCTGGAGCGCTTCCCCGGGATGGATCTCCAACAATCAAGAACACTGGATCTGGCAGGCATTGGGCTTATGCATCTGGGCCCAACATAAATTACAGTGCCACACCCCCCGGCTGCTTCCTACTATCAGGCCCATTTCATTTATTTTAATTTACTTTATTTTATTTTTAATTAGTTTATGTTTGTTTTTATTCATTCTTTTTTATCATAAAATCAAAAAATCATCACAAAAAATTAGGACTTAGTTTTTTCTTAATAAATTAATTTTTGCAAATTAATTAATTTAATTAACTTTAAATTATTTTTTTAAAATTAAAATTAATTAGAGAAATTAGGTTAAATTTCAAACCTTTTCATAAAAATCCCAAAAAATATTTTAATGTTCAAATTAGTTTTTTAGGGTTTTGCACTTTTTTTAATTTAAATTCTCGCGCTTAATTATTTTTGCCGTATAATTTATTTTTCATTATTAATGTAATTGCTTCGAGATTGTAATAGTTTTAATTAGGTTATTTACTGTCGTTCCCTACTCACTGTTTAATCCCCAAAGTTTTTGGTCATGTAATCCCCATTCCCCGAAGCCATTTAATAATTATATATACTTTTCCGCTTTTACTTTCTGCAAATATATAAACTGTTTAGATGTATGCGTAGGATTGTATGCAAAAGATCAATAATTTGAAACAGTAGAAAACCATAACCGTGCAAAGATAAATAACTGAAAAACAATCACACGTGCATGCGCACCCCTAGGGTATCACCACTTCGGTTGCCTTAGGTAAACGGTCATGAAGTATAGGGAGTTTTACTGGCTTCCCTATGGTCCCAAAAGATAAAAAATGACCCATTCTAATGTTGCCTCGAAAATATCTTTAGAGCTCTAGGGTAACTACTAAGGTTTCCTAACCATTGCTTTAGTGATCGTAATTGTCCCTTCGAATGTCCCTCAAAAATCTAACGACTAGGGTTACCTACTCATTAATAGTATAATAACACGGTCTAAAGGATAGGAGGAAAAGAACGCCTTTTTACGAGTAGGTAGACAGTTGTTAGGTACTTGCTAAAATAATCCTTTTACACCATACACTTTCAAACATACTTTTCAAACAAAGTTTTCAAAAACACTTTATCACACTCTTGAGGACCGATAGAAGAGTTACCATAAAGTGAGTTACTGCACTAAGGCATTTTCAAAGCTTTTCAAACACATAAACACGAAAGCAATTTTAGAAATGAGCAAGTACCTAAGAGCCCATGGAAAACCATGGATGGAAAGGGTGTTACCACCTTCCCTTTCCATAATCTACCCCCCGTACTCAGAAATCTCGAAAAAAGGTCTTTTTCTGTTCTTTTCACCCTTTCCTTTTGGGATAAAAGAAAAGTCGGTGTCGACTCTTATTTACCGCGACATTTGTGAACAAATAACGCAAACCAGTATTAACAGTCGGTTCTGCCACTGTATCACAGAACTGGCGACTCTACTGGGGAGGATAATAAAGAGTGGGGTTTACCTTAGGATCTAGGTAATTTTAATTGCTTCTTTGGCTTGTCTTGTTTGATTTACTTTTAAGGGTATCTGTTTGGGTTGTTTGGATCCTAAACCCGGATAGGGGAATTCCTTTTAGGTAAGTAGCAATAACCTGTGAGGGAGCTGTGCGGGGTATACCGACACGGTTGAACTAGTATCTACATTGATGTGATACTTTGGTGTGTACCGATAGCCCTTGAGTAATCAATGGGAATAGGAGCCACTGTGTGGTATCATAAAGCGTCAACTGACCTTAGCAGCTTAATTGACCAACTTGGCTTTTTAGGACGTAGTGAGATAGTCGTCTTTGGTGTAAACCTAAAGTCGGTTGATACTCGATGCTACACTCATTGAGGTTTAACTCTTGAGTTTTATTTGGTGGCAAGTCAATTGTCTATCGGAACGAAATTTGGGGGAAAGATCGGTGATATTGAGATCCCTTAGAACCCGGTTACTATATTTAGGACAGGTTGAACTAACCCAACTTCAAGAGGGTATTACCTTAAAACCCATGCAAGCCTTAAACCTAAGGTCTTTGTGTGATTTGCTTGTGTTTGCTATATCTGCTATATCTGAGCATAATCATGACATCATAACATAGCATATCATACTAATCATTTCAAGGATTCTTAGGGTTTATTTTTGTCTTGTTTTTTAGGACATGGCCCTCGCCCGCAGATTCACTATCCAAGTCAGTCTGGTAAAGGTACCTCCTCAGCTTAAGGAGTTAGTATCAAGGGTTCCTGAAAGCTCTCCCTTCACTGAAAGACATGGTCGACTTCTCAGCTTGGTCACCTCAAACCCTGATGAAGAAATGTTAAAAGTGCTCTTTCAATTCTTTGACCCTTTACATCACTACTTCACTTTTCTGGATTACCAGTTATTGCCTACTATGGAGGAGTTTTCTCTATTACTGGGGGTTCCTATCCTTAACAAGGTGCCTTTCAATGGTATGGAAAAGACCCTAAACCTGAAGATATTGCTAAAGCTCTATCCTTACAACGGTCTGACGTAGTAGCAAATTGGGAAACCAAGAGAGGTGTCAAGGGTTTTTTGGCTAAGTTCTTGTTTGAGAAAGCTCATCATTATTGGGATACCCTGGACTTACAAGATTTTGAAGAGGTGTTAACCCTTTTCATCTATGGTTGGTATTGTTTCCTAATCCGGACCAGCTCATAGACGTGAATGCGGCTAAGGTTTTCCTTTCAAGCAATCTGATACCTACTCTGCTTGGAGATATCCTACATTCTCTACATACTCGCACTATAAAGAAAAGAGGGACCCTTCTGTGTTGCACTCCTCTTTTGGCTAGGTCGTTTATTTTGCACCTACCCTGATCCATCTTGAACAATGAATAGGGTTTGAGATGGTCTCATAGTTTAATGACTCTTACACATTCAGGTATTCATTGGTGTCCTCGATCCTTGGAGAATGTTACCATCATTGATCGATGTAGAGAATTCCCTAATGTCCCTCTCTTAGGCATTAGAGGAGGAATGACTTACAATCTTTGTTTGGCACTGCGACAGTTTGGATATGCAAGAAGGGATGGTCTTCATGACACACTTATCCAAGGAATCACCTTCGACTATGAGAATGATGCCCAGGGTTACCGTAAAAGGTTTATGCAAGCTTGGCGCATGGTACACAGAGTTGATAGCAAGACACTAGGGCACAAGAACTCCATCCCTCTTAAGACTTATCTCAAATGGGTACGAGCCTGTGCTCAAAGTCTTATGATGCCTTACCCCGCCATCCTACCTATGATTATGGAACCGGTTGCTGAAGGAGACACTCCTTATCTTGTTCTTCATCCTAACATGCCAACTGGTCATGAAGAGTTACAAAAATCCTAGGTTCAACTTAAGGAGGAGCGGGATACGTTTGAAGTTCAATTCTACGCCAGTGAGAAGAAAGTCCTAGAACTCACTAGGCTACTTCATGAAGAGAGGAATATAAACGCCTACATTGCACCAAAGAGGATGCGCTTATGGGAAACCTCATTTTCTTTTTGCTTTAAATTTTATTTTGGTTTGATTGTAAGCCTAAAGGGCAGTCTTTGTAACAATTCGAACTTATTAATACAATTAACGTGTGTTTCTTTTGTTTAAGCAAATTTGAGTCTTTAAGAATCCTTGAAATCATTGCATACGCATATCATCCATGACATTGCATAAACAAGTTTCAAAGTAGGATTCTCATCTTCTTCGCTGTTTATTTCAACAATAATGGCTTCTGAACAAAGTATCAAGGATCTCCAGGCACAAAATGCCCAATTTTAGTAAATTTTCGTAGCTTTGGCTAAAGGGCAGGAAGATCTGAAGGCCCTTACTCTGAAAGATATAAAGAAGAAGGCAAAGAAGACCGCTGGTGTGGTAAACCTGGGAAGAATATTCAAAGGACCGTTGAAGCAAATCGTAGATTTGACCTCTTCATCTAAAGAAAGAGAGAATCAAGAGGGTGAGACAAGGGAGGAAGACCCTAGTCCATAGGAATCTGATAATGACACTGATTACAATGAAGAACAGTATCCTCCGGATGATGAAAGGTACAAACAATTAGAGGATCTTCTGAATGCAATGGAGATCCAAAGAGTACCAGGGCTGGATTTTGAAGAGCTGGGTTTGGTATCTAGGGATGTCATCCCACAAAAGTTCAAGGTTTAGGTATTTGCAAAGTATGATGGGGTTTCTTGTCCCGAGCTTCATCTCTGTACTTATGTGAGGAAGATTCATCCTCACACTACTGATAGGAACTTTTCGATCCATTTCTTTCAAGACAGTCTGTCCAGGACTCAGCTTGAGTGGTTCTATCAGCTGGAGGGAATCAATGTCCGCAACTTGGAAGATCTGGCTGCTGCTTTTTATAAGCAGCATCAATATAATGCTGACCTTTCTCCTACCCGTACTCAACTCCGGAGTATGTCTATGGGTACAAGCGAAGGTTTTAATGACTAAGCTCAGAAGTGGAGAGATTTGGCAGGGAGAGTCTAACCCCTTTTGTCTGATAGGGAGTTGGTGGACATGTTTCTTAGTACGCTCTCTGGTCCGTTCTTTAATCACTTGATTGGTTGTTCCTCAGCTGCTTTTGTTGAGCTGATATTGACTGGAGAAAGGGTAGAAGCTGGGATCCGAAGTGGCAAGATCCAGAAAGACACCTCTTCAAGTACAGTGAAAAATCCATTCATGGGTAAGAAGGAGGTCAATGCTATTTACAATCTAAGAAGTCAGAATAGAACCGAGCACCATCCAACGGTAGGGGCTGTGATGATACCTAGGTCTGTGGCAACTCAACAACGAAACAATCAGCCAAGGGTAGAAAGACCTCAAAGGAAGTTCACCCGGGTCATATGACGTTGTTTGAGGTTTTACCCCATCTGTTAAAATATAATTTGGCAACCTTGAGGGAGGCTCCCAAGAATCCCAACACCACATCTCCTTGTTACAATCCAAACGCTCAGTGTGCTTACCATTCTGAGAGTTCAGGCCACGACACAAACGACTGTTGGGCTCTGAAGAATAAGATACATGATCTTATCGAAGCAAAGGAGATTGAGTTTGATGCTCCTGAGATGCCTAATGTCATAACTGCTCCCATGCCCAAGCACAACCGTGGTGTTAATGTCGTTGATACTGATCTATTTGTTACTTCTGTTGATGAAGTTTCTACTCCTCTCATGACCGTCACGAATGTTTCCACATGTGTTTATCTATGCCTTCTGGTTGTTATTTGCTGAAAGTAGGTGTTTAACGCCTGATGGATAACAAATATATTTTGTTCGAAAAGACTCTGGTTCCAACTGTTCTACGTGAAGATGTTGCTATCATAACCATTTCCACCAATCCTTCCAAGGTATCCTCTGAAAGACCTGTTAGGATTACATCTGCTCTAAGAATTCATCCATTAATAATCACTTTTCCTGGCCCTGTACCATACTCCTTGGACAAAGTTGTTACTTGGAATTATGGTGTTGATGTTTACTACCATGGCGTCAAGAAGGATTTGTTAACCATTAAAGACGAAAAAATTGAAGAGGCTGATCCCAATATCACTAACATTGTCGGGACTAGCAAAATTACTCGAAGTGGAAGGGTTTTCTCTCCTGAGATCTCCCCGAAGACTGTTGATAAGCCTGTTGTTATTCCATCTATTATTCCGGATAGTACTCCTGCTATAACTCCCATCCTTACTCCAGTTGTTACCCCTGCCGATGAGTCATTTGGGAGTCGGGCAAAGAAGTTATAGGTGAGCCTGCACGGACGAAGGTACCTAGAGAAGTTATTTTGGAATCCTCTAAATAAGAAATGGAGGAGATTTTAAAGATAATCAAGAAGAGCGACTATAATATGGTCGAACAGTTGGGGCAGACCCCTTCGAAGATATCAATGTTGGCTCTGCTATTGTGTTCCGAGGCTCGTGCAAAGGCTTTGGTTACATTTCTCAAGACTGTGCATGTGCCGCAAGAAACTTACGCTGACCAATTCGAGGACTGTGTGGCCAATCTGACTGTTGATAATGGGTTGGGTTTTTCTGATATTGATTTGACACCCAAGGGGAGAAAGCATAATGATGCTCTGGATGTATCGATCAAATGCAGGGGCACTATTATGGCCCATGTGCTAGTGGACACTGGATCGTCACTGAATGCTCTTCCCAAGAAGGCTCTTGATAGGCTAGATTGTGAAGGTTTGACCTTAAAGCTCAGTAACATTGTGGTTAGGGCTTTCGATAGTTCAAAAAGAATGGTGCACGGGGAGGTGGAAATCCCTGTCAAAGTGGGTTTCCAGACCTTTGAATCCACCTACTACGTGATGGATATCAGGCCATCTTATTCTTGTTTGTTGGGTCGTCCTTGGATCCATGAGGTTGGAGTCATTACTTCTACGCTGCACCAAATGCTGAAGTATCCAGTGAAGGGAAAGATTGTCACCGTGCATGGTGAAGAGGAGTACATGGTAAGCCATTTGAACTCTTTCAAGTATGTGGAAATGGACGGTGAGTTCATAGAGACCCCTTGTCAAAATTTTGAAGAGGTTCCCTAGACTATGGCATCAACCGAGACTATTACCATTGTGCCAAAGATCACCAGACCTCCTTTGAAGATGGCTTCTCTCAAGAACGCCAGAGCAGTATTTGAAGAAGGTGGGTGTACTATTTGGGGACAACTCCCTGATTTTCCTTATAAAATTGACAAATTTGGTTTGGGCTTTACTTCAGGAGCCCAAAGAGTTGTTCGACGTGCTCGGGCTGGAGGACCTCCCCTACGCATTAGAAATCATGGGGTCAATGCTATAGAAGACAATGATGAGGATTCTGACATTGACAGCTGGATCTACCCTACTACCAACGGTGGACCTAGTAACTGGACGACCAAAGATTTTGTGCCGATTACTTTTGTTCAGCAATAATTGTCTTTCTTGTTTTTTGGATTTGTAATAAACAATATAAACTCTATGGCCTTGTGTCTTACCCGAGGCACCATGGTCAATTTGTGAGGGTTATTATATGTCATTATCATATGTCATCAATAAAACATTGGACGTTTTTGCATACAAATTTTGCGCTCTCTATTTTTCTTTTCTGCTTTTTACTTTATCAATACAGCTATGCTCTTACACACACTCACATATCAAACTACATATCCATATCCACTCTGGATCCCATTGGTAACAGTTATGCTATTTCCAGTTATAACTTCGAAAATCCGATCAACTGAGCCGAGGAAGAAGGTCAGGAAGATTGTGAGGTACCTGGAGAACTTGCTAGACTGTTACAGCAGGAAGAGAGGGCTATACAACCTCATGAAGAGCCAGTTGAGATAATAAACTTGGGCACAAAGGTAGATATAAAAGAAGTCAAGATCAATGAAAATCTGGAGCTTAATGTCAAACGGTGGTTGATACAAATGTTGCATGACTATGTCAAGATCTTTGCCTGGTCACATGAAGACATGCCAGGACTGGATACAGATATTGTGGTTCACCGACTGTCAACTAAAGAAGATTGCCCTCCGGTAAAGCAGAAGGTCTGTCGCATGTGCCTTGAAATGTCAGAGAAGATCAAAGCAGAGGTTATGAAGCAGTTCAACGCTGGGTTCCTAGTTGTCACCTCTTATCCCTAATGGGTACCCAACGTAGTGCCTGTGCCTAAAAAATACGGTAAGGTATGGATGTGTGTGGACTACAGAGATCTGAACAGGGCAAGCCCGAAATATGACATTCCGCTCCCCCATATTGACGTCTTGGTTGAAAACACCGTGCAACATAAGATCTTTTCCTTCATGGATGGTTTCTATGGTTATAATCAGATCAAGATGGCACCCAAAGATATGGAGAAGACGACCTTCGTCACTCAATGGGGCACTTTATGCTATAAAGGGATGCCGTTTGGATTAAAGAACGTTAGGGAAACCTATCAGCGAGCCATGGTCGGCTTGTTTCATTACATGATTCACCATGAAATAGAGGTATATGTGGATGACATGATAGCCAGGTCTCAAACCGAGGAAGAGCACCTTGATCATTTACAAAAGTTATTTGATAGGTTGAAGATGTACAAGATGAGGTTGAATCCGAACAAATGCACCTTCGGGGTAAGGTCTGGTAAACTGCTAGGTTTCATTGTCAGTGACAAGGGCATTCAGGTGGGCCCTGCAAAAGTAAAGGCTATACAAGAGATACCGGCTCCTCGCACTGAGAAGGAGGTTAGAGGCTTTTTTGGGATGCCTAAACTACATTGCCAGGTTCATTTCCCATTTAACTGCTACTTGTGAGCCAATCTTCAAGCTCCTAAAGAAATATCAAGTAGTAAAATTTAATGATGAATTCCAAACTGCTTTTGAAAGAATCAAGGAATACCTTCAAGAACCACCAATTATGATACCTCCGATTGAAGGAATACCTTTGATAATGTACTTAACACTGTTAGATAATTCAATGGGGTGTGTGCTGGGGCAGGATGACGAGTCTGGTCGAAAAGAGCATGCAATATACTACCTTAGCAAAAAGTTTACTGACTTTGAGACAAGATACTCACTGCTCGAGAAAACTTGTTGCACTTTGGCATGGGCTGCTCGCCGACTAAGACAGTATATGTTGACCCATACTACTTTACTGATATCTAAGATGGATCTGATCAAGTACATCTTCGAGAATCCCGCTCTCTCCAGAAGAATAGCAAGATGGTAGATGATCTTAACCGAATACGATATTTAATACACGACCCAAAAGGAAATCAAGGGAAGTGTATGAGCTGATCATTTGGCTCATCAGGCCATGGATGACTACCAGTCCATGAATTTTGAGTTCCCGGACGAGAATATTATGCTAGTAATGACTATGAAGAACCTGGACTGGATGAAGGACCTAAAGAAGGATCCTGATAGACTATGGTTTTTGACGGAGCTTCGAACGCACTCAGGAATGGCATTGGTGTTGTAATCATATCCCCGAGGGCTGTCATACTCCTTTCACTGCCTGACTATGCTTCAACTGTACCAACAACATGGCGGAGTATGAAGCATGCATCATGGGTCTCAAAGTTGCTATTGACCTGAGAATCAAATTCTTGAGCGTTTTCGGGGATTCAGCCTTGGTGATAAGTCAGATCAAATGAGAGTGGGATACGAAGCACCCGAATCTCATCCCGTACATAGAGCACGTGCTGACATTGCTTACACACTTTGAGGAGGTAACCTTTGAACATTTTCCACGAGAATAGAATCTGTTAGCGGGCGCGCTAGCCACCATGTCCTCTATGTTCAAGGTTAAGTGGGACAACGAGGCTCCTCGGATCACTATTGAGAGATTGGATGAACCAGCATACTGCTACGAGATCGACATGGAAGGAGTAGCAGAAAAATCTTGGTTCTATGAGGTGAAGAGATATCTCGAGGCTCAAGAGTATCCTGAGGGGGCATCTGTCAATGATAAGAAGTTTCTGAGAAGGTTCTCCGTGAAATTCTTCATCAGTAATGGAATTCTCTACAAGCGCAACCATGACACTACTCTACTTCGGTGCATAGACAAGAACGAAGCAGAGAGGATTATGACAGATTTACACGAAGGTACCTTCGGAACCCATTCGAGTGGACATACCATGGCTAAAAAGATCCTACGGGCAGGAAATTATTGGTCCACTATGGAAGCATACTGCTATCAGCATTCCCGAACTTGTCACAAATTCCAGGTCTATGCTGATAAGGTGCATGTACCTCCGGTTCCTTTGAACATCTTGACGGATCCTTGGCCCTTTGCAATGTGGGGAATTGACATGATTGGAGAGATTAAACCTACCGCTTCCAATGGGTATCGCTTCATCCTGGTTGCCATTGATTATTTCATGAAGTGGGTTGAAGCTGCCTCTTTTGCTACTGTTACCAAAAATGTTGTGGCGCGGTTTATCAATCATAACCTGATATGTCGGTACGGTGTGACAGAGAGGATCATCACTGATAATGGTACAAATATCAACAACACGATGATCACCAAACTTTGTAAATAGTTCAAGATCCAGCGCAATAATTCTTCCCCTTACCGGTCGAATATGAATGGCGTTGTGGAGGCTGTTAACAAGAACATCAAGAAGATTATACAGAAGATGACAGTGACATACAAAGACTGGCATGAGATGTTACCATTTTCTCTTCATGGTTATCGCGCCTCAGCACGAACATCGACAGGGGAAACACCATGTTCTCTGGTATATGGCATGGAGGTTATCCTGTCTATCGAGGTCCAGATCCCTTCTCTGAGAATCATGAAGGATGTGGGTGTGATACGGTGGGAGAACTGACTTGGGTGTTTTGCGTTTGATCGCAAATATTGCGGTTAGCAAGAGTCGCCACCGACTTTTCTTTTATCCAAAAGGAAAGGTGAAAAAGCACAGGAAATACCTTTGAGATTATTTCTTGGGTTCGGGGGTAGATTATAAAAAGGGAAGGTATTAGCACCCTTTTATCCATGGTTTTCCATGGGCTCTTAGTTACTTTCTAGATCACTTGCTTTTGTTTGAAATTATGCTTTGTTTGGTTTTTGAAAGTATTTTGTAAAGAGGCCATTGTTTAGGCAATCTTTGTAATGATTCTCGTTCGTAAGAATGTATATAAATATGTTGATCTTTTGAAAATGTTTTCAATTTTGTAAGATGTTTGAAAGTGTAGGTGTTTGTTTTGAAAATAGCAAGGATGTTTGTTTGGAAAGGGAGCAAGAAATTAGGAGCATTCTACCTACTAAAAAGTCTTTCTTGTTCATTTTCTTTTCCTTTGACATTGTTGTCTTGCCATTTATTTGGTAAACAACCCTATCTTTGGATGTAAACGGGACGGGCGCGGGTCATCGTATAACTATGATTAGCATTATTGCAAGGTATCTTAGCATTTCTCTTGAGGGACTAAGATAATTTGTAAGGAAATATTCGTAGCGTCATCGAGGGACTATGATCTTGTATTCGCTTGTTTTTTCTAAGATACCTTACATGCGTAATATGGCCATTTTGTATAAGGAAACCAAATGGAGTTTACCGTAAGGATGCTTGTGTGAAAGTGTATTGATTTTCATGCTTGTTTTATATTGTATTAGGGTTTTCTACTTGTTGATTTTATCTTGCCATACACACCCTAATTACTAACAATTATATTAAAGCGATAAGTTGCGGAAATTAAAATCCTATGCTATTACATCATTTGGGGGATGGGGATACAAATTTTACAAATGGGGGGAACAAATGGGGGGATGAAAGAAAATAAATCCTAATTTACTATTACAACCATATTGAATGAATAAATAATGTACAAAAATAAATAAGTAAATAAATAAATAAGAAAATTGTTTTGAAAATTTTTTATGTATTGACACATACACTTATGTATTGATACGAAAATTTTACATATTGACGCGTGTCATTATGTATTGATACGAAAACAGTTTATGTATTGACGCATGCCATTACGTACTGATACGAAAACAGGTTATGTATTGACGCATTTCATTATGTATTGATACGAAAACAGTTTATGTATTGACACATGCCATTACGTATTGATACGAAAACTTCCTTGCTGCTGAAAAATGAAAATTAACTCAGTATGAGTCGACGCATTCTCATTTCGTATCGACTCATGCAAAATTTCGAATCAATTCATAATAGTTTGCATCGGCTCATAACCTTTTTTGGACATAATATGTGTTGACTCATAGCATTTCGCGTCGATGCATAACTGCTATTTTTTTGTTTTTATCACTGTTTTGCTACATGTAAAATCAATTCTCAACACATGGTTAGTGAAAATGAAAATCAAGCATTTGGTTAGCTTTAAGTCAATTATATCTACATTTTATCTTCACAAATAAACCATTAATGATGCTTATATGAAGAGTTCAAAATCAAGAAAACTTACCTTGAAACTGAAATTTGTTCTTTGAGTTCGAGCTGCTGTATGGGCTGTTGTTGAGCTTGGGAAGTGATGATATTGATGTTATATAAGTTTTTCTTGTGTTTTAACAACTTCTATATGATCTATGTGGAGTGTTTAGATGGTTGGACAGAATTTGCAAGGTATCAAAGGTTCAAAGGTTTGGACTTTAAAACTCAAGAGTGGAAGTTTTGTGGACTGTTATGGCTTTTTTAAATATGAGATTTTGAGAGTTTACCAATATAACTTATGGCTTTTCTCTCTATCCTTTATCTAACCCCTTTTTCTTTCAAATGCTTCTTCTATTTATAGGCAGGAGGTTTGTGCATATGAGCTGACTAAGTTTGCAAGACAACATGTTATGGATTGGTTGGATTACAAAAATCAAACTATGTCAAGTACTCCATAGTCCCAAGGTGAAGTACCAAATTTGCTTGTATAGAGGAGCTACTTCCCATTATTTATGATGTATTATAATCAGCAACAAGCAAGGTATGGGATCAAGACAAAATTTGTACAAAAAGCTTGCTTTTCAAGAATAGCAATGGTTCCTTTATGCCATAAATGGAAAGATCTTTTGGACAATGGTTTAAACACTTGGGTAATAGTTCAAGCTCTTGTGTAAACATTAAATTATGATGAGATTTTAACGAAAGGAGGCCTGAAACATAAGATTATGCAGCAAATTATAAGAGTTTTGTTATGTGTTCTTCACTAAAATGACTTGCAACTCAATAATGGATGCTCAACTTCATGCTCTTGAATCTCCTAGCTCAAATATGATAAATTCATGCTCCTGGATATTTTGGAAAGCTTGAAACACCCTCTACAACTTTCATGCTGACCACCTTTGTTAAATCAAACTGGAACGTGATGAAAATTGGCCAAGAAGTTGGGATAAAAACCTGACCAAAATTGTTGAAAATTTCTCTAAGTGTTAAATGAAAATGTCATGACTTCATGAATTTATAACTTGAAATCCAAGAATATTTAGGATAAGTTGTGTAAATAAATGTTTTATATATCATGGAGATCTACAAATTTCATGTTGGAAGTTTCTCTTGAATCATCTTGCATCATGGTGAAAAATTTGCTCAAAGTTATGAAAAAACATAAAATTTCCAACACTTAGAAAAATTTCTAAGTTTAGAAATTTTGACTTTTCAAAATTAAATCTTGAATTTTCGATTTATTGATGAATAAGTTTCATATTTTGACATGTTTTGATGAATCATGATCTTTGGCACTTGACTTTGACCAAAAAGTAAAAGTTTGACTTTTCAGTATATAGTTGACTTTTGATCAGTTGATTGCAAAATTCATTTGTCAATCCAATGGACTTGCAATGTTTTGAACCATGTTATTAGGTAAAATGATGCAATTGGACTCTTGAGATCATGCCTTAAACTAATTGATCATTTTCTAGGTCAAAAATCAGAAATTGCCCTTTCCTAGTCAAAACCCTAATTTTGACCATTTTGCCCTTTTGGAGATTTGATCAAATTTCTTGAGGAATTGTGGTCCAAACTTGATGAAATGATACCTATGAGTTTGAAATGTTGATGTGGATCAAAAATTATGATGTTTGACTTTAAATTGGCTATGGTTGACTTTTTTCCCCAATACAATTGATTTTTAGGTCAACTGCCGAATTGACTGATCAAAAATGTGATCCAAGGCTTGAAACTTGGCATGAGTAATCTTGGGGGTCTATAATGATCCATTAAAGTCATATGAAACATTGATAGTCCAAAAATCCTTTTGCAAACTCAAACCCTAATTTTGGTCATCAATGCATGAGGAGGTGTCTTGAGCTGGTCAAACCCTAATGCAGTCTTAAGTCCAAGAGATCTTGTGAGAAAATTCTTGATAAGTGAGAGGGAAATTTTGGGGGTACAACAGCTGCCCCTGTTCAATCTTATTAAACCTGAAGAGTTAGACTGGCGAGTTTTGCCATTCGTGACTCTAAGGTGGAAGATAATTATACACTAGAGTGCGCAGAAATTTACACTCGATGATGTGATGATAGAAGGAATGGGATTTAAAGATGCCATTTGGAGAGGTGATAGAAAGTTGTTGGAGATGGGCTTAAAGATTCCATCCAAGAGTGATTGTTGAATTGTAATTTGTAAGCTGAAAGAATGAGTATCAGAATTGCGTCCGTGTTTGGAATGTGTCTGAACTGTATCTGAAAGTTGAATCTGAATGAGTATTAGGATGGCATACGTGTCTGGAGCGTATCTGAACTGTATCTGAGAGTTGAAATCTGAATGAGTATCAGAATGGTGCCCGTGTCTGGAGCGTATCTGAACTATATCTGAGGGTTGACTTTGAATGAGTATCGGAATGTCGTCTGTGTCTGGAGCGTATCTGAACTATATAAAAAGTTGAAATCTGAATGAGTATCAAGATGGCATCTATGTCTGGAGCGTATCTGAACTGTATCAAAAGTTGAAATCTGAATGAGTATCAGAATGGCATCCGCGTCTGGAGCGTATCTAAACTGTATCAAAAGTTTAAATCTGAATGAGTATCAGAATGGCATTCGTGTATGGTGCGTATCTGAACTGTATCTGAAAGTTGATTCTGAATGAGTATCAGAATGGCATCCGTGTCTGGAGCGTATCTGAATTGTATCAAAAGTTGAAATCTGAATGAGTATCTGAATGGCATCCGTGTATGGAGCGTATTTGTATTGTATCAAGTTTTGAATATTGTTAATGGTAGCTGTTAATCTTATCCTGAAAAGGGTAAAATGTTAGCTAAAATGAAAAGTCGTGTTGCATGAAATGTATGATGTGATACATTTGCTTTATCAATGTTTATGATATAAGGATGCAATGTATGCGTATATGAGCTAATTTTCTGCATTGTAGTTGGATTGGGGAAAATAAATCCCTGACTGTTGTTGAGGATATGTAAATCTTCATGCTTTGAAGTCGAAGTATTGATGAATTTCTGTTTTGAGAAATAAACTCCATGGTAAGGGAAATGCCATGTGCTGCTTGTAAAATCCTGTTGGGGAATCCTAAGAAATTTGACGACTTCTACTGGGGATCAATAATTTGAAATTTTGTTCCGTTGGGGATTTAAACGACGTGCTGCAGGAGATTACCTATGGAATAGCCTAGAGATATTTTCCTATCCTTTCAACCCATCAGTAATTTCCCCTTTTCATTTTGTTTATTTGTAAACAGTAATTATGTTCAAATGCATATGCTCAACAATGAATCATTGGACGTTTTTGTAAACAAAACAAGTGTAAAGAAAAGACAAATAGTTTTTGCACTTTTAAAGGAATATTTTCTATTGACTTTGAATAAGTATTTTTGTAAAAGGAGACAAACATTCTATTAAAAGCATGTTGTCGTGAAAAAAGATAAATTTGATACAAAGAAAAGATATCTATGTGTAATAATCCCATGGGGTTTCTATCCTGGTATAGCCTTCGTATCTTCGAGCGTCTTGTCTATTTGTTGCCTTGTCCGAAGATGATTGAATTTTATCAGAACCTCTGAGTTTGTCAGTGGAAGCCAAAGTTTGTCCATAAAGTGATCCAACGGGACATAGTCGTACGCCTTTATTCCCTAAATTTTTCCTGGACCGCCCTTTCGGGTTTTCAGTCCTACAGGAAACCCTTTTTTGCCCAAGTCGCCCTTTCGGGTTTTCAACTTGCCGGGTGTACATTTTTTTTTATCACTAACTTTTTCCCGAACCTTTTAGTTCGCCGGGATGCCCTTATTTTTCCTAGGTGTGTCAACCTAGCGGGTCTCTTGTGCGTAGTATCTTTTGACTATGTCCGTGTTCACAGGGTGTGGCAGGTCGTCACCATCCATGGTGGTCAAGATCATTGCCCCACCAGAGAATATGTTTTTGACTAAAAATGGTCCTTCATAGGTAGGAGTCCATTTGCCCCTAGGATCACCTTGTGGCAAGATGATGCGTTTGATCACTAGATCCCCAACTTGATACACTTGGCGTCTGACTTTCTTGTTGAAATCCTTGATCATCCAATTTTTATACATTTGACCATGGCAAACAGCAGTAAGTCTCTTCTCATCAATCAAGCTCAGTTGATCAAGTCGAGTCTGGATCCAATCATCTTCGTTCAACCCTACATCTTTCATAATCCTCAGAGAGGGGATCTGAACCTCGATAGGCAAGACAACCTCCATGCCGTAAACCAAAGAATAGGGTGTTGCCCCGGTTGATGTGCGAGCCATGGTACGATATCCGTGGAGAGCGAATGTTAACATCTCATGCCAGTCTTTGTATGTGACTGTCATTTTTTGTATGATATTTTTAATGTTTTTATTTGCAGCTTCGACATCACCATTCATCTTTGGTCTATAGGGAGAAGAATTATGATGCTAAATCTTGAATTGCTCGCACAAGGAGGTGATCATAGTGTTGTTGAGATTTGTACCATTGTCAGTGATGATTATTTTCTTGATACCGTACTAGCAGATAAGGTTTTTCTTGATGAAACGGGCAATAACATTCTTGGTAACGAAGGCGAAGGAGGCTGCTTCAACCCACTTTGTAAAATAATCAATGGCCACTAGGATGAAGTGGTGTCCATTGGAGGTTGTCGGCTTGATTTCTCCAATAATATCAATCCCCCACATAGCAAAGGGCCAACGAGTTGTCAAGACGTTCAGAGGAACCGGAGGTATGTGCACCTTGTTAGCATAAATCTGACACTTATGGCAGGTTCGAGAGTGTTGATAACAATCTGCTTCCATGGTAGACCAGTAATAGCCTGCCTAAAGGATTTTCTTTGCCATCGTATGCCCGCTGGAACGGGTGCCAAAAGTGCCTTCATGCAATTCAGCCATGATCCTTTCAGCTTCAACCTTATCTATGCACCGAAGTAACACAGAGTCATGATTGCTTTTATACAGTATGTCGTTACTAAGGAAGAACTTATAAGAGAATCTCCTTAAGAATTTTTTGTCATTGATTGAAGCTCCTTCTGGATATTCTTAAGCCTCGAGATACCTTTTGACTTCGTGAAACCAAGGTTGGTCCACTACTTCTTCAGTATTAATCTCGTGACAGTGTGCTGGTTCATCCATTCGTTCGACGGTTATCTGGGGAGCCTCATTATCCCAATTAAGTTTAAACATATATGACATTTTGGCTAGTGCGTCTGCTAGCTGATTTTCTTCTCGCGGGAAATGCTCGAAGGTAATCTTCTCAAAGTGTGGGAGCAATGTCAAAACATGTTCTTTGTAAGGGATAAGTTTAGGGTGTTTGGTGTCTCATTCCTCTTTGATCTGGCTAATGACCAAAGCTGAATCTCCGAATACATTCAAAGATTTGATCCCCAAGTCTATGGCAGCTTCGAGACCAAAGATGCACGCTTCGTATTCCGCCATGTTATTTGTACAGTTGAAGCAAGTCTTGCAGTAAAGGGAGTGTGACATCCTCCCGGAGATATGAGTACAACACCAATACCATTGCCAAGTGCGTTGGATTCCCCATCAAAGAACAGGGTCCATCGGGATCCTTGTTCAGGTCCGTCATATGGCCTGAATTCTTTATAGTTGTCTAATGTCATGATGTCTTCATCCGTAAATTTAAACTTCATGGACTGGTAGTCTTCTACAGCTTGGTGAGCAAGGTGATCGGCTAATACACTGCCCTTTATAGCTTTTTGGGTAGTATACTGTATGTCATATTCTGTCAGGATCATCAGCCATCTCGCTATTCTCCCAAAAAGAGTAGGCTTTTCGAAGATATATTTTATCGGATCCATTTTAGATATCAACAAGGTAGTATGAGTCATCATATACTGTCTTAGCCAGCGAGCAGGCCATGCCAGAGCGCAACAAGTTTTCTCGAGCAGTGAATATCTAGTTTCAAAGTCGGTAAACTTTTTGCTCGGGTAGTAAATAGCGTGCTCTTTTCGGCCAGACTCGTCATGCTGCCCCAATACACACCCCATTGAGTTTTCTAAAACAGTCAAATACATAATGAACGGTCTTCCCTCGACTGGTGGCATCAACACAAGAGGCTCTTGTAAGTATTCTTTAATTTTGTCAAAAGCAATTTGGCATTTATCATTCCACTTAACTACTTGATCTTTCTTTAATAGCTTGAAGATTGGCTCACAAGTAGCTGTTAGGTGAGAAATGAATTTGGCAATATAGTTCAAACGTCCCAAGAATCCTCTGATTTCCATTACAGTACGAGGAGCATGCATCTCTTGTATTTCTTTAACTTTGGCAGGATCGACCTCGATACCTTTGTTGCTGACGACAAAGCCTAAGAGTTTACCAGACCGTACCCTAAACGTGTATTTGTTTGGATTCAACCTCAACTTGTACTTCTTCAGTCTATCAAACAATTTCTGTAAGTGATCAAGATGCTCTTCTTCTGTTTGAGATCTGGCTATCATATCGTCCACGTAGACCTCTATTTCGTGATGTATCATGTCGTGAAATAGAGCTACCATGGCACGCTGATAGGTTTCCCCAGCGTTCTTTAGTCCGAATGGCATCACCTTATAGCAGAAAGTGCCCCATTGTGTGACAAATGTTGTTTTCTCCATATCCTCAGGCGCCATTTTGATTTGGTTGTAACCCGAGAATTCGTCCATGAAGGAAAATACTTTGTGTTGTGTCGTATTGTCAACTAGGATATCAATGTGGGGGAGTGGAAAGTCATATTTAGGGCTTTCCCTATTCAAATCTGTGTAGTCCACACATATTCACACTTTGCCGTCCTTTTTGGGCATGGGAACAACATTGGCAACCCATTAGGGGTAAGAGGTGACAACCAAGAATCCAGCATTGAATTGCTTCATGACCTATGCTTTAATCTTTTCTGATATATCAGGCCTCATGCGACGAAACTTTTGCTTTACTGGCGGATAATTCTCTCTTGTAGGCAGACGATGTACCATAATATCTGCATCAAGACCTGGCATGTCTTCATATGACCAGGCAGAGACTTTGACATAATCATGCAACAACTGAATCAGAAGCTTCTTGATACTGGGTTCCAGATTGGCACCCACTTTGAACTCCTTTTTATCTTCTTCGGTACCTAGGTTGATCATATCCACAGGTTCCTTGTAAGGCTGAATGGTTCTCTCTTCTTGTTGTAGCAATCTGGAAAGTTCCCCTGGTACTTCACAATCTTCCTCACCTTCGTCTTCCGCTTGGTAGATCAGATTCTCAGAGTCACAAAAGGCCATAACAGTATCGTTACCCATGGGATGGATGTATACCTGCATTGTGAGTGTGGGTGCGTGTAAGGGTATATCTATCTTTGAAAGAAAGTAAAATGTAAAAGAAAAAACAATGAGCACAAAAGTTTGAATGCGAAAACGTCCATGATTCATTGATGTCATATGAAAATGAGATAATAACCCTTACAAATGGACAATTGTGCCTCGGGTAAGACACAAGGTTTTAAGAGTGCGAATTTTTTTGAATATTACAGATCCAACAAAATGTAAAGACAAATTATTGAGGGATGAAAGTGATTGGGACGAAGTCTCTAGCCTCCCAATTGCTGAGCCCTCCATTGATAGTCAGGAAGATCCATTCCTCCAGTTTTCAACCATCTTCACCATCTTCCACTGCGTTGATTTCACGGTTGCTGATCTTCAAGGGTGGCCCTCCAGCACGGGAATGGCGTACAACCTTTTGAGCACTTGAAGTGAAACCTAGGCCAAACTTGTTAGACTTATATGGGATATCTGGGAGTTTTCCCCAAATAGTGCACCCACCTTCTTCCCCCACTGCTTTAGCATCTTTCAGTGACGACATTCGGAGTGGAGACCTTGTAATCTTGGGAATAGCCTTAGTCACTGCCACCTCTTGAGGGACCTCTTCAAAGTGTTGAAATGGAGTTTAAATGAATTCACCGTCCAATTCCATATATCTGAAGGAATTGAGATGGCTGATCATGTATTCTTCCTCTCCATGTACGGTGATAATCTTTCCTTGAACTGAATACTTCAACATTTGGTGCAACGTAGAAGTAAATACACCAGCATTGTGGATCCACGGTCGGCCTAGCAGGAAGGAGTATGAAGGGCGGATGTCCATCACATAACAAGTTGTATTGAAGGTTTGGGTTCCAACCTTTATGGGAATGTCCACCTCCCCATGTACCATCCTCTTCGAACCGTCAAAAGCCCTTACCACTATGTTGCTTGGATTTAAAGTCAACCCCTTACAGTCAAGTCTATCGAGAGCTTTTTTAGGTAATACATTCATAGATGAGCCAGTATCCACCAAAACATACGCCAGAGTGGTGCACCTACATTCCACTGAGACATGAAACACCTCATTATGCTTTCTTCCCCTTGGCGTCAGATCAGCATCTGAAAAACCTAAACCATTATCCGCAGTTAGGCTGGCTACGCAGTCTTGAAATTGATCAGCAGATGTCTCTTGAGGTACATGGGCGGTTTTTAAGAACTTCACCAAGGGTTTTTCATGTGCCTCAGAACATAGTAGTAATGCTAGCATGGAGATTTTATAGGGAGTTTGCCCCAGTTGTTCAACTACATCGTAGTTGCTTCTCTTTATAATTTTTAGGATCTCCTTCTCTTCCTTCTTGGATGCCTCAGGGATAGTCAATGATTGAGTCTTCGTCCGGACAGGCTCAACCATAACACCTTGTCCTCGAGCCTCGGTTAATTCGGCAGCAGGAGTGTCAGTAAGAATGATTACAGGGGTTGTAACGACTTTGACAATTGGAGTACTTGCATAGATGACTATGGGTGTGGGATCAACCTTTGGAGCAGCCATGGGGATAATTACGGGTCTAGAAACTTCTTTTGGGGGAGCAATTTCTGGAGAAAAGATCCTACCACTTCGGGTAATTTTGCTAGTTCCGGCAATATTACTGATATCGGAGTCTTCTTTCTCGGAATTTATCTCTTTGGAGACCGACCATTCTTGCTTGATGTCATGGTAGTAAATGTCCCCTCCGTAATTCCATGGCACAGTTTTTTCTTATTCATACAGGACTAGCCCATGCATTGTGATTATTAAAGGAGCTGCTTTCGGAACTTATGTAATTCTAACGGGTCTTTTGGTGGAGACCCTGGAAGAATTGGCGGAAATGGTAATGATAAAAACATCTTCAAAAGGAACAGGTTTAACAGGAGTCTTTTCAAACAAAATCTCTTTGTTATCCATCAGGCACTGAACGCCTACTTTCAACAAAGGACAGCTAGTCGGTGAGGATAAACAGAAATGGCGATCTTCATCACAACCCGGGAACATGCCGGCATTCAACAAGTTCATTTTAACAGTCATAAGTGGGGTCATGAGTTCATTAACTGAAGTAACAAACAATCCTTCTTCAATGGCATTGGCATTGTGACCATGTCTGGGCATAGGAGTAGAAATGATATTTGGCTTTTTGGGTGCATCAAACTAAATTTCTTTTGCTTCAATGAGGTCTTGTATTTTGTTCTTCAAGGCCCAACAATTATTAGTATCGTGACCAGGACTTTCAGAGTGATAAGCGCAACGGGCATTGGGATGATAATGAGGGGATGTTGTATTGGGGTTTTTCGGAGCTTCTTTCAAGGTTACCAAATTGGATCTCAGAATATGCGGTAGTACTTAAGACAGAGTCATGTTGATTCTGGTAAACTACATGACTGGTCTTTCTATCCTTGGTTGATTATTCCTTTGCTGGTCAGACGCAGGCTTTGGGATCATAACATCCCCCACCATTGGTCGGTGTTCGGCCCTATCTTAGTTTCTTTGCAGATATACGGTAACCACCTCTTTCTTTCCGATAAAGGGCTTTCTTACAGCTGTAGAAGAGGATGTGTCTTTCTGAATCTTTCCATTATTTATACCGGCTTCTATCCTCTCTCCGGTCAATATTAGTTCAGTAAAGCCCGTAGATGAACTTCCGATTAAATGATTGAAGAAGGGACCATACAAGGTGCCCAAGAACATGTCTACCAATTCTCTCTCAGACATAGGGGGTTGAACTCTTCCAGCCAAATCTCTCCATTTTTGTGCATAGTCCTTGAAACCTTCATTGGACACCATGGCCATACTCTGGAGTTGAGTACGGGTAGGCGCCAAATCAGCATTGTACTGGTATTGCTTGTAGAAAGCTGCAACAAGATCTTCCCAATTGTGAACATTAGCCCTTTCTAGTTGGTAGAACCAGTAAAGTTGAGTCCCAGATAGACTGTCTTGGAAGAAGTGCACCCATAAGTCTTTATCAGCGGTATAGGGTTGAATTTTCCTCACATATGGCCGAAGATGCATCTTAGGGCATGAAACTCCATCATATTTAGAGAATACAGGTTCTTTGAATTTCAGAGGAATCACAATACCCGACACCAAACCCAATTCCTCAAAGTCCAAGCCTGGTACCTTTTGGATTTCCATTGCGCTCAATCGCTCTTCGAGATGTTTATACTTATCATCAGATGGAGGGTATTGTTCCTCATAGTAGTCCTCTTCTTCTTCCTCCTCTTCCGATTCTGACGGGACAACTATTTCCTTTCCTTTCCCCTCTCCTTCACCGGATGTTGTTGTAAAGTCCAAAGTCCTTCTTGTCTGCCCATGAAATCTTCTTCCCATGTTTAAGACTCCAGTTACCTTCTCTGTTTTCTTTTTCCTCTCTTCAGCCAACAGAGTCTTCAACTCTTCTTGCCCCTTGGCTAGGGTCATGAGTAATTGTTGAAACTGCATATTCTGAGCTTGAAGATCTTTCACTGTTTGCTCGAGATCCATCTTACTGAAATAAACAGTAGAGAGATGAGGAGACTTGTCGCAAAAGACCTATTTATGTTATGATGAATGGTATATGTATATGCAATGTTTTCAAGGATTTCAAAGATTCAGATTTGTTTTATACAAAAAAGGAAACACACGTTATATTAATAAGATAAAGTTTGAGTACATTAATTCCCCTTAGACAAAATAATACAAAAACTCTAAGATAAAAAAGTAGTGCGCATCCTCTTTGGTGCAATGTAGGCATTCAGAGTCTGCTCCTCATGAAGTAGCCTAGTGAGTTCGAAAACCTTCTTCTCGCTTGCGTAGAATTGTGCTTCGAAAGTATCTCGCTCTCCTTTGAGTTGTATCCATTCCCTTTGTAGGTATTCAAGTGATGTGGCATTCCAAGATGTAGGATAGTGTATGGAACTTCTCCTTTCATAATAGGCTCAATGATTACCGGGAGAATGGAGGGGTAAGGCATCATAAGACTCTAAGAACGAGTTCGTACCCATTTTAGGTAAGGCTAAAGAGGGATGGAATTCTTGTGCCCCAAAGTCTTGTAATCCACCTTGTTTAACATCCTCCAAGCTCGGGTAAATCTCTGGCGAAGACCTTGATCGTTGTTATCGTAGTCGAATACCAAACCTTGAATCAACATCTCGTGCGGGCCATCCCTTCGAGCATAACCAAACTGCCTTAAGGCTAAGCATGGGTTGTAGGTGATACCTCCCCTAATGCCAAGTAAAGGGACATTAGGGAATTCTCCATAACGGTCTCCAATGATAACATTCTCTTTGGATCTAGAGCACCAATGAACGTCTGAATGTTTGAGCATCATCAACCTTTGTGACCACTTGGAACCTTTCTCATTCTTTAATATAGATTGGGGAAGATGAGAAATAAACCATCTTACAAAGAGAGGAGTGCAACACATTAGGACACCTCTTTTCCTCATTGTGCGATTGTGAAAAGAGTGTAGGATATCCCCTAGTAATGTAGGCACCGGGTTGCGTGATATAAATATTTTTACGGAGTTCACATATATGATTTGATCAGGGTTTGGGAACAAAACCATCCCATAGATAAGGAGAGCCACAATTTCCTCAAAGGCTTGAAATTCCAAGGAATTCCAACAACTTTGGGCTTTCTCAAACAGGAACTTTGCTAGGAAACCTTTGACACCACTCGTTGTTTCCCAATGAGTTGTGACATCAGATGAGTGCAAGTGTAGAGCTTGAGAAATCTCTTATGGCTTTGGATCTCTTTCCGTACCGTTTAAAGGTAGTTTATTGAGAATGGGAATCCTCAAGAGTTGGGAGAATTCTTCTAAAGTAGGCACAACTTGATAGTCGAGGAAGGTGAAGCAATGGTGTAAAGGATCAAGGAACTGAAAGAGCACCTTCATCATGTCCTCATTTGTGTTGGAGGTGATCAAGTTGAGTAGGTGACCATGTCTCTCGGTGAATGGAGAGTTTTCAGGAATTCTTGAAACTAGCTCCTTAAGTTGTGGAGGGATCCTCACAAGGTTGACCTGAATAAATTTCCTGCGAAGTGAATCCATATCCTACAAAACAAGAACAAATATGAATCCAAAAATCCTTGAAATGGTTAGTGGATGTATATGATGTTCATGATGTCCATGATGTTATGTACAAGTATGCATATACAAGCCAAGCAAACAAGTCCTTAGTCTATACTTGCATGTAGTTTTATAGGTAAGTACCCTCTTGAAGTTTAGTTGGCTTAAACATGTCCTAGTAATAGTAACCGGGTTCTAAGGAGCTCAATATCACTGGATTGTTTCCTTGGTCATTGTTTCAGCTCAAGCCTCTTTAATGGCGACCGAAATATCCCAAGAAACCAAACCTCAAATAGTGTAGTATCGAGTATCTACCAACTTCGGACTGCACCAAAGCCGGTCATCTCACTACATCCTAAAAGGCCAAGTTGGTCAAGCAAAGGTTCTAGAAGTTCATTAGTTCTTTATGACATCACTCAGTGGCCCCGTATTCTCTTTGATTAACTCAAAGGCTACAAGTACCCACAAATATGTCATACTAACATAGCTATTTCTTAGACCATATCGGTATACCCCACACAGTTTCCACAACATATTGCTACTTACCTATAATGTATCCCAAATCCGGGTAGAGGATTCAAACCCAAACAAAGAACTATAATGTAAAGCATACAAGTCAAAAAATGTAAGTAAGTAAATGTGATCTAATCCCTAAGGTAACCCCACTTTTAGAATTCTCCCCAGCAGAGTCGCCAGTTCTGTGATACGGTGGGAGAACTGACTTGGGTGTTTTGCGTTTGATCGCAAATATTGCAGTTAGCAAGAGTCACCACTGAATTTTCTTTTATCCAAAAGGAAAGGTAAAAAAGCACAGGAAAGACCTTTAAGATTGTTTCTTGGGTTCGGGGGGTAGATTATAAAAAGGGAAGGTATTAGCACCCTTTTTATCCATGGTTTTCCATGGGCTCTTAGTTACTTTCTAGATCACTTGCTTTTGTTTGAAATTTTGCTTTGTGTGGTTTTTGAAAGTATTTTGTAAAGAGGCCATTGTTTAGGAAATCTTTGTAACGATTCTCGTTCGTAATAATGTATATAAATATGTTGATCTTTTGAAAATGTTTTCAATTTTGTAAGATATTTGAAAGTGTAGGTGTTTGTTTTGAAAATAGAAAGGATGTTTGTTTTGAAAGGGATCAAGTAATTAGGAGCATTCTACCTACTCAAAAGTCTTTCTTGTTCATTTTCTTTTCATTTCACATTGTTTTCTTACCATTGATTTGGTAAACAAACCTATCTTTGGGTGTAAGCAGGACGGGCGCGGGTCATCGTATAACCATGATTAGAAATATTTCAAGGTATCTTAGCATTTCTCTTGAGGGACTAAGATCATTTGTAAGGAAACATTCGTAGCGTCATTGATGGACTATGATCTTGTATTCTCTTGTTTTTGCTAAGATACCTTACATGCGTAATATGGCCATTTTGTATAAGGCAACCAAGTGGAGTTTATCCTAAGGGTGCTTGTGTGCAAGTGTATTGATTTTCATGCTTGTTTTGTCTTGTATTAGGGTTTTCTACTTGTTGATTTTATCTTGCCATACACATCCTAATTACTAACAATTATATTAAAGCGATAAGTTGCGGAAATTAAAATCCTACGCTATTACATCATTTGGGTGATGGGGATACAAATTTACAAATGGAGGGATGAAAGCAAATAAATCCTAATTTACTATTACAACCATATTGAATGAATAAATAATGTACAAAAATAAATAAATAAATAAATAAATAAATAAATAAATAAATAAGAAAATTGTTTTGAATTTTTTTATGTATTGACACATACACTTATGTATTGATACGAAAATTTTACGTATTGACGTGTGTCATTATGTATTGATACGAAAACAGTTTATGTATTTACGCATGCCATTAGGTATTGATACGAAAAAATTTATGTATTGACACATGCCATTACATATTGATACGAAAACAGTTTATGTATTGAGGCATGCCATTACGTATTGATACGAAAACTTCCTTGCTGGTGAAAAATGAAAATTAACTCAGTATGAGTCGATGCATTCGCATTTCGTGTCGACGCATGCAACATTTTGTATCGATGCATAATAGTTTTCATCGGCTCATAACCTATTTTGGACATAATATATGTCGACTCATAGCATTTCGTGTCGACGCATAACTGCTATTTTTTTGTTTTTATCACTGTTTTGCTACATGTAAAAGTCAATTCTCAACACATGGTTAGTGAAAATGAAAAGCAAGCATATGGTTAGCTTTAAGTCAATGATATCTACATTTTATCTTCACAAATAAACCATTAATGATGCTTGTATGAAGAGTTCAAAATCAAGAAAACTTACCTTGAAACTGAAATTTGTGCTTTGAGTTCGAGTTGTTGTATGGGTTGTTGTTGAGCTTGGAAAGTGATGATAGTGATGTTACAAAAGTTTTTATTGTGTTTGAACAACTTCTATATGATGTATGTGGAGTGTTTAGATGGTTGGACAGAATTTGCAAGGTATGAGAGGTTCAAAGGTTTGGACTTTAAAACTCAAGAGTGGAAGTTTTGTGGACTATTATGGCTTTTGTGAATATGAGATTTTGAGGGTTTACCAATATAACTTCTGGCTTTTCTCTCTATCCTTTCTCTAACCCCTTTGTCTTGCAAATGCTTCTTCTATTTATAGGCAGGAGGTTTGTGCATATGAGCTGACTAAGTTTGCAAGACATCATGTTATGGTTTGGTTGGACTACAAAAATCAAACTATGTCAAGTACTCCATAGTCCCAAGGTGAATTACCAAAGTTGCTGGTATAGAGGAGCTACTTCCCATTATTTATGGTGGAGTATAATCAGCAACAAGCAAGGTATTGGTTTAAACACTTTGGTAATAGTTCAAGCTCTTGTGTAAACATTAAATTATGATGATATTTGCAAGCAAGGAGACCTGCAACATAAGATTATGCAGCAAATTATAAGAGTTTTGTTATGTGTTCTTCACTAAAATGACTTGCAACTCAATAATGGATGCTCAACTTCATGCTCTTGAATCTCCTAACTCAAATATGATAAATTCATGATCATGGATGTTTTGGAAAGCTTGAAATACCCTCAAGAACTTTCATGCTGACCACTTTTGTTAAATCAAACTGGAACTTGATGAAAATTGGCCAAGAAGTTGGGATAAAAACCTGACCAAAACTGCTGAAAATTTCTAAGTGTTAAATGAAAATGTCATGACTTCATGAATTTGTAACTTGAAATCCAAGCATATTTAGGAGAAGTTATGTAAAGAAATTTTGTAGATATCATGGAGATCTACAACTTTCATGTTGGAAGTTTCTCTTGAATCATCTTGCATCATGGTGAAAATTTTGCTCAAAGTTATGAAAAAACATGAACTTTCCAACACTTGGAAAAATTTCGAAGTTTAGAAATTTTGACTTTTCAAAATGAAATCTTGACTTTTTAATTTCTTGATGATTAATTTTCATATTTTGACATGTTTTTATGAATCATGATCTTTGGCACTTGAATTTGACCAAAAAGTCAAAGTTTGACTTTTCAGTATACAATTGACTTTTGATCAGTTGATTGCAAAATTCATCTGTCAATCCAATGGACTTGCAATGTTTTGAACCGTTATTAGGTAAAATGATTCAATTGGACTCTTGATATCATTCCTTAAACCAATTGATCATTTGCTAGGTCAAAAATCAGAAATTGCCCTTTCCTAGTCAAAACCCTAATTTTGACCATTTTGCCCTTTTAGAGATTTGATCAAATTTATTGAGGAATTGTGGTCCAAACTTGATAAAATGATACCTATGAGTTTTAAATGTTGATGTGGATAAAAAATTATGAATTTTGACTGTAAATTGGCTATGGTTGACTTTTTCCCCAATACAACTGATTTTTAGGTCAACTGCCCAATTGATTGATCAAAAATGTGATCCATGGCGTGAAACTTGGCATGAGTAATCTTGGGGGTCCATAATTATCTATTAAAGTCATATGAAACATTGATAGTCCAAAAATCCTTGTGCAAACTCAAACCCTAATTTTTGTTATCAGTGCATGAGAAGGTGTCTTGAGATAATCAAACCCTAATGCAGTCTTGGTCCAAGAGATCTTGTGAGAAAATTCTTGATAAGTGAGAGGGAAAATTTTGGGTTACAATAGTTGGTTTAAATAAAGATGATTGGATCCAAACTCGACTTGATCAACTAAATCTGATCGATAAAAAGAGACTTATTGTTGTCTGTCATGGTCAAATGTATCAAAAATGGATGATCAAGGCTTTCAACAAAAAGGTCAGATGCCAAGTATATCAACTTGGGGATCTAGTGATCAAGCGCATCATACTTCCGCAAGGTGATCCCAGGGGAAAATGGACTCCCGCATACGAAGGTCTATTTGTGATCAAAAGCATTTTTTCTGGTGGAGCCATGATTTTGACCACCATGGACGGTGACGACCTTCCTCACCCTGTCAATGTGGACATAGTGAAAATATACTACACATAAATAAGACCCGCTAGGTTGAATGGCCTAGGCAAAAATAAGGGCTTCCCGGTGAACCAAAAGGGTTCGGACAAAAATTAGGGATGAAAACAAAAAAAATTTGTACACTCGGCAAGTCGAAAACCTGAAAAGGCGGCTTAGGCAAAAAAGGGTATCCCGGTGGAGTGAAAACCCGAAAGGGAGGTCCAGTCAAAATTTAGGGATTTAAAGCCTATCACTATGTCCCATTGGATCACCTTGCGACTAGACTTCAGCATCATCTATCAAGCTCAAAACGACACCAATCAATCCAGTCAGCTTCGGACAAGCAGCAAAGTGATGAGACGCTCGAAGACATAGCGGCAATAGCAGAATTGAAACTAAATGGGATTATTACACATAGTTGTTTTATTCTTTTTGTACACAATATTGTATAACTTTCATTTTCACGACGGCGTTCTCTTAATAGAGCGTCAGCCTCCTTGTACAAAAATGCATGTTATATGTTAACTTCGAAATTAATACAAGTCACTTTTACAAAACCATTTTTTTCTTTTTCTGTTTTGTTTTTCAAAAATGTCCAATGATTTATTCTTGACATATGCATTTGAATATGATTTCTATTCACAAATATTTGCATAAGAAATGGAAAGAAAATTGCTTATAAATTAAGAAATAGGGGCAAAAACTAAAAAACCATGTCAATCCCGACAGTTACTTATAAATTAAGAAATAGGGGCAAAAACTAAAAAACCATGTCAATCCCGACAGTTACTCCTTCCGGCAGTTACAGGGGAAGTGACAGCTTTAAAACTAAGTCACCATTACATGCGCCCCCATGACATCTACACTCCATACAAAGTAGAGGCAACCAAAAGCTTTGACATCGGCTTCCCCAAACAGGAGCTACTTTCCCCAGCAAAGTTCCTTTAGAGAGCTGACGTCTATATTCCCCAGCCGAATTTTATAATCGCAAACGGTTCATAAATTTTCTCCCGAGCAGAGTTTATTTCTATGAATACAAAAGCTCAAACCCCAACAGAGTTTATTCCTCCAGCTACATAAATTCATCCCCCGGCAGAGTTTATTTCCCCGAATCGGCAAAATATTCCAGTAAAGCATCTCCTCTCGTAAGCAGAGTGTTATACCCCAATTTTTGCCCCTAAGATCCCTTCATCATACCATATTGTTTCAATCACCACAAAATCACATTAGGGCTTTTGGTTCCTTTCTCTATCTTTAACCTTGCTCTTTGAGGAGTCACCAAGCACCTTGACTTGTTTTCTTTGGTGATCATGGATATTTTGCTTTGATTTTCTCTCTAAATTAACAAATACAATATTGGTTTGTCTTACTTGTTAATAATGTAGGTGAAGGCAACGAGGTTTAGCAAGTTGCATCATGGGTTCATGAGTTTATTTCCATGCCCTAGTCAAAAGCTTGAGAGATCCAAACCTCGCCATTGAAGTTGTTTTGAAGTTGGTATGGAAGTATTTCTGGTGGCCATGAGTCCCCATCATCATCCTCAACAAATTATATTCACAAAGGAAGAATATTGGCACAAAAAGTTTGTTCAAACTTGACAAAGTTCCACCAAGCATTCTCTTGATCTAGAAGCTAGGGTTTTGGACTTCAGAGGGGCATATCTTGCTCATCTTTTGGTATTTTTGAGTGATTCAAAAAACATTCTTCTCTTCAAAGATTTACCAACAAATCACTTCAAATGTTTCAAGAATTTTTCATGTGGAAGAAACTTGATGAAGAGGAAAGATTACAAGTCATCCAGATGAATCCCCAATTTTTCATAATGTGATTTAAAATGATCATAAATTGGTCAATTTTTATCACCTTGAGCCCATTATTTTTTCATGATGATCCTAAGGATGTTTCCTTCATGCCTTATTTTATGTGCAAAGTGAAAAACTGGATGGAAGTTGCCTTAAGGATGCAAGAGATTATAGGTCATTTCATGATTTTTGGCCAACTTCAACAAGTCATAACTTGCTCAAGTTTTGGAGATTTTAAGTGGTTCAAATTGCAAAGTGTCATTCAAGAGGTCTACTTCATTCCATCTTTTTTGGTCAATAGTAAATTCTAAGTGGAAGGCCATATTTAGATGCAAGAGATTATAGGTCATTTTTAAATAAGAGTTTGAAATTTTTCTAAGTATGGAAAGTCAACTCTTTTTCTTCAACTTTGACTCCATGTAACTTTCAGCTCAAGCATCCATTTGATTCCATTCTTTTTCCATTTCAAAGCTTGTAACCTCATCTTTCCAAAGCATCAAGAATTATGCCCTAAGGCCCCTTGAGGTGGAAATGCCATAGATTTGAATTTGGTAGTTTGAAACTGAATTTTGCACAAAGTCATAATTTTGAAATCCATAATGTGACTTCTAAACACAAGATTTGTGCGCGTTTTTTATTTAAACTTGATTAGCAAACTTGCCAGAAGTTGTTAGCACCCAAAAACGCAAGGTTTGGCTGAGTTTTGATGGAAATGAAGTCACACTTCACTCGTGCTCGACCCTTGCTCAATTTCCCTCCAAACATCCTTGTTTCTTCAAATTTTCATTCTTATTCACTTCCATATAAATAGAGGGTCATCCCCCATTCAATTTCCCAAGCTTAGAGAGCCAAGAACACCCTGCCAAAACTTCACACGAACCCACTTTTGTTGAATTCAATTTTTGAAATTTAAGCTTCCTTTTCCAAAATTCTTTGCGTATTCATCATCCTTGAACTTCATACAAACTCTCCAGCACTTAAACCAATCAAAATGATCCATAATCCAAGCTACAGAAGTCCAATTTCAGAGCTTCTTACTTGAACTTCGAAAAGGTGGAATTCTCCACCAATTGGATCCAAATCAAGCACTAATCTGTTCTACTCCTTTGTCTGATTCTAATGATGCTTACAATTTTTAAATCCATTGAGAATTGAGAGAGAAATCTCAAATTGAAGGTGCTCTCTATTTTTCTGTGTTTTGATTCATATCTCTCTCCATACTTTACATAAATTTGGCGCGATGGTTGTGTTAGAATCGTCTTGAAGAGACGAGTTCAATGATGCTAGCCAGGGATCCTAATTTTTCCATTTGAAGGATCTCACAAAATCCTCATTGCAGGGTGTCTGGAGGTTGAAGACGATGACATGTCTCGTCTCAGTCAATGATAGTGTGCCAAGCGTTTTAATTTCATTGGTTGCCCTTTTTCTGATTACATGTGTGTTTCACTAAGGTCCATATCAAGCACAGTGCGTCTGGTCCATTAGATTAGCTTACTAACGTGTTTTGACTTTGATCTGATGGTCCACATCTTTTTGGTTTTATTTTATTTTCTGATTTTATATTTTATTTGATTAAATTTTCAAAAATTCATAACTCTTTTATTTTTTATCCAAAAATTATGAAAAATTTACAAAAAATACTTTGAATTATTTCTGATCTCATGAATATTTTTTTACATTTTTATTTTAACATTTGGTATTTTTTATATTTTTTGTATTATTTTCTTTCTTTTAATTACTTAAAAAATACTTTCTAACATTTTTTAATTCTGAAAAAATTCATAAATATTATTTTGCATATTTTTGACTTTCTAGAAATTTTATGGAATTTTATGTTGAGGTTTACTATTTTTGATCTATTTTATGTTTGTTTTAGCAATTTTAAATGGTTAAAAAATAGTTTCTAACTTTTAAAAATTACTAAAAATTTTATAAAAATATTTGGACCCATTTCTGATTTTTCTATGGTCTTATTTTTCATTTCTTGATTAATTTGAATATAATTGATATTTTCCTCATTATTTTCTAGTTTATTTTAACATTTTCCATCCTTTAATATATATATATATATATATATTAAATATTATATCATTTTGTGAATATTTTCTGGCTGTCTTGGGTTGATTTTTTGGTCATGGCTTTATTAACATCATTGGATCCATGGTATTGAGTTTAACTCCACAAAAATGGATGAATGATTTTAATAATAGTTTGATTAAATATTAATTCAAATGTGGTTTTCTTTTTTACCCTAATTCCTCTTCATCTCATCCCCTTCTCCTTGCACTAAATGTTGTTGGAGCATGATCTCTATATCATGTCTCAAAACAAATGTTACATAGATTGCTATTGACCGACCTCAAAATAGGTGTGACTTTTATATAAGTCCACTTACGATTGCTTAACATAGCGCTAAATTTTTTCTCGATTCGAATAAATGATCATTCGTGGCCCAAACTTATGATTGCAAGCCCAAGTATGTTAATTTGATCTCTTTGATCCAATAACCTTGAGATTCAACGTGTGGAGGCTTTGGTTCTACCAATCCTCTAATGGATCTACAACACCTTTGGTCAACGCGGATCACTTAAACATCGTTGATCATTAAATGGTACCTGTGAGAATTCCAAATGGATGATATACTTGACAAAAAGCAAATGCAACTTGTTGTGTGGAGGCTTTGGTTCTACCAATCCTCTAATGAGTTCCAAATGCAAGTTTCAAGATGGTCATCCAACTAACCAATAATTATTGACTTGTTTTATTTTATGCTTTTATTCTTTCATGCTTTATGTACTATTTACTTTTAGCATTTACATTTCATGCCATTTTCATCTTTGCTCATTTGAGCATTTATTTTCTTGTCATTTTTACTTTGCTCACTTGAGCTTTTCTTTTTCTTTTTTCTAAGATACTTAATAACCAACTTAAACCCTAAAAAACTCTTAATGGTACTTGGACTATTTGGTTACTATCCTTGGCATTATGGAGCATGGGACTTTTTCTTGGACTTAGGATTAGAAACCTTGGCCTATCCTAGAGACCTTGTGATCTTATCTGATTATTTTGTCTGGAGCTCTTGAGGTTTACCTCAAGACAATGGGTTGCTTGTTTGTTTTTGTGTGCAGGTTTTCTGATTACATCCTTTGTCTGTAATTTAGAATTCACCCGTATACAGCCGTTATTCTGCCCAATTTTTGTGAAGACTTAATACACTTGAAGAGGTCTAGTATCTTTGCTTTCTTGGTTTCAATCCAAAGAATAGGAATTCTATCTTGGCTCATAATGTCATATTTTGGCTTCTTGTTGGTTAGATGGTCCTTATCCTTAGCTTTTACCTTATGCTTTAGGATAGTCTCTTCTTCTCCTCCCATTTTCTTTAATTTCAAAAATCTTCTCCCTCTTTTTTTAAACCCTTCTTGTTTCTAAACTTGAACCACTTTCATAATAAACTTGAACTTATGTCCATGCATTTTCATAAATAAACTTCAATCAATTTAATAATACTTTGACACTTTTTTGTGAGAAGACTAAAAGTCAACCAATCTCATTTCAAACCATTTTGCCACTTTGGCTCTTATCTTTAAACTTTTCTTAAAAGATTAGACTCTTGTCAATCCTTGTAGTGATACAAACAACTATACTTCTACAATATGTAGTGAAGTGAGATATTTTCCACTTGGGTGTTGAGTGAGGCATTGTTGATTTTAAAATCCAAGCCATATCCTCCACTTTGAGATGATGTAAATTCTCATTTCTTATGATTGTGGGTAGTAAGTATGTTTTCCACACGGACAATGACGATGATGTCTTATCTCTTAAAATCAACCAACACACTTGTGATTCAAATTTTTTAAAAGAGGAACTACATGTATCGTGATCCCCTATTGCACGAAAGGTGGTACGTAGGCACTAAAGGTTCGCAACCGCGGCGGGTGCAAAAATCATAAAAAATACTTCTTTTCTCACCTCCACTATCCATTTTCTATACAACACATTTTCATAGCCAAAATATAAATATTTTACAAAGAGGTTCCTGCGGAGTACCGTAGATGTTTAGGGTGCTAATACCTTCCCTTTGCATAACCAACCCCCTTACCTTGAATCTTTCCCCCCTCTTTTTGGGTTATTCTCTCTTTTCCCATTCCTTTGGAAAGAATAAAGCGCGGTGGCGATTCTTATTTTTGATTTGTATAAAGGCTAGTCAATCCAATGGCTTAGTCTTGAACATTTCTACCGCTACACAGAGGTATTCCCCCACAGAGTTATTCTCAAGCAGAGTCTCTCCCCGGAAGAATATTCGTGAACAAGGAAAAAATCCCCAGTATAGTCATCTCCATTCACCATCCCCAGCGGAAATGAAGAACCCGGCTTTCTAATAATCTTCAGCAGCAGTCCGTGATTTATTTTCCCCGACTTAGAAGTACTGCAATAGTATCCCATGTTCATACATCATGGCATGCGCATACATATTACATACAATACAATCTCATTTATTTTGAGAACATCATCACAATGCATTTCATATATCATGACATTGCATACGACTAATTCTTTATCTTTCAGGAAAACATCAAATTAGCAAGCTACATCTAACCAAGGACTATTCCAGGATTTTCTCAAAAACATAATCCAAGATCTCTCCGCTCACTATACCGGTGGAAGAGGTTCCAACACTTTCCTCTGGGTCAGTTGAATCGCTACTAACATTCTCCTAATTACTATGCCAGTCAAAGTTAACCCTAGATCTCTCTGCTCACTATGCCAGCAGAAGAGACTCCAAGACTTTCATCTAGGTTCGTTGAATTGCTACTAAGATTCTCTTGATTACTATGCCAGTCAAAGTTATCCTAAGATATCTCTACTTACTATGTCGGTAGAAGAGATTCCAAGACTTTCGTCTGGGTCAGTTGAATCGCTACTAAGATTATCCTGATTACTATGCCAGTCAAAGTTAACCCAATATCTCTCTGCTTATTATGCCAGTAGAAGAGACTCCAAGACTTTCGTCTGGGTCAGTCAAATCGCTATTAAGATTCTCCTGATTATTATGCCCGTCAAAGTTACCCAAGATCTCTCTGCTTACTATGCAGTGGAAGAGGTTCCAAGACTTTCATCTGGGTCAGTTGAATCGCTACTAAGACTCTCCTGATTACTATGCCAGTCAAAGTTACCCAAGATCTCTCCACTCACTATGCCGGTGGAAGAGGTTCCAAGACTTTCGTCTGGGTCAGTCGAATCGCTACTAAGATTCTCCTGATTACTATGCCAGTCAAAGTTAACCCAAGATCTCTCTTATCACTATGCCGGTGGAAGAGGTTCCAAGACTTTTGTATGGATCAGTTGAATCTCTACTAAGATTCTTCTTATTACTATGCCAGTCAAAGTCAACCCCAGACCTCTCTGCTCACTATGTCGGTAGAAGAGACTCTAAGACTTTCGTCTGGGTCAGTCGAATCTCTACTAAGATTCTCCTGATTACTATGCCAGTCAAAGTTAACCTAAGTTTTTCCCTGGGTCAGACAGGTCGACATTAAGATCTCTCTGATTACTATGCTAGTGGAAGATGTACCAAGACTTTCGTCTAGGTCAGTTGAATCGCTACTAAGATCCTCCTGATTACTATGCCGGTCAAATTAAATTCAAGGCCTTTCTCTGGTTCAGTCAAATCGATACTAAGATTTCTATTCTAGTTAAAGAAGCTATGAAGCCCGAAAACTAATCGGATAATAGTCAATCAACAATTCAAGATAATGTGAAGCCCGGATCCTGACCGGATAACAGTTTAATCTCATTTCCCCAGTAAGTCGCTGTGAAGCCTGGAATACGACCAGATAGCAGTATTCCTTATTATCCTCAGCAAGTCATTGTGAAGCCTGGATCCTGACCAGATAGCAGTTCACTTTCGTATCTTTAATCAAGAGATGACTCCCCAGTAGAGTAATAGAAAACTGAAGCTCTTAGACTCTATTCCCCAAGACAGAGACCAACATTCCTCAGTGAAGTCCTCCCTAACAACAGGAACAAGAATTCCCACAAAGGAATATCTCACGAAATAATCATTATTCTGGATGGCATCTTTAAGCCCATCTCCGACGACTCTTCGTCACATTCTCTTGATGGCATCTTTAAGCCCATCTTCGACGGCTCTCAGTCATCTTCTCCAAATGGGATCTGTAAGCCCATTCACGACGTCATCAACCATTAATATTACTTCATGCGAGTGCAAATTTCTGGGCACTCTACTTTTCAATCATCTTCCACCCTCAGATCACGAAAGGCAGACAAGCCGATCTAAATCATCAGGTTTAAAAAGATTGAATAGGGGAAACTGTTGTACCCCAAAATTTTCCCTTTCATTTCACTCAAAGACATGCCTCTAGAGGTCCTCAATTGCTCAAGGTTGACTAAGGGTTGACTAGACAAATCCTCCTCCTGAGGCAACAAGGCTAAAACTAGAGTTTCAATTTCAAGTAAGATGGTCGAGTTCCAAGGGTCCCAAATGATCTCCATTGCCTTAATATGTCCTCAATACCATCCATGCCAAGTTTCATGCCTAGCACAACAAGTTTGCTCAGTCAACTGCTCAAATGCCTGAATATTAACTATACTAGGGCAAAAGTCAATTATGGCCCCAATACAGTCAAACTTCAATATTTTTGGTCAACATCAATGTTTTTAAGTATTATCCATCATTTTATCAAGGGTTGATCATGATTCCTCAAGAAATGCTCCCAACTCATCAAAACTCAAAAATGGCAATTTAGGGTTTCTATAGGAAAAGTCAACCAAACTTTAACCAGGCATAAATTTCTCGTGCTTTATCAGAAATTTTCAAACCAGGGCTAATTTTGAAGAGAATCCAACTCCCTACAACTCCTTCATCCCTTAAGGTCTAGAAATGCCTCAATCAAAAGATACAAGTTCATACATTATAGGTCATTTCAAAAAGTCAACAAAAACACCTTTTGGGTCAAAGCTCCTTACATGAACATGGAAGATCCAGTTGTGATGAGACCAAAAGGGTTGTTTATAGGACATCCTAAGATTTATAAAAAGTCAAAGAACACCCTCTTAGGTTTAAAATTGAGAGATATGTGCATTGTCAAAGTTGGCCATTTTTGGAAATTTGCATAATGTCAACAATGCACAAATTTGCATTTTTTTCCAAATGGGCCTAACTTTTTATACTTGAAACATATTCCTAGCCTGGTCCACGACCCAAACACCTTTCCATGCATCATTGGCTTTATTTATTTAATTTATTTTGATTTTAATCCTTCAAAAATCAAATTAAATCAAATAAATGATATAAAAATAATGAAGATTTGTTTTGATTTGATTTTGCATGAAAGGGAGGAAATATTAAAAATAGGAATGTTTAGAAGCAAAGTAAAAGACATTGATTCCATTTGATTTAGGCCGCATTTGTTGACCTAATATGATTCACTATATATGCACAACAAGATACCAAGCCAAGGACACGCGCAGCTACATCAAAACAGCACCTTAAAAGTTTCAAAAAAATTCCAAATAAGTGCAATCTGTTTCACACGATTCAGTGAGTCCTCCCCAGATCTAAACATTCTATAAGCCTCCTAGAGATCTTAGGAGTTAATTCCTATCATCCTCAAAGATCACAACATCCCAAATCATCATGATCAAGTACCACCGGTTAACAAGGTTTGACGAAATTAAAATTGTAAATTTATGCATTGTTGATGGTTTTAATGATTTGATTTATGTTCAGGGCATCAGTTAGGGAAGGATGGATGTTTCTCATGAGAGCTTCAAGGCATAAATCATGTGATGCCATTGTTAGGGCATCACGAATTGAAGCTTGCGAAACTCCTGATTTAGGGACCTTCAGACCAAACTAACCCCATATTTGGATTCCTGGGAAAATTTCAAGGGGGATAAGGTCCTTTCTGCATTTTAATCCTCACATTTTTGTAGGTTTGAAGATTTTTCTGGTCGGAGAAGACGACCGGAGTTGTTGACTCCGCTGATCCAGGCGAAGATCATGCGGGTTAATACCATGCAATTTGATTGGTTCATTTGATTTGCTGACGCACACGTTTTTGATGACCTGGAATTCACCTTTGTTTCACATATAATACTATTAGGTTATCATAGTTATGAATGATTTGGCAGCGCAGTTGGCAAGGCAAGCAAGTATATGAGAGAAAGGACCTGGGTTCGAATCCCAGGTCCAGCGTTCTTGCATTTTTTTTCGTATTGTGTTTCAGGCGGATTCCTTGTGGTGCATGGCCAAATACGTATCATACATCTCCAGATCCCGGCCATTGGATCTTAATGAATCCACATCCAGCGCTCCTGGAGCGTTTCCCTAGGATGGATCTCCAACAATCAAGAACACTGGATCTGGCTGGCATTGGGCTTATGCATTTGGGCCCAACACAAATTGCAGCGCCACACCCCCCAACTGCTTCCTACTATCAGGCCCATTTAATTTATTTTAATTTACTTTATTTTATTTTTAATTAGTTTATGTTTTTTTTTATTCATTCTTTTTTATCATAAAATCAAAAAAATCATCACAAAAAATTAGGACTCAGTTTTTTCTTAATAAATTAATTTTTGCAAATTAATTAATTTAATTAACTTTAAATTATTTTCTTTAAATTAAAATTAATTAGAGAAATTAGGTTAAATTTCAAACCTTTTCATAAAAATCCCAAAAAAATATTTTAATGTTCAAATTAGTTTTTTAGGGTTTTGCACTTTTTTTTAATTTAAATTCTCGCGCTTAGTTATTTTTGTCGTACGATTTATTTTTCATTATTAATGTAATTTCTTCGAGATTGTAATAGTTTTAATTAGGTTATTTACTGTCGTTCCCTATTCACTGTTTAATCCCCAAAGTTTTTGGTCATGTAATCCCCATTCCCCGAAGCCTTGTAATAATTAGATTTACTTTTCCGCTTTTACTTTCTGCAAATATATAAATTGTTTAGATGTATGCGTAGGATTGTATGCAAAAGATCAATAATTTAAAACAGTAGAAAACCATAATTGTGCAAAGATAAATAACTTAAAAACAATCACACGCACATGCGCACCCCTAGGGTATCACCACTCCAGTTGCCTTCGGTAAACGGTAATGAAGTATAGGGAGTTTTAGTGGTTGCCCTCTGGTCCCAAAAGATCAAAAATGATCCATTCGAATGTTTCCTCAAAAAGATCTTTAGGACTCTAGGGTAACTACTAAGGTTTCCTAACCATTGCTTTAGTGATCATAATTGTCCCTTCGAATGTCCCTCAAAAATCCAACGACTAGGGTTACCTACTCATTAATAGTAGGATAACACGGTCTAAAGGATAGGAGGAAAAGAACACCTTTTTTCGAGTAGGTAGATAGCTGTTAGGTACTTGCCCAAATAATCCTTTTACACCATACACTTTCAAACATACTTTTTAAACAAAGTTTTCAAAAATACTTTATCACGCTCTTGAGGACTGATACAAGAGTTACTATAAAGTGAGTCGCCACACTTAGGCATTTTCAAAGCTTTTCAAACACACAAACACGAAAGCAATTTTAGAAATGAGCAAGCACTAAGAGCCCATGGAAAACCATGGATGGAAAGGATGCCAACACCTTCCCTTTCCATAATCTACCCCCCGTACTCAGAAATCTCGAATAAAGGTCTTTTTATGTTCTTTTTACCCTTTCCTTTTTAGATAAAAGAAAAGTCGATGGCGACTCTTTCTTACCGTGACATTTGCGAACAAAAAACGCAAACCAGTATTAGCAGTCGGTTCTTCCATCATATCACACTACTATACACAGGCCTACCTTATTCATCCCTCTCAAATCCCTTTTCATTCAGGTGCAATCACATTAAGTACGTTATTCGTACATACTCATAGTAATGCGACCTGTTTGTGATTATGATCATACATATGAGGCTTTGGTACATTAATTGGTGCAACCCTTTTATTTTCCCCATCGTAGCTGTGGGGGATCGAACTGTAATCCTCCCTACCAAGTCCAGTACCAGAAACCTCTGAACTAACTAACAACGAATATTTTATTTTATTTTTACGGGTTTTACAGTAGTTGAGTTAAGTGACCGTGTGAGGGTCACCTAGCTTAGGAGTTGCAATCCCTATTTTTTATTTATTAACAGAGAAGAAAAAATTAGGATCATTCACTTATTTTCATTGGATTCCTTACGTAGAGCATGCTTAAGTCAGTACTGACTACTAAAATAAACTACTTAAAGTTTTATTTGGGATGATAATTAAGACCACAACATAGTAAGTATCGAGATTGGTTCCCATAATCAAGAAACTTACAGTGTTAAGACGATATCAATTTTTCAAAAGTTTTCCAGAGTCTCTACATCCTATCCTAAACTTGTCTAATAGCTCAAATTTTTAAAATGAAAGTTATTTTCTCTGTCCAAAAATTTTTGGTATGGCTCAAGAAAAGGAAGAAATTTAATAGACAACAAAATTCATATATAAAGACCCGACAACACATGTAATGACTCGATAAAACAAACTAAAACAACAAAATACTAGAAAACAATAAATCTAACTAGAAAACAAGGAAAAGAAAACTGTAAAGTTTCTAACTCTCCCACACTTAAACTAAACATTGTCTTTAATGTTTTAGTAAAATATGGAAAACAGTAAAATGAAACTTAGATAATGCTACTGCTAAAAGAATCCTCTCTGATCCTGCTCTTGTTGTTTATGTCTTCGCTGGTTACTTCTGCTTTGGTGGAAGGCGTTTTGAGATACCATGTGAAGAACGGGGAGGATTCTTCTAACATACTCATCATTAGTGTCACCACCAACACTAACATTCGTAATAATGTTTGTGGGCACCAACTCATTTCCAAGATTGGCATCTAGAGATTATTTGCCTAGAAGTAGCTGAGACACGACAAGCGATACATTTCTTCATTTTCTACAAACAAGGCGCTTTGTTTAACGTCGATAGCTCAGAGGCTAATTGTTGTACCCCAAAATTTGCCCTCTCATTTATTAATATTTCCCCTCACAAGACTCTTTGAACTCCAGACAGGATTAGGGTTTTGATCTGCTCAAGACATCTCCTTGCACTGATGACCTGAAATTAGGGTTTGAGTTTGCACAGGGATTTTTGGACTTCCAATGCTCAAAGTTACTTTCATACTTCATGATGGACTTACAAGATTACATCTACCAAGTTTCAAAGCCTTGAATCAAATTTTTGCCCAGTCAATTGGACAGTTGACCTAGAAATCAGTTGTATTGGGGAAAAAGTCAACTATGGCCAATTTGCAGTCAAACCTCATGATTTTTGATCCACATCAACATTATAGGCTCATATTAACCATTTGATAAAGTTTGGACCACAACTCCTTAAGAAATTTGACCAGATCATCAAAAGGGCAAAATGGTCATTTTTAGGGTTTTGACTGCACAAGGGCAATTTCTGACTTTTCACCTAGCCAATGGCAAGTTGGGTTCAAGCATGGATTCAAGGATTCAATAGCATCATCTTGACCTATACACAAGGTTCAAAAGATCTCAATTGCATTGGATTGACAGATGAATTTTTCAGTCAACTGATCAAAATTTGACTGTACAATGAAAAGTCAAACTTTGACTTTTTGGTCAAAATCAAGTGCCAAGGGTCATTTTTCATCAATATGTGTCAAAACATGAAACTTGTTCATCAATAAACCCAATTTTGCAAATTAGGGTTTAAGATTGAAAATTTTCATAACTTAGAATTTTTCTAAGTTATGAAATTTTCTTAATTTTTCCCAACTTTGCCCAACATTTTCACCATTATGCAATTGGATTCAAACAAAACTTCCAACATGAAAGTTGTAGTCCTCTAAAAAATATACAAATTTTATTCACAAAGTTTTCCCAAAAGAAGATTGGATCTCAAGTTATGATTTTTGGAACAAGGGTCCATGAAACTTTTAACTTAGTGAAATTTTGCCCTAGTTTAGGCAGGATTTTGACCTATCTTCATGGCAAATTTTCACCTAGTTCCACTTGGAATATCAAAATTAATTTCAAAGATGGATTGTAGAGCATGTTGCAAGATTTCCAAAATGTCCAAGAACTCTCCAAAATCATTTGTGGTCAGGGAGAATCGAAGGCTTAAAGTTGGCAAAAACTCACTTTTGATCCATGGCATGTTCATATTGATACAAGTTGCAAACTCTAATCAGCCTTGTTTGTACTTGATTACAGGTCTCAAAACCCTTCCATACTCTATAATTAAATGCAAATCCATTGGTCTAAGGCTTTGTTTTGGTCATTAGAGGATTATACATTAGATTAATCCAAAAATAGTAAAAGGTAACTTTGCCATTTTTGTCAAAATCTTGCTTTATGTCAAATAGAATCCTTGAGCCTTGAACAGGATCTTATGCAGCAAATCAAATCCACAAACTTGGGTCCAAGCTTACATAATGTATGCAGGGTTAGAGCTAGCCTGTACAGGCCTGCTCTTTGTCACTTCTCATTTTGCTTCATAACCAAGAAACTTGTCAAAAACACTAGAACTTGAACAGCGGAGGGAACCAACTTTTGCAAGCATTTGAGACAAGTTCCACTCATCCCCTTGGTCCAGAAACATGAGCCTTTGAGCCCTCAAACCTTCCATAGCACAAAATCACCTTCCATTGGCAAAACAGGGCACTCCCTGCAGTTTGACTTCCATAGCAAAAACCCCTCGTGCATTTTGCCTCAAACTTGTTCAAACACCTTCCATATAACCTATCCAAGCTATCCCAACCCTTAAACACTGACTGTAACTCCATTTGCAAGGTTTACCATTTTTTATTTCAGTTTGTGCAGGTTGAGTTCTACAGGCTTGTTCAAGCACATTCAAGGCAAACTAGGCATTGGGGAAGGTCAGAGGAAGTTCAAGCAAGCTCCCAAACATCTCAGGTCTCACTGAAAAGCTCCACATTGCCATATACGAAGTCAACTGAAACAGGTTTTTGTCAACTTCCTATCTCTCTATTTAGGAATCATTAGGCTTAGGTTTGTGAATAAAAAATGTAGTATTCATAGCCATGAAGTTGTACATACGCTCAGTTTTCATTTAAGTTAAGCGTGTTAAGAGAATTTGATCCATGAACTTCCTAAAAAAATTTGGTTAGGATTTAGGGCCAGATAAATTCTCTCTGGTCTTTGAGAGTTAGAATGATTTCTTTACATGGTTGGATTCGTCTTGAAAAATGCTACAACTTTGATGTTTTGAGTTTTTGCATTAGAGCACGTATGCAGGTTTTCCATGTTTGAAGTCAGGCGCGCGTTTTTGTTTTTTGACAAAGGTTGAAGATGAAGTTCATGGGCTGAGCTTGGTTCTGGCTCACTATTGACACCCCCTGCTTTGCTAATTACACCCCCTGGCCCATTTCTTTATATTTCTTGTATTTTCCTATTTATTTTTTATTTCTGATTTTATTTTACATTTTCTAAACATAAAAAAATGCCAAAAATCTTTTTATAAATTTTCACATTTTATTTTAGTATTTTTATTTTATTTTTCTAACATGAAAATAATTATTAATTAATACATACTTTTATTTTATTTAATGAAAACTTGAAAATAAAACATAAAAATATTGTACCTTTATTTTTTATCATTTTATACTTAAATAATATTTTTTTCTAAATATATTTTATTTTTTGTATATACATTATTTTATTTTATTGTACATAAAAAATATATGATATATATTTACTTTCTTAAAAGAAAATTAGGGTTTTTGCCCTTAATAAAAAAATAAAAAAATAATCTTTTTATTTCTTTTTTTTTACATTAAATATTATATTTTTACATACATAAAAATAAACAAAACATTTTTTGCATATTCATAATATTTTGCATATTTGTTTAATTAATTTATTTAAATATTGTTCATTTATTATTTGTACCAATTATTCAATTTGGATGTAATAGTAAATATTAGGGTTTTAATTTCTTGCAAAATAATCCCCATTCAAAATTGTATCCCCCCTTCCCATATCAAATGTTGTAATAGTGTAGATTTATTTTACGTACTTTATGCTTACAAATATGCCATGTTAGAGACTAGGGTTTGTATGCAAAAATCCAAAATCAAAACAAATAGTTAGACCTAATACAAAGACAAAAAAAGCATGTAAATTGACAACACAATGCACACTTGCACCCCTAGGGTTTCATCCACTTGTTGCCTTAAAAAATAGCCATGTTATGCATGTTGAGTATCTTGGCAAAACAAAAACAAAACAAAAGATCATAGTCCCTCGATGACGCTATTTTGGTTGCCTATACAAAAATGATCTAGTCCCTCAAAAATTGCTAAAGATACTTGGCAATATTTCTATCATGGTCAATACGATGACCCGCGCCTGTCCCGTTTAACATCCTAATACAAGGTTGTTTACCAAATGCAATGGTAAAACAACACTGTCAAAAGGGTTAAAAATGTGTAGGAAATACCTTTGAGTAAAATAGGGTAGACAACTCTTAGTTACTTGATCAAAGCTTGCAAAAACATCCTTGCTATTTTCAAATACACCTCACAACACAAAACATTTCCCAAATCAAACTTTCAAACATTGAAATATCTTTTCAAAAGACAAACACCTTTGTATATATTGAAACATGAATCATTACAAAGGTTGCCTAGACAAGGCCTCTTTTTCAAAGCATTTTCAAAAAACCACACACAAAGCATCATTTCAAACAATTGAAAAGTAAAAGCAAGTGATCTAAACAAGTAACTAAGAGCCCATGGATAACAATGGATGAAAAGGGTGCTAGCACCTTCCCTTTTCATAATCTACCCCCCGAACCCAAGAAAACATCTCAAAGGTCTTTCCTGTGCTTTTTGACCTTTCCTTTGGATAAAATAAAAAGTCGGTGGCGACTCATGATAAACCTAAACATTTGCGAACACAAACACAAAACCTCAAGTCAGTTCTCCCACCGTATCACACTAATGATCTTCGGTTTTCATGGCCACTTATCAAGCCATCTTTCATATCCCTCACCTTTTATTTTCTTCCTTCTGTAGGGTGGTTCAGACTTCTTAACTTGTTGCGGTGGTTCTGGATCTATCCTAAGTATTAGCTTCTCAGGTTTGAGTTTAGTTCTTTCATCCATCATCTCAAAGGTTAAGTTTCCCCTATTAACAATAATGACTTCCCTGGTTTTATGGTCCTCTTATTTTCTATTTTTATGTAAGACTTAAAACAAAAGTGTATTAGTATGGATATTTTCCAATACCACAACATGCCTTTTGGTTTGGGAATCTACCTTAGTTTCCACAAAACTTTGTAGGAGGAGAATCGATGGGTTGTATGGAGGAGGAACAATATAAGGCGATACCTTCTCTACCTCTTTGACAACCTCTTTTTCGGGTGGTGGTGGATTTTTATTAATCTCTACTCTTTTCTCACCAAAAATTTCCTCAGCCTCATTATCACTCTCCTTAGGGTTTTCAATTTGTCTTTCACTAATGGTTGTTACAACATCCACATGCTCCTCGGGGAAGGGTCCTAGAGGTTTTTGTTCAAGCAGGAAGATTTGAGTCTCCAAGGCCATGTTGTGATTCGCTAGGCACTCGACCATAGTGTTCAGTTGCCTAAGGGTTTCATTAATATGAAGATTTTGTTTTCTAAACTCTCCATTTTGGATAGTTTGTATCGCTAAAAAGTGATCCATCATAGATTTTAGCCTAGAGAGAGTTTGCATCTCAAGGAAATTCTCCATTATCATTTCGAGGTTGGATTTATGAACATCTTTTGGTTCCTCAAAATACCGGGAGTGATAATTATAGATAAAATGTTGGTGATACATAGTAATAGAGACAAAAGTACCTTAGTCTATACGGTGTAACAACAGGGTACAAAATTTTGACAAAGTTGGTCCCCGGCAACGACGCCAAAAACTTGATGTAGTATTTTTACAAGTATACGAATCATATCAGAGTAATATAAAAGATTGTCAGACCACATAGACCAACAGTCAAATCTATCGTTACTGATTGTTATGGTGTTTATCTAAGGCAAATCAAATAGGTATTTTTGAGTACACAGGAAAAGAAATAATGAAGAAAAGAAATTCAGGTAAAATGCAGGCTTAAATGTAATTCACGTCAGTCAGACAATACTCTAATTGTTTCTACATAGAACTATTTATGGGGCAATAATTTCTACTTGAGAAGAATTAATTTAACAAGAACTGTCGCTTTCACGTATTCAAAACCGAGTCTACTATCTAAATAATGCCTTCCATCGTCACTTATGAAAGGTGCTTATCTCGCTAAAGTAGTAAACCTATTTTTAAGAAATTAAACTCGTGATTTAGTTGAAAAGTGATTTTTATTGAAAAGTCTAACTTAAAAGTGTTTCTGGATTTCGCTCAAGGAACCAGATCTTAAACATATAAACGGCGCGCTATCATAAATTATTTTATAATCACTTCCTAGAAATATTAGACTCCCTAGTTAATTAACTAAGTGCTTTCACGGTATTCGTTAATTAAAAACAAACCAATTTTAGTCTTTAGTGTTGGACGGCTTTCGATCTTACCCGACGTTTTCACTGCGTCACTTTTGTGGAGGCAAATTAAAATAAGTTCAGAAAAATTGATTTTATATTAAAAAATCCCACAAAGGTAATCCTAAAGAGACAACATGTAGAGCACTGTTTGTTGACGATCCTCACATCCAAACACTAATAAATTAGCCGGACATGTTTAATAAAACGTAAATGGTTTTAAGTGCGAAAGTATACATAAGACGGAGAGAAGTAAGTGCAAGGTAAATAAACAAGTAGACAAGGACAAAATAGGAAAGTAAATAAAGTAAGGAAAGTGCAAGAAAATAAATGAAATAAAGCAAATGCGAAGCAAATAAAGGTAATGCGAAAACTGAATAATACCTACTCCAGTCGGAGACATTAAATCTGATACAACTGGAAAGTAAACTTTTCTTGAAAGTAAAATGGCGGCAAGATTAAGTCTCCTATCTACTAAGATCCAACTTTATTACAACCATGATGCGATAATCCATTGATGTGACGAATTATCGCTTTTACAGAGTAAGTTTATGCCTAATGTTGCAACTAAGAGTGGATGCTCCAAATGAGACAATCTAAGGCATGTTACGAAAACCTTTGGAAGTACAAAACTACCCTTCCTCCACCAATGGAGTTGGTTTAAATCGCCTAGAAAATACCAAGGATGGTGGGCACCATATAGGGATGGTGGGCGCCATCTTCCAATCGTGGGGTATTGGGTTAGATTCAGCAACTTCCAATAATTGTTTCGCCATTTTCAAAGATGGTGGCCGCCATATAGGGGATGGTAGGCGCCATGTTTTGTTAGACGATGCCAAAATTCCATTTTCCATGATGTATATCTTTGTGTTATCTTTTTAACTCTTTGAACGGGGTGTTATTCAGACTTACGAATCAAAATTTATGGCCAAAATCATCAGACAGCACCACAAGGGAAAAATAACATCTTTTTATTGCACTAAGACTGCAATAGACTATAATCCTATCATGTGATTTTCCCTTATCTTTCTTGGAGTTTTCCTTCTCTTTTCTCATTTTTGTCTTTCTCCATAGCGAACGCCATCTTGAACACCTTGTGTGCAAATTGCTTCATTTCTTCTATTTTTTGTCTGATTTGCTTTATTTCTTTGCAGAAGGCTCTCAAACTGCTAAATAAATGAAAACAAGCAAAACACCAGCATAATAGGGAAAATGTAAACTAAAACGATGGTAACACATGCACAAATCGAGTCAAATAAATAATGTAATTTCGTGTTATCACTACACTGTTTCACAAAATTACCCAGAAAATCATACCAGAATCGATAATTCTCATCACTAATGATCAACAAACGCACAAATACTCTCAAGTAAGCATCAAACGATATTTGAAATGAAATATACAAGGTACTTGTACTATCCGAGAAGCAATGCACACATGTATCAGTATCGATCAAAAATTGAATTGGAAACTCACACACGAAGACGAAAATATGTTCGCTGATTCATGTAATGCCGCTTAAATACCACAAGTACTTTGTATCAATAAAATCCGTATTAATGCAATAGTTTCTAATCACAAACAACACAGTTCATGAGTTGAAACAATTAATTGAATCAAAAGTTTTAATATCGAAAAAACTTAAATCATCACCAAACTGATTCAAATTAATATAATAACACATGAAACTTAATAATCCTCAACAAGCATTTGATCAAAAATGAAATCGACACGCAAAATTAATTAAACATAATCAACACATTATTTCGACGCGCAAAATCTATCAAATCCGCACAATTATCATCAATTCAACAAAGATCTATTCAAGTCCACATTTATTCATCATCATTAATGTCAATTAAACTCCAATTTCAAGATCTAAAATAATATTCAACTCCTAAATTCAATTAAGCACTAAACCAAAAATCAATTCTAAAGATAAGCACTTAATTCAATTGGAGATTCAAGAACTATTAAAGGAAAATAGATCGGAGCAAAGAGTGGAGGAGATCTCCAGAAAAATTGACCGGAGACAGAGGGATGATACCACGAAGATGATTGGACGAAAGGAGTAAGTTGTATGCACGGTGCAAGTTGCAAGCGGAGGGGATTAGCGCCGGAAGTTGCGGCAGAGGAAGGAGAAGACGGACAACTGGCAACTGAGAGCTAGTGGTGGTTACCGATAGGTGTAAGGGTGGTAGTCGACAGGTCTGGTGGTGCAAGGGTGGCGGTCGGCTAGTTTGAGGCAGTGGTGGGTGCAAGCTTGAGGGAGGATGAGAGGAGCTTCTTGAGTCTTGGAGGGAGAGAGCAATTTGAATCTCTAGTGAAATTTGTGTTTTTTTGAGAAAAATGAACTTTACCCCTTCTCAATTTTTGCTCTCAAAAATATATAGACACCTCATTAAGCCCTGTTTGGATTATGTAATTGCTAATTTTTTTACTTATTTCATGCACACTGTGAGATGGAACTCCAAGCTCATCACAATTGGTGTGAAATCCTGACGTGCGACTTGAAACAAAGGTGTCGATGACGAAATTTGTGACGTGGCGTTGAAAGAATCATTCCATTACAATAAAAATCGAGAAAGTTATGCTTCCCTGAACAGCGAGAAATTGGTACAAATATTTACAGTGCATATTTTTACAGCTTATTTTGTATACGGCGCGCGAACAAACCACAAGCTCATGACTTTCGGTGCAGAATCCTGATGCACAACCTGAAATAAAATTGTCAGTGACGAAATGTATGACGTCGTTCCGAAAGAATCACCCTGATACGATAAAAATTGAACAAATTATGATTTTTTGAATGGCGAGAAATAATGGACTTTTTTTGCCGCATTGAAATTTTTAGCTTATTTTCATGCGCACTTTGAGAAACAAGCCACAGACCGAAGCCTTCGAAGCATAATCCGAACTCGGGACCTGAAACAAAGTTATAGCTCATAAAATTTGTGATCTCGCGCTTAGAGAATCGTCCCGATATGAAAAAATAGAGAGAGTTATGATTTTTACAATATCGAGAAACAGTCCGGTAGAAAACCAATTTAGAGTACAATTTTCTCTATTAACTCGCACTTTCAGAGATCTTCTCCAAAGAATTAACTTCTGACCCGATCATACGAATTAAATATAAAATCAAGACAAATTTTTTGCCCAAAGAACCACCCAAAAATGTAGAACCAGATGAAATTTATGAATTTTCGAACACCAGATAATCAGCGGTTCAACACACTATTTTCACTATTTTTGCATTGTATTTCTTCGGAGTACTCGCACATTTGGAGATTTTACTCAATGAATCAGCTTTCGAGTCGAACACAAAGATTGAAGGAAATAAAAAGATGGTTCAAATTCTCCAAGAACCAATTAAATATGATTTTCTAGTCAGAAGTTATGAATATTTAAGCGTCCAAAAACTAGCAAAACGGTAAATCTACTGTATAACGCATTTCAGGTATTTGGCGTTTTAGAAAATCTTCCTCACAAAATTAGCCTTCGATTGGACATATGAATTAGAGAATATCTCAAGATAGTTATGAGGGCTGAAGAATCATTCCCAAACCATTTTCAATCTCAAGTTATGAATTTTTGAGCTTAAAATGCACAATACTGAATTTCTATTTGCACTGTCTCAAATCAATTGAAATGCTTGACTTTTTACACAATCCAGAGCGTGTTGGAATACATAATAGATTTATATGATTATGACTCGATTATGTGTTGATAGAATAGCTTGGAACACATGTGTAGTTCATTTGAATGCGAAAGACCCTGAATTCTGCTTAATAATGCTGCTTAACGGAACAATCAATTTTCGCAGTTCTTTTCACAGAGAAAACCCTTGATTCCATGAGTATGGACCTTATGACATGTATGTATGCATATGATGATGAAGTATAAGCCAATTAGGGTTAAAATGAAAGGGAAAATTTTGGAGTGCAACAACAACGATCTCTCAATTTCTGACGAGATCAGATCCTCACTAAGTTTACTACCATCACATGAAGGCCAAAAGTTCTCAGTCTTACAAATATTCAATTCAAGACCTAATCTTGCAACTGTCTCCCGAATGATATCAACGGGTTTAGCCACCTCTTATGAATCTCCTATAATAGTCCCATCATCAAGATACCAGGCATGAAGAAGAATCTTATAATTGTCCCTAACCTGATGAATGAGTAGGTATAACACAAGAGCAAAAAGGAGCAGCCCTAACGAATCACCTTGTTGCACTCCGGTGGCTGGCATAATATGTGCATCCCCAAGGTACAACCTTGCTGCTTGGTCATAAAGAAACCCAACCCACAAAAAATAGATGGGCATATATCCCTCACCTCGCACAATAAGGATGATCAATACTATGTTGAAAGCATTCGAGAAATCTATAGTGAGCATAGCCAAGGAACCACATATGTTTGTCGCTTGTTAACACCCTATTAGCACTATGCAAAATGACCTCAGCACCACCGGATACCCCAACCCCAAATGAAAGTCATTGAGGTATCACGTCATATCTTTACCGACCCCTTTCATAGAAATCTTGGATACCAACCTCCTCCAAATAGAACCCACAATAATTGGTTGTAGCCCACTATCATGCTTTAATAACAGTGTCAATAGTGCAGAGAAAATAAACTTTGTCACACTCATGGGACATCTTCCTCCTAGCCATAAGTTAACACTATTGATTGTGTATAAAAGGTCTTTCTCCACAGTAGAACCTTCTCCACACAGTGCATCTAAAATATGTTGAGCACGCAAACCATTTCTACCACACGACATCCCCTTGGGAAAGGATTTAATACATTTGAAGATAGTATATGCATCATTCACTAGAGGAGATTCTGAGAATAAGGTAGTCGGCATGAAGGGAGGTGGTATATACGTGTGCTTGACCTCTAAAGCCTTCATTATAGAGGGCCATACCGAATGACCCTAACACTTTTACAACCATTGTGAAATGGCCATCTACAACCTTGCGGAAGCATTGCTTGACAGTAGCGCTCATCTTCTTATCTTTCTCCTGAGGATGAACACTCCCACAACCCGAGTTACCTTGCTCTGAGCTTTCCAACACACTATTAACTAACTTGGCAAGACCATTCATGTCTCTCCAAGTAGATAAACACTCTAAAATGTAGTTTTGCTACAAGAACTTCTGATAGACTTATAATCCCGCCTATTATGAGGCTTAACCACTTGTAATGTTCAACGAGGGAGAAGTAACAACCGAACCCATGCACCTATCGATCCCGGATCATCAACCACCTTGTAAAGAGTATCTTTCAATGTTTGAGAGAAAGCAAGACGGCAGTTTAGAGGTATACTCTTCACAATGAAGATAGGTGTGGTAAGAACTCTGTCTAACAACCTTGCATCTAAAACAAGCTCCTCGTTTTCTTCCAGGTTATCAGAGTCAGTTGTGGATGGTTTAGCAATACACATAATGTGACTTCCAACCCCTCTTGTCCCATGAGTGGTACGAACAAGACCATCAAAATGATGACATGCCCGACTCATGGCATGAATGCTCATACACCTTCTACATAGCCATTCCTCGACCACCCTCAAAGACTCTCCCAATACCGTAAATAAATCACAATCATTCTCAATCACATTCTGTATGATATTTTTCCGTTTGTCACTAAATAGGTGTGGCATCTTAAGATGAGACACCAAAAGAGAAATACTTTTGCTCCCATCTCTACCATCGGGGAAACATTGGAATTTTTGGAATAGACAATATAAACCTCTTATTTGAGTAGAAACCATTAGACAATGTAAATTGTACTTCTCATCTACTCAACAAAAAAATATTTAGTTAAAGAATTTTATCAAATACATGACGGACAACGACGAAAGAGCATTTTACTATAGTTTTCTTGTTGTCTTGATCTACTTGATTGAACTATAAAGTCCAACTTTTAAAAGACTGTATTATTACTCGTTAATTTTTTGAAATGAAGAAGAGTAGTTTTGGATCCAGAAGTTTATCGAAACTGTTTGAGGGATTGTTGAAGAGTTATGCAGTTTAGGAAAATTGTAACTGAAATAGGTTTTGTTAGAAGTTTGTCACTGTAAAGTGAGGATGCCTCAGTCAAAAAAGAACGGGAGATATTTGGTTACCAGTAAGGAAGCGGGATGATAGTTGAAAGTGATATTAAAATAATTCCAATATGCATCATGTGCACATAAACAACTCTACTCAAAATGCATAAGGCAACGTTAACTAATTATATTTCTCTTTTGTCAAGCTTGACCCCTCATGACATACCATTGAACAATGTTCTCACTTTTAGTTCTCGTTTACCTTCTACCTTCTTATCTATGTTATATTATTAAAAATCATAAATATTTATTTATTTATGTTCTGGAGTGGCTCAGTAATTAAAATTGGCTTAATCAGTTTCTATCTTTAGCACAATTCAACAACAGCGATCTAACACTCTGATCGACCACGACGTTTATCATCCGACCAGTCATGTCTGACATACACGCCTGACCAGATCAGCAAATGTCTTCCGTCAGTTTGACACGAGTCTGGAAGATATCTAGGAAACGACAAAAACGGCCATCTGCATGTAATCATCCTCTTCGGAACAAACGGCTACTTACAAGCATACCTTCCCGTTTTGACCCAGTCCTAGCAGTTATCTATTTTTGCGGACCCGCGTATCTAGACCCAAAAGTAGGGACCAAGAACCAAGTGTCAGGGTATTATATAAATCATCACACATGTGAGAGCCAGGTATCGAATATCCATTATTCATCTCTGAAACCCTAATACTTTGATTGTATCTCTTTTCTCCCACACTTAGTTGATCGTCGGAGTGCCTTGCAGGTACAACTCCCCTTTCTCCTCAACTTTCCAGCCTATCAAAGATTATCCTTCGGTCAGCTTGCAGGTTCTGATTAACCGGTAGGACCAGTGGCATGGTCTGTGGGAAACTATCTTCCCCATTTTCTGTTCCCCGGAATCTGAAGACCAAATATCCTCCTCATTCATCGACCATGGCCGACCATGATGATCACCAACTATCTGTAAAGAATGTGCTCTCCCCGGTGCGCAAGACCGGCGAAAGCTAAAAATATCCTCACCTCGAGGATAACTTTGGCGTCTTGGACGAACATACTATGTCTCTGGATTCCATCGATGCTGATCGCGACAATAATCTTTTCTTGGACGAATAGTTTCTCAAGAACCCTGTTGAAGACCAGACTGAGATTCTACAATTGGTCCTCATTCCGCAGAACACTAAAACCAAACCAACTCCCTCATCCTCCAGCAGAGAAAAAGGATGGGGGCTCTAGAGCGGAAACAGTCAAGGCCTCTCCCTCAGAAGTGGGCGTCCTCCAAGAAAGGAAAGGCTCAACGTTTCTTTCCACAAGAAATGTGATCGAGCATCTCCAAAGAAGAATAAAAACTCTCTGCTTTCCAAGAAAATGAAGAACACATGCAAAGACGACCACAACAGGTCACTATCACCCAAACTAATGCGACAATGGCAGAGCCCCTCCCCTCAACGAGATAATGACGTCCAGCGAGAAAAAAACCATCACTCCCCGCCATCAACGCCAGAAGAGACCAATGACGAAGAGCCCCACTATCTGTTATCGAAAGGAATTACGGAGGTACAACTCCTGGTCGGGCTCGAGAAGCTGCCCTCTTTGGGATCCTACGACAGTACGACCGACCCAGATGACTATATAGAAGACATCAACGCCTAACTTGATTACCGAGGCGTGAAAGATGCAATCAAAGGCAGGTTTTTCCCAACCACTCTAAGAAAAGGTGCCATGGCTTGGTACAAGAGTCTGCCCGCTGAATCTATCACTTCTTGGAAACAGTTGGGAAAGATATTTTTGAGGCACTTCACCGTCTCCCGCTGACATCTGAAATCAGAGGCGTCGCTAGAAGCGATTATTCAGGGAAAAGATGAGTCTCTGCGAGCATATATCAAGCTTCAATAAAGAAGTCGTGTAGGACTCAATGACCGATGCCATGAAGAAGTACCTTCTTGAACGAGGGCTTCATCCCCACAACAACTTCACAAAGGTTGTGGCCTGTGGGCATCGAAACTCTAGCCATGCTTGACTCTCTCCTCCTTAAGGCTCAAGCATACATTCAATCAGAGGAGAAATAAGTGGCCAACAATGCTAGGGATTCGAGGCACCAAGAGAGTGCCAAGTCCTTGAAAACGATGATGCCTCGATTTCCCGTAGGGGGGAGAGAAGAAGCGGGAAGACAGATCCTGAGAGTTTAAAGATTAGAATGGGCATGCTGGTCGGTTTCATGAACACACCCCTCTGACCACCTCGAGGGAGCGTATTCTGACAGAATACGCCAACTGAAAATTCAAACAGGCTGGAGTGCAGTTTCCTTACTAGACGCCTGCCAGGCCCAGAATCGACAAGAGCAAGTACTGTAGGTTCCACAAAATTAATGGCCACAACACCGACGATTGTGTCCATCTCAAGGATGCTATCGAGATACTGATCCGAGACGGGCACCTCAAGTAGTATAAGAAGAAGGAAGGGGGTGCCTGTGAGGAGCCTCAAAAAACCAAGAGCGTCGAAGAGGGGAAGGAGTCCTCCGACAATGGTATCATACCGGTCCCCATGAGCATCACGTGGCCAGGAGATTTCTACTTCCAGGATATGGAGGGTGTCCTCCTATACTTCTCCTTGCATAGTCCCTGAGAGTCTTTCCCTACTGCGATGGTCATCTCCGGTAGAGGATTCAACATGCACATGATGGGATCTGTAAGGAGAAGGTTCGATCAGCTTATCAAAGCTAACTCCGACATGAACACTACCCTTGACAAGTTCAGGGGAGGATCTCATTCCCTTGCATTCTGCCGAGAAGAACTGCCAGGCGGAGCTCCCAACTCGAGCATCCCACTTCTCATGCGGGTTCGCATGGAAAACCTAGACGTTTGGCGCATCTTGGTCGATCAAGAAAGCTCGGTGGACATCATGTACACTTAATTGTTCACCACCCTCCAGCAGAACGAAACCCACCTGACCCAGTACGTGGGCTCAGATCTCCAGGTATTCAACGGAGCCAGCACCAAACCCTGGGGGTATATTGAACCGATTGTCACCTTCAGAAGAGGGGTGACCGCTAGAGCCATCACAACTCAGTTTCTAGTAGTGGATTTTTTGTATCTCTATCAATGTATCTTTGGGAGGCCCACCCTAGCCGAGCTGATTGTAGTGCCCTCCACCGTGCACCTCAAGATGAAATGTTACACTACTGAAGGCTTGCTCGCCATCCTCCACCGGGATGTCCAGGCAGCAATGAGGTGTTTTGAAGCTTTGGCCAAGGGCCTGGGTTCCATCAATGCTCAGCCTCAAACGGCTACTGGATCTGCCTTTCCCTCCAGCTCTGAGGAGCCTAAGCCACTGCCAAGAGTTGATGCCATCGACCTTGACAACCGCTTCTCCGAGGAAGCTTGCATAGAGAGAAGGAGAAAGGGGAGGGAGCCCATGGTCAAAGGGGAGAACTCATCCCCGATTAGAGACAGTGAGGAGCCTTCGGATCCCATGTGGCCTATTTCAGATGGGGACTTTGAAACCACCCTCCTCGGGAACGATCCTTCCAGAGGAGTTAAGATCAGAGTCGACCTCCCCGATCTGGCGAAGAGGAAACTTAAAGCTTGCTTAAGGGAAAATGCTGATATATTCTCCTGGAGCACAGTTGAAATGCCCAGATTTGATCCAGAGATTGCATGTCACCATCTGACTATAGATCTTGTCCTTAAGGCAATTGCTCAGCATAGGCGGAAGCAGTCTCCCGAAAAGACAGAGGCCGCCGAGCAGGATTTCAAAGACCTCCTAGAGGAATATCTTATTTATGAAGCCCATTACATAACGTGGCTCTCAAATGTAGTCCTCGTGAAAAATCTAATGGAAAGTAGCATTTGTGCATTGATTATACTGATCTCAATCGGGTTTTCTCGAAAGATGCTTACCCCCTCCCCAATATCGACAAACTAGTTGACAACTCGGCTGGTTTCAAATTATTATCTTTCATGGAAGCATATTCTAGATACAACCAGATTCATATGGCAAAAGAAGACAAAAAATATACCGCTTTTATGACCAAATCGGACAACTATTACTACAACATAATGCCCTTCGGCCTAAAAATGTGGGCGCTACATATCAGCGCATGATGAACAAAGTTTTTCGCAACGAGATAAGTGACATGCTCGAAGTCTACATGGATGACATGATCGTCAAATCGATGGAAGAGGTCGACCATTCCCTCCACCTAAAGAAAGTCTTCGAGCAGGCCAAGAAATTCCATATGCGTTTTAACCCAGAAAAATGCACCTTTAGGGTATAGGCAGGCAAGTTCCTTGGGTTCTACCTCACGGAACGAGCATTTTCTAAGTTTCCAATGCCCACGTCAAAAAAATCCATTCAAATCCTGAACGGCGTGCTCACTTCACTCTTCCGCTTTATGGAGAACTCCACCCAACATGCCCCCCCCCCTTATTCAAACTTCTCCACAAAGAAGCTGTCTTCAAATGGACGGACAAATATAAGCAAGATCTCACCCATCTAAAGCAAGCACTGTCTCGCCCTTCTTTCTCAACCAGAGAAGGATGAGATCCTCTATCTCTATCTAGAAGTAACCTCCAAAGCAATAAATGTTGCACTACTCCAAGAAATCCTAGAGGGACAGAAGCCTATCTACTTTACAAGCAAAGCCCTACAGGATCCCGAAGTAAGATACCACCAAATCGAAAAAGTCGCCCTAGCCAATGCAACGAGAAGGCTCATACACTACTTTTTGGTGCATACCATTGTCGTTCGGACAGGGCAACCAAAAAAGCAACGGCTCAGTAGGCCTGATATGGAGAGTTGGATGCTAAAATGGTCATTAGAACTCTCCGAATTTGACATCCAATACGAAGGTAGGAAAGCCCTCAAAGCTCAGGCGCTGGCCGACTTTGTGGCCAAATGACTTCGCCCGCACCCCCGGATGGGATGCGCCAGTGGATAATCTTCATTGATGGTGCCTCTAATTTAACAGGAAGCGGGGCAGGGATCATCCTTGAGAACGAGGAGGGGATCCTAATTAAAGTCTCCCTTGCATTATCCTTCCCAACTTCCAACAACCAGGCCAAATACGAGGCATTCTTAGTGGGGTTACGCTTGGCCGAAGATCTAGGATTCGAAGAGGTAAAGATCTTTACTGACTCTCAGCTCATTGCATCCCAGATATGAGGAGAATATCAGGTGAAAAATGACCACCTCGGTGAGTATTGGGCCCTGGTCTAAGAAAGGAAGAGGAAATTTAAATCCGTGGACGTACAAAATATTCCCCATGAACATAACGCCCGAGCTGACATCCTGTCCAAACTAGCAAGCATAAAGAGGAAAGGGGGGAATAAGTCAGTGATACAAGAAATTCTTCCTCGACCGAACATCCAGAGACCCCCCCCCCCCCTCGACTTTGGAAGTATTCACCATAGGATACAACGACTGCTAAATGACCCTTGTAGACAACTACCTCACAAAAGGGGAGCTACCCGCCGACTCAAATGAGGCGGTCGTGGTGAGACAAAGAGTCTGCTCCTATGTCCTGGTCGAAGGAAAATTATATAGGAGAGGGTTTTCTATTACCCTCCTCAAATGGGTTGACCAGAGCGACGCGGATCACATCCTTATCAAAATGCATGAAGGGATAAACGACCAAAACCTGGTCGGAAGATCGCTCGCTAGGAAAGCTCTATGAGCAAGGTATTACTGGCCCACCATGCAGCACGAAGCAAAAGAGCACGTGAAGAGATGTGACAAGTGTCAATGGCACGGGGACATACACTTAGCTCCCCTGAACGAGCTCAATTTTCTCTCTTCCCCCTGGCCCTTCGCCTTGTGAGGGTTAGATCTCCTCGGGCCGTTCGTGGTAGGTACAAATCAAAACAAATACTTGATAGTGGACGTCGACTACTTCACCAAATGGATAGAGGTAGAAGCATTGGCAAAAATTACCACCCAAAACGCCTTGTGCTTCTACAAAAGAAACATCCTTTCTCGGTTCGGTGTCCTTCAAGCGATCATCACTGGCAATGGAACCCAGTTCAAAGACCAAGCCTTTCAGGAATTCGTCACCAAGTTTGGCACCACCCAACACTTCGCCTTTGTCGAGTATCCCCAGACGAACGACCAGGCCGAGTTCATGAATAGGGTGATACTCAAGGGTCTCAAACGAAGGTTAGAAGAAACCAAGAAAAGAGGGGTCGAGGAGTTGCATAATATACTATAGGGCTACCGAACAACAGCACACCCATCCACCGGGCAAACTCCTTTTCGAATAACTTATAGAATGGAGGTCGTCATCCCCATAGAGATCGAGGAACCCTCCAGGAGAACTAAAGCTCCCCTAGATGAGGAGATAAGTGATGTCGCCCTATAGGAAGAACTAGATCTGGTCGAAGAAATACGAACATGAGCGGCCCTATGAGAGGCCTCTCTCAAGAAAAAAAATAGCCATGCGCTACGACACCAAAGTCATACAACGAGAGTTCGAGGTTGGCAGCCATTCCTTAAAGAGAAATCACAAAGAATCTAGCGAAGGAAAGCTCGCAGCGAATTGGGAAGGTCCATATCCAGTCAACGCAAAAGCATGGACCAGAGCGTAATACTTAGAAAATATACAATGGAAACAACTTGCTCGACCATGGAACACTGAAAAGCTAAAACAATATTACTGTTAAAGCACTAAGCAGTTGGCGAGCACCATCGACAAGACAAATCATCTGGGCCTGACGACACGTGCATGCCTATGTACAAACATGGCAATCCAATTTAAATAAGGGGGAAAGACTCTACTCTTTTGGACGAGCGGATCCTTAGCCCAACATGGATAACTTGACTGAGCTCCATCGCCATCATACCACACCAACGCAACACCCAGCTAGTGATGGGTAGTTCACGCTGCTGAGCTCGGGTCCTTGAAACGAGACCTGAGTTTTGGCCCACGCTCAATATTCACCCTGGCGTTTGACCAGTTTCCCCACACTGGCGAACACACTAACTAACGAGCAGGTCCCCACTGAAAACTCTTGGACAATAAAAAAAAGTCTCAAACAGACGAGCGTACGATAAACATGCAAAACACTTCAATTATAAAAATAACACAATCATGCACGAACTAGAGCAAACGATCACCACAGTCTAAAAATTAAAATACGACCAATAAGGCCGCGATTGTGCAAATTTTACAAAAAGGAAACCCAAGGCCCCCATCCAACAAAGTAATCATGTGGACATAAAGACCACATACGTTTGAAACTTAACCAAAACGGGTCGAAGCCCACAAGAACGAATTACACCAATATGGCATGCAGGCCGGAGCAGAAAAAGGAATAACAAAAGTAATCAAGTGTCTGGTTGGGGATCCTCCTCGGTAACAAGATCTTGATGCGATGACTCTCCAACAGGAATATCCTCGATACCTCTAAGATACTCAGGGATTACAATCTAGCCATCTGCCATATAATAGTGGAGACCCATCACAGCCACATTCAAATTGATCGCAGGGTTCAGAATGCAAAGCTGCTTCACAGTGTTATCAAAGCTCCCCTCAGCAGCGACCAGAGCATCATCCAACACCAATTGGTGGCGAGCAACCAGATCAACTCAGGTATTCAGACCTTTGGCCTCTTCCAGCTCATCCTTGGTAGGAGCATCTTCAGCAGTCAAGACCGGCACCTGCTCATCAGAAGTCCTCTTCTCAGGCAAAAGTGCCTTGTGATCCTTGGATAGTTTCCCCAGCCTATCCTTCGCTACCTTTTGGGAAGTCTTCTTATCAGCATACTCCTTCTCCACTTCGACCAGCTTTATTCGCAGATTTCTCACCTCAACCTCCAAGGAAGTACCCCCCCCCCCTCAGTGTACGCCACAGCCATCTCCAAGACCCTCATGACTTCCCCGACATCCTGAGCTAACATTGTCCTCTTTGTCAAGCGATTTAACTCCTCGAGCAGAAGGGACTCACCCTGAAGAAGATACGGAGAAGAACACTCGAAGAAGGACTTATCATGATAGCAAGGGGATAACTCATATTTTCCCTTCTCCCTCTCCCCGGTCATATCCATAATACCCTTGTTGCGTTGTCTCTTATGCCTTGAGGACACCTGCAAAGGAGAAAGAGCCCTCAACCAACTGCCATGTCGATGAAGTGACTGATCCCGACATAAGGCTCGGGTCAGGCGAGAAAGCCTTGACACCCTTTTGTGCCTTCTTCAGATTGAAAGTAGTCATCCTGGCCAAGCACTCCTGGACGGGATTCATCTTATCTGCAAGGAAACAACAAAGAATGATCAGCAAAACAGAAGAATATATGTGTCGTGCAAACAAAGGAAATCATATCGTAAGACGACTACCAAGATATGCCACAGGGTCCTGACTCTCGAGGAGCTCCTTAACACTTATCAAACCCTGGTCGCAGACCTCCTGTACGGTTTTATCAACAACAGGCTTCCCCCCTCTGCCCGCATGCTGGACTGGAGGAAACCCTGCAATAAACGCACATATACGATCAAAGCTGGCTATGTCTTTGACATTAAGCTCATCTTTCTTCCAGACATAGACGCCATTCCCCCTTCCATAATGTTTATCAGTCCAGTGAAAAAGAAACTTGGGCACCCGCTTGTTCGCATATTTTCCCTTCTCGGTCAAAATAGGAGCCCTTACTTTGTCGTACGCAGGGGCAACCCGGAAGACACTCAGAGCGCCCTCTCTAAGACAGATTTAATAAGCATATATTTTTCCTTAAAGAAGCAGACTTAATTCAGGTACTCCTTGAACAACTTTTCGTTCGCTTGCTTTAGAGAAACCCAACCATATTGGGCACCAAACATCTGCCTCTGAAGATGGAAACAGTAGAAGAAAAAAGGGACAGTGGCCCTGACGCACAAATAGTTACACACGATCTTGAAATCCCGAAGGAAGGTGATCGAGTTCGGGTGCAGCTGGGACGGAGCCAGACGAAGATGCCTGAAGACCGCCACTTGGAAATATGAGAAAGGGAGCCACAAACCTATCTCCCTGAACACGACTCGTACATAGGGAACCAGCGAGTTTCAAACTACGAGCATATTCGGCTCTTCTTATTGGGGATGTAGATTTCCCATTTCTCTTCAGCACCCTCTCGGTCTATCTCCAAATCCAAAGAGGTGAATATCTCATCAGAATACTCAATAAAGTTGGAGACATACCTCAACGGGCCCAACACAACCCAATCCAGTGGACTTTCCTTGACCATGGGTGCACTGGGACCCTCTTGATCAATAGGAGCCACTTCCATGTCCCCCTCAGCATCCTGATTACCAGTCATCTCTGCCTCCAGTGCTCCCGATGAAGACACATACGCGCCCAAAGTGCTAGCCTCGCCAAACGTACTATCGGTAGAGCTCCAAGCAAAACTATTGGGCTCATTGAGAAACTAGTCGTCGGCGCTAGTAGTCATCATACTTGAAAAGCAGAGGATAAAAGTGAGTTCGATGTCAATGTCAAATCCATCCTTCCACCACTAATCAAGTGAAAGGGCATAAAGGAACAAGGACCCTATCCCCAACAAGAGCCCTCACTTAAAAGACTATTAAATAATCCCCCTTCCACGACCAAGCTAGTTGGATTCATTTCCTACATTCGTCTGACACCACTGAGGTGCCAAAAACTCCCTCGTGGAGGACACTTGGAATCCTCGACGACCTCACCCGCTAGAACTACCGTCTCCAGCCAACATTTCACTAGAATTTCTAAGAAATCAATAACCTTAAACCCTAACCGCATGCATTTTCTAAGGAAAAACCATGAAATCTAAATCATAACGGAAGTGGCAATCACAAAAGCAAGGGGAATCAAGAAAAGCTTATAGGATTGAGTGAAGGAACATAGAGAATAGACAGCGGTGAATGGAAAAACAAATGGAAATCTTGGAAACGGATGAAGTCGAGCAGATGCATATGAAGTCGGGAAAGAGCAAAGGAATCGATCAACTGAAAGATGGGCAAAAATTGTATATGGATCTCTCTCCCCTCTTTTTATAGGTTGGGCTCACCAACATGGGCGGACACGCTCCTAGGGAACTCTAAAGGACGTCATCATTATGCCCTAGCCCCTAGGTCATCCACCATCACGCCTATCTACTGGCACGTGGCTCGATACAGGTGTGGCACATAATCTCCCCGGACTCCAACCAATCGTTCCTCTCCCTACAAAATGAACATCAATCATTTTTCAGACTCCTCGTACGAAATTCCCCCTCGAGACACGACAACTCCTCAAAATCGCTCAATTGTTCCTCTCCCCACAAGACGAACACGACGAACATCACTTGTACTCCTTGCATGAAATCAATCGAGAAGCATCCTTGTTTTGCGGGCTGATTCTAAGTCATCACTTTTGTGCCCAAGAGCAACGACTTGGGGGGCTCCTATTCTGGACTGGCCCAATGACTAGAATTGGCCTAATCCGCTTCTACCCTTGGTACGCCCTAACAAAATAAGCCCGACACTCTGGTCGACCACGACGTTTGTCATCTGACCAGTTACGCTCGACATACATGCCTGACCAGATCAGCGAATGTCTCTCATCAGCCCGACACGAGTCGGGCTGATACCCAGGAAACGACAAAACGTCTTTCTGCCTGTAATCCTCCTCCTCGGAAAAACGGCTACTTACGAGAATACCTGTCTGTTGTACCCCAAAATATTCCCTCTCATTTTACCAACATTTCTCATCACAAGGCTCCTGGAACTCAAGATCAAGCTAGGGTTTGCTCTGCTCAAGACATCTCCTTGCACTGATGACCTAAACTAGGGTTTGAGTTTTCACAAAGATGTTTGGACCTTAAATGCTCAAATTGACTTTCATACTTCTTTTTGGACTCATAAGTTTGTCCATACCAAGTTTCAAGCCTCGAATCAAATTTTTGCCCAATCAATTGGACAGTTGACCTAGAAATCAGTTGTATTGGGAAAAAGTCAATTGTGGCCAATTTACAGTCAAACCTCATGAATTTTGACCCACATCAACATTATTAACTCATATGAACCATTTGATCAAGTTTGGACCACAACTCCACAAGAAATTTGATCAGATCACCAAAAGGGCAAAATGGTCATTTTTAGGGTTTTGACTGTACAAAGGCAATTTCTGACTTTTTAACCTAACCAATGGAAAATTAGGTTCAACCATGGACTCAAGGACTCAATGGCATCATCTTGACCTATTCAACAAGTTCAAAAGATCTCAAATGCATAGGATTGACAGGTGAATTTTTCAGTCAATTGATCAAAATTTGACTGTACACTGAAAAGTCAAATTTGACTTTTTGGTCAAAATCAAGTGTCAAGGGTCATTTTTCATCAAGATGTGTCAAATTATGAAACTTGTTCATCAAGAAACCCAAAATTGCAAATTAGGGTTTGAAATTGAAAAAATTTCATAACTTAGAATTTTTCCAAGTTATGAAATTTTCTTAATTTTTCCTAACTTTGCCCCACATTTTCACCATAATGAAAATGGATTCAAACAAAACTTACAAAATGAAAGTTGTAGTCCTCCACAAAGTCTACAACTTTGATTCACAAAGTTTTCTCCAAAGAAGCTTAGATCTCAAGTTATGATTTTTGGAACAAGGGTCCCTAAAACTTTTAACTTAGAGAAATTTTGCCCTAGTTTAGGCAGGATTTTGACCCATCTTCTTGGCCATTTTTCACATAGTTCCACTTGGAGTCTCAAGTTTCATTTCAAATATGGATTATAGTTCTTGTTGCAAGATTTCCAAATTGTCCAAGAAATCCTCAAACACATTTATGGTTAGGGAGAATCGAATGCTTGAAGTTGGCAAAAACTCACTTTGTATCCATGGCCAATACATGTTCACTCAAGTTGCATTTTCAAACCAGCATGCTTTGTACTAGTTTGCAGGCCTCTAAACCATTTTACACTCCTTAATTGAATGCAAATCCACTAAGCTAATGCATTATCTTGGCCATTTGGACATTGCACACAAAACAAAGCCTTAATTAGAAAAAGGTACATTTCTATTTTGGAAAAAGGTATGCTTTATGTCAAAGCATGATCTTTGAAGCATAGGGCCAAGATCTCAGAAGCCAAATCAAATACAAAAATTGCAAGTATCAAGAGGATTGTATGCAGCATATTATATGGCCGGTACAGGCCTGTGGTATCAACTACACATCTTTGCTTCAAAAATAAGAAATTGTCCAAACACTTGCCAACTGGAAAACCAGTCCATGCTAGCTTAAACAAACATTGCAAACATATTTCACACAACCCTTTGAGCAAGATACACGAGTGTTTGAGCCTCAAAACCTCCCATAGCCAGAAACCACACTTCTTTGGCAAAAATAGGGCAAGTGTTACAACTTGAGTGCCATAGCTCATTTGGCTCGTGCGTTTTGCTCCTTTTTGCTTCAAACACCTTCCATTCAACTCACTCAAGCTATCCCAAACCTCCATTGCCAACTGTAACTCCATTTACAGTGTTCACCATTTTCATTTCAAGCTTATGCAGGTTGAGTTCTAGAGGCTGCTTCAGGGACATTCAAGGCAAGCTAGCTATTGGAAAAGATCAAGTGAAGTTCAGGCAAGCTACCAGACACCTCAAAACTTGTTGAGAAGCACTGCATTTCCCTGCTCGAATCCAACTGAAACAGGTTTTTCATCACTTTCTATCTCTCTATTTAGGAACATTTAGCCTTAGGTTTATGAATGAAAAATGTAGTATTCAATGCCATGAAGTCATACATATGCACAACTTTCATTTATATTAAGTGTGCCAGGAGAATTTCATCCATGAACATGCAGAAAAAACTAGGTCAAATTTTAGGGCCATAGAAATTCTCTCTGGTCTTTGAGAGTTAGGATTAATGCTTTATATGGTTAGAATCGTATTGAAATTCTCTACAAGTTTTGTGTTATGTGTTTTTTCAATGGAGCTCGTATGCAGGATATCCATTTTGAACCAGGCGCGCGCGCGTTGTACAAGGTCTGGAGGAAGAAGATAAAGTCTTGGGCTGGGCCTGGCCAGTTTTGCTTCTAACACCCCTCTTTTCAGTTTCACACCCCCTGGCCCAATTTCTTATATTTTTGCTTTTTTGAATTTTTGTTTTCTTTTCTGACTTTGTTATTTTATTTCCAAATATAATAAATGCTCAAAAAATATTTTTATAATTTTTTACATTTATTTGGTATTTTATTTTGATTTTTCTAACATAAAAACATTTTGAATACTTTCATAATTTAGTTGAAAACATGAAAAATATTTACATTTTATACTTTTATTTTTGTTATTTATTTTTATTCATATTAAAAAATACCTTTTTGAATATATTTTATTTTTGTACATATTTTATTTTATTTTGTACATATTTAATTTGATTAATATACCCATAATAAACATATATACTCTTATTTTATTAAAGTACTTAGAATAAAAATACAAAAATATTTTATTTTATTTTTATTATTATTTATACTAAAAAATACCTTTTTAAGTATATTTCATTTTTGTACATATTAATATATTTTTATTGTATATAAATAATATATTATATCTATTTTCTTAAAGAAATTAGGGTTTACCCTTAAAACAAATAGAATTAATCTTTTTTTTGCTTCATACTTTTTGCATTAAAAAAACTTCTACATACATAGGTAAACAAAAACCTTTTTTGCATAATTCATATTTATTTGATATTTATTTATTTTGTTTATTTGAATAATTGTCCATTTAAATATTGAAATTTAATTTGGATGTAATAGTAAATTAGGGTTTAATTTCTTGTCAAGTACCCCCATTCAAAATTGTACCCCCATCCCCATAATCATGTCGTAATAGCTTAGAATTTAAATTCTCGCACTTTTACGATTTCAATTATACCATGATTAGAGAATTAGGGTTTGTATGCAAAATCCAAATTAACAATAGTTTGACCTAATCAAAGACAAAAATGCATGAAAATCAAACACAATGCACACTTGCACCCCTAGGGTTACAATCCACTTGTTGCCTTCAAAAATGGGCCATGGTATGCATGTTGGGTACTTTGGCAAAACGAAAATAAAACAAAAGATCATAGTCCCTCGATGACGCTATCTGAGTTGCCTAAACAAAAATGATAAAGTCCCTCAAGAAAATTGCCAAAAATACTTAACACAATTGCTATCATGGTCTATACGATGACCCGCGCCTGTCCCGTTTAACATCCTAACACAAGGTTGTTCACCAAATGCAATGGTGAAACAACACTGTCAAAAGGGTTAAAAACATTAGGAAGGATCTTTGAGTAAAATAGGGTAGACAACTCTTAGTTACTTGATCAAAAGCTTGCAAAACATCCTTGTTATTTTCAAACACACTTCACCACACAATTTCAAAACATTTCCCAAGTCAACTTTCAAAACATTGAAATCTTTTCAAAAGACAAAAACACCTTTGTATACATTCAAACAAGAATCATTACAAAGGTTGCCACAACGATGGCCTCTTTTCAAAACATCTTTCAAAACCACACACAAAGCACCATTTCAAACAATTGAAAAGCACCATTTCAAACAATTGAAAAGAAAAGCAAGTGATCTAAACAAATAACTAAGAGCCCATGGATAACCATGGATGAAAAGGGTGCTTTCACCTTCCCTTTTCATAATCTACTCCCCGAACCCAAGAAAACATCTCAAGGGTCTTTCCTGTGCTTTTTGACCTTTCCTTAGGATAAAATAAAAAGTCGGTGGCGACTCTTGCTAAACCGAAACATTTGCAAACACAAACGCAAAACCTCAAGTCAGTTCTCCCACCGTATCACACTGCCCATTTTGATCTTGTCCTGGAAGTTACTTGTTTTTGCAGACTCACATATCTAGGCCCAAAAATAGAGACCAACAGCCAAGCATCGAGAGGCATTATATAAACTCTCACACATGTAAGGGCCCGGTATCAAATATCCATTATTTATCTCTGAAACCCTAATACTTTGCTTGTATATCTTTGCTCCCACACTTGATCATCGGAATGCCTTGCATGTACAACCCCTCTCCCCTTTTCTCCTCAACTTTCCAACCCGTTCAAAATCATCCTTCGGCCAGCTTGCAGGTTCTGATCAACCGGTAAAATCAATTTAATACTACTATTTAAATATGTTTTTAATAATATATGAAAATTTTATTTTTATTTTATATAAGATTATGATTTTATTTAAATAACAAAGAAAAATATTTTTATATTTATTGTATTCTTAGTTTACAATATATAAAATTTTAGTTGTAGTCAAAGTAAGTTTTATTCTATTTCCTAAAAAATTTAAATTCTTTAATATTTATTTATTTGACGTTCTTTTAAAAAAAAAATACATATATAATTATAAATATGGTAACAAATATATTGTTCATCAAAATATTTTTTTTTATATGTAAAAAGTATTATTTATCTAAATGTTTTAAAAAACTGTGTATTGATTTTCTATCCTTTTTTATATTTAAATATATTATTTTATCATTCAAAAATATATTTATAAATAGAATCAAATTTACTATTGATCTAAATACTTTTATAAATAATATCAAAACAAAAATAACATTTATATATAAATAAAAATATATTGTTGTTGAAAAAAGTGTATATGTGACAAAATACGCGTACTAGACCAGAATTCGGGTGTACGCACATGTTTATTTACTACTCCCTCCGTTTCAAAAATACTTTCGTTTTAGTAAATAAAATTTATTTCAAAATGATTGTCATTTTCACTTTTCAATGTAGTAATAATTACCATTTTTTCAGTTGTGTCTTTTATTTTTTATTCTAGACACTACTTCCAATATATTAATAAGGTTAATTTTATAAAAATGTAATATCTTATGATAACAGATCTTACTGATTAATCAGAACCTGCAAGGTGGCCAGATGATGATCTTCAGACGGGCTGGAAAGTTGAGGAGGAAAAAGAGGGATTGTATCTGCAAGGCACTTCGACGATTAAGTAAGTGTGAGAGGAAAAGAGATACAAGCAGAGTATTAAGGTTTTAGTGATAAATAGTGGATATTCAATATATGGTCCTCACATGAATGAGGGTTTATATAGTGCCCCTGGCGCTTGGCCATTGGTCCCTATTTTTGGGCCTAGATTTGTGGGTCCGCAGAAATAGGTAACTACCAGGACTTGGTCAAACCGGGAAGGTGTATTTGTAACTAGCTGTTAGTTTTGAGGAGGAGATAGGTTATGGGTAGCGATCTAGTCAGTTTCTGGTTGTCTGGCTGACTTGAGGTTAGGCAGACTGAGAGGCGCTCCTCGATTATTGTAGATTTATGCTAGTCTACTAAGACAAACTATCGATGGTGCCCGACAGAGGGCGGGGAGCCCGGGTCGTTGTCACACTGGCCACGATGAAGGAGGAGGTTAGACTGGGTCAACTCTAGCCGTTGGTCCAGTCCATAAAAGTATCCCCCCAAGTCGTCGCTTCTAAGCACATGAGCGATGACTTTAACACCTTCTCGTGGAATGGGATGCTTCTTATGGGGAGCGTGAGGGTCTCCCATTGTGCCTTTCTCATAGGGAGACAATTAGTTGGTCGTTTGAGCTTCGAAAATTAAAGAGGTAGTTTGTTTTGGGTAGTGAACTGACATAGTGGCGCAATGATGGCTAGGGGATAGGGTGCAATGATGACGATCATACGGTTCCCTAGGTGTGTGTCTCTCACACGTGGGCGAGTTTAGCTATAAATACTAGAGTAGTAGGGCATTCTGCAATTTTCATTCTTCTCTCGCATTCCTCGTTATTGCTCGTCTATCGACCGCCGTTGTTTCTTGAAGATTAGTTGTTCGTCGTCATTCCTTTCAACTTCCTTCCTTCTTTAATTGGTAAAATTCCAGTTTTTCTCTATAATTTTGTTGTTGTAACTTAGATTTTCATGATTTTCCTCTTAGGAATGCATGCGATAAGGCTTAGGATCCTGTCTGTTAGGGCATTCTCAGGGAGTGTTAGCGGCAGACAGTGATTTTATAGTTTAGAATCATCGGAGCCGCCATGGATCCTCCTAGATTTTCGCGATGTGTCATAGATTATCCTTGAGGATTTAGGTCATTTTTTACTAGAGTTTGTCTTGTTGGGAAAAGTGTTTATTCGTTCAGATGCCTTAGCGAAGGTTCTGGTTGGGGACATGGTCCTCATGTATCAGCGCCCTTTCACTTGATTAGTGGTGGAAGGGTAGTTTTGGCATTAATTTCGAACCCACCTCTATCCTCTTCTTTTCAGGTACTATGGCCAACAATGTTTGAGGCGATCTTTCAAACAGATAGACCAGATCATCCCAGAGTTCTACGGACGAGACTTGTAGTATGTCGAACATCTTGGATATATTTGGGGTCGAGTTGAACCAGTCCAATCAACAAGTAAGGGGAGAGGATGCGGATATGGCCTCCTCCGATCAAGGTGGCTTGTTTGCGCCTGAGGATGATGAGGACATGCAGACTTGGGTCACGGAGGATCCTTGGGATTGGGTTTCTTACTTCTTTGAGCACCGGGATGAGGTTTTTACTAAAGTGTGTGCGTACGACGACGCGAGCGGGGGGGAGTGATCGCTTTGGATTCTCGGGAAAGATAGTCGGATCTAGTCGAAATATGATAAGTGACGGATCCCTATGTATGACATTGTGTTCCGGGGGATGGGCCTTCGACTTCCCTTCTCGGATTTCCAAGTGGCCATTTTCAAGCATCTTCAACTGGCTCCTTCTCAGCTTCATCTCAACGGGGTCACTTTTATGCGAGCATTCGATATTGTCTGTGATTGTTTGAAGATAGGGGACAATGTTCCTTTGTTCTTCTATTGTTTCCATATCCATAGGAGCAATGTTGATGGCAAGTGGGGATGGGTCGCCTTGATGCAGGGCAATGGGAAGATTTTTAAAGCTTACCTGGAATATGTTCGGCACTTCAAGGATAAGTATATTCTTGTGTTGCCTCTTTCGAGCAGGGAAATGCTGAATGTTTTTCGGGCTACTCCAAAATATGATGAGAATGGGGCCCTTGTCTTGAACAAGCTAGAAGAACATATGAGTAAGTTGGTCTATAAGTTCCCTTTTTAGTGGATGAGGAAGCACTTTGACATAAGTTGGGTTCCTTCATGTGGAAGAAGGGGGAGCTTGATGATGAGGACCAGACGAACTTCACCGTTTTGACCGCTTTTGTCGCATGGATTCCTCGAGTCCAGTGCATGGGCCGGGGAGGAAAGCCGGTCACGGATAAGAACAAGGAGATCATGTACAAGCCCGGTCTAATAGCTGTTAAGGATCTCCTCGAGAGTGAGGACCCCATTAAATACTTGGGTATTTAGCTTTATGTTTTGAATAATTATATATGGTCGACATTTTAAAGTCCTTGTTTGTTTACTCTGATTTGTTGTTTGTTCTGCAGATAGCATGAATCTTGCTTAGGAACGCATAGCCAGGAACCTTTCCGCGAAGGCAAAGAAGGAGTTGAAAGATGCCCAGGCCAGTTCAGGGACTGCTCCCACGTCAGGGTCGGGAAACTCGTCTTCGAGTCAAGCTATTATCACCCTCTCTCCCACTCATGTGTCCTTGAAGGAGAAGAGACCAAGCGTCGAGGGGATCACTGATTTGACCGGGAAAAAGGGGAAAGGAAAGTATGATCTGACCCCCTGCTGGCTGGAAAGGCCTTTCTTTGAGGGTACCCGTCTACAACTCCCCCAGGCTGAGTCTCTTCACCTCAAAGGGCTCTTTCACTCAGAGAAAAGGGCAGTGTTGGCACAGGATACTGGTGGCCTGATGAGGATACTGAAGAAGGCGGTCACTTACACAGAGGGGAGCTCTTCTCAAGAAGTCAAGCTGAAGAAGCTATGGGCCAAACTAGCCGAGGAAGATTCGGGGAAACTATTCGAGGAGTGCAAGGTATGGCTGCTTGAGAAGAAGTCTCTGGAGGAGATGATGGAGGCTTTGGCTGTCGAGGTTGTGCCCGCTGAAAACGATCTAGAGGATACGAAGAAATTGAAGACCTGAGCTGAGTTGGTTGCTCGTTTTCAATTGGCGATGGATGACTCTCATGCCACCTCTTAGGGGAGCTTTTAGAATACGCTGAAGCAGCTCCGTGTTTTGAACCCTGGGGTTGATTTTAATACCTCTGAGATGGGGGTCAATTATTATGTGGTTGTCGGAAAGGTCCTTGTTCCCGATTATCTCAAAGAGCTCGATATCTAGCCCATGGGGGGACCCTCTGAGATGTTGCCCGTTTTCTAGGAAGAGACTGAAGAATGATGATCAATAGATTTTTATTCTGCTCCAGCCTGCATGCCGTAATGTTGTAATCTTGTTTTTCCGGGCTTTTTCCCATTTATGTAAGTTCTGAACAAGTGTGGATATCATGGTCATAAATTATTCTTTTGGACGGGGGGCTAAAGGCCTCCCATGTTGTAATTTTTGTACAATAGCGGCCCTAGCAGTCGTATCTTTTAATTCTCCGGCCATGATGGTCGTTTGTTCCAAGTATTTGACTTGTGTTTTCATGTTTATTGTTATGCTCGTATGCTTGAGACATATTTTATTTTGATAAGAGTTTATAGCGGGGATTTGCTCATTTGATATGTTCGCCCCGTATGGGGAAACTGGACAAACGGCCAGGGTGAATACCTGGCATGGGCCATAAATCAAGTCTCGTTTCGAGGACCTAAGCTCGACGGTGTGAACTTCCCGTTGTGAGCCGGGTGTTCTACCATCGTGGTACGAGGACGATGGAGCTCGGTCGAGTTATCCATATCGGGCTGAGGACATGCTCGTTAAAAGAATGGAGTCTCTCCCCTTTAAAATGTTTTGGGTGTTATGCTTGTACCTAGGTGTAATACGGTGGGAGAACTGGCTTGGGTGTTTTTCATTTGATCACAATTGTTGCGAATAGCAAGAGTCGCCACCGACTTTTCTTTTATCCAATAAGGAAATGGTGAAAAGAACAAGAAAGACCTTTGACATTATTTCTTGAGTTCGGGGGGTAGGTTATGAAAAAAGGAAGGTGTTAGCACCATTTTCATCTGTAGTTATCTACCGGCTCTTAGTTGCTTGCTAGATCACTTGCTTTTGTTTGAAAGTGTGTTTGTGGTGTGGGTTTTAAAAGTATTTTGAAAACGTCTTTGTAATGGTTCTCGTTTCTATAAGAACGCGTACAAAGTGTTGGTTTTGAAAATAATTCGAAGAGGTGTTTGTGGAATGTGTTTTTGAAGGTGATTTTGAAAAGTGTCTTTGTAATGGCTTTCGTTTCCATAAGAACGCGTACAAAAATCTTTGTCTTTTGAAAATGTTTCAAAATGAAAGTGTTGGTATACAAAATGTTTTTGTTGTGAGCAAGCGAGCAACTAGGAGCATCCTACCTACTCAAAAGGCCTTAATGTTCTTTTTCTCCTGCTTTAGATGTTACTATCTTACCATTGATTAGATAATGAGCCCCATCATTGGATGTGAAGAGACGGGCATGGGACGTTTGTATAGTCATAAATAGGAATATTGTGAGACGTCTTAGTATTTCTTTTGAGGGACTAAGATCATTTATAAGGCAATATTCGAAGCGTCATCGAGGAACTATGATCTTTTGATTGTTTTTGCTAAAATGTATCACATGCATATTATGATCATTTTCTCAAGGCAACAAGTGGAATTAATCCTAGGGGGGCATGTGTACAAGTGTGTTTGATTGCATACATTTTTGTCTTGAGTTTAAGGTTTTCTAATCATTGGTTTTAATCTTGCTATACACACCCTAATTACTATCATTAATATGAAAGTGATAAATTGCGAAAAGTAAATTTACTATGCTATTACATCACTTGGGGATGGGGATACAAAAGTACAAATGGGGATTGCAAGAAATAAAATTCTAATTATCTATTACAACCATATTGAATGTGAATAAATGTACTAGAATTGAAATGAAAATAAAATAAACTTTATTTTGATTTTTTTGTTAAGGAAAGGTTTTGATTAATTAAAGTAATTAATAATATATTTTTTGTGATATTTTTATATATTCATAAAATAAAACTTGTAAATAAATACTGTGCAAAAAATCAACTCAAAATGAGTTGTTTTGATTGGTTAGAAAAATGTTTGAAGTTTGTTAAAAAAAATACAAAGATCACAAACAGTAAGGCAAAAACTGTTTTTGGTCCTGCCAAGGTTTGACTCAGATCCCTACACCAAAATACTTTTTAGGCGCATTGTTGATACCACTGGGGTGGTCTGTTTCATCCGTTCATGAAATAGCTTCAAATGGGTACAAGGTAAACTTGTTTCTGAATGTTTAAAGTGCTCAGTTCTCCCCTTCGATTGCAGGGATCCAACTCTTCCCATTTGAGATTCGAAAGGCTCCCTTGTTCAGCCAATCAAAGGATACACACAACCTGCCTAAAGTTTAGATATGAACCTAACAAAAGTGACCTTCGAAAGCTACATGCCCAGTGGTTAACACAAATTTATTTGTCACCAAAATTCAAATACTAAATGTACATGGCAGTGATAATCAAAAGTTAAAACATGGTCAATTTCCTAGATGTGATATCTACATTTTTTTCCTTTTATTTATATGTACAAATGATGTTTTAAATGGAAAATTCCAAGTTTAGAGGAACTTACCTCTTGGAGTGTTAATCAAAGGAGCTATATATGACTTCCTTGGTGGTGGACCAAACTTTGTTGGAACCTTCCTTGGGCTACTGGGACCACTTTTCTGCTTGAATCGAAAGGTTGGTATTTATGAGGAAATCGAAGGTGTTGGTATACTGCAGTTTATGGGGAGTGAATCGAAGGTGGTGTTATACTATAGTTTGGTGGAGTGAATCGAAGGTGGGGTTATACTATAGTTTGGTGGAATGAATCGAAGGTTACACTACTGAGATTTTTTTGTGAAAAGTTTCAAAGTTTTAAAGGTTTGAGGATATTGGAGAGTTTGAGAATATTGGAGAGTTTGAGTGTTTGAGGATTTTTATGATTTTTCTCTTCAACAAAAATCTGGCCTCTTTCTTTGTCAATGGTTTCTCTATTTATAGAGAAAAGGTTTGTGATTTTGACCAAATATGTGGCTTAGTTGAAACGTAAATATTAAGCTACATCAGATTTTCCCAGATCCCAAGGTGAAGTACTAAAGTTGTTGGTTAAAAGGGGTTGACTTCCCTGACTTATGGCGAAGTACAATCAGGATTTAAGCAAAGCATGGGCTTAAGACAGGATTTGTACTAGCAAGTTTACTTTCATGAAAAAAATATTGGACAAAGGCTTAATTACCTGGATAATAACTTAATCCAAAATGCAAGAAATTAATTATGGAGTGAAATACAAGCATTAAGGCCTGTAAGGTAAGATCGTGTAGCATGGCCTATGGATTTGATCAGTGTTCTTTCAAAATCCTATTTTCCACTTGTGTCGAAGAGTTCTAGAAATGTACCAAAGAAGACTGCTTCGAAGGGAGCAAAATGCCCAAACGAAGCTTATGGATTAAACTTGCATTGAAGGAGACTTCCTGCCCAAATGGAGGACGTAACCCAAATTTTCATTTGAAGGAGGACATAAAGCCAAATGAAAGATGCATACAGGAAGGTTTTAAATGCCCAAACGAAAGAGGCGTCAAAGGAAAGCCACATGCCCAAACGAAAGAGGCATGTAAGAAGTTTAAATGCCCAAATGAAAGAGGCATCAAGGAAGGTCACATGCCCAAACGAAAGAGGCATCAAGAAAGGTCACATGCCCAAACGAAAGAGGCATGCAAGAAGTTTAAATACCCAAACAAAAGAGGCATCAAATAAGGTCACATGCCCAATCGAAGGATTCCAAAAAGAGGCTTTTGCCTTGGAAATTGAAGGAGGTTACATGAGGCTTTTTGCCTTGTGCCTGCTAGCCTAGTGGGCGCCTCTTGCATGCAAGAAGGGAGCTATGGCTCAATCGAAGGCTACACATAGACAGTCATCACCTTGTGAATCAAAGCAAGCATGGAGGGAATTATTTGTCTGATCAGCACAGGCATGCAAGCATTAAACATCCAAACGAAGTAGGCATATAGGCAGTCATTGCATTGTAAACCATGTGAGGCCATAGGTGCAATCGAAGGGTGTGAATCGAAAGAAACTTGTTTTTTCTTCAATTTTGTCAAAAAGATTATTTTTATCTGCCTCCCCCTTTTTAACAGTTTCCTCTTTAACTTGATGCTGGAAAATCCAAATATACTTGTGGAAGCTTGAATTTTGAGAAACCTTGTGAGAAATGCCTTGAGAAATGAGCGGGCAAATTTTGGGGTACAACAGCTGCCCCTGTTCAATCTTCTTAAACCTGAAGAGTTAAATTGGTGAGTCTGCCATTCGTGACTTGAAGGTGGAAGATGATTGAACACTATAGTGTCCAAAAATTTGCACTTAATGATGTGGTGGTTAATTGTGTAGGGAATGGGCTTAAAGATGCCATTTGGAGAAATGATGGATAGTTATCGGAGATGGGCTTATAGATGCCATCCAAAGGTGATTGTTGACAAAAATTATACTAAATCTAAGCTTGACTTTAACTGGAAAAGAATCGGAATAAATCTTTGGAGTGATTTGTCTGAACCAGAGAAAGCGAATATCAGAAAGGAATCGGGATAAACCATTGATCGATTTAAACTGAACCAGCAGATGTCTTGAATAATCTTTAATTAGAAAGAATCAAGATAAATCTTTGGAGAAATTTATCTAAACCAGAGAAAGTGTCTATCGGAAAGGAATCTGAATAAACCATTGATCGATTTAAACTAAACTAGCAGAGGTCTTGAATAAACTTTAACTGGAAAGAATCAGGATAAAAATTTAGAGTGATTTATCTGAACCAGAGAAAGTGTCTACCGAAAAGGAATCAGGATAAACCATTAATCGATTTAAACTGAACCAGTCTAGGTCTTGAATATTCTTTAACTGGAAAGAATCGGGATAAATCTTTGGAGTGATTTATCTGAACCAGAGAAAGCGTCTACCGGGAAAGAATCAGGATAAACCATTGATCGATTTAAACTGAACCAGCAGTGGTCTTGAATATTCTTTAACTAGAAAGAATCATAATAAATCTTTGGAGCGATTTATCTGAACCAGAGAAAGCGTCTATCGGGTAAGAATCAGGATAAACCATTGATCGATTTAAACTGAACCAGTAGAGGTCCTGAATAAAATTTAACTGGAAAGAATCAGGATAAATCTTTGGAGTTATTTATCTGAACCAGAGAAAGTGTCTACCGGAAAGGAATCAGGATAAACCATTAATCGATTTAAACTGAACCAGCAGAGGTCTTGAATATTCTTTAACTGGAAAGAATCAGGATAAATCTTTGGAGTGATTTATCTGAACCAAAGAAAGTGTCTACCGGGAAATAATCAAGATAAACCATTGATCGGTTTAAACTGAACCAACAGAGGTCTTGAATATTCTTTAAGTGGAAAGAATCAGAATAAATCTTTGGAGCGATTTATCTGAACCAGAGAAAGCGTCTACCGAGAAAGAATTAGGATAAACCATTGATCGATTTAAACTGAACCAGCAGAGGTCTTGAATAAGTGTTTGTCATGCAGATAGTCACCCAGTCTTGTTTCGGGAATTGATCTACAAATAATTTATTCACAGATAGTTGTCATGTCTTATCGAAAATTGTTTGATGATAATTTTCTGTTGATTGATCTTTCCTGAAAAGGTAGAAAGTTAGTTGTATGCAATGTCATGATGCATAAAATGCATGGCATAAAGATGTTTCTCAGAATAAATGAGATTGTGATATATGTGTTTGTGTCATCGATGCTATGATGTATGAATGCAATGTATGAATATATTAGTTGTTCTGCTGCAGTGTTGCTGGACTGGAGAAAATAAATTGCTGATTGCTGCTGGAAATGAGGAGTGTAAGTCCTGAAGCTGAAGTGTCAATAGATGGTTTTCCCCTTTTAGAGAAATAAGCTCTGTTGGGGAAGGGAAACTCTGTGCACTGTTTGGGGATTTTGTGGAATCCTATTGGGGATTTTGTGGATGCCCCTTGGATATTGTCCCGTTTCTTAAAGCCATTAGTAATTGTCTCTTTTTTTTACGAGTATTTGCAAATGGTAATCACATTCAAATGCATATGTTCAAAAATAATTACAGGACGTTTTTGCAAACAAAATAGAAAAATAAAAACAAATAGTTTTGCACTTTCAAAGGGATTACTTTTGTATTGATTTGAAGGATTTGTTCCTATAATAGACGTTTTTGTACAAAGAGACGAACATCCTAGCAAGAGAATGTTGTCGTAAGAATGAAACTAATACAAAATAATGTACAAAGAAAAACAGCTATGTGAAATAATCCCATCAGGTTCTTATTCTGTTATTGCCTTTATGTCTTTGAGTGTCTTATCTCTTTGTTGTTTGTCCGAAGTGGAAGGGATTGATTAGTACCGCTTGAGCTTGACTATTGATACGGAATATTTAGTGTAAGGTGATCCAACGGGACATAGTCATACACTTAACATCCCTAACTTTTTCCTGGACTGCCCTTTCGGGTTTTCAGTCCACTGGGATACCCGTTTTTGCCCAAGCCGCCTTTTCAGGTTTTTGACTTGTCGGGTGTACAGATTTTATTTATATATCCCTAATTTTTTTCCTAGGCTAGTCAACCTAGCGGGTCTTCTTCATGTTTAGTATCTTTTAACTATGTCACCCGAAAATATGTTTTTAATCACAAATGGTCCTTTGTATGTAGGAGTCCATTTGACCCTGGGATCACCTTGTTGCAGTATGATATGCTTGACTACCCGGTCACCAACTTGATATACTTGATGTCTGACCTTCTTGTTAAAAGCTTTAATCATACGTTTTTTGTACATCTGACCATGGCAGACTGCCGTGAGCCTCTTCTCGTCAATCAGGTTTAATTAGTCAAGTCGAGTCTGGACCCAATCATCTTTATTCAAACCTGCATCCTTCGGAATTCTCAAGGAAGGGATCTAGACTTCTATTGGTAGGACAGCTTCCATACCATATACCAAATAGAAAGGAGTTGCCCCTGTTGAGGTGTGCACTGTGGTACGGTAACCGTGGAGAGCAAATGGTAACATCTCATGCCAGACTTTATAGGTCATTGTCATCTTCTGTATGATCTTTTTGATGTTTTTGTTAGCAGCTTCTACAGCACCATTCATCTTCGGCCGGTAGGGAGAAGAGTTATGATGTTGAATCTTAAATTGCGTGCAAAGCTCGGTGGTCATAGTGTTGTTGAGATTGGTACCATTATCTATAATGATCCTTTCTGGAATACCGTACCGACAGATAAGGTTGTGTTTGATGAATCGGGCCACAACATTCTTGGTAACAGAAGCGAATGAAGCTGCCTCGACCCACTTTGTGAAGTAATCAATGGCAACCAGGATGCAACGGTGCCCATTAGAAGTTGTCGGTCTAATCTCTCCAATCATGTCGATGCCCCACATTGTGAATGGCTAAGGAGCAGTCAAGACGTTTAAAGGAACTGAGGGTACATGCACTTTATCAGCATAGATTTTACATTTATGCCAAGTTCTTGAGTGATGATGACAATCAGTTTCCATTGTGGACCAATAGTAACCAGCCCTCAGGATTTTCTTGGCTATAGTATGTCCATTAGAGTGGGTCCCAAAAAGGCCATTGTGCATGTCTTCCATAATTTTCTCTGCCTCCTTCTTGTCCACACATCGAAGTAGAGTAGAATCATGATTGCGCTTGTATAGGGTTTCGTTGCTTAGAAAGAATTTGGCTAAAAATCTTTGCAAAAACTTCTTATCATTAACGGGGGCCCCTTCAGGATATTCTTGTGCTTCAAGATATCTTTTCAGCTCTTGGTACCATGGTTTCTCTTTGTCAGTTTCGAGCTCATAGCAGTGTGCAGGTTCATCGAATATTTTGATTATTATTATAGGAGCTTCATTGTCTCATTTAACCTTGAACATGGAAGACATTGTGGCCAAAGCGTCGGCTAACTGATTTTCCTCCCTAGGGAAATGCTCAAAGGTGATCTCCTCGAAGTATGGAATCAAATTTAACACAAGCTCTTTGTATGGAATGAGGTTAGGATGTTTGGTATCATATTCTCCCTTTACTTGGCTAATTACTAGAGCGAAATCTCCAAATATATCCAAGTGTTTGATCCTCAAGTCAATGGTAGCCTTTAGACCTAAGATGCATGCTTCGTACTCAGCCATGTTGTTCGTACAATCGAAGCATAATCTAGCAGTGAAAGGAGTGTGGCAACCTTCAGGAGAGATTATCACAGCACCAATTCCGTTACCCAGAGCATTGGAAGGCCCATCAAAAACCATAGTCCGTTGGGATCCTTGTTCAGGTCTGTCATACGGTCCGGGTTTTGCACAGTCGGTCACTAACATGATATTCTCATCCGGGAATTCAAAGTTCATAGATTGATAGTCATTAACAACTTTGTAAGCCAAATGATCTGCTAATATAATTCCTTTTAGGGCCTTTTATGTTGTATACTGGATGTCATATTTAGTCAGAATTATTTTCCATCTAGCTATCTGTCCGGAGAGAGCGGGTTTTTTGAAGATGTATTTGGTAGGGTCCATTTTAGAGATCAATAGAGTGGTGTGAGCCAGCTTATACTGTCTTAACCGGCGAGCAGCCCATGCCAGAGCACAACAAGTTTTCTCGAGTAGTGAATATATGGTTTCACGGTCGGTAAACTTTTTGCTTAGGTAGTAAATTGCATGCTCTTTTCGGCCAGACTCGTCATGTTGGCCCAACACGCACCCCATATAATTATCTAGAACAGTTGAGTACATGATCAAAGGTCTTCCCTTAACTGGAGACATGAGGATAGGAGGATCTTGCAAATATTCCTTGATTTTTTTGAAGGCAGCTTGGCAGTCGTCGTTCCATTTGACTACTTGATCTTTCTTCAAGAGCTTGAAGATTGGCCCACAAGTAGCAGTTAAGTGAGATATGAAGCGAGCGATGTAATTAAGACGATCTAAGAATCCTCTGACCTCTTTTTCAGAACGGGGGACCTACATTTCTTGAATGTCCTTTACTTTTGCAGGATCAACTTCGATACCCTTTCCACTGACGAAGAAACCTATAAGCTTTCCGGACCTTACTCCGAATATGCATTTATTAGGGTTCAACCTCAATTTGTACTTCTTTAGCCTCTCAAATAGATTGTGTAGGTGATCGAGATGCTCCTCTTTGGTTTGTGACCTTGCAATCATATCATCCACATAGACTTCTATTTCATGATGAATCATATCATGAAATAAGGCTACCATAGCCCTTTGATATGTTGCCCCTGCATTTTTTAATCCGAACGGCATAACCTTGTAGCAAAAGGTGCAACATTGTTTGACAAAGGTGGTCTTTTCCATATCTTCAGGATCCATCTTGATTTGGTTGTATCCAGAAAATCCATCCATGAAGGAGAAGACTTTGTGTTGAGTGGTGTTGTCAACCAAAACGTCAATATGTGGTAGAGGGAAATCATCCTTGGGGCTTGCCCTTTTCAGATCTCTATAGTCCACACACATGTGAACCTTTTCATCCTTCTTTGGCACAGGAACCACGTTTTCCACCCATTGAGGATAATATGTGACGGCTAAGAAACAGGCATTGAACTGTCTCATGACTTCAGCTTTGATATTTTCTGACATATCCAGCCGCATACGCTGAACCTTTTGCTTCACTGGAGGGCAGTCCTCTTTTGTAGGTAGGCGATGAACCACAATATCGGTATCAAGTCCTGGCATGTGTTTATATGACCAAGAAAAAACCTCAACATGGTCATGTAGCATCTGCATTAATCGTTGTTTAACATTGGGCTCTAAGTTAGCACATACTTTGACTTCTTTTCTGTCCTCTTCAGTACCCAGGTTCACTGTCTCAACTGGCTCCTCATGAGGTTGTATTGACCTTTCTTACTATTGTAACAGCCTGGCAAGCTCTCATGGTACCTCACAATCTTCCTCACCTTCGTCCTCGGCTTGGCAGATCGGATTTTCAAAGTCATAGTGAGCAATAGCAGAATTGTTACCAATGGGAACCCGAGTGGATGTGGATCTGCATTTTGATATGTGAGTGTGTGTAAAAGCACAGTTATTTTCGATAAAGTAAAAAGTAGAAGAAGAAAACAAAGAGCGTAAAAATTTGTATGCAAAAATGTCTCATGATTTATTAATGACATATGAAGATGAAGATAACAACCCTCACAGATGGACCATTGTGCCTCGGGTAAGACACAAGGTTTTAAAGTTTAAATTATTAAGTATTACAAGTCCAAAAATTTAAAAATTAATTACTCTTAAATAAAAGTAATAGGAACAAAATCTTTGTCCTCCCAATTATTGAGTCCACCACTGATGGTTAGAAAAATCCACTCATCCATGTCACAGTTGTTATCATTGTCTTCCAACGCATTGACTCCATAATTGCTGATGCGTAACGGTGGTCCCCCAGCGCGAGCACGTCGAACAACTCTTTGGGCCTCCGAAGTGAAACCCAAACCAAATTTGTTAGATTTGTAGGGAATATCTAGAAGTTGACCCCAAATGGTACATCCCCCTTCCTCAACTACTGCCTTAGCATCCTTCAGAGAAGACATTTTTAAAGGAGGTCTGGTAATCTTCATAGTTTTGGTTACAGCAACCGTCTGTGGAACCTCCTCAAAATTCTGACAGGGGGTCTCGATGAACTCTCCGTCCATTTCAACATACCTGAAAGAGTTCAGTTGATTAACCATGTATTCCTCCTCCCCATGGACTGTGATAATGTTTCCCTTGACTGGGTACTTCATCATCTGATGTAGGGTAGAAGTGACAGCACCAGCCCCATGGATACAGGGTCGACCCAATAAACAGGAATAAGATGGGCGGATATCCATCACATAGAAGGTCGAATCTAAAGTTTGAGTTCCAACTTTTATAGGGATGCCCACTTCCTCATGCATCGTTATTTTAGAACCATCGAAGGCTCTCACCACAATGTTGATGGGCTTCAACGTGAGTCCTTCACAATCTAACCGGTCAAGAGCAATCTTGGGTAAGACATTCAGTGACGAACCTGTATCTACCAAAACATAGGCTAATGTAGTTCCCCTGCACTCAATGGAGACATGCAGGGCATCATTGTGTTTCCTTCCCTTGGGAGTTAAATCAGCATCAGAAAAACCCAGTCCATTATCAGCAGTTAGACTGGTCACACAATTCTCAAATTAATCAACGGAGGTCTCTTGGGGAACGTGGGCAGTCTTCAGAAATTTTACTAAAGCCTTAGCGTGGGCCTCAAAGCACAAAAGTAACGCCAACAACTGCTCCATGATGTTATAATCACTTTTCTTGATTATCTTTAATATCTCTTCCATCTCCTTCTTAGAAGCCTCTGGAATGACTTCTGGATGAGCCTTTGTCTGGACAGGCTCAACCAAAACCTCTTTGCCCCGTATCTTTACCGACTCGGTAGTAGGGATAACAGCAGGGCTAGCAGCGGGAATAACCAGGGGAATACTGACAGGAGCAACAACAAGAATGATCAGAGGACTGGAAATGGTTTTTGGAGAGATCTCGAGGGAGTAAACTCTTCCACTTCTTGTTATCTTACTAGTCTCAATGATATTGTCGATGTCAGCATCAGTATTTTCAATAACTTTATCTTTGATAGCCAACAGGTTTTGCTTGACGCCATGGTAATAAATGTCATCCGCATAACTCTAGGGAACAACTTTATTCGAGGAATATGGTATGGGCCCCGACATGGTTATGATTAGGGGAGAAAACTTTGGAACAGATGTAATCCTGATGGGTCTTTTGGTGGAGACCCTTGGAGGATTGTCGGAAATGGTGATTATTGAAACATCTTCACATGAATTTTTGGCAAGAGGAACTTTCTAGAACAGGATTTATTTATTAACCATCAGGCGTTGGACGCCCATCTTTAGCAATAAACAGCCATCTGGTAGAGACATACATGAGTGGCAACTTTCATCACAGCCCGGAAATAAACCGGTTTGCAATAGATTATGTTTAACAGTCAAAAGGGGAGTAGTTAAATCATCCACGGAGGAAACAAAACGGTCATCATCAACAGCATTGGCACCTTTTCCATGTTTGTGCATTGGCGACGTTATTACATTAGGTGTTTCTAGAGGGTCAAACTCAATCTCTTTCGCCTCGATAAGGTCTTGTACTTTATTTTTCAAAGCCCAACAATCGTTTGTATCATGTCCCGGACTTTCAGAATGATAGGCACATCGAGCATTCAGGTTGTAGCGGGGAGAAGCAATACTGGGGTTCTTGGGAGCTTCCCTTAGAGTCACTAGATTGGACTTTAACAGATGTGGCAAAACCTGGGATGAGGTCATGTTGATCTGGGTTAATTAACTTATGGGCGCCTATGGCTTGCGTTGATGGTTTCGCTGTTGATTTGATACAGGATTGGAGATCATAACAGCACAAACCGTCGGAAGACGTTCAGTTTTATTTTGATTCATGTGGCCATAAGCAACACTGACCTCCTTCTTTCCAGTGAAGGGCTTCTTCATCGTAGTTGAGGATGCATCTCTTTGAATCTTGCCACTCTTAATACCAGCTTCTACCCGCTCACCAGTCATGATCAACTTAGTAAATCCAATTGAAGATCTTCTGATTAGATGGTTGAAGAATGGACCAGACAACGTGTCCAAGAACATATCCACCAACTCTCTATCAGATAATGGGGGTTGTACTCTTCATGTGAGATCCCTCCATTTCTGGGCATAATTTTTGAAGCCCTCACCAGCATCCATAGACATACTTTGCAGTTGTGTTTGAGTTGGAGCTAGGTCGACATTATACTGGTATTGCTTGTAAAATGCGGAAGCCAAATCTTCCCAATTGTGAATATTGGTTACCTCTAACTGATAGAACCAATCCAACTGTGTTCCTGACAAACTTTCTTGGAAAAATGTACCCATAGGTTCTTATCAGCAGTATGGGGTTAAATCTTCCTTACGTATGACCTTAAATGTAGTTTAGGACAAGAGACACTATCATATTTAGCAAATGTGGGGACCTTGAATTTCTGTGGGATGACAACCCCTGAGACCAGTCCTAACTCTTCAAAATCTAGCTCGAGTACTCTCTGGATCTCCATAGCATTGAGGCAATCCTCTAGCTCTTTGTATTTATCATCAGTGTGAGGATACTGTTCTTCAGAGTAGTCATCTTCATCTTCTTATTCCTCAGACTCTGGGTTGTCCTTCCCTTCCTTGTCCTTTCCTTCTTGATTATCTCCTTCACCCGACGAGGTTGTGAAATCTAGAGCTCGGTTGGTTGGTCCTCTGAATCTTCTTCCCAAATTAAAAACGTTGACTGGTTTCTTCGCCTTCTTCTTCTTATCTTGGGTCAAGAGAGCCTTCAGATCCTCTTGTCCTTTAGCCAGAGCCAGGAACATCTGCTGGAATTGAGTATTATGTGCTTGGAGATCTTTTATTGTCTGTTCAATATCCATCATACTGAAATAAATAGCAGAAAGATAATGAGGCCTATTTTAAAAACCTGTTTGTGTTATGAAGAATGAAAATTCATATTCAAATGATTTCAAGGAAACTAGGAGATTTAAATTTGTTTAGACAATAGGAAATACACATTGTATTAATAAATCCAAGTTCGATTACATCATGCCTCTTGAGGCTTACAAAGAAGGAAATAAATATAAAGTAAACTCCTAAGATAAGAAGGTCCAATGCATCCTCTTTGTAGAAATGTAGGCATTCAAACTCCGCTCTTCATGAAGCTGTCTCGTAAGTTCCAAAACCTTCTTTTCACTCGCGTAGAACTGGGCTTCGAAGATGTCTCGTTCTTCCTTCAACTGGATCCAAGCTCTTTGTAAGTATTCAAGAGAAGTAGGCAAGGTGGGATGAAGTATAGCATAGGGAACATCTCCTTCAACTAATGGTTCTATGATGATAGGAAAAGTGGCAGGGTATGGCATATCGAGTCTTTGAGCACGAGTTTGTACCCACTTAAGATAAGGCTCCAAAGGAATGGAGTTCTTATTCCCCAATATCTTGCTATCCACTTTGTTTATCATTCTCCAAGACCATATGAACCTTTGACGGTGTTGTACCCCAAAATTTTCCCTCTCATTATCAAGAATTTGCTCACAAGATCTCCTTTGGCTCAAGACTGCATTAGGGTTTGATCAGCTCAAGACACCTCCTTAAGCACTGGTGACCAAAATTAGGGTTTGAGTTTGCACAAGTATTTTTGAACTTCCAATGCCTCATATGACTTTCATGGATCATTATGGACCCCCAAAATCACTCATGTCAAGTTTCAATCCTTGGATCCCACTTTTGCTCAGTCAATTGAGCACTTGACCCAAAAATCAGTTGTATTGGGGAAAAATCAACTATGGCCAATTTACAGTCAAACTTCATAATTTTTTATCCACATCAACATTTTAGACTCATATGTATCATTTTATCAAGTTTGGACCATAATTCCTTAAGAAATTTGATCAAAACTCCAAAAGGGCAAAATGGTCAAAATTAGGGTTTTGACTGGGAAAGGGAAATTTCTGATTTTTGACCTAGCAAAGGATCAATTGGTTTAAGGCATGACCTCAAGAGTCAAATTGCATCATTTTGACCTAATAGCATGGCTCAAAACATTGCTCAAGTTCAAAGGATTGACAGATGAATTTTCAGTCAACTAATCAAAAGTCAACTGTATACTGAAAAGTCAAACTTTGACATTTTGGTCAAAATCAAATGTCAAAGATCATAATTAATCAAAACATGTCAAAATATGAAACTTATTCATCAATAAATCAAAAAGTCAAGATTTCATTTTGAAAAGTCAAAATTTCTAAACTTAGAAATTTTTCTAAGTGTTGGAAATTTCATGTTTTTTCACAACTTCGAACAAATTTTTCACCATGATGCAAGAGTATTCAAGAGAAACTTCCAAAATGAAAGTTTTAGATCTCTATGAAATCTACAAATTTTCTTTACACAACTCCTTCCAAAAGTTATTGGATCTCAAGTTATAATTTTAAGAACATGTGGTCATGAAACAAAACACTTTGTGATATTTTGCCCTAATTTGGTCAGGATTTTAACCCAACTTCATGGCACTTTTTCATATATTTCCAATGGGAATATTCAAAATAAATTCAAAGATGGTTTATATAGCACATTACAAGATTTCCAAAATGTCCAAGAACTCCTTGAGATCATTTTTGAGTAGGGAGAATTGAAGAGATGAAGTTAGAGTTTTATCACTTGATTTACAAGGCATTTAGTGATGAACAAAATTCAAATTCAAAGTTATGCTGCATAACCTCTACTTTTCAGGCCTCAAACTTGTTAGGAACTCCATAATTAATGGCTTGCAAAGTTGTTAGAGGTCTCATTTCAAGCATTCAATGCATGGACCTGCTTTATATCCTTTTTTGGAAGAAAGGTTACATTGACATTTTGATAAAGTGACTTTTTATACAAAACTTGTTCTTGAGCCTTACACTTGTTCTCTTCTGATGACACAAGTCCTATAACTCATAAGAAATGGTTTATACACTTACAATCACCCATCCCATGCTTGTACCTCACATTGAAACTTGGTTTCCCTCTTTTCTTGAAAATCAAGTAACCTAGCCAAAAGCTTGTAGCTTGTACTTCTGACTTGCCAATGCACTCCAATCATTTTACTTATACATACACAAACTATTTGCATCAAATAGACGAATGCTCAAGCCCTGAAAAGACCTAGAACTCAGAAACACATTTCATACTTCCATTTTCACATAAACTGACCAAAAACTTGAAACTCATAACTCCCTCGTGCGTTTTCAAGCCTTTTGTTTCTAAAGCTTCTAAACATCATTTAGAATTGATCCCCCACCCTGTTACAGAACTGTAACACCTTTAACACCATCCTCCATTTTCAAAAACAGAGCTTTTCACTTGGACTTCTCCAGAACTTCTCAGGCCTTTTCAGCTCAAGCTAAGCATTCCATTAACTTCCTGGGAACTTGAGGAAGCTAACCCAACCATTGGAACTCCTTGAAAGCTGCTCAAACTTCAAACCCAATACCCTCTTGCAAGGTACGTTTTCTAACTTTGGAACTTTTCATACAGTCATCATCAATAATTTATTTGTGAATAAAACATGTAGATATCATTGCCCTAAAGCTAATCATGTTCATAGTTTCCATTAATTTTGCTTGAGCTTAGAGAATTTTAAGATTGAAGTTTATGAGATTTTTAGGGTTCAGATTAGGGCCAATAAAATTCATGCTTATCTTTGATCTATAGTTTTAATGCTTTACATTTCTGAAACCGAGAGGAAATTTGCTACAAGTTTCATGTTTACAGTTTTCATTTTTGATGAGAAATGAACAAGTTACAGTTGGTCTGGCTAGAGGTTGAAGATGAAGTACTCAGGGCGTGTTTTGTATCATATATTTATTGATTTTCTTATGTTAACGGATGTATAGCCACCCTAGTGGTAGAAGCGTGCGCCTGTAACCTTTGGGACCTGGATTCGAGCCTCAGTGGTATCCTTTTGGATTTTTCATATTTTGCAACGCTGACTTCTTTTTTGCAGGGACTGGGCCTCATTGGGCTTTGTGTGTTTTTTTTTATTTTTGCTTGTTAACCTCCTTGTTTCATATATACACCCATGGCCCTGTTTATTTTATTTTCTTATTTTCATTTCATTTTATTTTCTTAAATATTTTTCCTAATATTAAAAAATCATAAAAAATACTAAAATAATAGATTTATATTTTAACTTCGTTTATTTATTTTTCTCACACAAAAAATTATTTTATTCACCATACTTTATTTATTTTCACAAATTATCTTGTAAATTTAATTAAAAATAGGTTAGTATTTATTTTTCTTTTACAATTGTTAAAATATATTATTTTAATGTAAAAAAGGGCCAAAAACATTTTATAATACTATAAATTATTTTCAAGACAAAAATACCAAAAATACTTTTCTTACAAACTTATTTTCTTTTAATCAATTAATAGATTTAGGGTTTTATTTAAAAACTTTTCTTAATAAGTTTAGGTTTAATTAATTATTTTCTTTAATTAATTAGGTTTAAAAAATCCCTTTTCTCTAAAAAATCAAACAAAGATCCATTTTCTTTACATTTTCATTTTTGTACATTTATTCATTTTTGTACATTATTTCAATTCTTGTATAAATTCAATTTGGTTGTAATAAATTAATTAGGTTTTAAATTCTTGTAATCCCCATTTACAATTTGTACACCCCCCTCCCACAAGTATTATAATAGCGTAGTAACTTTAAATTCCGCAATTTAACGCTTTATATACAAATGTTAGTAATTAGGTTTTGTATGGAAAGACTAAAACCAATACTTAGAAAACCCTAATTCAAAGACAAAATCAAGCATGAAAACAACACATTTGCATACAAGTACCCCTAGGGTTATTCCACTTGTTGCCTTTACAAAATGGCCATATTACGCATGTGAGATATCTTAGCAAAAACAAGCAAATACAAGATCATAGTCCCTCGATGACGCTATCTAAGTTGCCTTTCAAATGATCTTAGTCCCTCAAAAAAGAATGCTAAGATACCTTGCAACATTGCTAATCATGGTTATACGATGACCCGCGCCCGTCCTGTTTACATCCAAAGATAGGGCTGCTTACCAAATCAATGGTAAGACAACAATATCAAAGGAAAAGAAAATGAACAAGAAAGACTTTTAAGTAGGTAAAATGCTCTTAATTACTTGCTCCATTTCAAAACAAACATCCTTGATATTTTCGAAACAAACACCTACACTTTCAAACATCTTACAAACTTGAAAACATTTTCAAAAGATCAAACATCTTTGTATACATTCTTACGAACGAGAATCATTACAAAGATTGCCTAAACAATGGCCTCTTTACAAAATACTTTCAAAAACCACACAAAGCACAATTTCAAACAAAAGCACGTGATCTAGCAAGTAACTAAGAGCCCATGGAAAACCATGGATGAAAAGGGTGCTAATACCTTCCCTTTTCATAATATACCCCCCAAACTCAAGAAATAATCTTAAAGGTCTTTCCTGTGCTTTTTCACCTTTCCTTTTGGATAAAAGAAAAGTAGGTGGAGACTCTTGCTAACCGCAACATTTGCGATAAAACGCAAAACCCTCAAGTCAGTTCTCCCACTATATCACAGAACTGGTAACTCTGCTGGGGATAATTCTAAAAGTGGGGTTACCTTAGGGTTAGATCATATTTACTTGCTTTCATTGTTTGACTTATATGCTTTACATTATGGTTCTTTGTTTTGGTTTGAATCCTCTACCCGGATTTGGGATACCTTATAGGTAAGTAGCAATACACTGTGGAAACTATGCGGGGTATATCGACATGGTCTAAGCAATAGCTACATTAATGCGACATATTTGTGGGTATCGGTAGCCCTTGAGTTAATCAAGGAGAATACGGGGTCGCTAAGTGATGTCATGAAGCACTAATGAACTTTTAGAACCTTTACTTGACCAACTTGGTCATTAGGACGTAGTGAGATGACCGGCTTTGGTGCAGTCCGAAGTTGGTAGATACTCGATACTACACTCATTGAGGTTTGATTTCTTGGGATATTTCGGTCGCCATTAAAGAGGCTTGTGCTGAAACAATGACCAAGGAAACCAACCAGTGATATTGAGTTCCTTAGAACCCGGTTACTATTACTAGGACAGGTTTAAGCCAACTAAACTTCAAGAAGGTACTTACCTATGAGACTCCATACAAGCTTAAACCTAAGGACTTGATTGCTTTGTTTGTGTATACATACTTGTACATAACATTGTGAACATCATAACATCATACTCATTTAGTAACCATTTCAAGGATCTTTGGATTTATCTTTGTTCTGTTTTGTAGGACATGGATTCTATTCGCATGAAAACCATTCAAGTCAATCTTGTAAGGATCCCTCCACAACTTAAGGAGCTAGCTTCAAGGATTCCTGAAAATTCTCCATTCACCAAGAGACATGGTCGCCTACTCAACTAGGTAACTTCCAACACTGATGAAGACATGATGAATTCTCTTTCAGTTCTTTGATCCTTTACACCATTGCTTCATATTTCCCGATTATCAGCTTGTGCCAACTTTGGAAGAATTCTCCATTCTCAATCAACTACCTTTCAACGGTATGGAAAGAGACCCAAATCCAAAAGAGATTGCTCAAGCTCTACACTTGCAATCATCTGATATCACAACTAATTGGGAAACAAGGAGTGGTGTCAAAGGTGTCCTAGCAAAGTTATTGTTTGAGAAAGCCCAAAATTGTCAGAACTCCTTGGATATGCAAGCCTTTGAGGAAATTGTGGCTCTCCTCATCTATGGGATGGTTTTGTTCCCAAATCCTGACAAACTCATAGATGTGAACGTCGTCAAAATCTTCATATCCCGTAACCTGATACCTACTTTTCCAGGAGACATCCTACATTCTTTTCACACTCGCACTATGAGGAAAAGAGGTGTCTTTATGTGTTGCACTCCTCTCTTGGAAATATGGTTTATTTCGCATCTTCCCCGATCTGTATTGAAGAACGAGCAAGGTTCAAGGTGGTCACAAAGGTTGATGACGCTCAAACATTCAAACACCCATTGGTGCTCCAGATCTATAGAGAATGTTATCATCGTCGACCATTATGGAGAGTTCCCTAATGTATCCTTACTTGGCACTAGAGGAGGTATCACCTACAACCCTTGCTTAGTGTTAAGACAGTTTGGTTACGCCCGAAGGGATGGTCCGTATGAGATGTTGATTCAAGGTTTGGTATTTGACTACGAGAACGACAGTCAAGGTCTTCGCCCGAGATTTATCCGAGCTTGGAGAATGCTGAACAAGGTATATAGCAAGACATTGGGGCACAATAATTCCATCCCTCTTGAGCCTTACCTCAAATGGGTACGAACTCGTGCTCAAAGTATTATGATGCCTTATCCCTCCATTTTCCCGGTAATCATTGAGCCTGTTATGGAAGGAGATGTTCCACACACTATCCTACATCCTGACATGCCCACCTCTCTTGAAGACCTACAAAGAGATTGGATAAAACTCAAGGGGGAGCGAGACACTTTCGAAGCCCAATTCTATGCAAGCGAGAAGAAGGTTTTGGAACTCACTAAGCAACTTCATAAGGAGAGGAACCTGAATGCCTACATCGCACCAAAGAGGATGTGTACTACCTTTTTATCTTAGAGTTTTTGTATTTGTTTTGCCCAAAGAGGCATTGATGTACTCAAGCTTTCATTTATTAATATAATGTGTGTTTCCTTTTTTGTCTAAAACGAATTTGAATCTTTAAAATCATTGAAATCATTGCATATGCATTTACCATTCATCATAACATAAGCAGGTTTCTTGCAACAAGTTTCTTCATCTTTCTACTGTTTATTTCAGTAAGATGGATCTCGAGTAAATGGTGAAGGACTTCCAAGCTCAAAATGCCCAGTTTCAACAGATGTTCCTAACTCTAGCCAAAGGACAAGAAGATTTGAAGACTTTGCTGGTGGAAGAGAAAAAGAAGAAAAAGAAAATAACCGGAAATACGTCACACTAACATAGCCATTGCTTCAACCGTATCGGTCTATGCCGTACAGTTTCCATAATCTATTTCTACTTACCTAAAAGGTGCCCCAGATCCGGGTGGAGGATCAATACAAGCCCAAACAATGAACCATAACATAAAGCAACCAAGTCAAACAAGGAAAGCAAGTAAAGGTGATCTAGCCCTAAGGTAATCCCACTTTTAAGTAATTCCTCAGCAGAGTCGCCAGTTCTGTAATACGGTGGGAGAACTGACTTGGGTGTTTTGTGTTTAATCGCAATTATTGCGGATAGAAAGAGTCACCACCGGCTTTTCTTTTATCCAATAAGGAAAGGCTCAAAAGAATAGGAAAGACCTTTGAAATTATTTCTTGAGTTCGAGGGGTAGGTTATGAAAAGGGAAGGTGTTAGCACCCTTTTCATCCGTAGTTATTGAAACTACGCGGCTGGAACCTATCATCTGGATGTAATGAAACATCAATGAAGTCGCCATCGAACGTCTTTTATCCCACCGAGAGGGAAAGGTAAACATTGAGAAAACCTGAAAAGGGAGAAATCACGGTCTTTCGACCGAGAGATCGGGTAAGGGAGTCTGTTACGCGAGGGGAAGGTATTAGCACCCCACACGCCCGTAGTACTCTACGGTATCCACTCTTGTTGTCTAATATAATGGGTGTGGTCAAATCTTATGTCTATGGCTTATAACTGAAAAGGGAATTCATGCGAAAGAAAAGGAAAATAATGTAGGGAAAATAAAAGTGGTGCTCGGTTGGGCCCTACCCCAATGCCTACGTATCCCTTTTAAGGAATCAGAGCAGCCGTAGTTTGGCTTACGTGTTTTGGTTGGTTTGTGTTTTTAATTAAGACAAACAAAGATAGTCAAGATGGCAAAACATCAAGTAAAACAATCAAACAAATGACGTGATCAAACATCGACTAAGTAGTAACAAAATATCATGTCAAAGATGGCAAGATACCAAATGATAAAACGGATGACAAAACATCACACCTAGCAATGATATTGAGAATCAAAGCAGGATAACAACAGATGCGATGGCGAAACATCAGCTTCAAACAAATGTGCGATGGCGAAACATCAACCAAGAGATAACGTGGCAAAGATGGCGAAACATCAATAAAACAGATAGTAAAATATCACACCTAACAATGATATTGAGAATCAAAGTAGGATAACAGACATGTGCGATGGCGAAACACCGGCTTCAAACAAATGTGCGATGGAGAAACATCGGCTTAAAAATAGCAAAAATATCATGGCAAAGATGACGAAACATCAATAAGTTGGATGACAAAACATCACACCTAATAATGATATTGAGAACCAAAGTAGGATAACAGACATGTGCGATGGCGAAACATCGGCTTCAAGATAACACAGACAACGTAAGATTGGTGTGTATATTTTATTTTGAAGAGGAGTTTGAATTCATTAGAGATGTTCTTATGATTTGCCAAGAAAACAGATTTTTGTTTTAAGATGCAAGATGAAAAGAAAGGGAAAACAACTAAGGGAAACTAACCTAGTGTTATCCCTAGTGTTGTCATACAATGGTTGACCCTAAGGTTGAGGATACAGGAAATCTGTATCCTATGTTAGCATACATGGATTCCTACCTTGATCAGCATGTCAGAGAAAGCTTAGCAAAACTATCCTATAGGGAGCATGCAATGAGAGCGAAGTCGTGATCTCAATGTCTAAATTGAGTGACTCATCGATCAACAATTAAAGAGGAAAAGCAATAAACATCCTATAGGGAACATGCAATGAGGGTGAAGTCATGATCTCAATGTCTAAATTGAGTGACTCATCGATCAACAATTAAAGATGAAAAGCAATAAACATCCTATAGGGGACATGCAATGAGAGCGAAGTCGTGATCTCAATGTCTAAATTGAGTGACTCATCGATAAACAATTAAAGAGGAAAAGAAATAAACATCCTATAGGGAACATGCAATGAGAGCGAAGTCGTGATCTCAATGTCTAAATTGAGTGACTCTTCGATCAACAATTAAAGATGAAAAGCAATAAACATCCTATAGGGGACATGCAATGAGAGCGAAGTTGTGATCTAAATGTCTAAATTGAGTGACTCATCGATCAACAATTAAAGATGAAAAGAAATAAACATCCTATAGGGGACATGCAATGAGAGCGAAGTCGTGATCTCAATGTCTAAATTGAGTGACTCATCGATCAACAATCACAACACATGCATCAGATAAAAAACCAGAGGGTCTCCTGACATATATCAGCAACAGAGATCCCATTATGCAATCAGAGAATTATGCAAAATGAAAATGGGAGAAAGGTTGTGATATAATACCAAACAGATAACTATCTATAGTAGTCAAGCAAGAATAAAAGAAACCCAGAGAAACTTCAAGCAAGATGGCATCAGTAGACAAATTGAGTCAGCAATTGCACCATCAAGATGTAAGCAATTTATCATATATAAACAAATACCATGGGCAATGTATGACATTCACAATCATGTGTATGTATATCCTGCACAAATCATCAAACATGCCAAACACAAGAATAATGCCAGTATAGTGGATTGTGTTCCACAAATAAAGTGGAACACAAAAGCCTCAAGCCAAAAGTGGCAACTTTCTCAGAGTACCTCGCACATTCAACAACCAAGTTAGTATTCCAAAAGGTAAAGAATTGAGAATAATCATGGTGGCAATTACCAAATATTAGACATCATAAGCAAGAGGAGACAAGCATATGCACAGATTAGGTCAAAAGAACCAGAGGAATGTTGTTATTTCCTATCACCATGTTGAATTGACAATTGAGTGTAAATCAAGGATCATAAGAGCTTGAGAATAATATGAACAAAGACCATGAAAGTCAGTAGCAAACACATTTCAATCATGCACAATTTGTTCAAACACAACTTCATGAATACAATAGGAGATAAAACCTACATAAGGCATTAAATGGTTCAAAATATTCAAACATGAGGCTTCTAAATGAAATGGCTTGAGCTATCATGGACAAGTCAGAACCAACATGATCATTATGTTCCCAATTATAGGCCTCACTCAAGTTCATTGGCCATCAAACAAATTGCAACAAGACATGCAAACATAATTGGGTACCTTCACTTCAAAATTATACCAAAAATAGAAACAAGGATCCATAATTCAAACCAAAAATATCTCAACATCTTGGAAGTGTTTAGAAGTCAGAATACAAGCCCTAAGTACATGAATGTTTGAGGAAGAGGTCAAATGAAATTCAAAATGCAAGACTAATTGGCAAAACTACCAAACTAGATAAGTTTTCAAAATTATTTGTGGAAAAAATGCCAAACCAAGTCAAGTAATTCAAGTAAAATAATATTCAAATTCCCAATACATTCATGAACCCTAATCAAGACCTGCATCCCAAGAAAAACCAAGGAAAAGTGAATTTTGAAAATAAACTTGCATCATAAGCAACAAAACCCTAATTTTTGACTTTTTATCTCAAATATTGATTAAATGAGATCAAAATTCAAACAAATTGAGTCAAGATCATACAAATCATCAAGGAACCCTAAATGTCAGAATATACATTTTTTATATATTTTTTTGAATTAGGAAAAGACAAGAAACAAATTAATATTCAAACAATTAGGTAATTAACAAATAATCACATATCAAAATGACATTTACATAAAAAAGTCAGGAGAATGGCCAAACAAAATTATATTCAAATATTAGGACTAAAAACATACATCCCTAAATTTTTGTGATTTTTTTGGATAAAAGGAAAATATTCAAAAAAACAAACAATTAATAATGAAATTATTATTTAAGGGCAAGAAAATACAAAACATAATCAAAAATCACAAAAAAAGCAAAACAAAAATATGATCAGGTTCTATGATTAAAAACATGATTACATTTTTTTTTTGGAATTTTTGAATTAATAGAAGTATTAAAAATAAAATAAAAAGCAAACCAATATTACAAATAACCTTTGAAATTAAATATTTAATCAAAAATAAGAAAAATGATGAAAAAAAGTCAGAATCAATTTTCACATTATTTTGGGAGTCTCAAATATTTTTTGTGGATTTTTTAGGTCAAAGGAACTATTAAAATAAAAATCATCTTTGATCAATTAATTAATTAAACCTAACAAATTTTTTAACCAATCAGATAATTCCAAAAAAAATATCAAAAAATTACACAAAGTCAGAAATATTATTTTGATTTTATGATAATTTTTTCAGAATTTTCCAATTATTTTTGAGCAAGAAATAAAATTATGAAAATCAATTTATAAAACAAAAATTCAAATAATCCAAAAATTTCAAACGGACCAATCATGATGTGCCACCACATCATCTTCAACCTCCGGATGTTCAATAACACGTGCATCTTCTCAGGCTTAGGGCTCACTTTCAGATCATTGTAACTCACTCAATTTTGCATCATTTTTGATGAAATCAAAGGCAAATTAAAGCTAGCATGGCAAGGAATCCATAGCAATTCGAATTAAATCAAATCATCAACCACATTATCCATAATCAAGTCATGAACATGAACAAAAACCTTCTGAATTGCTAGTTTCAGAACATTCAAACATGCATAATTCATCAAATTAAATGCTATAAAGCTTCAGAATCATTCCATTAACATCATTGAACATGAATTCAAGCTCAAACATCTCAATAAACAAGTGCATCTTAAGAATCAAAGTTTGGAATCATTACCTCAAGGTGAAAAGTGGTCTACTGTCTCCTTCACTCCAGATGCAAACAAATGGTGTTGGCTTGATCTACTTGCTTTGCTGAAGCTGAATCCACAAGAATTTTGAAGAAAACACCAAGGAATTGAGAGAATCGAATCAAGTTGCAGAAGATGGAAGAAAATTTCAGATCTCGAATTCTTGCAAATGGCACGTTCTCTTTCTCTCTATTTGCTTGCTTTCACTTATATAGAGTTTGTAGAGAAGGTTAGAAGTGGAAGTTTGTCCTTAAATCCGTTGGAGGGCAGGATTGGGAATTTTGGCCAAAAATGAGGTGCATAGTGAATCATGTGTTTTGCTCGTGCATTCTTCTACCTTTTATGCTTTTTGTGAGCCAAATGAAGTCATAAATGCATGCTCAACATGCCAGCCCATGATTACTTGAAATGAGAGAGTGTTGGTGAATTGGCCATTTTGAGCAAGTTTTGCATTTTTTGATTCCAACATGTGCAATACCAAATGGGGCACGAAATGATGAGTATGATGGGCCTCAGCATGTCACAAATTACCAATGGGCTTGATTAGAAGCAAGGGAAATGGCTAAAACTTGAGTTTGCAAGAAATGGTCATTTTGCACATTTGCCAAATTTCAATGAAATGCCTCAAATTTCCAAAACTCATAACTTGCTCATACTTTTGAATTTTGGCACAAATAAGCACATTTTGGAAAGGTATTGAAAGGATCTACAATCCCCTAGTTTATAGCTTTTGAAAATTAATCCATTAAGGTTCTCAAAATCTCGCTTGAAATTCACCATTTTTAGAAAATGACCCATAATTTTGTAACTTCAAAAGACCATAACACTTGATTCCTTGCCAATTTGAATATGAGACCAAAAGGAGGTGAAAGATCATTCTCTTATCTTTCCAAGCATATTTCATTTGCATTTTTGTGATCAAAGATGAATAAAATGTGAATTTTTAAATTAAGTCTTCATTTTCCAAAATTAGAAACCTTTGGGGTTTCTTCAAGAACAAGTTTCAACCCAAACTTCAATCTCTTTGATCCAATGACCAAAATGGACTTTAAATATGAAAAGTACATCCTTGAATTGATGGTTGGCCAAAATTTCACTTGGTCAACTTTGACTTTGACTGATTTTGACCAAAATGACCATTTTGCCCTCTGAATCAATTGATCCACTTCCCTTCAAAATTGATGATCAAAACTTCAAACATATGATCTTCCAAACATATAGAGGCCATGTTTAAAGATTCCCTCCAAAATTCTCAAGAAAACCTGATGAAAACCAAAACCCTAATTTTGGTCAACACATCAGGAGACTGATGAATCATCTTCAAAACTTCAAATCCTTTGGGCATCTTGACCAAGTCCTTGTACAAGGACCTCTTAGATACCAAAGCGGTGTTATAGCTCCCTAAATCAAGTTTTGTACATTGGCCAACAACCTTGTCGAACAAACCCTAATTTGGCTGGTGAATCCAAAGAGTGATTTCACTTGTGATCAAACACCAGCTCCAATCTTCTAGGGGTCCAAAGAGATGAATAAAGCATCTTGAGATATGCAAAAACATTTGAGCTCGAAAGATTCAGAGGTTAGATGATAAGATTCTTCTTGAGCAACTTGTCCATGTAAGAAACCTTCAAAGCTTTGATGAAAATTTGGTAACCAAAGTACTTTGATCCTATCTCAATGTATGAATGCAATGCACTATGATGTTCATGATGAAACATAAGCCTAAATCAAGAGGGTAAATTTTGGGGTGCAACAGCCGCCCCTATTCAAATATCTTCAACATGATAAGTGAGAAAAGTGATAACTTTCGAGCGTTCAGGGTTGACGATGTTTGAATACGAAAGAACCCGAAAATTTACACTCTTGAAGGAAACGGAGACCAAACTCCCAAGACATGTGTCAGAATGAAGTTGTAACGCAGGTTGAGACAGAGCAAAAACAAAGAAGAGTAGACGTAACTAAACTTTCGGACAAACGTGCCAGGGCAAAACTGGGCTTCAAAAGGAAGGGGTGAGACAAAACTCAACCAACAGAGTATAGACGAAACTAAACTCTGTAAAAGAAGACGTACGCGAGTGAGGAGATGAAACTCTGAGCTCGACCCAAAGCAAAGTGGCTAGAGTGCGTGATTCTAGGAACACTTGCCAATCTTAACTAAGATAGATAGTACGAAGGAACTGAAAGAATCTCAGAGATGAGGAACAAGAGCGAGACGAAACCCAACTCAAAGACTAGTTAGAGGAAACCAAACTAGATGAATACCAGGACGAAACTGGACTTCATGCACAGGTAACGAGGCGAAACTCGACCCAAAGCAAAGTGATGAGAGTGCATGTTTCTCAGAGCACCTGCTGGTCTCAGATCAATGGATAAACAGTGACGAAAACTGATAGAAGAATCTAAGGAACAAAGGAGACTGATTTCAAACCAGGGTCGCAGCACAAACAATGCACTCGGTAAACGAACACCGTCAAAGAGTCCAGGGTAGGAAAGTAAGAACAAGACGAAACTTGACTCAATAACTAGTTAGACGAAACTAAACTAGATGAGTACCAGGACGAAACTGGATTTCATGCACAGGCGACGAGGCGAAACTTGACCCAAAGCGAGGAGATTAGGGCGTACACCTAAAAACCTGCAAAAGTGAATATCATAGTGAAATTGGTATTCGAAAAGGTGCACCAATAGATATTGGAATGAACCAAAGAGGGTAGTAAAGACTAAACCCGAGAAGACTGTGCCAGGGCGAAACTGAGCTATAGTCAAAAGTAGACACTCAAACAAACAAATGATCGACGTCAAAAGGACATTGGTATAGGGAGGAAACTGAGATAATGAGGACGAAGACCTCTCTGGGGATTAAACCCGAAGTATTAGCAAATCACTAGGGATGACGGAAATAATAATGGCTTATGTTACGATGCATGTTTTGAATTCTCTTTTTATAGCGCAATGCTCCATATAAAGGAAATGCTACGCGTTTTGGTAGATGCAATGTAATGATGTATGTTTAAAAGTCTCACTGGGGAATGGCCAAATGAGAAACCAAAAAAAAACCGAGGAGTCAGTATCTGACATGACTTGCAAAAAATAAATTGCAAAATCCAAAAGAGAGGAGAAAATACGGGGAATCGCTATAGAGGGAACCTCGAAGAGATGGAGCTTTGCGGAGAAACAAACGAGAAATCAGCGGAAACGAGCCACAAATAAAGAGAGGAGCTACAAAAATAAATTGCAAATTCCCGGGGAAGATCAGGTCGACACTGCAACTTCCGGAAAAGGACGAAAACTTTTTGCTGGGGGAACAAAACTCTGCTGAAGAGGTGGGACTTCACTGGAGAGATAGAACTCTGTTGAAGATTATCTTGCTGGAGAGATATTCTCTTGGAATGCAACCAAAGGACGTACCCCGCAGATGGTCACACGGTATCAGAACCTTACTGGGAATAAGAGAAGATCCTAGACATAAGGATGCCCCGGTCAACAGATCGGTTAGGAACTGAGAGGTCAAAGCGAGGGATCCCTGTTGGCAAAATCTGTTGGGGAGTTGAAACTCCTTCAAAATGTGGGTTCCAACTTAAAGACTTCATTGGGGATATGCGACATACCCAAACCTGAAGTCTTGGAACGAGGCTTTTTGAAAGAAAACCCCTGGAGTAACAAAACTTTGCTGCTGAAATGAAACTTCACCGGGGGAAGGAAAATCCACTGGGAAAACGAAACTTCACAGGGGATAAGCAGAAGAAGAAAGTCGAACATTCAATTCTTGACCATCACTAAGCTCTTTACAGATATTCAACGTGTAAACTTTTTGATGTCAAACAGTTGTTTTGCATATAGAAAAATGTTTATTGAGAATGATAGACCTGATGCGATGATTATTTAATCCTTGAAGTTGAAAACCTTAACAAAGTGTCGCGTCTCTGTTGTGAATGAATCACTGGCTAGAGTGCAAAAACGTTTTAAAAACTTTTCTTCCCCTTTTTGAAAAATGAGTCAAAACGCGGGTGATAAGATACCAACACGGCTATGTAACACACATTTGGGGAGTTTTGGAAACATTATCCCGTTGTAGTATGCTTTCGAGTTAAACCTCTGTTTCAGTTAGGACTTTTAGAGGTTGTAACGTGGCCTAGTTCGAGGTTCTTTTCGGGGAAAAAAAAGTTTCAAGGCTCAAATTATTTGGTGCCCTCCCCCTTCATGATATTCTCCTGTCCTAAATTCAGTTGACTTTTCACAAGCGTTCACATTTTAAAAGGATTTATAATGGATGAGTGATCACGACAAATCCTCCGTCATGATTGTCACTTAACTTTTACTGCTTTGGTTTTTTTTGACATTATTCTTCTTCCTTTGATGAATATTTTATTGAATATTTTTCTTTCTTCTCTTTTTTTTTCTTTTTTTTTTGGCCTTTTAGGCTCTCTTCCCTAACTTTTGTCTGGACAAAATCTCTTGAATTTCCATTTTTGGGAGTCCAGTGGGATGCCATAACTCTTGCCTAAGCGACTTGTTTTCAAGTTTCAACTTAGCGGGGCCTTTTGTTTCTTTCTTATTCATGTTTTCCCTTTGAACAACTCAATGTGACTTTAGGTCTTTGGACTTTTTCTTTCTTTCTCTTTTTTTTGAAAACAAATGCCTCATTCCTTGGTCAGCATGGGATAGTCATTATTATATTGATTCGATCTCGACCTCGGGATTTTGTTTAGACATTTTTGATCTTATGATGTGAAATATAAAGTGTGGTGATCCTCAGAGGGGTCATTCCTTCTGAAATTTGAATGCCTGGTCAAATCAACTAAACATCTACCCTGCCCCGGGTTAAAAAGGTTTTTTTTTGGGAAAAGGAAACTCCTACTTCGAAGGCTCGGAGGGGTTAATGAGGGTCTAACTCCCTTATATCTCCTGTGTTTGGGGATTGAAACAATGCATGTACATCGTCAACGGGGTTCTACTCAAAAGCATACCACTACAGTCATCATTTTCAACTAAATTCCTTCCTCTAAACTCTCGGCTAAGCAAAATAATTGGCATAGTTGGTATCAAAATGCCCGAAAAGGCGATTAAAGAGTGATACAGGAGGGATTGAGTAAAATGAAAGCTGGTTCATTCAAACTTCTGATGGTAATGGAAGGCGCCTCATTAGCCCATTTAACCTTGAACATGGAGGACAAAGTCGCTAGTGCATCAGCTAGATTGTTTTCTTCTCTAGGAATGTACTCAAACGTGATCTCTTCGAAGTACGGAATCAGCTTCATAACATGCTCACGATACAGAATTAGGTTCTGATGGTGAGTCTCCCAATCTCCATTAATCTGGCTGATAACAAGATTGGAATCCCCGTAAACTTTCAAAATTTGATGCGCAGGTCGATCGCCGCTTCAATGCCATAAATGCAAGCCTCATATTCAGCCATGTTGTTAGTGCAATCAAAACAGATACGAGTCGTGAAAGGAATGCGGTGTCCTTCAGGGGAAGTGATAATAGCTCTGATGCCGTTACCCATGGCATTAAAGGCACCATCAAAAACAAGCGTCCAACGTGACCCTGGCTCGGGTCCTTCGTTTGGGTCTGGTATGTTACAATCCCGAATATACACAATCTCTTCGTCTGCAAAATCGCACTTCATCGATTCATAATCGTTCATGGGCTGATGAGCAAGATGGTCGGCCAGTACACTACCCTTAATTGCTTTTTGAGTAGTGTATTGGATATCATATTCAGTGAGTATCATCTGCCAACGGGCTACCCTGCCTGTAAGAGCTGGCTTCTCAAAAATGTACTTGATTGGATCCATTTTGGATATCAAGTAGGTGGTGTGAGTTAACATGTACTGCCTCAAACGTTTGGCGGCCCAGGCAAGTGCACAACAAGTCTTTTCCAGCAATGAGTACCTCGACTCGCATTCCGTAAACTTCTTACTCAAGTAGTAAATAGCCTGTTCCTTCTTCCCTGTCTCGTCGTGCTGACCGAGGACACATCCCATTGAGGTCGCCAACATATTTAAGTACATGATTAATGGCCTTCCTTCCACTGGAGGCATGCGTATCAGAGGTTCTTACAAATACTCCTTTATTTTGTCAAAGGCCTTCTGACAATCCTCATTCAATTTCACTGTCTGACTTTTCTTCAACAACTTAAACATAGGTTCACAGGTGGCTGTGAGATGAGAAATAAATCTAGAAATATAGTTTAACCTTCCTAAGAAGCCACGTATTTCCTTCTCTATTCTTGGCTCAAGCATTTCTTGTATTGCTTTTACCTTGGCTGGGTCTACCTCGATACCTTTTTCACTTATAATAAAACCCAACAGCTTGTCGGATCTCACCCCGAAGGTGCACTTATTTGGATTTAACCTTAGCAAGAACTACCTCAGTCTCCCGAACAATTTTTCCAGATGAACAAGGTGTTCCTCTTCCGTGTCAGACTTAGCAATCATATCATCTACGTATACCTCAATCTCTTTGTGAATCAAATCATGAAAGAGAGTGACCATGGCGCGCTGATTTGTTGCCCCGACATTTTTCAAACCAAACGGCATCACTTTGTAGCAGAAGGTGCCCTAAGGCGTGATAAATGTTGTCTTCTTCATATCCTCCAGAGCCATCTTAATTTTATTATAACCCGAAAATCCATCCATGAACGAGAACACCTTAAAATGAGCAGTATTATCGACCAACACATAAATATGCGGAAGAGGGAAATCGTCTTTAGGGCTGGCCCTGTTCAAATCCCTATAATCCACGCACATCCTGACTTTACCATCTTTCTTGGGCACAGGCACAATGTTTGCAATCCATGGCGAATAATTGACAACCTTTAAGAAATTTGCGTCCAACTGCTTCTGGACCTCCTCCTTGATCTTCTTGGACATCTCGGGATGAGTTCTTCGGAGTTTTTGCTTGACAGGAGAACAACTTTCTTTGAGTGGTAGTCGATGCACCACTATGACTGTATCCAACCCAGGCATATCCTCATAAGACCAAGTGAAGATATCAGAATACTCACAGAGTAGCTCAATCAATCTGACCTTTATACTTTCTTCTAGATCTGCCCCTATCTTGGCTTCCCTTCTTACCTCTTATGTGCCAATATTCACCACCTCAATCGAATCCTGATTCGGTTGGATAACTTTCTCTTCTTGTTTCAACAGTCTTGCTAATTCCTCAGGAAGATTAGAATCCTCATACGCTTCTTCTTCAGCTTGATAAATGGGAGTATCAAAGTCATAATGAGCCATGACAGATTCGTTATCGATAGAATCGGTAGTGGAAGTGCATCTGCATGAATGACATTTTGGAGTTTTTTAGTGACAGTGTGTGGAAAGAGAAACATTGCCATTTAAAAAGAATAAAAAGGAAAGGAAGCAAAATTTTGAATGCAAAAACGTCCTTTATTTCATGATAAACTTGCAAAAATAAACATGGTGGCCCTACACAAATGATTCACTATGCCTTGGGCAGGGCGTAGGAATTATGATATGATTATAAAAGAAATAAGAAAATTACTCCTCAGCGCTTGAAACTTGGATAACATCCACAGAAGTCCAATTGTTGAGTGTCTGGCCTGGAATACTCGGACGAATCCAATCTTCAACATTGTAACCATCATCCCTATCGTCGCCAACGGCATTGACGTGTCCTTCTTGAGTAGCACAAGGGCGGGAAAACTTCACAGGAGTAGATAAACTGGATGCTCTGGGAGCTGCACTCTGCTGACCTGGGCTAAAACCAAGACCAAATTTATCAAACTTCAGAGTAACGTCAAGCAGCTAACCCCAACCTTTAGGGTTACCACCTTCCACTACAACTTTTGCATCTTTGAGAGAAGACATAACAGTTTCTGATTTATTTTTCTACTCCGTAGGAGGAAAATTGACATCATGAACTGTTTCAAATGCCTGGAACGGAGTTTCATGTATTTCGCCTTCAACTTCAACATAGCGGAATGATGTCAAATGACTTATGATGTACTCTTCTTCGCCGCATACAGTTATCACTTTTCCCTCTTCAGGATACTTAAGCTTCTGATGCAGGGTAGAAATGACTGCCCTCGCTTTGTGAATCCACGGCCTCCCCAACAAGCAACAGTATGTTGGCTGTATATCCATCACAAAAAATGTAGTCGTGAAGGTGCGAGGACCAACCTTGATTGGTAGCTCCACCTCCCCAACTACTGACCTTCGAGACCCATCAAACGCCTTCACCATAAGATCGCTAGGGCGTAACTCTAGTCCAGAATAATCAATCCTCATCAATGCTGATTTGGGCAATACATTCAAAGACAATCTTGTGTCTACCAAAACCCGGGATAAAGTAGTGCCTCGGCACTCCATTGAAATATGCAACGCTTTGTTATGGTTTGGCCCCTCCGGAGGAAGATTAAAATCTGTGAAGCCCATACCGTTTCCAGCAGATATATTAGCACAGACATTTTCAAACTGATTGACTGTTATTTCATGAGGCACGAACACATTCTTCAACAACTTTATCAAGGCATTTCTGTGAGGTTCTGAATAAATCAACAGTGACAAGATAGACATCTTGGAAGTAGTATGGATCAGATGATCAATTATGATATAGTCACTCTTTTTGATAATTCGCATCAACTCTTCAACCTCATCGGGAACCGAAGAAGCTCCTGGTATCAGAATTGGTTGAGTTACATTGGCTGGCGTAACCCTCGGATTACCAATCGTTACCTGTTGTTTTCCTTTTTCCCTTGCAGAAGCATCAGCCGCATCTTTCACATTATAAGGACCAAATACTCTCCCGCTTCTAGTAATTCGAACCACACCAGAAAAGTTATGAACTTCCCCTTCATTATCTTCAGCACGTTCTTCCTCAGACAAACGAGTACTTACTTCCTGCTTTACCCCGTGGTAATAAACATCGGCACCGTAATGCCACGAGACAGCCTCCTCACTGGTATACGGCATGGGACCAGCTATCGTAATCATCAGAGGGGGTGCCCTTGATGGGGCAGGAACGTGTGCAGGGGTGTAACGAATAGATATCACAGCAACATCTTCTTTGGTGACCTCGCGGTAGCTCGGTTTTCTATCAAACTGCAGGGAACCCTCATTTATCATCAACTGGATACCGGCCTTTAAATCATCCCAACCCTTCGGTTGTTCTCTACACTTGGCACACTCTAAAGTACAACCTAGGAAAATAGAATTGTCAAGCAAATACCTCTTAACACAACTCAACAGAGTAGTTACTTGTTCTACATTCATGATTAAGTTCAACGTTTCACCATTATCATCAATCATGTTAACAACGCCTCTTTCATGCCTAGGCATTAGGTTCTGAGTAACATTTGGACCAGTCACTGGAGTAAACTCAATTACCTTAGCATCCAACAAATCTTGTACTTTGCACTTCAACACAAAGCAATTGTTAGTGGAATGACCAACTCCGCCTGAATGGAATTCACATCTAGCGTTAGCATCATAGTTAACAGGGAGCCTTACGGGTGGTGGCGGCATATTTCTCAAACTGATCAACTTCAAATCAAGCAAGTGGTGGAGCACTTCAGTAAGGGTTACTGGAAACGGATCAAATTTCCTTGGTTGTCTCTGCTATTGATTATTATACTAACGGGGAGCATCTTGCTGCCTTTGTTGCTAAGGCACTGCATTTGGTCTCTGTTGCGGAGGAGCATTAACAGGAATAGAAACAGCATTGATTTGTTGGTGCTGACGATCCTCTCTTCATCCCCTATGAGAGTAAACTGCACTTGCATCGCCTTCCCTTTTATTAGGGTAATTATTGAATGGTTTCTTACTGCCCCCGGATGAGCCACTAGAACCTCCAACCTGAATCTTCCCTAATTTCAAGCCTACTTCAATTCTTTCACCAGCCATTACCAGGTCTGCAAATCCTGCCGAAGTACTTCATATCATGTGCTCATAGAACGGCCCTTGCAGGGTGCCCATAAACATATCAATGAGTTCTCTCTCCATGAGTGGAGGTTGAACCCTCGCAACCAACTCACGCCACTTCTGAGCTGTATTCCTTGAAAGATTCATTTGGTCCTTGTGACATATTCTGTAACTGAGTGAGATTGGGCGCCATATCCACATTGTACTGATAATGTTTGACAAAAGCCCGAGCAAGATCATTCCAGCAATGAATATGGGTTTTCTCTAACTTCATGTACCACTCCAGGGATGCCCCAGATAGGCTATCCTGGAAAAGTGAATCAAGAGCCCTTGATCCTCGGTATGAACCGACATCTTTTGGAAATAAGCAGTTGTATGGGTAATAGGACAAGATGTTCCATTGTACTTTTCAAATGTAGGAGGCTTGAACTTTGGAGGGACTTTCACCCCTGACACCAACCCGAGATCATTAGCATCCATACCAAGGACTCCTTGTCCTTCCACAACCTTCAGACGCTCTTCCAACAAACGATACTTCATATCCTCAATTTGAACCCCCGACTCTGAACGCCGCATAGAAAACTGATCTTCATCCTGGTCAAAGTCACAATCCTGATCCTGATAATTCCTCACACCGCCATGATTAACTCTCATATTCCCAACAAAATGAGGTCCAGGAGACGGAGGAAACTGTCCTGCATTGCGCACAAAAGTGTTTCCCGGTATCCCGTGAAAATTTCCAGCAGGCTGATCTTGCACATCCCCCAATCCTACAGAAACATCCTGATAGAGCCCTTGATTTCCACCATCGCCTGGATGGTGACGCTGGTTGTTGACAATAGCAGCCAGTTCTTCCTGTCGGTGATTCACATTGGTGATAACCTCCATGAACTGAGTCATCTGAGTGGCCATCTGGGCCCTCATCTCAGCGAGTTCAGCTTGAACCTGTTCCATCTGTCTTGGCAAGTTGTTTCTGGTGGAATACCGATGAGTAGTCGTCTTGAATTCTGAATAAGAAAAGTAGTAGAATAAGAAAACCGTCTTGAGATAACCTGTAATGTTATGAAATGCATGATGTGCATGATATGTTTGTCATTTCCATGTATCTAAGAGTCCTTTTACTCATCAATTACGGCATGCAACCACACAATCAAAAGAGTAAAGATAATAAGATAATCACTTCAAATTATTTACAAACAAAAGAAACGATGTCAAGTGACTTTGGGAAATTAAGAGAAAAATGATAAACAACTAAATACATGTCTTAATAAAAGTAAAAAGAACTGAATAATAACAACAATCAATTGGCCCCTTCCAACAATTTTGGGGGTGACCAAACATATCAAGAGTAAATAACAAAAACTAAATCTCTGGAACTAAACATGCTTCAAGGTGTTGACAGTACTCTTCAAGTTTGGCTTTCTCCTTCAAAAGTTGAGATGCGACAATTTTAATTTCTTGGAACCTACCTTCTGCAACATGCTTCTGAGCGACTTCCTTCTCGAGCTGAGCGTCCTTGTCTTTGAGTTGTTTTTCTAAGTTCTGAATCTTCTTCTTGTAACTATTTTCTGAGGCCTGAAGCTTCTAACACTCTTGCTGAGTCTTACTCAATTCTTCTTCCATTTCAGCATGGGATCTCTTCCTAAAACCGGCTGCATCAGGAGTTTCCCTTTGAGCTTCCTTGAGTTTACGAGCTAAGTCGTCCTTTTCTTGATCTGCCCAATAAAGTTTCATCCCCGCCTCACGGTCTTTTGCACGAAGCTGAATGTTCTCAACATGAACCTGGGTGAACATCTCGGCAGGCACCGTGTTACTTGAAACAGCAGGAGGTTGCTCGTATAGAGGAGCCGACCTTGCAAATGGTAACCGTAAGATCTTAACTTTGGCTTTAACCCACTCTATGTAAGGAACCCTAGCAATAGGAACCTTCTTGCCCAAAGTAGTTATATCCTTCCTGTGAATGCCTTTCCAAGCACTTGTCACTCCCTTCAACATATTAGGATCACTTCCTCTGGCGAAATATACTGATTCATACACCTCCTCAACCCTTGGCGGTCCATCCATTGCATATCCCAATTGAAGATAAGCAAGCACAGGATTATAGTTTATGCACCCCTTAGTTCCTATGAGGGGAACATTAAGGAAATCTCCGCAACTAGTGACAACACTTTGCACTTCCCCCATATCATAATTCCACCGGATATTGAAAGAAGTAAGGTTGACGAGCCTTGATGACCATCGGAGAGAATACCTGGTATCCACGAAAGGACCACTTACTGGTAGGTGCAACATAAGCCATTGATACAACATTGAATGACATAAGCTTACTGTAGCGGTGAAAATCGGAGATCAAGCTATTAATTAACTTGACTTACAAAAGCAAGAGTCGCCACCACGCTTTATTATTTCCAAAGGGAAAAGGTAAAAGAGCGAAATAAAACCCTAAAAACATGCAATGTAAGATAAAAAGTAATACAATGCATTTTTTGAAAGAGATCAAAAGTTCGGGGGTTGGTTATGCAATGGGAAGGTATTAGCACCCAATGCATCTGTGGTACTCCGCAAGAACCTTTTGAGATATCTGTTTTTTGGTTGAAAATTGTTTGTTATATACAAGGGTGTATCTATTTATAAATATGTTTGTTTAAGGGGAAAATTGAGTTTTTATTATTGCGTTCGTGAGGGTTTCGCGACCCTTTGCCTATGTATCCAATGAAGGAATCAAAACATCGTAGTTCCTCTAGAAAAAGGTTGATTTGTTTTGTGTTTTTTAGTGGGCGATGTTAACACGCGCATTCTAGCAATAGGCACGGCCGGTATCGCGGTAGAACGGGTATAACATGCCCTTGGGGGAGTTTTGATTTGTTGAGTATTTTTGCATGTTTTAAAGTATGTTCAAATAAGGATTAAAGAGTGTTTTTTATTTTTGTGGTTTGTTTTTGGTTTGTTTTATCTTGCCTAATTACTAGCATTTGTACAAAGTAACTAAAAATGCAGAAAGATAAAAACCTACGCTATTACAAACAAGGCATAAAAAATATGAAGGAAAAAAAATAAAAGAAAAGTAAGAAAAGGAGTGTCTTTCGATTCTGGCAGAGCAGACTTCGACTGGAATTTTCTAGCCTCCTTCGATTGGGGCTGGCAGCAGTGAAGTCATGTCTTTTGATTGGGACTTTGGCAGAGGCGAAGTCCTGTCCTTCGATTGGAGACTGGCAGAGGCGAAGTGCTGTCCTTCAATTGGAGACTGGCACCAGTGAGTTGTATCCTTCAACTGGGAGTTCGCGCCAGTGAGGTTCTGTCCTTCGATTGGCCTGGAAGTCAATGAAGGGATGTCTTTCGATTCTGCCTTGTTGCCTTCTGGTTGTCTCTTTCGTTCGACCTGGAGAATGAAGGTAGAAGCCAGAAGCTTCGTTCCCTATTTCCTGTTTCCTGTTTCTTTCATTTCAAACATCAAATGACAACATGGCCTGAGGCCATGCTAGTAACAGTTTAACAATTAAAGAAAAACGAAAGGGTTAACTTTTAAAACATGTTAACAGTGTGGAAACGAAAAGAAATTGTATTTACATGTTATGAAACGAAAAGTTCAAAGTATTATGTACATGCTAGAAACGAACAACGGTATTATTTACATGTTATTCCATGAAATGAAAAGTTTAAGGGTAAGAGTGACTTACCTGGCTTCAGGCTGGAACGTGTGCTAGGCCTTGAGTGGTGGTTGCCTGGAGCGCTTCTGGATTCGAATGGAGTCACAGGCTGTGCTGGGAGTGCTGGATTCGAAGGAAAGGGTCACAGGCTGTGCTGGAAGCGTTGGACTTGAAGGAAAAGAGAAGCAAGCGTGATGCTTCTGTGATTCGAAGGGGACTGAAGTAGTTGTCCTTTAGAATCGAAGGAAGTAAGTGTTTGGGATTTTTTTTTGTTCTCACAAGTATTGAAGGGACTTGAGAGATTTTTCGTGTTTAGGAAAATTTGGTGTTTTTGAGAATGTGTGTTGATGCTCTTCAGAATTGAAGGAGACTGAAGTGTGTGGGATTCTATTTTTTTATTTCTCAAGTATGGATGAACTTTGAGAATATTTCTGGGTTGGAGAAAATTGGGGAGAGATTCGTCTGGCCCAAAGTCCTCTCTTAAAAATGTGTGTGAGGCCTTGTATTTATAGACGAGGTGGCTGAAGTTTTAGGGGGAAAACGAAAATGATTTGAACAGTTTGGGAATGATGTTTTGACCCTTTCTTCTACACAGCCCTTGTGCACTCCGTTTTGGGCAAGTACAGGACTGTGACAACGCAGGCTTGCAGTATCTTGGAGTTTAGTGACAGGTTGGTGCAGGACTGTTGTAGCAGGCTCAGTAGTGTTTGTTGCATGGAAGTACAATGGTCCAACTTGTGAATTGAATGAGGTTGTATTGCCCAATCGAAGGCTGTTGATCGAAAGAAGCAATGTTGCCCAATCGAAGGCTATGCATCGAAGGGAAACTGTATTGCCCATCGAAGCTTGTGGATCGAAGGAAGCAATGTTGCCCAATTGAAGCATGTGGATCGAAGGAGACTATTGCCCAATCGAAATATGCTTGCAGGCAGCAAACTTGTCCAATCGAAAGCAGGCATGCAGGCAGCAAATTTTTCCAATCGAAAGCAGGCTTGCAGGCAACAAATTTGTCCAATCGAAAGGCTGAACTTACATTCGAAGGATACCTGTCAACACATGAAATCAAAGAAACAAAAACACACATTTCGTGCTTGATTAGAAGTTAGTGATACATAGGCAAAAAATGTTCAAAACACTTGACAATTTCTGCACAATCAATGCTCAAAGGTGAGAGGTTGAAAACCAATTGTATTTAGTGACCTTGACCTTTGTATAAAATGCAAAAATGCAAATGGGATCTTAGGTCAAAAATTGGGGTACAACAGCTGCCCCTATTTAAGTTTCTTCTATCTGACGAGATTGAAGGGACTTAAATATAGAATACACAATTTTTGGCCTTAAGATACCGCAATTATGTTTATGATAAGATATGAATGCAATGCTCTGAATTTTATGGGGAATGACGCCGTATGAGACAAACTATGCTGGAGAAACCAAGCACATTATACAGTAATCCCACAGGGGAAGAGGTTATAACTCCACTGGGGAAACAGAGTCATAGACTTAAAGTGAGAGACTCTTGAATGATTTACATCAGTGTTGAGACTGGAAAAGAAATGATTTACATCAGCACTGTGGCTGGAAAAGAAATGATTTACATCAGCATTGTGACTGGAAAATGATTTGATTGACATCAGCACTGTGGCTGGAAAACAAAATGATTGACATCAGCATTGTGGCTGGAAAACAAAATAATTGACATCAGCACTGAGACTGGAAAATGATTGTCATCAGTACTGAGACTGGAGATAAACATCTCTGACTTCTGAATTTTACCAAGAATGGTAACACAATCCCTTTTAACCAAGATATTGCTTGAAAAGGATAAAATGCAAACTTCCCCACGGGACTTTTCCGAAGGGATGCCATTTGCTGAGTAGACATTATTGTTGGGGATACACAAGCTGCTCAAATAAAGAGGCCGCCACTTGCTGTCTTCCAAAAATACTATGACATACAAGCTGCTCAAATAAAGAAGCTGCCACTTGTTGTCTTCAAAAAATATCAAAGCACACAAGCTACTCATGAAGAGTCCGCCACTTGTTGCTTATAACCCACAAGCTGCTCATGAAGAGCTGCCACTTGCCGTCTTCAAAGAATATTAAAGCACACAAGCTACTCATGAAGAGTCCGCCACTTGTTGCTTATAACCCACAAGCTGCTCATGAAGAGCTGCCACTTGCCGTCTTCAAAGAATATTAAAGCACACAAGCTACTCATGAAGAGTCCGCCACTTGTTGCTTATAACCCACAAGCTGCTCATGAAGAGCTGCCACTTGCCGTCTTCAAAGAATATTAAAGCACACAAGCTACTCATGAAGAGTCTGCACTTTGTTGCTTATAACCCACAAGCTGCTCATGAAGAGCTGCCACTTGCCATTTTCCGTACAAGCTGCTCATGAAGAGCTGCCACTTGCTGTTGTCTGTACAAGCTGCTCATGAAGAGTTGCCACTTGCCATTTTCCGTACAAGCTGCTCATGAAGAGCTGCCACTTTCCATTTCCGTACAAGCTGCTCATGAAGAGCTGCCACTTGCCATTGTCCGTACAAGCTGCTCATGAAGAGCTGCCACTTGCCATTTTCCGTACAAGCTGCTCATGAAGAGCTGCCACTTGTTGTTGTCTCAAAGATACCCATAAAATATCATGAAGATATTGCTGGAGGTGAGAATCAATAATTTCATCGGGGATGGACAAACTGCTCATGAAGAGACCGCCATTTGTCATAAAGAAATTCAGAAATAATCAAACTGCTCAAATAAAGAGTTAGTCGCTTGTTGTTACGTCGATATTCCAGCAGAATGTTATGATAACACTACTAGGGAATAGAGTTTGAAATTCTGGTGTATGCCAGTCTTCAGATGTTATACTCAATGTCTAGACATCTGATATGACATAATAAATACACTGCAAGGTAGATATCCAACTTTTCGTGATTCAGTACTAAAGAATAACAGAAGCACAGTTTTATCCAAGCTGCGCCAGATATACTTTGAAGGTGCAGAGGATAGAACACACGATGTACCTAGTTCTGTTCATCTGTTGCACATGATCAGCAGAGAGCAAACAACCTTCACAGTTCTGTTTCTCCTGCACAGATATCAGCATGATGTCTTGACATGTTCTGAGACATCATCTGTTACAACATTACAGTTTTACCTTGATATATAACAGACAGAATTATAAAGTGTTGAAGGTAAAAACACAAATCAGTTGTTGACCCAGTTCGGTGAAACACACCTACTCTGGGGGCATACCAAGCCAGGAAGAAGATCCACTATCAGCAATATTAATTCAGGACTAAACTTCACAAGTTCCCATCCCTCACTTAATCATTTACCCAGTGCAACCTATACCTAGGAACTCCTAGATAGAAACCTACCAGTTTCCATTCCTATTGTCGCAACAACAGAAGTCTTACTCCTACTCAAGAAGTAGTGCCCTCCCACTTGGTTTCCTACATTACAATGAATATGAAGTAATGCAAAAATACTTAGACTTGCTTCACAGCTTCGTCCAAGAACACTCAAACTCTTACCTACAGGTTTCGAGTTACACACATGGTAACCTTGCCACAGACCGACAGGTTTACCTAACAGAACACCCCTAATATTACATTATTTGTATGTGTCTTGCAAAACAGCAACTCTGTTGAATATATAGCAGCTGCAACTTCAGTTAGGGTTTCCACAAAAACCTAGGGTTAATTCCGTTTGACCTAAAGACCAGGTCACAGGACTTTATTAACCAGGTTAGGGTTGAGCTAGGTTACCCCTCAGAAAACGCAGGATTCTGTTCAGGAAAGACTGAGTTATTTTCCTGAAAAAACTCAGACTTATCCAACCTGCAAACCTGTTAGTTCAGAATAGGATGTCATAACATCTGTTATGACATCTGAGAAAACCTGTCTGCTGACTTAGCAAAATGTGATCATTTTGCAAAATGCTCAGATACACACTTATAAACATCAGTACTTGAATTACAATATTTTTCTGCAAAGGTACCTAATGAGTCAGTACAAACTAAACTAGAATGTTATGACATCAGTCATGACATTCACACATACACTTGGGATTTACCAAAAATGCAAGCCAATACCTAAACACCTACAAACTCCCCCTTTGGCAGATTTTTGGCTAAAGACCCTAAGCAATCAGAGATAGATAGCAGCAGAAATAAGTGACAGCAGAAAAATAGAATGTCAAGTACTAATTAAGTAAGTACCAAAATATTCTCCCCCTCTTTAGCCACAAATGGGCCAAAGATACATGTTCATAATGATTATACAGTTATCCAAAAACAATTAATAAGAGCAGCAGCAGGAAAAAAAGGAACTGAACACACTTCCAAACTCCACCAGATATCAGCATCAACCAGCAACACCACCAAATAGCAACCAACCTTTAAGCACTGTCATCAGGCTCGGAGGATTCTGGCTTCTTCCTTTTCTTGTGAGCAATGTCAACATTCTTTTCTTTGTCTGATGTCTCAACATCCTTAGAGACATCTGGATTTAAAGGAACAGCATTTGAACTTTCTTGATTTAAAGGACTACTCCCCACTCCACCAATTACTAGAAATCACACTCTGCCTCAGTTATATAATACCTTTATTAGATGACAAGTTATCACCTAAACATTCCAGCTCACTAAAATGCTTCATAATGAGACACAAACGCCCTGTTTTCTTAGCAGATGAAAACATGCTCAAATCCTATGTCGTCATATATTCTGCTATTTTCATATTAGCAGCTTGAAACCATTCCATTTACACAAAGATGATGGTTACTCCCTCTGAGTCATACAACTGTACACACATGGGTTTATTAATAGTAATCCACACTTCATCCAATTTTCCTCCTGTCTGTAGTTTTAGAGGAAATTGGGAACAATGTCATTAGGCAATGTGATGACATTCGGTCAGACATAGTCCTCTTCAGTCTTGAACACATCATCCCAATAGTTAATAAAGTGCCACACTTTATATCCTACGAGTCTGATGAAGACTTTCCGTACAAACCAATACTCCCCCTGTTAGGGACAATCACTTCTCCTCATGGAAACAAGTAGGTCACATTCAATACTCAGTTGGACCTTCAAGACAACTTCTGATTCAAAGTAAATAAGACCCCTTGATGAATGGAAAACATAAGACGCATCTTCATGTCTTCAAGAGCGCACCCTCTGTTCAACTATATTGGTTGAACGCATCCATACTCTGAATCAAACTTTCTTCAGACCAGAACAAGTTAGAACATCCTTGGTCTAAGTCAACCTTTCTGAGTCACATCATACAAAGGACATCTTCTGAAAATCTTTAGAAATTACTCTGACATCTTCAGACCATCCTCAGATAATATTCAGACCTTACTGCGCTACCAGCTTGATCAGAACAAAATCAAACACACAAATAGGGACACCAACATTCTCATCCCATTACAAGAGATAATCTACTATAGATGACTCATAACTTCTACCACAAGCTCCAAGAGATGAATAAAAGCCACCTCCTCTTTGTATTCAACTCATTACTCTTCTGCCCAAAAGTAATCTGTCTAAGACTAACCTCAACAATAATCAGCTGCCACATGTTGATTATCTTGATTCTCCGAATCCACTGCTGAGATAGACCAAATCCCACTATTTGATTATCTCCTTCATGAATCCTCATATGAAAAAATCAAATGCCACCTTTTGACTTCTCCATGTTTATTAGCTAATTCACTTCCTTACCTAGATCAGAACCAGACTGATCCAAGTAACCACCATCAAGATTATGATGTCTTCTTCTTCTTGTAGCTTCAAGTCTGAAAACGTTTCCAGGAAACTTTTTTCAGAGATCAAATGATTTTGCTGTTACCAAAGAGATAGCTCTAAAGCATCACTCTTCCTGTGATTCTTCACAGGGTCTAGAAGAAGGAATGTTCCCACATCTTTAAGAACATCAGTTATCTTGAATTCCAAGGATAATCAATTAAATACTTGTACTTGTCACAAATAGCAATTGATCTTAAATCCTTCCCATTATCCTGTAAGATACTTTCACCATTTGAATACTTTGACATACTCTTCGTGTGTTAATATCTTCTTCTTGCAAGCACTTTCTTTGAGAGACCAAAGAGTTGAGATATCTAGGTTGCCACCCTTGACTCAGGTAAATAGAATTTTCTCTGAACAAACTCTACTCACCTTAACAGATTTGACACTCCTTCCAGATCAGATTCATCCTTAGGAATGAGAGAGATGAATCCTTCATTGCAAATATGTCACACAACACCCAGAACCCATGTGACACAGGTCAACAGCCAGCTAAACACCAGGCTGAACTAATGTGAGGAGGTTAACCAAATCTCCCCCTCAAACTACCAATCATGGAAGCTCCACACAAAATATCCATGCATTGTACACAAATGTCTCGACATGACATATGACATCCCTACCAGATTCAAGTAACTCCAAGAGTTATACCTGTTCATACTCCAATCACACCAATCAGCTGACCTTAAGTACTTCAGTGAAGGCGACAACACCAATCATCAGCAGATATGTATTGCCAGAACATACTACCTTAACCAAACTCTGAGTCTTCATATTCTCACATCTTGAAAGATCTTCCACTTCTAATCATGATGTTTAAATGACAAGATTCATGATCCCAATCTACTTCTATGAAGGAGCAATAATGTTGCACCATCATTGACTTTTATTAACCAATGGGCTTGTCTTTCTTCACACCATAGTACTCCAGGGAACACCTGCTCAGCCCTGATCAATCTTCAGGAATAAGCCCACCAATAGGGATTGCACAATGTCACATCTCAACCAGCTCCACTTCTAGAGTTCTAAAAGTGACCTTCGGGAGCACACAGACATAGTTGACTCTACCATTGTCAACTTTGCACACACAGATGTCTCCTCTTCCAGGTCAGGAGTAGGTTCCAAACAAAAGTATCCCTTTGTTTGACACCCAAAACATATGCTCTTCAACTAGTAGCTGCATACTTGTTGAACACATGTTCCACCATCACATAGAACATCAGTTCCATCACCTTGGAACAAAGCCCTCCTTGAAATTCTTCAAGGTCTTCGTATAACACTAATCCGTGATTATGTGACTCTTACCATCCTGAACGAAGAACGTCTTCATGAGTGGACTTGAGAGGACTCAAGTATCTGTGACATCTTCAATAGCTTATGTTGAAATCTTGAATACAGTAGCCTTCAATCCACAAGAGGGGAAACACATCAGAGCTTGAGTTTTGCCAAGTATTATGCAGCGGAAGAACATAATACAACTCAATCTTTGCACACACTTTAGGCGTACACAAATCCTAGGTTTGAAAATAAATCAAACCTAGAGCAGCTAACACACAACAAGGTCAAATGCCAATCACCAAAGACAGGTACACACAGTTCCTGTCATGAATAGTCCATCCTCCCACTTTAAGGGACCATTCAGGGAAATAACAAACCTTTCCAGGTTACGATCTCCAGTACTAAAATTGACCTTGCAGATACCAGAAAGTATCACCCATGGATCTCATCCAGAAACAGAACAGGATGCCTGCTCTGATACCAATTGAAATTCTGGTGTATGCCAGTCTTCAGATGTTATACTCAATGTCTAGACATCTGATATGACATAATAAATACACTGCAAGGTAGATATCCAACTTTTCGTGATTCAGTACTAAAGAATAACAGAAGCACAGTTTTATCCAAGTTGCGCCAGATATACTTTGAAGGTGCAGAGGATAGAACACACGATGTACCTAGTTCTGTTCATCTATTGCACATGATCAGCAGAGAGCAAACAACCTTCACAGTTCTGTTTCTCCTGCACAGATATCAGCATGATGTCTTGACATGTTCTGAGACATCATCTGTTACAACATTACAGTTTTACCTTGATATATAACAGACAGAATTATAAAGTGTTGAAGGTAAAAACACAAATCAGTTGTTGACCCAGTTCGGTGAAACACACCTACTCTGGGGGCATACCAAGCCAGGAAGAAGATCCACTATCAGCAATATTAATTCAGGACTAAACTTCACAAGTTCCCATCCCTCACTTAATCATTTACCCAGTGCAACCTATACCTAGGAACTCCTAGATAGAAACCTACCAGTTTCCATTCCTATTGTCGCAACAACAGAAGTCTTACTCCTACTCAAGAAGTAGTGCCCTCCCACTTGGTTTCCTACATTACAATGAATATGAAGTAATGCAAAAATACTTAGACTTGCTTCACAGCTTCGTCCAAGAACACTCAAACTCTTACCTACAGGTTTCGAGTTACACACATGGTAACCTTGCCACATACCGACAGGTTTACCTAACAGAACACCCCTAATATTACATTATTTGTATGTGTCTTGCAAAACAGCAGCTCTGTTGAATATATAGCAGCTGCAACTTCAGTTAGGGTTTCCACAAAAACCTAGGGTTAATTCCGTTTGACCTAAAGACCAGGTCACAGGACTTTATTAACCAGGTTAGGGTTGAGCTAGGTTACCCCTCAGAAAACACAGGATTCTGTTCAAGAAAGACTGAGTTATTTTCCTGAAAAAACTCAGACTTATCCAACCTGCAAACCTGTTAGTTCAGAACAGGATGTCATAACATCTGTTATGACATCTGAGAAAACCTGTCTGTTGACTTAGCAAAATGTGATCATTTTGCAAAATGCTCAGATACACACTTATAAACATCAGTACTTGAATTACAATATTTTTCTGCAAAGGTACCTAATGAGTCAGTACAAACTAAACTAGAATGTTATGACATCAGTCATGACATTCACACATACACTTGGGATTTACCAAAAATGCAAGCCAATACCTAAACACCTACAGAGTTCATCTTCAATGGGGAACCATGAATAAATCCTTCTTGAGGAGACCAAGTAGGTACATTACAAAATAAATGCACTCTCCATCTAGGTTTCACAGCCTAGAGATATCCACAGGGTATCGTTCACAAGAGACAAAGCTCCATCCAGGAATAAACTGGAGAGAAAATAGTCAAACAAGACTCCACCCAATGAGGAAACAACTCAAATGGGGATTTATCCTATCCAGAGATGGAAAAGGAAAGCTAAAGAAAGATTCTTCCACGAGATTTAACTCAGTGGGGAATTAGAAAGAAGGCGCACTTTATGCTTAAGTTGACACTCTATTTGGAAAGATCAAATATGCTATTTGAATAGACATAACCAAGGTATACGAACTCAAAGACATCAACAAATACAAATGTGCATGCATTATGCAAGTGTGAATGAATAAATGAATGTCATGTATATGCTGACAAAACAGACAGGGGAGATAGACAGAAGATGATAAGACATCACAACACAAACCCAACGCTCAGCTAATCTCAACAAGATGGGAACATTACTGGAGATAGAACACAGGCCATCATTGGAGCAAGGTCCTTTTACAGGGCTTAAATCTCTTTGGAGAGGGAGATATTTTTAGGTAGAAAACCCAAAGTCCAGTCTTCTATTGTCAACAATCCATTGAAAGGATAACAACACAAACAATGTTTTGGCTGGAAAAAGTCATGCTTAGCTGGAGATACTGGGAACACCACCCTTTGATAATGTGTGCAAAACATATTTTGACAAATCTGGATTGCCCCTGGGACTAATTTTGGATGCCCCAAGTTTACTGCTGATAAGTTGTATGTTTCTCGATGATTCTTGCGAATAACTTCACTTCTGAAATACCCCAAGCTATATGGTTGATGAGGAGAAATCGTCTCAAGAGGATTTTACAAAAGACCTGGCATTCACCATGCTCTGGTGTCTTCAAACTCTTAGAGAGATTCATCAAATCTCGACGTGATTGCCCCAGATTGACTGTAGTTGGCACAACAAAGTCTTCAAATTTTGCCCCAAAGAGTAAAAAAGTTGGAGAAGCATTGACTGGGAGAAGCAACATGTCTGTGCTTAAGGTCTTCAGGTGACATGCCCCTGGATATGATTTTGTTCTTGAAATGATCCTCCAATTAATCAACATAGTCTCAGGCCTTAAAAGAATAAACTCATCACTGGTGCTTATGTGAGGTTCCTTGATATCAAACAAATGTTTTGCAGTTAGAAAAAGTTTACAATGAGAATGAAAATTCTAATGCAACAGTTATGTAAGTCTTGAAGATTTTGAAAAGATACCGCACAAATCTTGCGAGTTAGAGCAACATTCAATTTTGTATAGCAAAAACATATGGTACCAACATAACTATTTAGAACATTCATGGGAGTCAGGAACACTATCTCATTGAAGTACGCTTTCAAAATAACCTTGCTTCAATTAGGACTTTTGAAGGTTGTAACGTGGTCTGGTTCACAGTTTTTTTTAGAAAAAAGATTTTAAGGCTCAAAATATTTGGTGCCCACCCATTCTTCATGATGTTATCCAACCCTATGTTCAGTTAATTCAATATGAGTGTTCATCTCTCAAAAGGATTTTGTGATGGTTAAAGAAACGACGAGGCTTTCGGAGTAGAAACCACCCTTATGTCTTCGTGTTCGTAGTCACCAATTTTTTCTTTGCTGAGGACTTTTCTTTGTAGTCCTTTCTTTGCAATTTTATTTTCCCTAACTTTTACCTGGACTAATTCTTTTGAATTGATAGTCCAGCGGGATGCCTTAATTTTGCCTAAGTCGCACGTTTCCATGTTTTTGACTTAGCAGGCTTTTTCTTTTTTTCTTGATTTTTGACTTTTTGAACAAAATGTGTGACATTAGCTTGTATTTGCTTGTTGAGAAGATTATGATTACCTCGCTTCTTAATGAATGAGGGATAACATTGTGGTTCCACGTCTTCTGGCTTCATTGTACATGAAGGATGGCCCTCATAGTTTCTCTTCAAAAAACATCTTCCTTATGAATTTTGAACACTTAATCAGATTAACTGAAAACTACCCTGCCCCAGGTTAAATTTTAAGGGTTTTTTGTATAGAAAAGAAACTTCTACTTCAAAGGCTCAAAAGGGGTTAGCAAGGGATTATCTTCCTTATATCTCCGGTGTTTAGGGATTTGAAACAATGCATGTACATCATCAGCAAGATTTTATCCAAAAGCATACAACCAGAGATTTTGTGTTTTTTAGATCATCATCCTCCCTTCAATCTCTGCCTAGGCAAGAGAATGGGCAACAAGTTGGTATCATAATGCAAAAAGAAATTTAGAATTTGAAAACAAATATGTGTGAAACAAATGAATTTTTTTCAAGACAAACATACTCATTGTATTAAGATAATCATTCAGATGCAAACAAGTTCTTACATGCAAACAATGTTTTGATAAACAAGAGGAATTACAAAAAGCATGAATAAGTTAATAATCCGGGAAGGCTTTCCATCTGGATTTGTGCTGAAGGAAACCTCTCCTTAACTTCAAGGCCAAAATCAGTGAAGACCTTTATCATTGCTTCCTTCCTCCTAGAAGGATTGACTTGGGCAGCAACCAAAATTTCAACCAAAACCGTTGAGTGATCCATACCAGCTTTCAAATTAGTCACCTCTCTACGGAGTTCAGAAATCTCTTGCTTGATATTCTCCATTATTCTCTTAGCGTCAGTGTTGTACTGGTGAGACCAAAGGAAAAAATAAGACTTGGAAAAAGACCTTTGCAAGTGAAACAAAAATGTGGAATGATGTATGATATGCAAAAGAGATTTTTTACTTGACTTTCAAGGAGCTCAAGATATTAAGTTGTAAACATCAAAGTATGAAGATAGAAAAATGAATTCTGAATTGGATCAGAGTGTTGATCAAGTTATCATCAAGATCAATCATCCATTTTGGTGGATTAGGGTTTTTCACCCTATCAATACCCAAGATCCATTGAGTTTGATGAAACTTGTGATGTTTACAAAGAAAAACCTCCAAATTCCTTGAAAATCAAATGGAAAGGGTTTTATGGATGCATGAATGCATGGCTATGCAACAACCACAAGCAAGGTCACAAATACAGTTGAAAGGTTCAACGTCACGAGCATGGAGTCAAAGGTAAAGAACATCCCCAAGGTATGTACTAACGGTTTAATCACACCTGCAAGACAAGGTTCTAAGGGTTCCCGAAGTCTACATTTCTCCTTCGGATATTACCAACGTCTTGATTACTCAATAATCAGCAATATTCTCAAGAGAAACTCATCTGAGCGTAGCATCGCGTAACAATTACTTCCGGATTACTCCGTTATAATCTCCGCGCTACACCTAAAAGGCTAAGATGGGTTAGGGTTCTACGGTTCTCAACTTCTCTCGCTCCCAGGTCAAAAATAATAATTTCTTCCCAATTACTCGGTAAACAAATATTACGTTCAAAAGGGCCTTCCACTGAGTGGGGGATCTCATACCTCCTTCTTCGGGATTACTCCCTCAAAGTTAACATGACTATACCGCCCGTCCTATTCCTAAGTGTAACTTAGTAAATATTATCAACACCAAAATAACCATAATATATACATATAATCAAACAATCAAATAATGATAAAACAGATAAAACAAATTAGGCCTAACCCACTTAGGGATGGACCAGCAAGAGGTCAATCTTTCCCCAGCAGAGTCGCCAATTCTGTAGCGGTGAAAATCGGAGATCAAGCTATTAATTAACTTGACTCACAAAAGCAAGAGTCGCCACCGCGCTTTATTATTTCCAAAGGGAAAAGGGAAAAGAGCGAAATAAAACCCTAAAAACATGCAATGTAAGATAAAAAGTAATACAATGCGTTTTTTGAAAGAGATCAAAAGTTCGGGGGTTGGTTATGCAATGGGAAGGTATTAGCACCCAATGCATCTGCGGTACTCCGCAGGAACCTTTTGAGATATCTGTTTTTTGGTTGAAAATTGTTTGTTATATACAAGGGTGTATCTATTTACAAATATGTTTGTTTAAGGGGAAAATGAGTTTTTATTATTACGTTCGTGAGGGTTTCGCGACCCTTTGCCTACGTATCCAATGAAGGAATCAAAACACCGTAGTTCCTCTAGAAAAAGGTTGATTTGTTTTGTGTTTTTTAGTGGGCGATGTTAACACGCGCATTCTAGCAATAGGCACGGCCGGTATCGCGGTAGAACGGGTATAACATGCCCTTGGGGGAGTTTTGATTTGTTGAGTATTTTTGCATGTTTTAAAGTATGTTCAAATAAGGATTAAAGAGTGTTTTTGATTTTTGTGGTTTGTTTTTGGTTTGTTTTATCTTGCTTAATTACTAGCATTTGTACAAAGTAACTAAAAATGCAGAAAGATAAAAACCTACGCTATTACAAACAAGGCATAAAAAATATGAAGGAAAAAAATAAAAGAAAAGTAAGAAAAGGAGTGTCTTTCGATTCTGGTAGGAGCATACTTCGACTGGCATTTTCTGGCCTCCTTCGATTGGGGCTGGCAGCAGTGAAGTCATGTCTTTCGATTGGGACTTTGGCAGAGGCGAAGTCCTGTCCTTCGATTGGAGACTGGCAGAGGCGAAGTCATGTCCTTTGATTGGAGACTGGCACCAGTGAGTTGTATCCTTCGACTGGGAGTTCGCGCCAGTGAGGTTCTGTCCTTCGATTGGCCTGGAAGTCAGTGAAGGGATGTCTTTCGATTCTGCCTTGTTGCCTTCTGGTTGTCTCTTTCGTTCGACCTGGAGAATGAAGGTAGAAGCCAGAAGCTTCGTTCCCTATTTCCTGTTTCTTTCATTTCAAACATCAAATGACAACATGGCCTGAGGCCATGCTAGTAACAGTTTAACAATTAAAGCAAAACGAAAGGGTTAACTTTAAAAACATGTTAACAGGGTGGAAACGAAAAGAAATTGTATTTACATGTTATGAAATGAAAAGTTCAAAGTATTATGTACATGCTGGAAACGAACAACAGTGTTATTTACATGTTATTCCATGAAACGAAAAGTTTAAGGGTAAGAGTGACTTACCTGGCTTCAGGCTGGAACGTGTGCTAGGCCTTGAGTGGTGGTTGCCTGGAGCGCTTCTGGATTCGAATGGAGTCACAGGCTGTGCTGGGAGTGCTGGATTCGAAGGAAAGGGTCACAGGCTGTGCTGGAAGTGTTGGACTTGAAGGAAAAGAGAAGCAAGCGTGATGCTTCTGTGATTCGAAGGGGACTGGAGTAGTTGTCCTTCAGAATCGAAGGAAGTAAGTGTTTGGGATTTTTTTTTGTTCTCACAAGTATTGAAGGGACTTGAGAGATTTTTCGTGTTTAGGAAAATTTGGTGTTTTTGAGAATGTGTGTTGATGCTCTTCAAAATCGAAGGAGACTGGAGTGTGTGGGATTCTGTTTTTTTATTTCTCAAGTATGGATGAACTTTGAGAATTTTTCTGGGTTGGAGAAAATTGGGGAGAGATTCGTCTGGCCCAAAGTCCTCTCTTAAAAATGTGTGTGAGGCCTTGTATTTATAGGCGAGGTGGCTGAAGTTTTGGGGGGAAAACAAAAATGATTTGAACAGTTTGGGAATGTTGTTTCGACCCTTTCTTCTACGCAGCCCTTGTGCACTCCGTTTTGGGTAAGTACAGGACTGTGACAATGCAGGCTTGCAGTATCTTGGAGTTTAGTGACAGGTTGGTGCAGAACTGTTGTAGCAAGCTCAGTAGTGTTTGTTGCATGGCAGTACAATGGTCCAACTTGTGAATCGAATGAGGTTGTATTGCCCAATCGAAGGCTGTTGATCGAAAGAAGCAATGTTTCCCAATCGAAGGTTGTGGATCGAAGGGAGACTGTATTGCCCATCAAAGCTTGTGGATCGAAGGGAGACTGTATTGCCCATCGAAGCTTGTGGATCGAAGGAAGAAATGTTGCCCAATCGAAGCATGTGGGTCGAAGGGAGACTATTACCCAATCAAAATATGCTTACAGGCAGCAAACTTGTCCAATCGAAAGCAGGTGTGCAGGAAGCAAATTTTTCCAATCGAAAGCAGGCTTGCAGGCAGCAAATTTGTCCAATCGAAAGGCTGAACTTGCATTCGAAGGATACCTGTCAACACATGAAATCAAAGAAACAAAAACACACATTTCGTGCTTGATTAGAAGTTAGTGATACATAGGCAAAAAATGTTCAAAACACTTGACAATTTATGCATAATCAATGCTCAAAGGTGAGAGGTTGAAAACCAACTGTATTTAGTGACCTTGACCTTTGTATAAAATGAAAAAATGCAAATGGGATCTTAGGTCAAAAATTGGGGTACAACACTTACATTACTGCCTTTTCCATGCTTGGAATGAATGGTGTAAAGAGTATCTGCCAAGAGTGTCGGTATCGGGTTCTTGTTTCTAAAATCACAGATAGCCGCCAAATCCACAAAGTTTTTCTTGCACGGGAATAGGACGATCCCGTATACCATGAGAGCAAACAGAGAACTGAAGTCACTCCAATTGCCTTTCTTTGCCCAGTCTTCAGCTTTCTTCGCTAATAAATCCAAATAAAACCCTGTAATACCCTCACTGGACTTCCAATTGTCTTTCACCTCTTTCCAACTCAAACGAAGAATCTCAGCAATAACTTCGAACTTTGGCTTCTTCGGTACTTGGACAAAAGGAACTTCATCAGACAACTTGATATTAAGTAGGTACGCGTACTCTTCTAAGGTGGGAACCAGTTGATAATATTGAAAAGTAAAGCACCGTAATTCTTTGTCATAGAACTGGAGGAGGGTGATCAAAGCCATTGGGTCAACTGGAGTATTAAGGACTAGTAACAAGTTGTTATAACTTTTGTTGAAATTACTCAGAACATCACCCTTCAGATAAGATCTCAACCTCTTCAACTCGGCCACATCAATGGTAGGAATATGATAAGAGAAAGTATGCCTGGTAAGCTCTTTAACATGAACTGAATCAAACTCAACTGGAGGAAGACCGTCCATTTCTGATGGAAAGAAGACTCTTGAATGTTCCTGGAAAATGACATGCGCATGCTAGTTATTTTTTTACATCATTTTTTTTAAAACAAATATGCTATGATGCAATATGACAGGATCAAAGTTCACACTGGATCGTGGCTGGACCATTACAGAACAACACCACCCAAGATCGAAAGAGAAACTCGGAGCTTCAAAACTATCATGGGAACCTGAGTCACCTTCGCAACACAAAGTCACCAACAGTACCTGTACCTATAAGAAAAGGTTTCCCGCCCCTCTCACTGGTGTAGTCTAGGTCAAGGTAAAGTTAAAAGCCAAATCAGAGTACGAGAGTTCGAATGTCGGTATTATCATACGATAACACCTATCCGAACTACCTCCGAAGTCATGAGTCTCATGGTCAGGTCTATAAAGCATCCGCCTTATAGCTTCCATGGCCACTCTATTCCTAGTTCCTATGGAATTCACTCATATCCTGGGTATGAGGCCTTTTACCTATTGGAACAACCCACCAACCAAGAAAATCCAGAAACCAAACAGTTCAGCCAAATCCAGTATGCAGAAAGTAAAGCGCACATAGGATGCAATGCAAACAGATAAATATGCAAAGCGGTAAATAAACACCCAAAAAGAGAAAACAAACAAGAGCTAGGATTGACTCCGGGATAGAGCAGCAAAAGGTCAATTTGTCCCTAGTGAAGTCGCCAACTGAAACTACGCGGTCGGAACTTGTCATCTGGATGTAACGAAACATCAATGAAGTCACCACCGAACGTCTTTTATCGCACTGAGAGGGAAAGGTAAACATCGAGAAAACCTGAAAAGGGATAAATTACGGTCTTTCGACCGAGAGATTGGGTAAGGGAGTCTGTTATGCGAGGGGAAGGTATTAGCACCTCACACGCCCGTAGTACTCTACGGTATCCACTCTTGTTGTCTAATCTAATGGGTGTGGTCAAATCCTATGTCTATGGCTTATAACTGAAAAGGGAATGCATGCGAAAGAAAAGGAAAATAATGTAGGGAAAATAAAAGTTGTGCTCGATTGGGCCCTACCCCAATGCCTACGTATCCCTTTTAAGGAATCAGAGCAGCTGTAGTTCGGCTTACATGTTTTGGTTGGTTTGTGTTTTTTAATTAAGACAATCAAAGATAGTCAAGATGGAAAAACATCAAGTAAAACAATCAAACAAATGAGGTGATCAAACATTGACTAAGTAGTAACAAAATAACATATCAAAGATGGCAAGATACCAAATGATAAAACGAATGATAAAACATCACACCTAGCAATGATATTAAGAATCAAAGTAGGATAACAACAGATGCGATGGCGAAACATCGGCTTCAAACAAATGTGCGATGGCGAAACATCGACCAAGAGATAACGTGGCAAAGATGGTGAAACATCAATAAAACATATAGTAAAATATCACACCTAACAATGATATTGATAATCAAAGTAGGATAACAGACATGTGCGATGGAGAAACATCGGCTTCAAACAAATGTGCGATGGCGAAACATCGGCTTGAAAATAGAAAAAATATCATGGCAAAGATGACCAAACATCAATAAGTTGGATGACAAAACATCACACCTAACAATGATATTGAGAATCAAAGTAGGATAACAGACGTGTGCGATGGCGAAACATCGGCTTCAAGATAACACAGACAAAGTAAGATTGGTTTGTATCTTTTTTTCTGAAGAGGAGTTTGAATTCATTAGAGGTGTTCTTATAATTTGCCAAGAAAACAGATTTTTGTTTTAAGATGCAAGATGAAAAGAAAGGGAAAACAACTAAGGGAAACTAACCTAGTGCTATCCCTAGTGTTGTCATACAATGGTTGACCCTAAGGTTGAGGATATAGGAAATTCGTATCCTATGTTAGCATACATGGATTCCTACCTTGATCAGCATGTCAGAGAAAACTTAGCAAAACTTTCCTATAGGGAGCATGCAATGAGAGCGAAGTCGTGATCTCAATGTCTAAATTGAGTGACTCATCGATCAACAATTAAAGAGGAAAAGCAATAAACATCCTATAGGGAACATGCAATGAGAGCGAAGTCGTGATCTCAATGTCTAAATTGAGTGACTCATCGATCAACAATTAAAGATGAAAAGCAATAAACATCCTATAGGGGACATGCAATGAGAGCGAAGTCGTGATCTCAATGTCTAAATTGAGTGACTCATCGATCAACAATTAAAGATGAAAAGCAATAAACATCCTATAGGGGACATGCAATGAGAGTGAAGTTGTGATCTCAATGTCTAAATTGAGTGACTCATCGATCAACAATCACAACACATGCATCAGATAAAAAACCAGAGGGTCTCCTGACATATATCAGCAACAGAGATCCCATTATGCAATCAGAGAATTATGCAAAATGAAAATGGGAGAAAGGCTATGATATAATACCAAATAGATAACTATCTGTAGTAGTCAAGCAAGAATAAAAGAAACCCAGAGAAACTTCAAGCAAGCTGGCATCAGTAGACAAATTGAGTCAGCAATTGCACCATCAAGATGTAAGCAATTTATCAGATATAAACAAATCCCATGGGCAATGTATGAAATTCACAATCATGTGTATGTATATCCTGCACAAATCATCAAACATGCCAAACACAAGAATAATGCCAGTATAGTGGATTGTGTTCCACAAATAAAGTGGAACACAAAAGCCTCAAGCCAAAAGTTGCAACTTTCTCAGAGTACCTTGCACATTCAATAACCAAGTTAGTATTCCAAAAGGTAAAGAATTAAGAATAATCATGGTGGCAATTACCAAATATTAGACATCATAAGCAAGAGGAGACAAGCATATGCACATATTAGGTCAAAAGAACCAGAGGAATGTTGCTCTTTCCTATCACCATGTTGAATTGACAATTGAGTGTCAATCAAGGATCATAAGAGCTTGAGAATAATATGAACAAAGACCATGAAAGTCAGTAGCAAACACATTTCAATCATGCACAATTGATTCAAACACAACTTCATGAATACAATAGGAGATAAAACCTACATAAGGCATTAAATGGTTCAAAATATTCAAACGTGAGGCTTCTAAATGAAATGGCTTGAGCTATCATGGACAAGTCATAACCAACATGATCATTAGGTTCCCAATTATAGGCCTTACTCAAGTTCATTGGCCATCAAACAAATTGCAACAAGACATGCAAACATAATTGGGTACCTTCACTTCAAAATTATACCAAAAATAGAAACAAGGATCCATAATTCAAACCAAAAATATCTCAACATCTTGGATGTGTTTAGAAGTCATAATACAAGCCCTAAGTTCATTAATGTTTGAGGAAGAGGTCAAATGAAATTCAAAATTCAAGACTAGTTGGAAAAACTACCAAACTAGACAAGTTTTCAAAATTATTTGTGGAAAAATGCCAAACCAAGTCAAGTAATTCAATTAAAATAATTTTCAAATTCCCAATACATTCATGAACCCTAATCAAGACCTGAATCCCAAGAAAAACCAAGGCAAAGTGAAATTTGAAAATAAACTTGCATCATAAGCAACAAAACCCTAATTTTTGACTTTTTATCTCAAATATTGATTAAATGAGATCAAAATTTAAAAAAATTGAGTGAAGATCATACAAATCATCAAGGAACCCTAAAGGTCAGAATATACATTTTTTTTATATTTTTTTGAATTAGGAAAAGACAAGAAACAAATTAATATTCAAACAATTAGGTAATTAACAAATAATCACATATCAAAATGACATTTACATCAAAAAGTCAGGAGAATGGCCAAACAAAATTATATTCAAATATTAGGACTAAAAACATACATCCTTGAATTTTTGTGATTTTTTTGGATAAAAGGAAAATATTTAAAAAAAAACAAAAAAACAAACAATTAATAATGAAATTATTATTTAAGGGCAAGAAAATGAAAAACATAATCAAAAATCACAAAAAAAAGAAAAACAAAAATATGATCAGGTTCTATGATTAAAAACAAGATTACATGATTTTTTTGGGAATTTTTGAATTAATAGAAGTATTAAAAATAAAATAAAAAGCAAACCAATATTACAAATAACCTTTGAAATTAAATTTTTAATCAAAAATAAGAAAAATGATGAAACAAAGTCAAAATCAATTTTCACATTATTTTAGGAGTCTCAAATAATTTTTGTGGATTTTTTAGGTCAAAGGAACTATTAAAATAAAAATTATCTTTGATCAATTAATTAATTAAACCTAACAAATTTTTTAACCAATCAGATAATTCCAAAAAAAATACCAAAAAAATACACAAAGTCAGAAATATTATTTTGAATTTATGATAATTTTTTCAGAATTTTCCAATTATTTTTGAGAAAGAAATAAAATTATGGAAATCAATTTATAAAACAAAAATTCAAATAATCCAAAATTTCAAACGGACCAATCATGATGTGCCACCACATCATCTTCAACCTCTGGATGTTCAAAAACACGCGCATCTTCTCAGGCCTAGGGCTCACTTTCAGATCAATGTAACTCACTCAATTTTGCATCATTTTGATGAAATCAAAGGCAAATTAAAGCTAGCATGGCAAGGAATCCATAACAATTTGAATCAAATCAAATCATCAACCACATTATCCATAATCAAGTCATGAACATGAACAAAAACCTTCTGAATTGCTAGTTTCAAAACATTCAAACATGCATAATTTATCAAATTAAATGCTATAAAGCTTCAGAATCATTCCATTAACATCATTGAACATGAATTCAAGCTCAAACATCTCAATAAACAAGTGCATCTCAAGAATCGAAGTTTGGAATCATTACCTCAAGTTGAAAAGTGATCTACTGTCTCCTTCATTCCAGATGCAAACAAATGGTGCTGGCTTGATCTACTTGCTTTGCTGAAGCATAATCCACAAGAATTTTGAAGAAAACACCAAGGAAATGGGAGAATCGAATCAAGTTGCAGAAGATGGAAGAAAATTTCTGATCTGGAATTCTTGCAAATGGTGCGTTCTCTTTCTCTCTCTTTGCTTGCTTTCACTTATATAGAGTTTGTAGAGAAGGTTAGAAGTGGAAGTTTGTCCTTAAATCCGTTGGAGGGCAGGATTGGGAATTTTGGCCAAAAATGAGGTGCATAGTGAATCATGTGTTTTGCTCGTGAATTCTTCTGCCTTTTATGCTTTTTGTGAGCCAAATGAAGTCAGAAATGCATGCTCAACATGCCAGCCCATGATTACTTGAAATGAGAGAGTGTTGGTGAATTGGCCATTTTGAGCAAGTTTTGCATTTTTTGATTCCGACATGTGCAATACCAAATGGGGCACGAAATGATGAGTATGATGGGCCTCAGCATGTCACAAATTACCAATGGGCTTGATTAGAAGAAAGGGAAATGGCTAAAACTTGAGTTTGCAAGAAATGGCCATTTTGCACATTTGCCAAATTTCAATGAAATGCATCAAATTTCCAAAACTCATAACTTGCTCATACTTTTGAATTTTGGCACAAATGAGCACAATTTGGAAAGTTATTACAATCATATACAATCCCCTAGTTTGTAGTTTTTGCAAATTGATCCATTAAGGTTCTCAAAATATAGCTTGAAATTCACCATTTTTAGAAAATGACCCATAATTTTGTAACTTCAAAAGACCATAACACTTTATTCCTTGCCAATTTGAATATGAGACCAAAAGGAGGTGAAAGATCATTCTCTTATCTTTACAAGCATATTTCATTTGCATTTTTGTGATCAAAGATGAATAAAATGTGAATTTTTGAAATTAAGTCTTCATTTTCCAAAATTAGAATCCTTTAGGGTTTCTTCAAGAACAAGTTTCAACCCAAACTTCAATCTCTTATATCCAATGATCAAAATGGACTTGAAATATGAAAAGTACATCCTTGAATTGATGGTTGGCCAAAAATTCACTTGGTCAACTTTGACTTTGACTGATTTTGACCAAAATGACCATTTTGCCCCTCTGAATCAATTGACCCACTTCCCTTCAAAATTGATGATTAAAACTTCAAACATATGATCTTCCAAAAATATATAGGCCATGTGCAAAGTTTCACTCCAAAATTCTCAAGAAAACCTGATGAAAACCAAAACCCTAATTTTGGTCAACACATTAGGAGACTGATGAATCATCTTTAAAACTTCAAATCCTCTGGGCATCTTGACCAATTCCTTGTACAAGGACCTCTTAGATACCAAAGAGATGTTATAGCTCCCTAAATAAATTTTTTTACATTGGCCAACAACCTTGCTCGAACAAACCCTAATTTGGCTGGTGAATCCAAAGAGTGATTTCACTTGTGATCAAACACCAGCTCCAATCTTCTAGGGGTCCAAAGAGATGAATAAAGCATCTTGAGATATGCAAAAAAAGTTGAGCTTGAAAGATTCAGAGGTTAGATGATAAGATTCTTCTTGAGCAACTTGTCCATGTAAGCAACCTTCAAAGCTTTGAGGAAAACTTAGTAACCAAATTACTTTGATCCTATCTCAATGTATGAATGCAATGCATTATGGTGTTCATGATGAAACATAAGCCTAAATCAAGAGGGTAAATTTTTGGGTGCAACAGTTATCTACGGGCTCTTAGTTGCTTGCTAGATCACTTGCTTTTGTTTGAAAATGTGTTTGTGGTGTGGGTTTTGAAAGTATTTTTGAAAATGTCTTTGTAATGGTTCTCGTTTCTATAAGAACGCGTACAAAGTGTTGGTTTTGAAAATAATTCGAAGATGTGTTTGTGGAATGTGTTTTTGAAGGTGATTTTTAAAAGTGTCTTTGTAATGGCTTTCGTTTCCATAAGAACGCGTACAAAAAGCTTTGTCTTTTGAAAATGTTTCAAAATGAAAGTGTTGGTGTACAAAATGTTTTTGTTGTGATCAAGCGAGCAACTAGGAGCATCCTACCTACTCAAAAGGTCTTAATGTTCTTTTCCTCCTCCTTTAGATATTACTATCTTACCATTGATTTGGTAAAAAGCCCTATCATTGGATGTGAAGGGACGGGCATGGGACGTTTGTATAGTCATGAATAGCAATGTTGTGAGACGTCTTAGCATTTATTTTGAGGGACTAAGATCATTTGTAAGGAAATATTTGAAGCGTCATCGAGGGACTATGATCTTTTGATTATTTTTTCTAAAATGTCTCACATGCATATTATGATCATTTTCTCAAGGAAACAAGTGGAGTTAATCCTAGGGGTGCATGTGTACAAGTGTGTTTGATTGTATGCATTTTCTTCTTGAATTTTAGGTTTTCTAAGAATTGGTTTTAATCTTGCCATACACACCCTAATTACTAGCATTTATATGAAAGCGATAAATTGCGGAAAGTAAATTTACTACGCTATTACATCACTTGTGGATGGGGATACAAATGTACAAACGGGGATTGCAAGAAAATGAATTTTGTTTTAATTTTTTTGTTAAGGAAAGGTTTTGATTAATTAAAGTAATTAATGAAATATATTTTGTGATATTTTTATACATTCATAAAATAAAACTTGTACATAAATGGTGTGCAAAAAATCAACTCAAAAGGAGTTGTTTTGATTGGTTAGAAAAATGTTTGAAGTTTGTTAAAAAAAATAGAAAGATCACAAACAGAAAGGCAAAAACTGCTTTTGGTCCTGCCAAGGTTTGAACTCAGGTCCCTACACAGAAATACTTTTTGTGCACGCTGTTGCTACCACTGGGGTGGTCTATTTCATCCGTTCATGAGACAACTTTAAATGGGTACAAGGTAAACTTATTTCTGAACGTTTAAAGTGCCCAATTCTCCCCTAAGATTATAGGGATGCAACTCTTCCCAATTGAGATTCAAAAGGCTCCCATGTTCAGCCAATCGAAGGATACACACAACTTGCCTAAAGTTTGGATACGAACCTAACAAAAGTGACCTTCGAAAGCTACAGGCCCAGTTGTTAACACAAATTTATTTGGAACAAAAATCCAAAGACTAAATGTACATGGCAGTGATAATCGAAAGCTAAAACATGGTCAATTTCCTAGATGTGATATCTACATTTTTCCTTTTATTTATATGTACAAATGATGTTTTAAATGGAAAATTCCAAGTTTAGAGGAACTTACCTCTTGAAGTGTCAATCGAAGGAGTTGTATATGACTTCCTTGGTGGTGGACCAAACTTTTCTGGAACCTTCCTTGGGCTACTGGGACCACTTTTCTACTTGAATCAAAAGGTTAGTATTTATGAGGAAATCGAAGGTGTTGGTATACTGTAGTCTGGGGGAGTGAATCGAAGGTGGTGTTATACTATAGTTTGGTGGAGTGAATCGAAGGTGGTGTTATATTATAGTTTGGTGGAGTGAATCGAAGGTTACACTACTAAGATTTTTTGTGAAAAGTTTCAAAGTTTTGAAGGTTTGAGGATATTGGAGAGTTTGAGAATATTGGAGCGTTTGAGTGTTTGAGGATTTTTATGATTTTTCTCTTCAGCAAAAATCTGGCCCCTTTCTTTGTCAATAGTTTCTCTATTTATAGAGAAAAGGTTTGGGAGTTTGAACAAATATGTGGCTTGGTTGAAACGTGAATATTAAGCTATGTCAGATTTTCCAAGATCCCAAAGTGAAGTACTAAAGTTGTTGGTTAAAAGGGGCTGACTTCCCTGACTTATGGCGAAGTACAATCAGGATTTAAGCAAAGCATGGGCTTAAGACAGGATTTGTACTAGCAAGTTTACTTTCATGAAAAAAACTTTTGGACAAAGGCTTAATTACCTAGATAATAACTTAATCCAAAATGTAAGCAATTAATTATGGAGTGAAATACAAGCATTAAGGCTTGTAAAGTAAGATCATGTAGCATGGCCTATAGATTTGATCAGTGTTCTTTCAAAATCCTATTTTCCACTTGTGTCGAAGAGTTCTAGAAATGTACCAAAGAAGACTGCTTCGAAGGGAGAAAAATGCCCAAACGAAGCTTATGGATTAAACTTGCATCGAAGGAGACTTCCTGCCCAAATGGAGGACGTAACCTAAACTTTCATTTGAAGGAGGCCACAAAGCCAAACGAAAGATGCATGCAGGAAGGTTTTAAATGCCCAAATGAAAGAGACGTCAAAGGAAAGCCACGTGCCCAAACGAAAGAGGCATGTAAGAAGTTTAAATGCCCAAACGAAAGAGGCATCAAGGAAGGTCACATGCCCAAACAAAAGAGGCATCAAGGAAGGTCACATGCCCAAAGGAAAGAGGCATGCAAGAAGTTTAAATACCCAAACGAAAGAGGCATCAAAGAAGGTCACATGCCCAATCGAAGGATGCCAAAAAGAGGCTTTTTTCCTTAGAATCGAAGGAGGTTACAGGAGGCTTTTTGCCTTGTGCCTGCTGGCTTAGTGGGCGCCTCTTGCATGCAAGAAGGGAGTTATGGCTCAATCGAAGGCTACACATAGTCAGTCATCACCTTGTGAATCAAAGCAAGTATAGAGGGAATTATTTGTCTGATCAGCACAGGCATGCAAGCATTAAACATCCAAACGAAGCAGGCATATAGGCAGTCATTGCATTGTGAACCATGTAAGGCCAGAGGTGCAATCGAAGGGTGTGAATCGAAGGAAACTTGTTTTTCCTTCAATTTTGTCAAAAAGATTATATTTATCTGTCTTCCCCTTTTTAACAGTTTCCTCTTTAACTTGATGCTGGAAAATCCAAATATACTTGTGCAAGCTTGAATTTTGAGAAACCTTGTGAGAAATGCCTTAAGAAATGAAAGGGAGAATTTTGGGGTACAATACTAGGCATGCAGGCATCGTCGGTCCTGGATGAGTCTTTTATGTTGACGAGGCTCGCCGACTGCTCGGTGTTTTAACTGTAATATTATTTTAGCTTTTCGTTATCCCATGGTCGAGCAAGTTGTTCCCCTTGTAGATTTTCTTAGTACGCCCCAATCCTTGTTTTTGCATAGACCCGATAGGGGCCTTCCCAGTTCGTTGCAAGCTTGCCTTTGTGAGATTCTTTGCAATTTCTATTTAATACAAGGTTGTCGATCTCGAACTCTCGTCGCACGACTTTGGTGTCGTAGTGCATGGTTATTTTTTGTTTTAGAGAGGCCTCTTGTAGGGTCGCTCCTGTTCTATTCTCTTCGACCAGATCTAGTTCTTCTTGTATGGTGACGTTGTTCATCTCCTCATCTAGGGGAGCTTCGGTTCACCTGGAGGATTCTTGGATCTCTACGAGAATGACAACCTTTATTCTGTAAGTTAGTCTTAAAGGAGTATCCCTGGTTGACGAGTGCGATGTTATTCATTACCCCCAGAGTACATCATGTAGCTCCTCGGCCTGGCCGTTCGTTTGGGGATGTTCGACAGAGGCGAAATGTTGGGTGGTGCCTAACTTAGCGACAAATTTATGAAATGTTTGATCTATGAATGGGGTCCCATTGTCGGTGACTATTTCTTGTAGGATGCCGAACCGAGCAAGGATGTTTCTTTTGTAGAAGTGAATGACGTTTTGGGCGGTAATTTTGGCCAATGCTTTTGCCTCTATCCATTTGGTGAAGTAGTCGACGGCTAATATCAAATATTTGTTTTGATTTTTACCTACAACAAACGGAGTGAGGATGTCTAACCCCCACCAAGCAAAGGGCCAGGGAGAAGAGAGGGACCTGAGCTCATTTAGAGGAGCCAGGTGCATGTCCCCGTGTCTCTGGCATTTGTTACATTTCTTTACGTTCTCTTTTGCGCCGTGTTTCATGGAGGGCCAATAATACCCATCTCGCAGATCTTTTCTGGCGAGAGATCTTCCACCCAGATGTTAGCCGTTTATCCCTTCATCGATCTCGAGTAGGATGAGATCTGCTTCGTTTTGGTCGACACATTTAAGGACGGGGATGGAAAACCCTCTCCTATAAAGCTTGCCTTTGAATAATACATAGGAACAGGCTCTTCTATTGACCACTGCCGCTTCCTTCCAGTTGACGGGTAGCTCTCCTTTTGTTAGTTATTTGTGTATAGGGGTCATCCAGCATTCGTCATCTCCTATGGAGAATACTCCTAAAATCGAGGGGGGTCTCTGGGTGCTCGGTCGAGGAAGAATTTCATGTATCACCGACTTGTTCCCCCTTTACTCTTTGTGCCTTCTAGTTTGGACAGGATGTCTGTCTAGGCATTATGTTCGCGGGTGTGATACGGTGGCAGAACCGACTGATAAATACTGGTTTGCGTTTTGCATTTTTGTTTGCAAAATGTCGCGGTAAGCAAGAGTCTCCACCGACTTTTATTTTATCCAACTGGAAAGGGCAAAAGCACAGAAAAATTCCTTTTTTGAGATTTTGAGTACGGGGGGTAGATTATAGAAAGGAAAGGTATTAGCACCCTTTCTATCCGTGGTTTTCCATGGGCTCTTCGGTACTTGCTCATCATTTTAAAAATTTCTTCCGTGTTTTGTGTTTTGAAAAGTTTTGTTTTACTTCGATTTAACCCTTGCTTCTGTCTTCAAGAGTGTTACGAAGTCGTTTTGAAAACTTTGCTTGAAAAGAGTGTAAGTGTGAAAGGTTTATTTTGAGCAAGTACCTACTAGCATCTACCTACTCGAAAAAAGACTGTTTATGTTCTTGTTTCCTTTAGACAGCGTTATCCTACTATTAGTGAATAGGTAGCACCATGGTTGGAGTTGTAAGGGTCAATTCGAAAGGGACGTACGATCACTAAAGCAATGTTAGGACGCCTTAGTAATAACCCTAATGTCTTAAGATCATATTCGAGACAACATTTCTGAGGCACCCTTTCCGAGGCAACATTTCCGAACGGGATATTTTATCTTTGTTTAGACAAGAGGGAGATCACTAAAACACCCTATACTTAATGATCGTTTACCGAAGGCAACCGAAGTGAGAGTATACCCTAGGAGTGCGCATGTGCGAGTGATTTGATTTTAGTTATTATCTTTGCACATTAGGGTTTGCTAACCATTTTAAAATTAACATACAGTCTTGTCATGCAATCCTATTATCATACATCTAACAGTTAATATTTGCGAAAATTAAAATCCGAGAAATAAAACTATGCTATTACAAGGCTTCGGGGAGAGGGATTAATTACATAGCCAAAAACCTGTAAAACGATAAATAAAAGAAAAAGTCATAATTAAACTATTACATCCCATGAGCAGTTACATTAATATCGTAAAAATAATAAATAAACGCGCGCGATGAATCAAGAACGAGGGAAAATTAGGGTTTTGACCCCGTCTAAACCTAATTGAAAGAAAAACTATTTTTTGTTGTTTTTGATTATTTTTTGAGAAAAATAAGGTTTTAAATAAATAAATACAAACCTAATTACTAATTAATTTAAATTGAGAAAAGTAATTAATTTGACCTATTTTTGCATTTTGGTTATTTTTAAGGAAAGAAAATAAAAATTAAATTAAACAAAACCCTAATTTCTAATTTGTTTTAAATTTATTTACAAAAAGGTTAAAATTACCCTAAAATTAAATCAAACTAATTATTAAATTAATTTTGATGAAAAATAAAACCTAAATCTAAATTGTTGAAAATTGATTTTATGAGTTTTTTGTAAAAAAGAATTAATTTTTGTGAGAAAACAATTAATCAAAATATTTAAAAGAAAAATATAAAAGAAAAAGAATATGGGCCTGGTGTCAAAGTAGAAGGGGCGTGCAAATCTGACTTTCAAGCCCAATAAGCCTTGGTCCATGTTGACCTTTCAGATCCCATGTTGCAAGTTGACTAGGGTGCATTGTAGACCTCCAGAGGATGGCTCTTGGATCTAGCTTGATGGAGATCTGGTGGTTGAATATTGAGGGCGTATGGTGGATGTCCTGGAAGCTTGTACACCTAATCATGTAAAATAAAATTGCATTGAACAAATATGGGGGACCTGGGGATCGAATCCAGGCCCTTTGGCAATTTCAAGCGCCTCCTGACCAACTGGGCTAGCGTGCTTTGTTGTACATGGAATAACAAATAAACATTATATTGGAAAAGCAAGTTAATATAATAAAAACGCGCGGATTTTTGAATGGACAAATCGCACCATGCTACACCATCATCTTCTACCTCCTTCTGTTGCTAAAAGTTTGGAGACTTTTACCTACGGACAAAAGGCGTAGGTACAGCCCCTGCATATTTCCAGAATCTCATACAAGCATGATAAATGAAAACTAATGGTACAGGTCAGTTCGTCTTGGTCTTGTGAACACCATAGTACCCCTCTTTTAGGCCAATTTTACCTGTATGAGAAAACCCTAAAACGAGCAAGGAAAACCTAACAATGGTGGATCTCTGTATGGTTAGCAAAAATGCAATTAATTATTATCATTAGCTTGCAAATGTCTCAAAGATTCAGAATATATCCATAACATATGCTAACAATGCCAGAATTATGAATTGCGATTTCAAAAAAGTGGGGATATCGTGAGGTGCTTACAGTGCGTATCTGGGCACGAAAACGCTTGTTGGTGATTGGGATAGACTCCTTGAATGCTCAGCAAGCGAATGAGATACTGGGAAGGATTGAGATAGCATGGAACTATGAAATCAGATTGCCATTTTTTCTTGATTTTTTGAAAGTTGTTCTTCTCTTTTCACGCCTCCAACCCCTATGCTTTTGGTCTGCCAGTGTTCTATAAGTACTCTTGAGTGAATTAGGTTTACAACTTTGTTTCAAATCTTCTCCAATAATGATCATTGATCATGATTTGATTCTCATGTAAATCTTTCCAAATTAAGCCAAAATCCAATCTTTTTGTGTACAAACAAGCCTTGCACGATTTGATCTCATTGCCAGCTATTCATGGACCTGAAATATGCATAAAATCTCAAGGTTTAAATGATTTTTGATGTTTTCATTATTTATTATTTATTTTATTCGATTTAAATGAAATAAAATCAAGATAAATGATAAGAATAAAATAATGACAAGTGGAAGGGTTCATGGGTCGTGGACCATGTTACCAACTCAATACAAGCACAAAAAGTTAGGCCCATTTGACAAAAATTGCAATTTGAGACATATTTAACTTTTGGCAATTTTGCAAAAAAGTTCAACTTTGCCAACGCCTAACTTCCTCAATTTTGACCCTAGAGATGTGTTATTAGAGTTTTTAGAAAGCTCAAGATGTCCTCTAAGCAACCCTTTTGTTATCATCTCAATTGAGTCTTCCATGTTCATGTATGAAGCTTTGACAAAAAAGGTTTTTTTGTTGACTTTTCAAAGTGACCTATAATGTCCAAATTCATAACTTCTTGTGAGTACATATTTTGAACTTGGGAGCTGAAGATGAATTGTAGGGAATTGCATCCTATTAAAAATGAGCTTTGGATGGGCCATTCTTGATAAAGTATGAGAAAGTTATGCTTGTTCAAAGTTGAGTTGACTTTTCCTACAAAACCCTAATTTAGTAACTTTTGGGTTTTGATGAATTGTGAGCAATACTTGAGGAATAATGATCAACCCTTTATCAAATGATGAATAACACTTCAAAATGATGGTGTTGACCAAAAATCTTGAAGTTTGACTGTATGTGGGCCACAGTTGACTTTTGCCCTAGCACAGTCGATTTTCAGGCATTTGAATAGTTGACTGAGCAAACTTTATATGCAAGGCTTGAAACTTGACATGGATGATCTTGAGAACATATTAGGAAAATGGTGAGCATTTGAGACCCTTTGGACTCAAGTATCTTGATGCAACATGAAACCCTAATTTGAGGTAGACTGCCTTAGGAGGGGGTTTGTCTGGTCAACCCTTGGACTTCCTTAAGCAATTTGAGGACCTCACTTGAGATGTATTAAGAAATATGGGAGGTCAAATTTTGGAGTACAACAGCTGCCCTTGTTCAATCTTATTAAACCTGGGGATGTAGATTGGCTTGCTTGCCTTTCGTGATCCGAAGGTGGAAGATGATTGAACACTAGAGTGCCCAGAAATTTGCACTCGCATGAAGTGGTACTTGTCTTGTGATGTCGGGAATGGGCTTATAGATTCCATTTGGAAATGAATGACAGGAGATGGGCTTAAAGATGCCATCCGAAGGAGTGTCGATCGCATAAGAGATTCCTTTGCGAGAGTCTGTATACTTGTTATTGAGAATGACTTCGCTGGGGAATGCTAGTCTCTGTATTGGGAGAAATAGAATTTTAGGAGCTTAGGTCGTCCTTTATTCTACTGGGGAATCGTCTCTTAGTTGAAGAGGTGAAAATGAGCTACTATCTGGTCGTGATCCAGGCTTCATAGTGATAAGATCGACTTCTATTTGGTCGTGCTCCAGGCTTTACAGTGACTTACTGGGGAGATGAGATTAAACTTGCTATTCGGTCGTAATCCAGGCTTTGCAATTTCTCAATTCTTATTTGGTCGTACTCCAGGCTTCAGAAGGAATTAAGTTGTTATTCGGTCGCATTCGGGCTTCAACTTGAATTTAGGGCACACTAATATCCGGTTGACTCCGGGATTCTTAGTAATTGTCCAGGTAAACTGCTATTTGGTCGAAATCCAAGCTTCGCAATGTCTTGTACTATTATATGGTCGTAATCCCAGGCTTCAGTGTCCTTCACCGCTATCTGGTTGTAATTCAGGCTTCACGATGTTTCATACCATTATCTGGTCGAATCTAGGCTTCATGGTGTCCTGTACTTCTATCTGGTCGATTTCAGGCTTCACAATACCTTACTTCTTATCTGGTCGTATTCCAGGCTTCAGAAGAAATCAAGTGGTTATCCAGTCGCATCCGGTCTTCCATTTGGATTTTAGGCCTACTAATATCCGGTCGATTTTCGGGCTTCATAGTAATTGGCTGGGTAGACTGCTATTTGGTCGAAATCCAAGCTTCGCAATGTCCCTTACTGTTATCTGGTCGTAATCCAGGCTTCAGTTTCTTTTACCGCTATCTGTTTGTAATCCATGCTTCACGATAACTTGCTGGGGATTAAACTATTATCCGGTCGGATCCGGGCTTCATAGCTTAAATTTAAGATAAACCACTATCTGGTAAATTCCAGGCTTCGCGATATTTTGGTACTGTTATCCAATCGTTCTCTGGGCTTCGCAGTATGATGGAGAAATCAAGATATTATCCAGTCGGACCCGGGCTTCATAGCTTGAACTGGAATAGAAATCTTAGCACTGATTTGACTGAACCAGAGAAATTGTGAGAATTTGATTATATCTTTCCCTAAAAGGTAAAGAGTTATTCATATGTAGTGTCATGATACATGACATGTATCGAATAATAATGTTCTCAAAATAAATGATATTTTGTTGTATAATGCTTATGCGTATGCCATGATGTATGAATATGCAATGTTTTTATGATGTTCTCTAGCTGGGGGAAAATAAATCCAGGACTGCTGCTGGAGAGTGCAAGGAGTCGAATTCTTCGTTCTTGCTGGGAATAACGACCGAAGATGATTTGAGAATAAATTCGCGGGAGGATAACCCTGCTGGAGAATAAACTGGCAAGAAACTGACTCTATGGGGAAGACAGATACTCTGCCATAATATCTGCTAATTTGGAGAAAAAACCTCGGCTGGGGATGAATTACCGTTGCCGGCGATAATCAACCTTGTTGGGGATTGAGTTTCTGTCTGTGGAAGAAATAAACTCCACTGGGGATAGTCTTCCATTGTTGGTGATAGATGAACTCTGCTTGGGGAGAATTAACACACTGTTTTTTAGATACCTTTTACTCTGCGGGGGGTGTATATACTTTTAGACATATTCTCCAGTTGGGCCTATCCCTGTACCTGGTGAATAGAGCAACTGTAAGGTTTGGGCATTTCTCGTTTGCCCCTGTTCCTAGAATTACGAGTAATTGTCTTTTGTTTCTCATGTAAATATTTATGAGCAGTAATTATTGTCAAATGCATATATCAAAAATGAATCATTGGACATTCTTGCAAAACAAATTAGAAAAAGAAAACACAAGTTGAGATTTCTTTATGAAAATGAGTTGTATTGATTTTTGAAGTTAGACTGTAATAGGCGTTTTGTACCGGAGGCTGACGTCCTAGTAAGAGAACGCCGCCGAGAGAATTATACATTTTGTGAAAAAGAAATAAAAACAGCTATGTGAAATAATCCCATTGGGTTCCAAGTCTATTATTGCCTTTATACCTTTGAGCGTCTCATCACTTTGCTACTTAGTCGAAGGTAGGTCAGATTGATTGGCACCGTCCGAGCTTGATAGTCGATACAGAAGTCTGGTTGCAAGATGATCCAATGAAACATAGTGTTACGCTTTAATCCTTAATTTTTTCCTGGACCTCCCTTTCGGGTTTTCAGTCCACCGGGATACCCTTTTTATCCCAAGCCGCCTTTTCAGGTTTTCGACTTGCCGGGTGTACAGATTTTTTTATTTTCATCCCTTACTTTTGCCCGAACCCTTTTGGTTCGCCGGGAAGCCCTTATTTTTTCCTAGGCCAGTCAACCTAGCGGGTCTTTGATTATGCGTAGTATTTTTTCACTATGTCTGCATTGACGGGGTGAGGAAGGTCGTCACCATCCATGGTGGTTAGAATCATAGCTCCTCCTGAGAAAATGTTCTTAACCATAAATGGCCCTTCGTACGTAGGGGTCCATTTTCCCCTGGGATCACCTTGTGGCAGTATGATGCGTTTGATCACCAGATCGCCAACTTGATACTTCTGGCGTCTGAATTTATTGTTAAAAGCCTTAATCATTCGCTTTTGATACGTCTGACCATGACAAATAGCAATAAGTCTCTTCTCGTTGATTAAATTCAACTGATCAAGCTGGGTCTGGATCCAATCGTCCTCGCTTAAACCCGCATCCTTCATAATTCGGAGAGAAGGTATCTGGACTTCAATGGGTAAGACTGCCTCCATGCCATACACCAAAGAGTAGGGTGTTGCCCCTGTCGATGTCTGTGCTGAGGTGCGATATCCATGAAGAGTGAATGGTAACATCTCATGCCAGTCTTTATATGTCACTGTCATCTTCTGCACAATCTTCTTGATATTCTTATTAGCCGTTTCAACAGCCCCATTCATCTTCAGCCGGTAAGGAGAAGAGTTGTGATGTTGTATCTTAAACTATTTGCAGAGCTCGGTGATCATTGTATTGTTGAGATTTGTACCATTGTCCGTAATGATCCTCTCTGTTACACCATATCGACAGATTAAATTGTGTCGGATAAACTGCACCACGACGTTCTTGGTTACTGTAGAAAAGGAAGCTGCCTCAACCCACTTTGTGAAATAATCAATAGCCACCAAAATGAAGCGATGCCCGTTGGACGCAGTAGGTCTGATCTAGCCGATCATGTCGATGCCCCACATTTCAAAAGGCCAAGGAGCTGTCAAAACATTTAGAGGAACTGGAGGTACATGCACCTTATCAACATAGACTTTGCACTTATGACAGGTCCGATAATGCTGATAACAATCGGCTTCCATGGTGGACCAGTAATATCCTGCCCGTAGGATCTTCTTTGCCATGGTATGTCCACTGGAATGAGTTCTGAAAGTACCTTCATGTAACTCTGCCATGATCCTTTCTGCCTCGCTTTTATCCACACATCGCAGTAAGGTTGAATCATGGTTACGCTTGTATAGAATGACATTGCTGATGAAGAACTTTGCAGTGAATCTCCTCAGAAACTTATTATCATTAACAGATGCACCCTCGGGGTACTCCTGAGCGTCAAGATACCTTTTTACCTCGTGGAACCTGGGTTTATCTGCTACCTCTTCAGTCTCAATGTCACAGCAATGTGCGGGTTCGTCCAACCTCTCAATGGTAATCTGGGGAGCTTCATTGTCCCACCTAACCTTGAACATAGAAGACATGGTAGCTAGCGCGTCCGCCAGCTGATTCTCCTCTCTTGGGAAGTGTTCAAAGGTTATCTCCTCAAAGTGTGGGAGCAATGTCAATACATACTCTTTGTAAGGAATGAGATTTGGGTGCTTCATATCCCACTCGCCTTTGATCTGACTGATCACCAGTACGGAATCTCCGAATACACTCAAGAACTTAATCCTTAGGTCAATAGCAGCTCGAAGACCCAGGATACATACTTCATACTCTGCCATATTGTTGGTGCAGTTAAAACATAATCGAGCAGTGAATAGAGTATGACAGCCCTCAGGAGATATAATCACAGTGCCAATGCCATTACCCAACGCGTTTGAAGCTCCATCAAAATACATAGACCATCGGGATCCTTCCTCAGGTCCTTCATCCGGTCCAGGTTTTTCACAGTCGGTCACCAATATGATGTTCTCGTCCAGGAATTCGAAATTCATTGATTGGTAGTCATCCACAGCCAGATGTGCCAAATGATCTGCCAACACACTTCCCTTAATTGCTTTTTGGGTTGTGTATTAGATGTCATACTCGGTTAAGATCATCTGCCATCTTGCTATTCTTCCGGACAAAACATGCTTTTCGAAGATATACTTGATTGGATCCATCTTTGATATCAATAAGGTGGTGTGAGTCAGCATGTACTGTCTCAGCCGGCAAGCAGCCCATGCCAAAGCGCAGCAAGTTTTCTCAAGCAGTGAGTATCGTGTCTCACAGTCGGTAAACTTTTTTCTAAGTTAGTAAATAGCATGCTCTTTTCGGCCAGACTCGTCATGCTGTCCCAGCATGCACCCCATTGAATTGTCGAGTACTGTCAAGTATAAGATCAAAGATCTTCCTTCAACTGGAGGCATCATAATAGGTGGCTCTTGGAGATATTCCTTGATCCTTTCGAAAGCGGCCTGACATTCATCATTCCATTTTACCACTTGATATTTCTTCAGTAGCTTGAAGATTGGCTCACAAGTAGCAGTCAGATGTCAAATGAATCGGGCAATGTAGTTCAGGCGTCCCAAAAAGCCTATAACTTCCTTTTCTATGTGGGGAGCCGGCATCTTTTGTATAGCCTTTACCTTGGTAGGATCTACTTGAATACCTTTATCACTAACAAGAAAACCCAACAGCTTACCAGACCTTACCCCGAAGGTGCATTTGTTCGGGTTCAATCTTAGCTTATACATCTTCAACCTGTCGAATAGTTTCTGGAGATGGTCAAGGTGTTCTTTCTCAGTCTGGGACCTTGCGATCATGTCATCAACGTAAACCTCAATCTCATGGTGAATCATGTCGTGGAACAAAGCGACCATGGCGCGCTGATACGTTGCCCCAGCATTCTTCAACCCGAAAGGCATGACCTTGTAGCAAAAGGTTCCCCACTGCATAACAAAAGTTGTCTTCCTCATGTCCTCGGGAGCCATCTTAATCTGATTGTAACCAGAAAAACCATCCATAAAGGAGAAGATCCAATGTTGTGCGGTGTTGTCGACCAGAACATCGATGTGAGGGAGTGGAAAATCATCCTTGGGGATTTCCCTGTTCAGATCTCTATAGTCCACACACATCCAAACCTTACCATCTTTCTTGGGCACCAGAACTACATTGGCAACCCACTGCGGGTAAGAAGTGACAGCTAGAAATCTGGCGTCAAACTATTTCATGACCTCAGCTTTGATTTTCTCAGACATCTTAGGGCGCATACGGCGAACCTTCTATTTTACCGGAGGGAAGTTTTCCTTAGTTGGTAGGCGGTGTACCACAATATCAGTGTCCAAACCAGGTATATCTTCATAAGACCAGGCGAAGATCTCAACATAGTCGCGTAGCATCTGTATCAACCGTTGTTTAACACTAGGCTCCAAATTTGCTCCTATCTTAACCTCTTTCCTGTCTTCCTCTGTACCCAAATTCACTGATTCCACTGGCTCTTCATGAGGCTATATGGCCCTCTCTTCCTGTAGTAACAGTCTAGCAAGTTCCCCAGGCACTTCACAATCATCCTCACCTTCGTCCTCGGCTTGGTTGATCGGATTCTCGAAGTCATAACTGGCAGTAGCAGAGTTGTTATCAATGGGATCCAGAGTGGATGTGGATCTGCATTATGTTATGTGAGTGTGTGTAAGACAATAGCTATTTTGATAAAGTGCGAGATAGAAAAGAAAAACAGGGAGCGTAAAATTTGTAATGCAAGAAAACGTCTAATGCTTTATTGATGATATATGAAAATGAAAAATGATAAGCCCTCACAAACAAAGCCAATGTGCCTCGGGCAAGGCACCGGGCCGTAAAGTTTTAAACTGTCTATTACAAATCTCAAAACAAAAGTCTATTACTGTGTAATAAAAGAAACGGGCACAAAGTCCTTCTCCGTCCAGTTGTTCAATCCACCGTTGGTAGTCGGGTAGATCCAGCTGTCGATATCTGACTCTTCTTCATCATCCTCAATTGCATTCACTCCCTGATTACTGATGTGCAGAGGAGGTCTTCCAATTCGTTCGCGTCGAACAGCCCTTAGAGCCTCTGCAGTAAAGCCCAAACCAAACTTGTCATTCTTGTGTGTGAAATCAGGGAGCTGACCCCAATTTGCACACCCACCTTTTTCAATTACAGCCCTAGCATCCTTGAGGGAAGCCATCTTTATCGGAGTTTTGTCAGCAGCAACTTCAGTCGGCGCTAAAGTCTGGGGGACCCTTCAAAGTTCTGAAAAGAGGTTTCAATGAATTCCCCATCCATCTCCACATAGCGAAAGGAATTAATATGACTCACCATGTACTCCTCTTCTCCTCGCACCGTAACAATCTTCCCCTTTACTGGATATTTCAACATCTGATGGAGCGTAGAAGTCACTGCCCAAGCCTTATGAATCCATGGGCGACCCAACAAGCAAGAATATGATGGCCTGATATCCATCACATAGAAAGTAGATGCAAAAGTCTGAGAGCCAACTTTAACAGGGACGTCCATCTCCCCGTGCATCATCCTTTTGGACCCGTCGAAAGCCCTGACCATAATATTGCTCAGCTTCATAATCAAACCTTCACAGTCCAGACGGTCTAATGCTTTCTTTGGCAAAACATTCAATGAGGATCCAGTATCCACCAATACATGGGCCATAGTAGTGCCCCTGCACTCGATCGAGACGTGCAAAGCGTCATTATGATATCTTCCTTTAGCAGACAGATCTGCGTCTGAGAACCCTAACCCATTGTCGGCAGTCAAACTAGCTACACAGTCTTTGAATTGATCGGCAGAAGTTTCCTGCGGCACATGCGCGGTTTTGAGGAAAGCAATTAAAGCCTTTGCATGGGCTTCCGAACACAATAACAAGGATAACATGGAGATTTTCGACGGGGTCTTCCCCAGCTGCTCGACTACGTTGTAGTCGCTCTTCTTGATAATTTTTAGAATTTCCTCTATCTCCTACTTAAAGGTTTCTAGAATGATCTTCTTAGGTGCCTCCATCCAGGCAGGCTCACTTGTGATTTCTTTGCCCCGAGTGTCAAATGGCTCGGCGATAGGGGTGATAACTGGAATATGAACTGAGACAGTAGTTGATGTACTAACAGATGGAATGACAACAGGTTTGTGAACAGTCGGAGGGGAAATTTCAGGAGAGAAGAGTCTTCCACTTCTGGTGACCTTGCTAGCCCCGACAATATTGCTGACATCAGCATCAACTTCTTCAATCTTTAAGTCTTGCTTTACCCCATAGTAATACACATCGGCCCCATAGTGCCAAGGGACAGCCTTATCCGAAGTGTATGGGATAGGACCCGGGATAGTAATGATTAACAGAGTGATTCTTGGAACAGATGTAATCCTAACAGGCTTTCTCGAGGAAGCCTTGGAAGGATTGGCGGAAATGGTTACGATGGCAACATCTTCAACTAGAACCAGTGGAATCATAGTCTTCTCGAACAAGATCTCTTTGTTATCCATCAGGCGCTGAACACCTGATTTCAAAAAGTGGCAACCAGTAGGCAGAATTGAACATAAGTGGCAACCTTCGCCACAGCCCGGAAATAAACTGGCCAACAATAGATTCTTCTTAACTGTCATCAAAGGAGTAGAAATTTCTTCCACGGAGGTCACAAATAAATCATCGTCCATAGCATTTACTCCATGGCCATGTTTGGGCATGGGAGCCGTCATGACGTTGGGCTTCCTCGGAGCGTCAAACTCAATTTATTTAGCTTCGATCAAATCTTGCACCTTATTCTTCAAGGCCCAACAATTGTTTGTATCATGACCTGGGCTATCGGAGTGATAGGCGCAGTGGGCGTTCAGATTATATAGCGGAGATGTGGTGCTAGGATTCTTCGGGGCTTCCCTCAGAGTTACCAGGTTAGTCTTCAATAACTGTGGTAGAATTTGAGACAAGGTCATATTAAGTCGAGTGTATTGTCTCTGTGGTCTCTCCATTCTTTGTTGATTGTTGCGTTGTGGGGCAACAGTGGGTCTTGATATTACTATCGCATTCACTGCTTGACGGCGTTCAAGTCTGCTTTGGCTCCTCGAGCTGTATACTGCACTAGCTTCTTTCTTACTGGTGAAAGGCTTCTTTTCTGCACTTGATGAAGTACCTTTCTGTATATTACCACTTCGGATACCAGCTTCTACTCTCTCCCTAGTCAGGATCAATTCAGTAAACCCAGATGACGAACTGCCGATCAGATGATTGAAAAATGGACCAGACAACGTCCCTAGAAACATATCAACCAACTCCCTATCATACAAAGGGGTTGGACTCTTCCAGCCAAATCTCTCCACTTTTGAGCATAGTCCTTAAAACCTTCACTTGCACCCATAGACATACCCCGAAGCTGAGTACGAGTGGGAACAAGGTCGGCATTATACTGATATTGCTTGTAAAAAGCAGCAGCAAGGTCCTCCCAATTACGGACATTAGCTCCTTCCAATTGGTAAAACCATTCAAGCTGAGTCCCTGACAGACTATCTTGAAATAAATGTACCCACAGATTTTTATCAGCAGTGTGGGGTTGAATTTTTCGAACATACGAGCGGAGATGGAGTTTAGGACAGGACACTCCATCGTACTTAGCAAAGACCGGAGCTTTGAACTTATGAGGAATCACCACTCCTGATACCAATCCCAGCTCTCCAAAATCCAAACCAGGGATCTTCTGACACTCCATAGCACTCAACCGGTCTTCAAGTTGTTTGTACCTATCCTCAGCAGGAGGATACTGTTCTTCATCATAATCTGTATCATTATCAGAAACTACGGGATTGGGGCCCTTTTCTTCTTCTTGGTCCTCCTCTCCTTTGGATGAAAGGGGAAGATCAACTTGTTGTCTCAGCCTATCCCCAAACCTTTTACCCATGCTAAAAAGAACAACCTTCTTCTTCTTCTTCTTCTCCTTCTCTTTCTCTTTCAGGATGAGAGCTTTCAAATCTTCTTGCCCTTTAGCCAAGCTCAAGAACATCTCTTGGAATTGGGCATTTTGCGCCTGAAGATCTTTGATAGCTTGATCAGAAGACATAACTGCTAAAATAAACAGCGAAGAAGATGAGAAACCTGTAACGGTACCTGTAATGATGTGCATGATAATGGGATGCGTATGTAATGATTTCAAATACTTTGGGAGATTTAAATTTGCAAACCAAGAAATGAACAAACTTTATTAGATTAAACTTGTAAAAAGGTTCAACAATGCCTTTAAGGCGTTTACTAATAAATGGAAAACAAATCTAAACTAGAAAAAGCAAAATCGGAAATCCCATGGACGCTTCCCCTTGGTGTTGTCGTAGTCATTAATCGTCCTTTCATTCTCAAGTTTCCTGGTGAGCTTCAGGATCTTCCTTTCTTGCTCATGGTACTTATCCTGGTAGGTATCCCTCTCCTCCTTCAGTTGAATCCATGATCTCTTCAATTCCCCAAGATCAGTGGGCATGTAGGGATAAAGGACTATATAAGGAACGCCCTCTTCATTGGTAGGCTCCACAATTACTGGAAACACATCTTCATAAGGCATCCCAAGCTTCTGAGCACGATCTCAGACCCACTGGAGATAAGGTTGCATATGGAGAGATGTCCTTGGTCCTAGCTCTTGAGGATCAGACCTGTTCACCATGCCTCAGGCTCGTATAAACCTTCGGCGATGCTCATCAACATCCTCCTTGTAGTCAAAGGAAATATCTGTAAGAAGTAGCTTATGAGGATCGTTTCTCCGAGCGCGACCAAACTGTCGTAAATCTAGGAATGGGTTGTAGGTTATTCCTCCTCGGATTCCAAGCAATGGAACATTAGGGTATCCCCCACATCAATCAATGACAGCAATGCTTTCCATAGCCTTAGAAATCCAAAGAATGTCTGTATGGGCAAGGGACATTATCCTGTAAGACCATCCTAAACCTTCCTCATTCTTCAACACAGACTTGGGGAGGTGCGAAATAAACCACCTCGCCAGCAGCGGCATGCAACACATGAGAGTCCCTCTTCTTCGCACAGTACGAGTATAGAGGGCATGCAAAATATCACCCAGAAGAGTAGGCACAGGATTGCAAGACAGGAAGATATTAACCGTATTCACATCTATGAAGGAATCTGGATTCTGGAAAAGAACCAAACCATAGATAAGGAGAGCCAAGATGTCTTCAAAAGCCTGAAAGTCCAAGTTATCCTAGAACTGCTGAGCTTGATCTATTAGAAACTTGGCTAAGAAACCTTCAACCCTGCTTCGTGTCTCCCAATTAGATACTACATCAGCCCGTTTCAAATGTAGAGCTGAAGCAATGTCTTCTGGTCTAGGAGTCTCTTCCAAACCTGTGAAGGGCATCTGCTCAAGGATGGATATGCCCAATAAGTGAGAAAAATCTTCTAAAGTGGGAACTAGCTGATAATCCGGGAAAGTGAAGCAATGATGCACAGGATCGAAGAACTGGAAAAGCACACTCATCATCTGCTCATCAAACTTTGAGGTAACCAAGCTAAGAAGCTGACCATGTCTCCTAATGAATGAAGAAGTATCAGAAACTATTGAGGCTAAATCTTTTAGTTGAGCAGGTATTTGCATAAAGTTAACTCGGATGGTGTTTTTACGCAAGGAAGCCATAATCTGCAAAACAGAACAAAGATAAATCCCCTCGGTCTTTGAAATGGTTAGTATAAATGAAGTATGCATGATGTGTTATGATGCATGATTTCATGATAAAAACACACAGCAGGTATAGCAGATAACAGACATGGTAAAGGCAAACAAGTCACACATAAGCCCTTAAGTTTAAGGCTTGCATGGGGTCTAGGTATTACCCTCTATAAGTTCAGTTGGTTTCAACTTGTCTTAGCAAAAGTAACCGGATTCTAGATGTTCTCAATATCACTGACCATCCTCCATCGGTCATGGTTTCAGCTCACGCAATCTTTTCTTGCAGCCGGAACTATCTCGAGAGTATGTCTCAATGAGTGTAGCATCGAGTATCAACCAGTTCCCAGCTTTATACCGAGACCGGCTATCTTACTACTTCCTATGGCTAAGTTGGTCAATTATGGGTTCTAAGGTTAGTTGATGCTTAACGACACATATAGTAGCCTCGTATTCTCCTCGTTTCTCCACAAGGGATACCGGTACCAACCAATGTGCCACATTAACGTAGCTACTACTTCAACCGTATCGGTCTATGCTGTACAGTTCCCTCACAGTTTATTGCTACTTACCTAAAAGGTGTCCCCAGATCCGGGTTAGGATCTATAGTAACTCCGATACAAAACCCTTTAACAGTAAAGCAACCAAAACAAATAAGAGAAGCAATTTATGATAAACTAATCCTAAGGTATACCCCACTTATTATCCCCAGCAGAGTCGCTAGTTCTGTGATACGGTGGCAGAACCGACTGTTAAATACTGGTTTGCATTTTGCGTTTTTTGTTCGTAAAATGTCGCGGTAAGCAAGAGTCGCCACCGACTTTTATTTTATCCAACTGGAAAGGACAAAAGCACAGAAAAATTCCTTTTTTGAGATTTTGAGTACGGAGGGTAGATTATAGAAAGGGAAAGTATTAGCACCCTTTCTATCTGTGGTTTTCCACGGGCTCTTAGGTACTTGCTCATCATTAAAAATTTCTTCCGTGTTTTTTGTTTTGAAAAGTTTTATTTTACTTCAATTTAACCCTTGCTTCTATCTTCAAGAGTGTTACGAAGTCGTTTTGAAAACTTTGTTTGAAAAGAGTGTAAGTGTGAAAGGTTTATTTTGAGCAAGTACCTACTAGCATCTACCTACTCGAAAAAAGACGGTTTCTGTTCTTGTTTCCTTTAGACAGTGCTATCCTACTATTAGTGAATAGGTAGCACCGTCATTGGAGTTGTAAGGGTCAATTCTAAAGGGACGTACGATCACTAAAGAAATGTTATGACGCCTTAGTGATAACCCTAATGTCTTAAGATCATATTCGAGGCAACATTTTTTAGGCAACCTTTCCGAGGCAACATTTCTGAGGCAACATTTCCGAACGGGACATTTGATCTTTGTTTAGACAAGAGGGCGATAACTAAAACACCCTATACTTAATAATCGTTTACCGAAGGCAACCGAAGTGAGAGTATACCCTAGGAGTGTGCATGTGCGAGTGATTTGATTTCAGTTATTATCTTTGCACATTAGGGTTTGCTAACCATTTTAAAATTAACATACAGTCTTGTCATGCAATCCTATTATCATACATCTAACAGTTAATATTTTCGAAAATTAAAATGCGAGAAATAAAACTATGCTATTACAAGGCTTCAGGGAGGGGGATTAATTACATAGCCAAAAACCCGTATAACGATAAATAAAAGAAAAAGTCCTAATTAAACAATTACATCCCATGAGCAGTTACATTAATTTCGTAAAAATAATAAATAAACGCGCGCGATGAATCAAGAACGAGGGAAAATTAGGGTTTTGACCCCGTCTAAACCTAATTGAAAGAAAAACTATTTTTTGTTGTTTTTGATTATTTTTTGAGAAAAATAAGGTTTTAATTAAATAAATACAAACCTAATTACTAATTAATTTAAATTGAGAAAAGTAATTAATTTGACCTATTTTTGCATTTTGGTTATTTTTAAGGAAAGAAAATAAAAATTAAATTAAACAAAACCCTAATTTCTAATTTGTTTTAAATTTATTTACAAAAAGGTTAAAATTACCCTAAAATTAAATCAAACTAATTATTAAATTAATTTTGATGAAAAATAAAACCTAAATCTAAATTGTTGAAAATTGATTTTATGAGTTTTTTGTAAAAAAGAATTAATTTTTGTGAGAAAACAATTAATCAAAATATTTAAAAGAAAAATTTAAAAGAAAAAGAATATGGGCCTGGTGTCAAAGTAGAAGGGGCGTTCAAATTTGACTTTCAAGCCCAATAAGCCTTGGTCCATGTTGACCTTTCAGATCCAATGTTGCAAGTTGACTAGGGTGCATTATAGACCTCCAGAGGATGGCTCTTGGATCCAGCTTGTTGGAGATCTGGTGGTTGAATATTGAGGGCGTATGTGGATGTCCTGGAAGCTTGTACACCTAATCATGTAAAATAAAATTGCATTGAACAAATATGGGGGACCTGGGGATCGAACCCAGACCCTTTGGCAATTTCAAGCGCCTCCTGACCAACTGGGCTAGCGTGCTTTGTTGTACATGGAATAACAAATAAACATTATATTGGAAAAGCAAGTTAATATAATAAAAATGCGCGGATTTTTGAATGGACAAATCGCACCACGCTACACCATCATCTTCTACCTCCTTCCGTTGCTAAAAGTTTGGAGACTTTTACCTACGGACAAAAGGCGTAGGTACAGCCCCTGCATATTTCCAAAATCTCATACAAGCATGATAAATGAAAACTAATGGTACAGGTCAGTTCGTCTTGGTCTTGTGAACACCATAGTACTCCTCTTTTGGGCCAATTTTACCTGTATGAGAAAACCCTAAAACGAGCAAGGAAAACCTAACAATGGTGGATCTCTGTATGGTTAGCAAAAATGCAATTAATTATTATCATTAGCTTGCAAATGTCTCAAAGATTTAGAATATATCCATAACATATGCTAACAATGCCAGAATTATGAATTGCGATTTCAAAAAAGTGGGGATATCGTGAGGTGCTTACAGTGCGTATCTGGGCATGAAAACGCTTGTTGATGATTGGGATAGACTCCTTGAATGCTCAGCAAGAGAATGAGATAGCTGGGAAGGCTTGAGATAGCCTGGAACTATGAAATCAAATTGCCACTTTTTCTTGATTTTTTGAAAGTTGCTCTTCTCTTTTCACGCCTCCAACCCCTATGCTTTTGGTCTTCCAATGTTCTATATGTACTCTTGAGTGAATTAGGTTTACAAATTTGTTTCAAATCTTCTCCAATAATGATATTTGATCATGATTTGATTCTCATGTAAATCTTTCCAAATTAAGCAAAAATCCAATCTTTTTGTGTACAAACAAGCCTTGCACGATTTGATCTCATTGCCAGCTATTCATGGACCTGAAATATGCACAAAATCTCAAGGTTTAAATGATTTTTGATATTTTCATTATTTATTATTGATTTTATTTGATTTAAATGAAATAAAATCAAGATAAATGATAAAAATAAAAGAATGACAAGTGGAAGTGCGCATGGGTCGTGGACCATGTTACCAACTCAATATAAGCACAAAAAGTTAGGCCCATTTGACAAAAAATTGCAATTTGAGACATATTTGACTTTTGGCAATTTTGCAAAAAAGGTCAACTTTACCAACGCATAACTTCCTCAATTTTGACCCTAGAGATGTGTTCTTAGACTTTTTAGAAAGCTCAGGATGTCCTCTAAGAAACCCTTTTGGTCTCATCTCAATTGAGTCTTCCATGTTCATGTATGAATCTTTTACAAAAAAGGTGTTTTTGTTGACTTTTCAAAGTGACCTATAATGTCCAAATTCATAACTTCTTGTGAGTACATATTTTGAAATTTTGAGATGAAAAATATGAATTGTAGGGCATTACATCCTCTTAAAAATGAGCTTTGGATGGGACATTCGTGATAAAGTATGAGAAAGTTATGCTTAGTCAAAGTTGAGTTGACTTTTCCTATAAAACCCTAATTTAGCAACTTTTGGGTTTTGATGAATTGTGAGAAATACTTGAGGAATCATGATCAAACCTTGATCAAATGATGAATAACACTTCAAAATGAGGGTTTTGACCAAAAATATTGAAGTTTGACTGTATGTGGGCCACAGTTGACTTTTGCCCTAGCACAGTCGATTTTCAGGCATTTGAATAGTTGATTGAGCAAACTTTCTCTGCAAGGCTTGAAACGTGACATGGATGATCTTGATAACATATTAGGACAATGGTGAGCATTTGAGACCCTTTGGACTCAAGTATCTTGATGCAACATGAAACCAAAATTTGAGGTAGACTGCCTTAGGAGGGGGTTTGTTTGGTCAACCCTTGGACTTCCTTGAGCAATTTGAGGACCTCACTTGAGATGTATTGAGAAATATGGGAGGGAAAATTTTGGGGTACAACAACGGGGAACATGTTGTACGTCCACAGATTTGAATTTCTTTTTTCTCTCTTGGACCAGGGTCCAATACTCAACGAGGTGATCATTTTTCACTTGATATTCTCCCCGACCTAGGATACAACGAGCTGAGAGTCGGTGAATATTTTCACCTCCTCGGTTCCCAGGTCTTCGGCTAGGCGTAAACCTGCTAGGAATGCCTCGTATTCGGCCTGGTTGTTTGAGGTTAGGAAGGAAAATGCAAGGTATACCTCGATTAAGGTTCCTTCTTTATTTTCCAATATAATTCCTACACCGCTTCCTGTCGAACTGGAGGCGCCGTTGATGAAAATTGTCCATCGGCTTGCCCCATCCGGGGGTGTTGGCGGGGTCATTTCGACTACAAGTCGGACAATGCTTGAGCTTTGAGGGCTTTCCTACCTTCGTACTATATGTCGAACTCAGAGAGTTCTAACGACCATTTCAGCATTCTGCCCGCCATGTTAGGCCTACCGAGCGGCTTCTTTATTGGTTGATATGTTCGGATGATTATGGTATACGCCAAGAAATAGTGCCTGAGTCTCCTCACTGCATTGATGAGGGCTAGGGTTACCTTTTCAATTTGTTGATATCTTACTTCGGGGCCCTGTAGGGCCTTGCTCGTAAAGTAGATAGGCCTCTTCCCTTATGGGGTTTCTCTGATTAGTGTTATGCTTATTGCCTCAGGGGTGACGGCCAGATAGAGATAGAGGATTTCATCCTTCTCTGGTCGAGAAATGACGGACGGTTGTGATAGTGCTTTCTTCACGTGGGTGAGAGCTTGCTCGCATTCGGTCATCCATTCGAAGGAAGCCTCCTTGCGGAGGAGTTTGATGAAGGGAAGTGCATGCTAGGCGGATTTTACCACGAATCAAGAGAGAGAAGTGAGCATGTCGTTAAGGATTTGAATGGACTTTTTCAAAGTGGGAGTTGGAAACTTAGAAATTGCTCTACACTTGTCGGGGTTTGCCTTAATCCCTCATTATGTGAGGTAGAATCCGAGGAATTTGCCTGCCCGTACGCCAAAGGTGCATTTTTCTAGGTTAAATTGCATTAGGCACTTTCTGGCCTGCTCGAAAATTTCTTCAAATGGAGGGCATGGTCGATTCCTTTTGTCGATTTGATGATGATGTCGTCCATGTATACTTTGAGCATGTCACCTATTTCATTATGGAAGATTTTATTCATCGTGTGCTTATATGTAACTCCCGCATTTTTCAAGTCGAGGGGTATTACTTATAGTAATAGTTGCCCGATTCGGTCATGAAAGCGGTATATTTTTTGTCTACTTTCGCCATTAGAATCTAGTTGTATCCAGAATATGCATCAATAAAAGATAACAATTTGAAATCGGCCAAGTTGTCAACCAGTTTGTCAATATTGAGGAGGGGATAAGCATCTTTCAGGAAAGCCCGATTGAGGTCGGTATAATCAATGCACATGTGCCATTTTCCATTAGGTTTCTTTACAAGTACTACATTCGAGAGCCATGTTGTGTATTGGGCTTCAGAAATAAAGTGTGTCTCTAGGAGGTCTTTTATAGCTAGTTCGACAACCTTCATTTTTTCGAGGGACTTCTTTCTTCTGCATTGGGCGACCGCTTTGAGGGCGGGTCTATGGTCAGTTGATGACATGCAATCTCTGGGTCCAATTCGGGAATCTCAGTTATGCTCCAGGTGAACAAATCAGCATTCTCCCTCAAGCAAGCTTAAAGTTGCCTCTTCGCCAAGTTGAGGAGGTCAGCTCCGATCTTTACTCCTCTGGTGGGATCGTCCCTGAGGGGGATGATCTCGAAGTCTCCATCTAGAATGGTTCATACGGGATCTTATAGATTTTGTCTACTTGTAGCTAGGGATGAACCTTCATCTTAGACCATGGGCTCATTCCCTTTCTTCCTATGCTCTGCGCGATCCTTCTTAGAGAAGCGGTTGTCGAGGTCGATGGCATCGACCCTTGGTAGTGGCTTGGCTTCCTCAGAGCTAGAGGGAAGGGTGGCCCCCGTGGTCGTTCAGGGTTGAGCATTGATGGAACTCATGCCCCTGGACGAGGCTTTAAAACATCTTCTTGTCGCCTGGACGTTCTCGTGGAGGGTGGCGACCAAACCCTCAACATTGTAGTATTTTGTTTTAAGGTGTACGATGTAGGGCACCGCAATCAATTCAGACAGAGTGGGCCTCCTGAAGATACATTGATAGAGAGACGGACAATCCATTACCAGAAATTGATTCTTGATGGCTCTGGAGGTCACCCTTCTTCCGAAGGTGACGATCAACTCGACATATCCCCAGGGTTTGGTACTCGCCCCGTTGAAGCCCTGGAAGTTTGAGCCCACGTATGGGGTCAGGTGGCTTTTGTTCAGCTGTAGGGTAGCGAACAGTTTGGTGTATAAGATGTCCACCGAGCTCCCTTGATCAACCAGTATGCGCCAAATATCAAAGTTTTCCATACGAGCCCACACGAGCAGTGGGATAGTCAAGTTAGGGGCTCCGCCTAGCAGTTCCTCCCTATAGAAAGCAAACGGGTTAGAGCCTCCTTGGAACTTATCTAGTGTGGCATCCATATCGGAGTTGGCTTTGATAAGTTTCTTGAACCTTCTTTTTACGGATCCCACTGTATGCTTGTTGAATCTCCCGCCGGAGATGATCTTCACAGCGGCGAATGACTCTGAGGGGCTGTGAGAGAAGTACAATGGTATGTTCTCCATGTCTGGAAGGTAGAAATATTTTGGTCGTGAGATACTCGTGGTGACTGGTATTATGCTAATGTCGGGGGACTCCTTCCCCTCTTTGACACTCTTGGTTTTTGGAGCCTCCTCGTGGGCACCCTCTTTCTCCTTGTACTGCTTGAGGTGTCCGTCTCGGATTAGTATCTCGATCGCATCCTTGAGATGAATTCAATCATCGGTGTTATGACCATGGCTTTTTTGGAACCTACAGTACTTGCTCTTGTCGGTTCCGGGCTTGGAGGGTGTCTGCCAAGGAAATCATACCCCAACGTGTTTAAATTTAGAGTTGGCGCATTCAGACAGAATACGTTCTCTTGAAGTGGTCAGAGGGGTGTATTCGTGGAACCGAACAGCATGCCCCTTATAATATTTGGAGTCTCAGATCTTTCTTCCCACTTTCTCTCTCCCGTCTGACGGGATCTCAAGAACTCGCCCCTTCTCGAGGGTTTGGCACTCTCTCGATGCCTTGAATCCTTGGCATTGTTGGTCGCTTCTTTCCCCTCGTACTGAATGTACTCTTAAGCCTTGAGGAGGAGGGAGTCGAGCGTGGCTGGATTTTGATGCCTACAACCTTCGTGAAGTTGCTGCGGGGGGGACGGAGCCCTCGTTCAAGAAGGTAATTCTTCATGGCATCGGTCTTCAAGACCTGTACGACTTCTTTGTTGAAGCACTCGATATATGCACGTAGAGATTCGTCTCTGACCTGGTTAATCGCTTCGAGTGAAGCCTATGATTTTGGATGCCGACGGGAGGCGGTGAAGTGCCTCGAAAATATCTTTCCTACTTGTTTCCAAGCCATGGCACCTTTTCTCAGAGTGTTCGGGAACAACCTGCATTTGATTGGGCCCTTCACTCCTCGATAATCAAGTAGGGCATCAATGTCTTCTATATGGTCGTCCGGGTCGGTCGTACTGTTGTAGGATCCCAATGGGGGCGAATTCTCGATCCCGATCGAGAGTTGTGCCTCCATAATTCCTCTCGATAATGGGTCGCAGGGCTCGTCGTCATCAGTCTCTTCTGGAGATGATGACGGAGAGTGATGGTTTCTTCCTTGTTGGGCATCGTCATCTCGTTGAGGGGAGGGGTTCCGCCCTCATCGCCTCGGTATGGATGATCGTGTCCTGTTGCAGTCATCTTTGCAGGTGCTCTTTGTATTCTTAGGAAGTGGATGGTCTTTATCATTCTTGGGAGATACTCGATCACGCTTCTTGAGGAAAGAAACGTCGAGCCTTTCCTTTCTTGGAGGATGCTTTCTCTCGGGGAGGTGATATGCTGGAGGAGTTATGTCGTCTGTGTCTCTGAGGGGGAGACCTTGACCGTTTCTGCTCTAGAGCCCCGATCCTTTTTCTCTGTTGAAGGATGAGGGAGTTGGTTCGTTTAAGTGCAGCGATCAGTGCTGCTATGGATGGGTCAGCGTTCTGTGGAACGGGGACCTGTTGCAGAATCTCAGGCTAGTCTTCAACATGGTTCTTGGGAAACTGTTCGTCCAATAATAGATTATTGTCGCAATCAGCATTGATGGAATTTGGGGACTATGCATGACAAATAAACCCTCCCCCGCTGAGCCCCGGCCGCCCCCGCCCCGAAATTAGCGGGGAAAACCCAGTTTAACCCGGGGCGGGTGTGGGGAAAATGTGGTTTTTATTTAAGGGTGTGGGTGCGGGGGCGGGTGATGCTAGTACCCTCCCTGCACCCGCACCCTCCCCACACCCGTCAATTTAATTTAATTTATTTTCAGTATTTTTATTACTCATTTACACTTTTTAATGTTATAATATCATGTTTATTAGAATTTTTTTGAAAATAAAATTTAAATAAAAATATCAACTACAAAAAATGCTTTTAAAATAATCAATTATTTAGTTTAATTATTGATTTTTTATTTTTATTGAAAAAAAGTATAAATTTAAAAAATTAAAATTTATTCAGGCGGGTGTGGGGTGGGTGCGGGGAAACCCGTTTTTGTTGGGGGCCGGGGCAGGGGAACAAATATTACCCCGACCAGGATTGGGGGCGGGGGCGGGTTTGGGTCTGGGTGGAGGGTGCGGGTCTGGGTGTGCTTAAACCCGCCCCCGACCCGCCTCGTTGCCATCCCTAACGGGGACGGAATATGTCTGTCACGGGTGCCGAAGTTATCCTCGAGGTGAGGATGTTCTTGGCTTCCGTCAGTCTTGTGTGTCGGGGAGAGCATAGTCTTTCCAGATAGGTGGTGATCATCGTGATCGGCCATGATTGATGAATGGAAAGGATCTTTGGTCTTCAGATTTTGGGAATAGAAAACGAGGTAGATAATTCTCACAGTCGGCGCCACTGATCTTACTGGTTGATCACAACCTGTAAGGTGGTCGAATGATGATCTTCAGAGAGGCTGGAAAGTTGAGGAGGAAAAATGGGAGTTATACCTGCAAGACACTCTGACGATTAAGTAAGTATAGGAGCAAAAGAGATATAAGCAAAATATTAGGATCTTAGGGATGAATAGTGGATATTCAATACCTGATCCTCACATGAGTAAGGGTTTATATAGTGCCTCTGGCGCTTCACAATTGGTTCCTATTTTTGGGCCTAGATATGCGGGTCCACATAAATAGGTAACTGCCAGGATTTGTCAAACCAGGAAGGTGTGTCTGCAACTAGTCATTAGTTCCGAGGAGGAGTTAGATCACGGGCAGCGATCTGGTCGGTTTCTGATTATCTGGCTGACTTGAGATCAAGCAGACTGAGAGGTGTTTGTCGATTATCTTAGGTCACTTTTGGTTCAAGAGGACAAACAATCGATGGTGCCCGGCCAAGAGCGGAGAACCCGAGCAGTTGTCGCACTGATCACATCAAAAGAAGAGATTAGACTAGACTCACTCTAAGTGTTGGACCAATCTAAAATAATAACATTATTGCCTTTTTTAATCTTTGTACAAAAATCCTTAATCAAACAGTAATTTTGAAATAAGAGAGTAGTTTATATGAAATTTTTTGAATGAATGAATTTTTCATTTACCATTATTAAAAAAAAAAAAATCCAAGCGGTCGCATTGATAATTTGATAGGAAACTTGTAAATCAAAGTGAGTGCATATATGATGTAGCAAACTTGACTTTTCTTATAAATCAGAGAGTAAAGTGGGAGTGGCCAATTAGATTTTTATGTTTCTTTACTTGTACTAGAGAACATCCAAGGCCATAAAGTTCTTATGTTCTGGCATATGGATGAAGACAACGATCTAAACAAATTTAAAGTCCACACAAGTCACAATCAATACTAAATCAAAGAGTAAAGTGGGAGTGGCCAATTAGATTTTTATGTTTCTTTACTTGTACTAGAGAACATCCAAGCCATAAAGTTCTTATGTTCTTGGCATATGGGTGAAGACAACGATCTAAACAAATTTAAAGTCCTCACAAGTCACAATCAATACTAAGTAATAAAAAGGAGAAAACTTTGATAACTTTTTTAAGTGTAATTATTATTATACTTCAATGAATATATGATAAATGTATTATTTTTTTATATATATAATATTTTTTTTATTTTGACTTTTTAAAGAATATTTAAGTAAATTTATTGTATCTTATTAATTAAAGTTGTTAAATTTTTAAAAAAAAAATTTGAAGACAAAATTAAAATTAATTTGATTATTATTAATGTTAATTAATTTATTTATTAGTTTTTTTTATTTATTATTAACTAAAATCGTTCTTTCTCATACTTTAAGTATTTATTTTTTATTTTATTTATTTTATGTGGTTTATTTATTTATTTATTTTTTAAAATTGTGGATATGAAAAACTATCATCTCAATAATAATTAATTAATTAAATTATTAAATTAACTTTTTTTTGAACAATTTAAAATTTGATTAATACAAAAAACCAACAATACAAGACAATCGATAGGATTCAGCCCACTCAAAGACAAAACCGCCTAATTCAACATCAATTTTACTACATGTGGTCTTAGTCTCTTGCTAAACCAAGCCTTATAAACAATTTTATCTATAATACTGTGAATTATGCTAACTTTGTATTCCTTCATGCCAAAACACAACTTGTTCCTGTACAACCAAACCCCATAAACAGTTTCAGTAATAGCCAGCTTGAACAAAGAAGTGCGCCATCCTTTTCCTTTGCTCTTGGTCACAATTCTCTTAATTTCATCATTCTAAGTTGTTGGCTTATGAGCCACTTACATCCAATTCAAACAGAATTTCAAACGGTTTGAGTCTCTTTACAATCAAACAATAAATGGTCTATTGTTTCTTTCCCCCCATAGAGGCTGCAACTGTCATATAGTGGTTGATGGACAATCTTTTGCAAGTCAGGGGAACTCCGAGATATCTAAACGGAAGGAATCCTTCCTTGAATTATGTCAACTTCAGAATTTGATCTTTAGTAGCCTCCTACACACTCCCAAAATAGATGTTGCACTTGTTAGGATTTACTTTCATACCCGTTGACGCGGTGAACACATGGAATGCTTCCATCTTAAGCTCCATAGACTTATAATCCCCTCTGGAGAAAAGCAAGATATCATCTGCAAACGCCAGGTTGGTAATCTCTAATTTTTCACATTGAGCATGGTGGTTAAACTCAGGATTTTCCTGCATTTGATGTAAACACCTGTGAAGATATTCCATAACTAAGACAAAGAGGAAGGGGAAATTGAATCTCCTTGTCTAATTCCTCTCTTGGCTTCCAGCACTTTAGTAAGCTTCCCATTTAGATTAAATTTATAGGAAACTGAAGTTACAGTAATCATAATCCATTTAACGATTTTGGATGACATTCTAACTTCCTGCAAGATGCATTCTAAAGCATGCCAATCAACCATATCATATGCTTTTTGAAGATCAATTTTTTCCATACACCTAGGGGTCCCCCCCTTCCTAGTGTAGCCATTAATTAACTCATAAGTCAAGATGATATGGTGATGGATGTTTTTCCCTGGAATGAATGCAGCTTGATTTGAGCTAATGATGTTACCCATAACAGTACTCAGCCTAGCAGTTAAGATTCTGGAAATGATCTTGTAAACTTTAGAACAAATAAAAATAGGCCTAAAATCCCTTATATGTTTAGTTGCATCATGTTTGGGGATGACGGAAACAATTATACAGTTGAAAGCTTTGAATAACCTACCTTTCTCAAAGATTTCCTGCACAGCTGCTATCACATCGCCCTTGATAATGTCCCAGCTGAATTTAAAAAACCACGCGCCATAACCATCCAAACCTGGAGCCTTTAAGTCATCAATGCCTTTTAGAGCATTAAAAATATCATCCTCATTAACAGGCCTAAGTAGATTTTCTCTTTGCTCCATGTTAATTTGAGCTCCTTTCCTCATTGCACATATGTCAATACACTTCAGGTTGTCCTCTTTCTTTCCCATGAGATTACTGTAATATTGCAGAATTTCCTCCTCAATCTACTCATTTGTATTAGTACAGGTTCCATCCTCTCTACATAAATCCATAATGTTGTTAGCATTCTTCTTGGCTTTAACTGAAGCATGAAAAAAGAGTTGTTTCCATCTCCCAGCTTTAACCACTCCAACTTAGCTCTTTGCCTTAAGATATCCTCATCAATCCCATCCCATTTTACCAACTCAGCAGTGCATCTTTGTACCTCTAATATAATCTGCTTATTCATTTTATCCTTGGCCAAATCATTATGGGCTTTATCCAGGGCATCCCTTGCTTTAGCTATATGTTGTTTAGTGTACATCAAGGATTTGCATAAATGTCTGACAATAGGTTGCAGTCTTTTCAGTTTTCTCTACAGAATATACATAGGCCTACCCCTAATAGGCTCATTTCAGCTGCTAGACAAAGCTATAGAATATCCCTGAATACCAGTAGCACAATTGATAAATTTGAATTGAGACTTTCTGTACTTTTGTACCTGAGCTGTGACTAAAAGCAAAGCATGATCTGAGACACTTGGAGGCAGAATTTTTAACACCAAATTTAACTGACTATGAAACCCGTCTACATTACCCAACACCCTATCTATTCTCGAGTAAATAGTGCCCTCAGTGTGTTTATTTGACCAAGTATAATACTCACCACGGTTGTCCATCTCAAACAGTCCTTTACTATCCATCATATCTTGTAGATCTATATATTCAGATTCAGTCATTACCGCGCCTCCAATCATATCTTGGGCTTTAATCACATTATTAAAGTCCCCAATAAGATACCAAGCACCTTGTTGATGAATGTTATCGATTTCTTTCCAAATCAATCTTCTATGTTCAAGCTTATTAAGAGCATAGATGGCAGTCATCCAGAATTTGAATTGTCCTTGACTATCATAGATACCACAATGCATCATCTGACTAGTACATTTGATGACTTTGGGATCAATATAAAGGGGGTTCCATTGAATCCAGATTCTTCCATTCTCATGCCAACTGTAATTATCCACATAATATCCTCCTAAATTCAATTTATTATTTATTACCATAGCTTTACCACTTTTAACTCTAGTTTCTATCAGGATGTTAATGTTAGACTTAAGCCCTAGGAGACGGGAGCTAATCTCCCTGAGATTATCTGATTTATTGAGCCCCCTGGTATTCCAAGAAACAATCATTAGCCTGAGTTTTGCAGCACTAGGAGGTCATTCAATACCCCTAGGGCATCAAAACCATTCTCACACATCAAGTCTTTGGTTGGACTATCAAGCATTATCCCTTTTCCCCTGTCACGACCATTTTTACTGGTGGTTTTCCAACCCTCTATTGATTGTTGAACTTCTTACGGTTGGTTCTTTGTTGAATCCGATGAGGTTGCAATACTGGGGCTCAGTAGTCAGAGCCACAGCCCACCAAGGCAGAAATGCAGAGGGCTGCTCCAAAGGTCGACTCGATCTAGTTGGACACTCGCTTCGACCAAGACAAATCTTCCAACGGCGAGCAGGAGCTTCTCCGACCAATTCCGGATGGGGACTTCGAGCTCGTGCCCCTTGGTGAAGACCCGAACAAAGGGGTGAAGGCCGGTACCGGACTCCCCGACCTGGCGAGGAAGTAGATAAAGGCCTGCCTGAGGGAGAATGCAGATCTGTTCGCGTGGAGCGCTGCGAAGATGCCCGGTCTCGACCCTGAGGTCGCCTGTCATCAACTCGCCATTGATCCAGCCACTAGGTCTGTTATACAACATAGGCGTAGGCAGTCTCCCGAGAAAATAGAGGCTGCTGAAAAAGCTGTAAAAGACCTCCTAGAGGAAATTTTTATTTCTGAAGCCCGATATTCAACCTGGCTGTCAAATGTTGTACTTGTTAAGAAAAATAATGGAAAATGGCGTATCTGTGTTGACTAAACCGATCTTAACCAGACATGCCCCAAAGATGCATTTCCTTTGCCTAATATTGACATGCTGGTTGACAACTCGACCGACTATAAAATTTTATCTTTTATGGATGCCTATTCGGGCTACAAACAAATCCCAATGGTAATGGGCGACAAACACTGCACTGCTTTCATGACCAGATCAGGCAACTATTACTACAACGTAATGCCCTTCGGTCTGAAAAACGCAGGAGCAACATATCAGCGGATGATAAACAAAGTCTTCCGCAACGAGATCGGAGATATGCTCGAGGTATACATGGATGACATGATCGTCAAATCCCGAGTAGACATCGATCATGTCACTCATCTCAGGAAAAATTTTGCCCAAGCAAGGCAATGTAGAATGAGGTTCAACCCCGAGAAATGCACTTTCGGGGTTAAGGCGGGCAAGTTCCTCGGCCTTTACCTAACAGAGTGAGGCATCGAAGCCAACCCCGATAAGTGTCGAGCATTCTCTGACCTCCCTACACCCACTTCGAAAAAATCCATACAAGTCCTAAATGGTATGCTCACCTCACTCTCGTGTTTCGTCACAAAATCCGTTCAACACGCCCTGCCCTTTTTCAAACTCCTGCGCAAGGAGGAAGCTTTGGAGTGGATCGAGGAATGCGAACAGGCCCTTCTCCATCTCAAACAGAGCCTCTCGCAGCCGCCCGTGCTATCACGATCAGTCGATGGGGAGACATTATTCCTATATTTGGACATCTCCATTGAAGCTGTCAGTGCGGCCCTCATTTGCGAGACTCAAGACGACCAAAAACCCGTTTATTTCAAGAGCAAAGCACTTCAGGGACTCAAGTTCAGATACCAACAGATCGAGAAGGTAGCTCTGGCTCTCTACAACGCGGCAAGAAGGCTCAGACACTACTTCCTCGCACACACGATCGTCATACGAACAGACCAGCCCATGAGACATCTCTTAGGTCGAACAAATATGTCAGATTGAATGCTTAAATGGTCCTTGGAGCTTTCAGAATTCGATGTTCAGTACGAAAGTGGGAAGGCCCAAGATCTGGCCGACTTCGTCACGGAGATGATCGATCTTAACCCCTCTTCCGGGAAGGAGCACAAATGGACCGTCTTTATCGATGGAGCCTCCAACTCGACCGGGAATGGAGCAGGAGTTCTCCTCGAAAACGAGGAAGGCGTAGTGATTGAACATTCAATCACCCTCTCCTTTCCAACCTCAAACAATCAGGAATAATACGAGGCTTTACTCGCATGTCTAAGACTGACCGAGGATTTAGGCGCTCGCGAGATACAAATCTTCACTGTTTCCCAACTTATCGCCTCTCAAGTTCAGGGGGGATACCAGGATAAGAACAACAGCCTCATCGAATATTTGAACTTGGTCAGAGAACATATGAAAAAGTTCGACCGAGCAGAAATTACACACGTACCACGCGAATAAAACACACGGGCCGACATACTTTCAAAGATCGCAAGTATAAAGAAGAAAGGCGGAAACAAATCTGTCATACAAGAATCCCTATCTCGTCCGAGCATTGAAAAATCCACGCCTTTACTTGAAGTAAATGCCATCGGGGACAACTCATGTTGGATGACCCCGGTATTCAATTTCCTAACGAAAGGAGAACTTCCCCTGGACCAAAGGGAGACAACCGCGACCAAACGATGAGCATGCTCTTATGTGGTGCTCGAACACAAACTGTATCATCGGGGATTTTCCATTCCACTCTTAAAGTGTGTCGAAGAATCCGCAGTACCTGAGATACTGCGGGAGATCCATGAAGGAATCAACGCCCAACACATGGGCGGAAAGTCCCTAGCGAGAAAGGCGTTGCGGGCAGGATACTACTGGCCGACCATGCAACGAGATGCCAAAGAGAATGTCAAGAGGTGCGACAAGTTCCAGAGACATGCTGACATACACCTCGCTCCCCTGCACGAGCTAAACACGCTGTTGTCCCCGTGGCCATTTTCCTGGTGGGGAATGGACATCCTCGGACCGTTCGTACAAGGAACATACCAGAATAAATTCTTCATCATGGCCGTAGACTATTTCACCAAATGGATAGAGGCTGAAGCCCTAGCGAAAATCACCTCGCACAAAATCCTCTGTTTTTACAAACGAAACATGCTCGCTCAGTTTGGGATACCACGAGTGCTCGTCACGGACAACGGCACACAATTCACTGACCAAGGTTTCCAAAGCTTCGTTGCAAAACTCGGCACTAAGCAACATTTTACCTTGGTCGAGCACCCCCAGACCAACGGGAAAGCCGAAGCCGCAAACAGGGTCATCTTGTGAGGACTCAAGCGCAGGTTAGGCGAAGCCAAAAGGGGATGGGTCGAAGAACTACATAGCGTTCTATGGGCTTACCGTACGGCGCTCCATTCGACGACTGGCGAAATGCCTTTCTGACTGACCTACGACACAGAGGATGTCATCCCGTTAGAAATCATAGAGCCATCTAAGAGAACTGAAATGCCCCTCGATGAGGAGATGAACGACATGTCCCTCAGAGATTAGCTCGACCTTGTCGAAGAAATCCGTTCAGGAGCAGCCCTTCGCGAGGCCACGCTGAAACAGCAGGTAGCCCTACGCCACGACAACAAAGTCATAAAACACGAGTTTCAGGTCGACAGCCTAGTTTTGTGAAGAAACCAAAAGGATTCCCGCGAAGAAAATTTGGCCACAAACTGGGAGGGACCTTACAACGTCAAGGGAGCTACGGGCACCAGAGCATATTACCTCGAGCAATTGAATGGAGAACCACTACCTCGACCCTGGAATGTTGCAAAGCTAAAACAATATTATAGCTAAGTCCCTCACCTGCTAGGGACTTTTGCCGTCGAATGTTCATCTTCAGTCGACGAAGGGAAAAGCTCGACCATGTAGGCGCATCAAGGTACGGACGCGGCCTACCAACCAACAAAAAGTAGGATGCCGTTCATTTTGACGAGCAACATCCTTTCCCGACAGGGACACCTCGATCGAGCTCTTCTGGCGAAGTACCCCAACATGGCATAACACCTAGCTCGCGATGGGCTGTTCACGCCAAGAGTGCAGGATCCCGGTCGTGATCATATGCCCGTCCCGTGGATTCCCACTCCACGCCCTCGACATATTTCGATCTGTGTCAGACTGATATTAGGGTCGAGCACATATCTCCACACGAAAAACACGACCTTCGTGGAAAATTTATAAACGACAACAACAATGGTCGGGCACATATATCCAAAGGTTATACCAAGTATTCATCAAATAACCAGTCAAAAACAACGACAAACAATAATAACGATACGCATCAAATAAAGCGAAATAATTGCCAAAGGCGACCACTTGGGTAAAGGATATTACAAATATTACGGGCACGCAGGCCCAAATACAAACTGAAAAATAAAAACATCAATCACTCCTCGGAGTGATAACTTCGATATCAGGAGAATCAAGAGGAGGGACCATCCGTCCATCAACAACCTGGGACAGAACCCTAGTTCCTTCAATATTCAACCCTGGATTCAGCACGGACAGTTGATTCATAGCAGACTCAAAGCTGTCGGCCAAGACATCAACACAGTCCGACTCCAAGAGTTGAATCCGAGCGATAAAATCAGCATGCATGCACAAGTCAGCCACCCCTTCAGGCTCGCCCTCTGCGAGCAGCCTAGCGGCCCTCAGATCATCAACCTCCCTTAGCAGTTGTTGGTTGTCTCTCTCCAACCGCTCCTTATCAAGATGGAGGCATTCTTTGTCTTCGAGGGCTTTGTCGGCTCTCTCCTTCTCCCCCGCCAGCACGTTGGACTGCTCCTGAAACATCTCCTCGCTTCGTTCAAGAGTAGTTTTCAGTTTGCGGGTTTTTGTCACAAGAGTCTCCTTCTCCGACTCCAGCTCCTTGACCTGATCCTAGGAGTCTGACCCTTCACCCACAAGGACAATCGCCATCTTAGCCATCTTCACCACCCTGATTATGCTGGCAGCGAGGTGCTTCCTTCGACCTTCCTTATCGATTCGTCTGATGATATCGGCCTCATTGTCGGACACAGTCAAGGTAAACCCCTCAAAGATGTCTTTTTCCACAAAACATGGTGGCAGGCTGAAGGCCCGGGCACCCGCCCCTCCTTCAGACACATCAGCTCGTCCTCCTTCTGATCGACTCTGTTTTTTGCTTAACAACGCAGGTCGGTGCTTGATGTCACGAGAACTCAAGGACCCACTGGATCCTTCCCTAGCCGGCTCGGGGGTTGAACCCATACGCGTAGCTTGTTGTGGCTTCACCAGCCTTTATGGCTCTTCTTATCTTGGGTCAACTTCAGAAATCTCTCTCATTGTTCCTCCATGTGACCTGCAAAGAAAATGTGCCCGGGTTAGCTACGTCGAAGAAACAAAAAAAAGGGGGCTATCAATATAGTAAAGTAAGCAAGAAACCTAAGAGATATACAACATGCCCGTAAGACTGACACTCGACGAGTGCCTTGGTATTAATTGGACGTGCCTCAAATGTTGGCTCGCCATCCTCATCAAGGACATTGTGTCCTTCCCTCGTAACCCACCGAGCGGGGAAGAAACTGTTGACGAATTTATTTAGGACACCATATGCCTCCTCGTCCTCGACACTCATACCGCCGGCGGGAGTGTGGTAATATTCGGGTCCATGGTCGTAATGGGCCGAGCACCAGTTGATGAGAAACTTTGATATTCTCCCCATCTCAGGATTACCCTCAGCGTCCAAACACGGCTCCCCATCCTCGTCCACCATGGTAGCCGAGTCGAAAAGTGAATCCACGGCTGTTTGGGAAGATGGTTGTGAGATGTACCATTTGTCCTTGAAACCCCGAACAAAATCCATGTACATCCTAAACAGCCTTTTCGACTGCTTAAGGGACACCCAACTATGTTTCCCTCCCCGAGACTGCCGTTGTAAGTGAAAAACCCTGAAGAACAGGGGAATCGTCGCCCCGATCCTCAGGAAATGACACGTAAGTTCGAATTCCCGGATAAAGGCAATCGCGTTGGGATGAAGTTGGGAGGGAGCCAAGTTCAAATGATTGAACACTCCCATCTGGAATTCGTTGAAAGGAAGCTGGAGCTCGAGGTCTTTGAACACGATCTCATACATGGGGAAGGAATCCTGAGTAAACTCTGAGCAAATACGAGTGTCCTGTGTCGGCCTCATGATTTTGAAATTTCGTCGAAATCCCTCCTGGCCGCTGCCATACTCGACGACCGTATAGGATTTCCTACCGGTGTAACTATAGATCGAGGCTATCCCTCGGGGTTCCGCACCAACCCAATCCAGAGTAGGATCGTTGACGGTGTCGACCAAATTAATGCTCTCCTCGACTGTGCTGGTTCCCTCGGTGTCAATATGCTCTGAGGACTCGAGAGTATTGACCATTTACCTGCAAAGTACAGGAAACCGGTGAATTCGACAGCAAATCCTCTTTTCTGCGACACGGATGGGGAGGTTAAGCAACACCCAGACCAAGTCGACGACCATTCGCACGAAAGATGGGGAATACTTGGACCTCGATCAAGCACTGATCCTAAAGACGAACGCCTATGTCTATCATAAATATACCGAGCACAAGAAGAATATGGCGATCAAAGAATGAATTCCACGAGCAAGTTCATAAATTTGTTAGCCAGATACAAGGAGATCACGGGGAAAATTAGCCTAGATACTGACGAAAGAATGAATTTCACGACCAAGTTCATAAATTTGTTAGCTAAACGCATGAACGTCACGGGCACAATCATAAATCGTATGCCTAAACGCATGAACGTCACGGGAATGATCATAAATTGTATGCCTAAACGTATGAATGCCATGGGCATGCTCATGAATCAGACGCCTAAAACGCTTGAATTCCCCGGGCATAGCCCCCATACACGAAATCCTACTACTAAACACCATCAAAATTTATCTACAACATAAGATATCAAGGAAAAAGAACGCTTACTTGGAGAAAAGATGAAGAGCGATGGTTGTTAAGGTAGGTACGCGGAGGACTGCTCGGCGGTCTCAAAGATTCTGGGAAAACGCACAGTGTTGACGACAGAGAAAGTGTAGAAGCGCGAAAATGTGAAAGTAAGTTATGAGCCCTGAAGCCCTATTTATAGAGCTGACGTGGAATGTGAAACGCCGCGTCAGGCAGTCATAAGCCGCCTTTCTCCTTGACACCTACGTGTACAGGAAATGATGGCCCCTACTCACTATACCATCATTACTATTTCCAAGAGCCACGCCACGTGTCTGACAAGTGTATCATCCTCTTCCCGCGAGTACTCCTCGAATACGCTTCGACCGCTGCACGGAGCAAAATCATGAACCGACGATGTCCTCCATCCATGGTAGAAAAACTCCACGTCGGGTAGCGAGCCTCGCGAAGGGGCGAGTTTGAATCAAGTCATACCTCCTTCTCCAGGAGCAACGACTTGAGGGTCTCCTGCTCTAGACTGGGCCTGCCCTTGGCCCAACTCCAAGTGAGACCCAATCCAAGCGTGCCAACCTGCACCGCTGACCGATATTATCCTCGAACACACCCTGACCATAAAGGCCTTGTCGACCAAGGTTGTTTCCCTTTTGTGCTCGCGGGGACCATCCCTGACGAGCAGGCGCTCCTCCCGAGCATCTTCCTCGTAGGGTTGACTACCAACGTCTCCGGATATTGCGGAGTCTTCGTGGTCCCGGAAAGATCGCGTTCATATCCTCCTGACCTTGCAGAGTACGTCATCCAGGTAGGGGGGCCACGTGTGAGTCCCCACTACTCACGTAGAACCTGACAGTCTCTACGTTGGGCCTGTTTGATCAGTCCAGTAAAGAAACATTGGCCCAACGCTGGAGGCTATAAATACCCTCTCTTCCGAGAGGGTCAAGTATTCAACATTTTCTCTAAACTCATACTTGTTTGCTCATTCCGCAACTTACTTTATCATCAGAGTGTCTTGCAGGTATCCTCCATCTCGTTCAACTTCTGCCCGAACTAACTGTGACAGTCTATTCTGATTCGGTAAGATCAAATAATATCTCAATATTTATAAGTTTATTAAATATTAGATAAAGAGAACAAAAAAATACAAATAAATTAAGCAGATTATATGTCAAATGCGAATATAAAACTAATAATTATTTATGATGTACTACCTATAATATTATCTACCTTTGTTTTCTAAGTTAATAGTTAATAATATTTATTCTACATTTAAATGATATGTACTCAATAGTATTTTGAATTCTATTCCTTAGAAGTATAAAATCAACTTATTTGTCAAGCATAGATCAATATGTAAAATGTTTATACCAATAACAGTTTTTAGTATTTTTTTACTTTCTCTAAATTTTACTATGTTTTACACTTGAATGTTTTCTCTATTTTTTAATTATATTAAAAATTAAAAATGTAAAATATTAAATTATTATTAATTTTTTTATAAAGATATAATCAATATAAAACAAAATTATATCAAATATATTTTTTTTAAAATTTAATATTTATCAATAATATTTATTTATGTATCGTAAAGATAAACGTTCAGTTTTTATTAAAAAATAGTAAAGTATGAATTAGAAGAATGATAAAAAAAATTAAAATACCTAAAGACACTTTTTTTTAGCTGAAGAGGACTTTTGCCTAAAATCTAAAAATAAGAAAACATAAATATAAAAATGAAGGGAAAATTAAGCCAAAACTTCACACATATTTAACTCTAAAATTAGGAAGACTCGATTTGTTTTTAAAGAAGTCTAGTTCAACAAATAAATATAAATCATTCCACTAAATGAAAGTAAGGATGCTTAATCCTATGTTAGTCAATTTATTTACATAGCAGTTGTCGTTAAAAAAATGAAAATTTTGCAACTGAAACATACAATTATCTCATTTGTACCTTATCTTCTAAGACATGATAGAAGGTATAATATATCAAAACAATTAATTTAGAGTCATTTTCTAATCAAAAATTAAGTTAATTGTGATTGAACATCTCTTCAATCGGGAAAATAACTCTTATAAACTCTAAAAAAAACACATTTTCATAAATTAAATTACACACAAAATTGTACAAATGATCACCGGTGTGATCTCTAAAAATACCTCCATAAACTGCCAAATTTAAAACTGCACCAACAACACCATCGATGTTAACTTTCAACCACCCAACCACATGTTAACTTTCAACCACCCAACCACCCTCTGTTTCGAGGACACAACAAAAATACATTGTAATCTTTCACCACACATAGATTAATCTTTGCATCTATACATATAAATATCTAATTAATACTTAAAAATTTAATTTGTATTTGAAATTAAAAAAGCTTATATTTTAAAGTAAAATATAATGAATCATTTAGTGTGGAACAGATGGAGAACTATCATACTGCCATTTTATCATTTGCCATTTCAAAAGTAATACTATCATACTTCCATTTTATCATTTGCCATTTCAAAAGTAATAATTCATTTTGTTAAATTAAGATTACACAAAAGTCTTAATCAATAATTTGGTTGGTGTCGATTTGGGCATTTGGAGCTTGAGGAAAGATATTAGTTTTTATAGCGAAAAAGAAAAATGTAATATTTTCAATCTCATCTCATCTGAAATATTAAATTGAAGGCGTAAAAGTGATTTTTTATTGAAGAAATTTTTTATTTCAAATTAAATTTCTATGAGTTTTACAAAGATTTAATTTATTTTCAACTTTTATATGTGAGTTTGAATATCCCTAATATTTATTATCAGTAGATTTTTTCATATAATTTTTTTTTTCAGTTATCGATCATTGATCATTTAGATTATATTTCTATATTTTATTATATGGTATGTTGACACCAAAATCTTATACTAATATTTATATTATATATATTGTTTATTGTATTTATATAGTGAGTAATATTTTTTAAATAAAATAATATTATTTATTAATAATACATTGAATAGTGTATAAATAGTGATAATAAATAGTCTCAATAAATAGTGTTAATAAATATTATATGAACAGTAATTTTTAATAATAAAATAAAGTTATATAAATAATTAATTAATGAAGTAATAAAATTGATTAATACGTACTTAGATAAAAAAATATTTTTTTAATAATAAAATAAAGTTGATTAATAAAATATAATAAATTAGTTAATAAAATTGAAAATTGATTAATAAATTATTCAAATTTTTAGTATATATGAAATTGGTTAATAAAATATAAAATGTTAATTAATAAAATTATAAAGTTAATTAATCATATAATTTTTTAAATATTTTCCCAATCTAAAAAAGTAAAAAATATTATTTTATATATTTTTTTAAATTTATTATTATTATAATATTTTACTGTGAAAAATAAAATATGGGTAGGTGTTAAAATTTAGTGTAAGGATGGTATTTTTCTTTATTCTATTATAAGTACCATGATTTAATTAATTAAATTAGCCATCATTTGTGGGCTGTTTAGTGAGAATAATTAAGGAGAGAGTAGAACCATGGAAGAGAAAAAGAATTTCTCTGGAACTTCACTTCTTGTGCCATCAGTTCAAGAGTTGGCCAAGAACAATATTTCAGAAGTTCCACCAAGATATATTCAATCTCAACTTGAAGAATTGGTCATCAATGAAACTGATAGTATCCTTGAAATTCCAGTTATCGATATGAAGAAATTGCTTTCTTTAGAATTTGGGAGTGAAGAATTGGCTAACCTTCACCTTGCTTGCAAAGATTGGGGATTCTTCCAAGTAACTTTTTCTCTCTTTATGAATTTGACTTATTTGAACGTATTGCCAAACTATATTGATTTATGTGTTGTTAATTCTTAATTATTGTAGTTGGTAAATCATGATGTTAGTTCTTCATTGATGGAGAAAGTAAAGTTGGAGATTCAAGACTTTTTCAACCTTCCAATGTTAGAGAAGAATTTTTTTTGGCAAACTGAACAGCATATGGAGGGATTTGGGCAAGCATTTGTTGTGAGTGAAGAACAAAAGCTTGATTGGGCTGATATATTTTACATGACCACACTTCCTAAACACTTTAGAATGCCTCACTTATTTCCACAACTTCCTCTTCCTATCAGGTTTTTACTCTATATAAATAAGAAAGTCTCTCATTTATATACATATTTATTTTCACCAGAGCTTAACTTAGTGTGAAAATGAGTAAACAAATTTTAAATACTATAACTTTACTTACATTTTAGAATTTTGTTCAGACCTAACTTAAATATATGTATAAAACTTGATTGTAAAGTACAGAATATATTCTACTTATAAATTTATTTTTAAGTCATAACTCATCTGATACGAGACTTTATCAAACGTGTTTATATGTTATTTGTCATGTAGAGATACTTTTGAACTTTATTCCATAGAAATGAAAAAGTTGTCCATGACTGTTGTTGAATGTATGGGAAAAGCTTTGAAAATGGATGAAAAAGAAATGAAAATTATATTTGAAGATGGGATACAGTCAATGAGGATAAACTATTACCCTCCATGTCCTCAACCAGAAAAGGTTATTGGTCTAACACCACATTCAGATGCAGCAGGACTCACAATCCTCTTGCAACTTAATGATGTACAAGGGCTCCAAGTAAGAAAAGATGGTATGTGGGTTCCAGTTAAATCCCTGCCTAATGCCTTTATTGTCAATATTGGAGACATGCTTGAGGTAAGTATCTTGTTTCCTATTCAACTTAGTTCAACTCAATTCCGACTCTAAGATTGTTTATTTTTTACTTTGATTTCATGTTTTTGTTGGCAGATTGTAACTAATGGGATATATCAAAGTATTGAACATAGAGCAACTGTGAACTGTGCAAGAGAAAGATTATCAATTGCAACATTCTGTACAACGAGACACAACGGAAAGATAGGTCCTGCAACAAGTTTCATCACCGAAGAAACACCACCACGATTCAAAACAATTGGATTAGAAGAATACTTAAAGAATGTGTTTGCTCGTAAACTTGATGGCAAGTCTTACCTAGATGCTATGAGGACATAGCATCTCTAACTCCAGTTATTGAAATTGGTGTACTTTCATATATTGTGTGTCTTGTTACTAAAATAAATGATTATAAATAATAAATAAATAAATAGAGGGTCACATAAGCGATGAGCCGTTTTTTGTTGATTAAGTAAAATTTCAAATTTTCTTATATTTAGAAAATTTTTAATGATGTGGAAAAAATTGACACATGAGATAATGAAATCAATTTTCCTAAATATTTCATGTAAGATCAATTTTAAAGTTAATATACTATAAATATATAACAAAGTCGAATAATGAATTTTAACTTGCACATAATATTTTAATAATTTTTATTATGAATTATTAGTAATAATTTTTATGAATTATTTTAATTTTAATTTATCAAAACATTATATTGGGCCTAAAATCCACGTTACTTTACATAGCAGTCCATCATTTGAAGTTTTAACAACTATTGTTTACAACAGCTTTATAAACACTTTAAATTGTAATTAAAATTTTGGTGTGGGACTTTCTTCCTACTTTATTCCTTCACATTACAGCCACCTCTATGTTCTTATTTTGAGTGCATGCAGCATGGCTCAGTATCATCGAAACATCATTTAGCATTATAAATTCTGCATGTGGATATATAAATCCATGTATATAGAATTTCACTTCTTACCTATAAGTGCTTTTTTTCAACTGTAACTTTACTTTATCTTGTGTTACAGAAATAGCTTATTCATAAGCATAAGTGGTTATTGTTAGAAAGGAGCAAATACTTTATGACTTCTATCAAATAGAATACAATATTAGTCTTTAAATAGATTCAGAGATTTCTGCTATTCTAGGAAAATAAATAACATTAGTAAATACTATTAATAGGTCACTATCTCTTAACCTTTCAACTACAACAAATTCTTAATATTTCCACTAACTTATTAATAGAAACTCACGAACTATAACATTAAAGTTTATTCAACAAAACTTCTCTGTAAACTTAAATGTTTCTTCTATCTATCATGCCTATCAATTTCTTGCCTCTGTCGAAAACTTTTTTCGACAATGATTTTGTGAAAATATCTGCTGCTTAATCCTTGCTTGCTATATGCCTCAATTCGACACTTCATTCCTTCACATGTTCTCGAATAAAGTGGAAGCGAACGTCAATGTGTTTGCTTATTTCATGGTTTAATGGATTCTTTGCTAACTCAATTGCTGATTTGTTGTCCACTTGTATTACTGTTGCATCTTCCTATTTTATTTCCATTTTACTCATCAATCTTCTAAGCCATACTGCATGACAAATGCACCAAGATCCTGCTACATATTCAGCTTCACATGTCGAAAGTGTTACTATCGGTTGCTTTTTAGAAAGTCAGGTAAATACGGTATTTCCCATGAAGAAGACATATCCAAAAATACTTTTTCGATCGTCTATATTTCCGCACCAATCATTGTCAGAGTAACCAATCAACTTGTAGTCTTTTGTTCTTGAATAAAACATTTCAAATGTCACTGTTCCTTGGATGTACCTTAGGATTCGTTTCAATGCCTTCCAATGTGAATATACTGGCTCTTCCATGAATCGACTTACAATGTCGAAACTTAATGAAATGTCTGGCCTTGTACATGTGAGATAGTGAAGACTACCTACCAAGCTTCGATATTTGCTTACTTCGACACATTCTCCTCCATCAAATTTCAACAACTTTGCGCCTGGTTCCATTGGCGTCGAAGATGGATTACAACTTTCCATCTTATATTTTTTCAAGATTTCTTTTGCGTATTTTTCCTATGATATAAAGATTCCTGTTTCTTCTTGTCGAACCTCCAGACCAAGAAAGAATCTCATCAGACCTAAGTCTGTCATTTCGAATTCACGTGTCATTGTGCTCTTGAATTCTTTTATCATTTGATCATCACTTCCTAGAAAAATAAGATCATCGACATAGAGAGAAATGAGTAATACGTTACCATTTTTCTTCACATAGAGGGCATGTTCATACGGACATTGCTCGAACCCATTCTCCTTGAAATATGTGTTGATACGTGTTCCATGCTCGCGGTGCTTGCTTAAGCCCATATAGCGCTTTCTTCAATTTCAACACCTTCTTCTCTTCTCCAATCCTTATATACCCGAGTGGTTGTTCGACATAGACTTCTTCTTCGAGTACACCATTAAAAAATATTGTCTTGACATCCATTTGAAATATCATCCGTTTAAATTGAGCAACTTGAGAAATGAGCAATCGAATTGTCTCCATTCTTGCAACAAGTCATAGTTGACTCCTGCTTTCTTTTTGTATCCTTTTGCAACAAGTCGCACTTTGTATCGTTCTATTTCTCCTTGAGCATTCATCTTTTTCTTGAATACCCATTTTACACCAATGAGTCGACTACCTTTTGGCAATTTGACTAGCTCCCAAGTGTTGTTGTGGTCTATTGCTCTAATCTCTTCGTCCATGGCACTTTTCCACTTCTTGTCTCGTAGTACTTCTTCGAAACTGATGTCCGTGGGCTTCAATATTCTAAGTCTAGAAGTTTCTTGATCCACAAGCTGAGTGATGCACCAATTGTGTAGCAAATCTCCTTAAATCTTGGAACCACCAATACATAGTTGAAACAACCGGTTGAACCGTCATCGGATATAAAAATCAATGAAGTCGCCACCGAACGTCTTTTATCCCTCCAAAAGGGAAAGGTAAACATTGAGAAAACCTGAGAAGAATGAAATTACGGTCTTGCAACCATAGAGATCGGGTAAGGGAGTCGGTTACGCGAGGGGAAGGTATTAGCACCCCACACACTCGTAGTACTCTATGGCATCCACTTTTGTTGTCTATCTTATGGGTGTGTTTCAAGTCTATATCTAAGCTGTACAGGGAATGAATGAAAAAGAAAAGAGAAAATAATGTAGGGAAAATAAAAGTTATGCTCGTTTGGGCCCTACCATAATGCTTACGTATCCCTTTTAAGGAATCATAGCAGTCGTAGTTTGGCTCACATGTTTTGGTTTGTTTTTGTTTTTTAGTTAAGAAGACAAAAACAATAAGCAAGATGGCAAAACATCAGACAAGACAATGAAACATCACATGGCAACACAAACTTAGATAAGATTATAACACATCATCATAATAGCAAAATATCGGATAAGATGATAAAACATCACATGACAACACAAACTCAGATAAGATGATAAAACATAAGCATGATAGCAAAATATCAGATAAGATGATAAAACATCATATCTAACAATGACATTGAAAATCAAAGTAGGGTAACAAACAATAGAGATGGTGAAACATCAATGAAAAATATAATAAAATATCATGGCAAAGATGACAATACATCAAAACTTAGATGATAAAACATCACACCTAACAATGATATTAAAAATCAAAGTAGTATAATAAATACATGCGATGACAAAGCACCGACACAAAGATAGCAAAATATCATGGAAAAGATGGCAAGGCATCAAAACTTAGATGATAAAACATCACACATAACAATGATATGAAGAATCAAAGTAGGATAACAAACATATGCGATGGCGAGATATCGGCACAAAGAAAGCAAAATATCATGGCAAGGATGGCAAGGCATCAAAACTTAGATGATAAAACATCACACCTAACAATTATATGGAGAATCAGAGTAAGATAACAAACATACACGATGGCAAAACATCAGTATAAAGATAGCAAAATATCATGGCAAAGACGGTAAGACGTCAACTTAACAAGAGTTTAAAACAAATCCAAAGGGCGCGCAAACTATTAAGATTGATTTGTATTTTTTACCTTGAATAAGGATTTAAGTTCATTAGAGATGTTTTATGATTTTCCTAGAAGAAGTTTTAGTTTTAAGATGCAATATGCAAAGAAAAGAAAACAACTAAGAGAGACTATCCTAATCTCTAGCCCTAGTGTAATCATACAGAGATGGCCCTATGATTGAGTTTAAAAAGGGAAATTTCTATCCTATGTTAGCATGCATGGATACCTATCCTAATGTCTAGCTCGAGAACTACTCTAGTCGAGCAATCCTAAGAGGGCATGGCAAAAATGTCACAGATCCTGTGACAAAAATCAAACAAACAGATGGCAAAGCATCTGAACAAAAGCTCGAGCATCACTCGAATATCAAACACCTACAAGACGCGGGCCAAATAGTAAAAGAGGAGGTCTCGCCATAGACAAGCAACCAAGCATCAGACCAAGGGTCAAGGTGTAGCCAAGGGGAATGTATCACCCGAGTCAACAAGCCATAATATTATAGGAATATTAAAGGTCCTTAACTGTGGTATTAGTTACCAGAGCAAGAAAGATCTGGGGGGAAAACATAGTGCGTACCCTAAGCATTAGTGTTGGTCAACACGAGCTAAAGAAATTGTGGGGATTTGATTGCGAGAACCCGTTTTTTATTGCCTTTAAAAGGCTTCGAATTATCCAGATCTTGGGCACATGTTCAGAGCATCTACTTGTAGAAAGTGAGCATAAGAGCGACACGGACTGGAACGTGCGGGTCTCGATTACGAACCCTATCCGCTCGCCTCCTCTTGAGGACTTATCACATGTAATATAATGTGGGCACAATTATTAAACAATAAAAAACATGGCCTCCTAGTGAGGACTTCCAGAATTTCCTGCCAAGCGGCACATACTCCCAATCCTAAGTAAACAGTAAAATGCGGGAGAGGGTAAATCGGATGAGAAAGTACCAAACAGATAAAATCCGCAAATAAGCAACTAAACAGTAACAAAACCCGGAGATATTCGAATGAGCTAGGATCAACAAAGAAACAAGTCAGAAGTCATGTCGTCTAACATAAGCATCAAAGCCTCATTGTGAAAATAAATCATAAATGGTATGTAGCGAACACAACCATTCAAATATCCTGCAAGGTAATACAACAGACAAAGCGCACAGTAGTGAAAATATGTATATATCCCATAGATATGAGAAACAAAATAGATTGCCTCAAAAGAGCAGTTGTATTCCACAAATAAAGTGGAACACAAAGTAAAGAAAGTCTACGAGGTACCTTGCGCAACTCAACAAAATGATTAGTATTAACAAGGTAAGATAATATGTGAATATAAACATGTTATTCATTTATCATTCATCAAGGCTAATAAGCACTTAGTTAGTCGTTTTAAAGCGTAGTACAACCTCCATGGCAAACGAACTAGTATCCGAAAAAACTGTGTAGTGAAGTGCACCTAGGTAAATGACTAAATGATCAAGGCAAGACAAAACAAGTGATGATGAGATAAGAAGTAAACACAAAAGGTTAGTATTCCTAAAAAAATATGGAAGCCCCAAAAAAACCTACTAGAGTAATCTTAGGTACAAACACAAAACTAGGTCCAAAAGTCAAGCCCAAACTAACCCTAAGAGTGAAAGAGGTACGAGGGAAGGGTAGGTGAAGGATGGACATGGTTAGGGGGGTATCCTATCATACAAGTCATTAGAAAAACCAAATTTAGAAATCTCATTCAAATATTAGAAGCCACGCAAGAAAAGTCACACCTATATCATACAAAAGAGGAGTGTTGAAAAGGAACAAACAAACAAGTTTACATTGAGCAAGCATGATTTAAACAAAGAATGCATTATTTGAGAATCATGGAATGTGTAACTTATATAATAGGTCATCTCAATATGAGACTCAAGAGTAACCAAGTAGAAGTTGAGACTTCTCACATAATCAAAGTCACCTATTTGATGAACGAAATCATCTAAAAGGAAAGTAAAAGGCATTCTATCTTAGGTCAAATGAAGTTGATAATGACCAAATGAAATTAATAAAGCATTTTATGTATCCTTGGGTGATTATAAAACCCTCATAAGATGCTAATCATGAATCTAAAACCTTAAGGAACGTTAACAAGGTAACACACATAAGTGTCATGACATTGGAAGAATATAGTCCCTTAAACTATATAAGCAAAGTGATCAAAGTAATTTAAACTCAATATCCTTGGACTTTATGGGAAGCAACCAAAGTCAATGTACAAGGTTAGGACATGTTTCACGATCATGAGAAGCAAACATCAACAACTAAGAATTCAAAACCAAGTGCAAGAGATAAATATAGCTCTCATTGTGTCACCATGATGAATTAGCAAGTGAGCACTAACCAAGTGGATCATAGGAGCATAGAGAGTAGAGATGAGAAGAGAATTAAAGTCAAAATTTAAACATTAAGAAATGTGAGACTTAAATTCTTTTCAAGCAAGCAAACACAAACTAGGTCAAAAAGCTAATGAAATGTGACTCCATTCTTGTCACCAAGTTGAATGAGCAATGAAATTCCAATCAAGGATCAAAGGAGCTTTGTATTATAATAAGCAAACCTTAAAAAGTAAGAATCACAAAAGATTCAAATAAAAATGGACCAAAATGATACACAAAGAGTGGTGCACAAAAGCTACCTCTTAAACCAATGTCACAAATAAGTATCAAACAAAAATAAACAAGTTATGAGATCTTGAATGGTTCCTTGATGAACTCAAGTCTCTAATATTGTGTAGAGGATGAAAAAGATAAGATGATATGATATCTTATGGGTTGCACAAGTGCATTCCCTTTTCCCCGTGATCAAATAAGCACAAAAACACTTATAAGCAACTTTATTCAAACAAAAATAGGAAAATGACTTATAAAAAATCAAGTAAAAATTATTTTAGGTCAAAAAGAGACATACAAGTCAGAAGCATAATCACAAAGATTAAAATTATCCAAGACACATTGGGAACAAAATCATATAAGCAAGACTAGCCTAGAAAAGCCTCTAATTAGGGATCCTAATTTAAATTTGGGAAAAATAGCAAACCAAAACCTAAAATTATACAAAATTAACTTTTAAGGTCCTAAGACACTTAAAAACCCTAATCTAAATAGAATTGGTCTTAAAGGTTAAGGGAAAATAGGCAATTAAACCCTAACTTATGACTTAAGCAAGCATAATTGGCAAAATCACACAATTAAAGATCAAATTATCAAAATAAACGGAAAACACAAGATAAAATTGCAACAAAATTCAAGGATCAACCTAAGATCATCAAAAGGTCATAAATAATTTTTCTGATATTTTTAGCATTAAAGGTAATTAGGAAATAAAACCAAAATACGAGAATCATGATTAATTATACCTAATTAAATCCTAGGAATTATATATTTGACCAAAGATGCTAAAAATATGAAATCAAATTCAGAAATCACAAATATACTATTAGAATAGCCTAAGATATTTTTTGTGAATTTTTGTACTAAGGAAAATGATTAACTTAATTGTAAAAAAGCCTAAAAAAATAATTAAATGTCACAAATTATTTGATTAACCAAAAGAAGTGAAATTCTTGAATAAAATTCAAAAAATCAAAATAGACTAATTAAAGTGCCTAAAATATTTTGGTATAATTTTTGTGTGAAGGAAAAGTCAGAAACAAAAATTAACAAAAATAATACACAATAAAATAATTAATTAAACCTAATTTATTCATGAATTTTTCTCACTAAGCAAACTATTTTTTAAAATTCCAAAAAAATTAAAATCAAATACTAGAGATTAAAATCTACCTATGGTATTTTTTTTCATAATTTTTGAAAATATTTTGATCAAGAAATAAAATCATAGAAATCAATTAAATGAAATAATATAAAATTTGCATTAAAAATCAAATTAGCCAATCAGACTCAGCCACGCAATCGTCTTCTTCCTCAAGACAAACCCTATAACGTGTGTTTTACAGTTTAACACAACCAAACTTCCAGATCTTTGTTCTCGTTCAAATCTTAACCAAATAACATGATTCAAAGCGCATTCTAAAGACCAGGCAACAATCTACAACGTGATACTCATAGAATTCAAAATCATCAACCATGGAGTAAGAAATCAAAGCCACGAACCATGAAAACACAAAAAATGCAAAAAAACTCAGAAGTTGATAACAAGCTTCATGGTTCGAAATCAATCCAAATTATACATCAGGTCTAGTACCCGGCCAGCTATGAACATGAATACAAGCTTAGAATCATTGGAAACGAGCTAGATTGTGATAATTTTATATCTGAATTTTACCTTTCGTGTTGAGAAATAAACTCAACAAGTTCCTCTGAAACATTGAGAAACCCTTATATCTTTACTTTGTAGCTCCAAGGAAGTAGAAATGAGAAAGAAATCGACTCTGTAATGAGAGAAAATGATGAATGTGAAATTCACTTTTGCTTGAGAGAGAGAGAGAGAGAGAGAGAGAGAGAGAGAGAGAGAGAGAGAGAACTCAGATCCAACTTTTTGATCAAAATGAGGCGTGCCCTCTAGAGAGAGTGAAGGTGTGACTTTTATATAGAGTGAAAGTGAGAACATAAGGGTCTTTGAAGGGCTCACAAAACTTTTGGAAGCAAAACAGCAAAATGAGAGAGTGAGATGGTGTCATGCGTTTTATGTGATATCATTCAGCACCTCCTTGCGTTTTGGTGAGCATCAGTTGTGCTTTTACTGTCATTTTGGAAAAAAGAGAGTGAGATAAGCAAGCTAGCACGTGATGCACCCTATCCCACCTTTACACTGACCTCACACCAAGTATCCTGATCAACTCACTTTCCTCTCAAATTTCTCTCAATTGGCTCGTGCGAATTTTGTGTTTGAAGGGCCTATGGAAAGCTCTCATAATGTAGAATATCATAGAACCTTACATTTTTTAATTTTAAGCTAGGAGCATGGAGGAATCAAACTTTAAAGTTATAAAAAAGAAAGGAAAATTACAGGCCTGGGCGCACGCACATGGCAATCTGCATGGCCTGCATGAAATCAGTTTGGGGTACCCACTTTAAGAGTTCATATCTCCCTTAATATTTGGCCAATTTGAGTAATCCAGAGCTTCATGATCAGCTCCCATGGTAAACTATAAGATGTTCTTTTTAGAATTTCAAATTGAAATTTGAGCAAAAAAAAAAGCTCACACATTTGGAACACCATGTGTTTGTTAAAATGCGTGTCTGACTTGCCCTTGAGAAGGCAACTTGACACATCTTGTGGCCAGAACTTCCAACTTGATTTTCTCCCAAATGATTCACTTTTGAGCTTTTCACACAAAATGACAAACTTTTAGGATTTTTCAAGAGCTTTCTGAATATGTATCATTTGCTTCAAACAAATTAACCACACTTGGCCAAAGTTGTGTACTATGGACACTTAGAAATTTTAAAAATTCAACTAACTTCATGAACAAGTAAACCCTAATTTCTTCAATTCCTTTGATTCAATGATGAAATTAGCCATGAAATATGAAATGAGGATGTTTGAATTGAGGGTTTACCAAAAGTCCACTTGGTCAACTCCTGATTTTGTTAACTTTTGGTCAAATGACCATTTTGCCCCTTTTGATCAATTGAACCTATTCCCATCCAAATTGATGATCAATATTTTAATAATAGGTGCCCATTAACATGTAATGAAACATTTGGGTGAAAAAGTCAGAGAAATCCTGATTAAATCCAAAACCCTAGTTTTGCACCTTCTGTTAGGAGATAGTTGATCAAGCTTCAGAACCCTAATTCCACTGGATATCTTGAGAGATTCCTTGAACAAAGTTAATTCAAATGATAATGAGAAGATGATGCTTCAAATATTTTTCTCATATAAGCCTCAATTACTTCAATTGGATAAAACCCTAATTTTGACCGATGATTCATAGGGATGTGATCCTCTTTAAAATCAACACAATCTTCAATCTTCTGGTGATCCAATGAGATGGATAAGATATCTTGAGACATAAGAGACCCTTGTGACTTGAGAAATCCAAAGATTGATATAATGAGACCCTTCTTGCACTAATTGTCAAAATCTTCAATTTCCAAAGCTTGAGGAGAACTTGATAGCCAAAACACTTTGATCTCATCACAATGTATGAATGCAATGCAGTATGATGTTTATGATGAAACATAAGCCTAAATCAAGACGGTAAATTTTAGGGTGCAACAGTTGCCCCTATTCAATTATCTTAAACATGATAAGTGAGAAAAGTGACAAGTTTCGAGCGTTCAGAGTTGAAGATGATTGAATACAAAAGAACCCGAAAATTTACACTCTTGAAAAAGAAGCAAAACCCCCCAAAGACAAAGAATGCCAGCAGACGCAGGATTTAAAAGATACCAAACGAAATTGAATTTAGAAAACAGAGGGTTTAATGAAAATTGGAGCTCCAAAGACATGCGTCAGAATGAAACTGTAGCACAGACTTTAACAAAGTTGAGACAAAACTCAAACTTAGAAGAGTAAATGAAACTAAACTTCAGCATAATGTGTCTGGATAAAACTGGACCACAAAAAGGGGTGAGATAAGACTCAAATCACAAAGAATAGGCAAAACTAAACTCTGAAAAAGTACGCGGGGTGAAGTGGCTAGAGCACGTGATTCTAGGAGCACCTGCTAGTCTCAAAAGAGATCGATCAACCAAGGATACAACAAACGAAAGCTGAAGTACAATAATCAAACATTGTTAAAGGTTTTGTAAACAAAAACTGATAAAAATCCAAGGAATGACATCAAACAAGACAAAGCTCGACCCATCAATACTAGAAGATCAAAATTTTCTAGAAACGAGTACCAGGACAAAACAAACTGGATTTTATGCACGGGTAACGAGGCAAAACTTGACCCATAGAAAAGCGATGAGAGTGCATGTTTCTCAAAGCACATGTCGATCTCTATCTATGGGTAAACAGTAAACAAAAAATGACTAAGACCCGAATAAATATAAGAGATATCTCAAGTCGATGGACACAACAAACGAAAGTCGTAATACAGTAAACAAACATTGTCAAAGGTTCAGTAATCAAAAACTAATAGATGTCCAAAGAGTGAGATAGGGGTTTTGACCAAGGACACAATAAACGAACACCGATAGAAGAGTCCAAGGAAAGAAACAAAATGAGATGAAACTCGACTCATAATAACTAGTTAGATAAAACTAAACTAGATGAGTACCAGGGAAAAACAAACTGGATTTCATGCACAGGCGATGAGATCAAAACTCGACCCAAAACAAAGTGATGAGAGCGCACGTTTCTCAGAGCACTTTCTAGTCTCAGACCAATGGGTAAACAGTAAACAAAAATTGATAGAAGAATCCAAGAAACAAAGGAGACTGATTTCAACCAAGGACGCAGTTAAACAAACACTGCAAAGAGACTCGGTAAACGAAAACTGACAAAGGATCCAGTAATCAAACACTGATGAAAGTCAAAGGTATGAAAACAAAACGAGATGACACTCGACTCATTATAACTAGTTAGACAAAACTAAACTAGATGAGTACCAGAATGAAAATGAATATCAGGACAAAAGCGAGGTGATTAGGGCGTACTACTAAAAACCTGCTGAAAATGAATATCAGGACGAAACTGGTATTCAAAAGGTACATCAATAGACATTGGAATGAACCAACGAGGGTAGTAAAGACTAAACCCAAGAAAACTGTGTCAGGGTCAGGATATTTATATGGGGTGAAACTGAGATGCTGAGGATGAAGACCTTGCTGGGGATATAATCTATAGTTTTAGAAAATTCACTGGGGGAAAACAGAAACAATAATGGCTTATGTTTCGATGCATGTTTGAATTTATTATAGCGTAATGCTCCATATAATGGAAATGCTACGCATTTTGGTAGATGCAATATAATGATGCATGTTTAAATGCTTCACTGGGGAATGGCCAATCGAAAAGCCAACAACCAAGAAGTCAAAATCTGACAAGACTTGCAAAAATAAAATGCAAAATATGAGGAACTGCTGGAAAGAAAGCCTTGAAGAGATGGAACTCTATGAGAAGTAACAAACTGAGTAACCGGTAGAAATGAGCTACAAACACTGAGAGGAGTTGCAAAAATAAATTGCAAACTTTGCTGGAGAAGATCAGATCAGAATTGTAATCTATGAAAAGAGGTGCCAATGAAGATTGGACATTGCCAGGGAAGATCAGGGAAAGACTGTAACTTCCAAAGGAGAATGCCAAAATAGAAATTGGTTGTTGTTGGAGAAGATCAGGGAAATACTGTAATCTCTGGAAAATACAGCGTGCAACTGTGTTAAGGATGATACCAAGATAACAAACCAGACGTGAGAAGTGAAAACCTCGCTGGGGAATCAAATAAACTTTGTCAAGGCCAACCTTGTCGGGGATGAGATGTTCTTTGATAAGAAAAACTCGATCAAAAATATTACTGTTGGGGGTACACAAATCCTCGAACAGAAAATATAGTCAGAACTACACTGATGGAGATTGACGATACTCTTAAAAAATGGCCAAACCTATTGGGGAAACTTCCGTCAAAAAGTCCTTTACCGCTTGCCGAAGATTGACAAAATCTCAATTAATTGACCAGCATCAACTATATTGGGGATAAGGAAAGATCCTTAAATAAGGACACCCCAAGCAACAAATTAGTTGGGAAATGAGAGATTAGGACGAGGAATCTCTTATTGGAAACTCCGCTAGGGAATTGAAACTTCTTTAGACTGTGAATTCTCATCTAAGCAACTCCATTAGGGACATGAGACGTCTTCAAACTTGAAGTCTCAGAATGAAGCCTTTCTCTTGAAAAAGATTTCTGGGAAATAAAACTCTGCTGAGGAAACAAAACTCCACTGAGGATACAAAACTTTGTTGGGGAGTATTTTGTTGGGGATTCCAGAACCTCCGATATGCAACCATAAAATAGACCATGAAGATAGTCAAATAATATCAACTCTACTAGGGATACGATAATCTTAGCTAGTATTAATTATATTGAGGATAGTAAAAGATTATTTTGTTAGAGAAATGCCCTAAGTCACAACTCAGATGGGAAAATGAGAATTTTTGAATGAAAAGTTCAATGATAATTCAAATCGGAAGGTAAACTCTGCTGGGAATAGTCTTTATTAAGAAACGAGATAATGTTCATCAAGACTTGGTTGGGGAATGAAGTTATCCAAAAACCTTATTCGCCTCAAGAATCCCTCACATGACAATGCTGGGGAGAAATAACTCTGCGGGGAATTCCTTATTCCCAAGTTTAAAAGTTAGAGGTAAGACTCTCGTATGGGTGCTGACAAGCTGCAACTTACAGAGTGAACGACAATTCCTCGAGAGGACTTCATGGGATTCATACCATCATTGATATGCTGCCCTAGAGTAGCAGAACTTTGAGAGATCGATCCTCAACTTGACTACCCCAGATTGGCGAAACTTTGATTGGGGAAACATCTTGCATAACTCTCAAAGGAATCCTTAGGCACCATGCCTTTTGATACTATCACTTCTCGTGAAAAAGTTGGCTTTGTATTCAATGGAGTGATCAAATCTTTCTTCTTTGACAAAATTAAGCTTTTCACTGATGTTTATTGTGTAAGCTCTTTTGATGTCAAGCAATTATTTTGTATTCAGAAGAATGTTTATTATGAGAATGGTAATTCTAATGCAACATTTATGTAAGCCTTGAAGTTGAAAACTTTGAATTAAAAAAATGTTGTAACTCTATTGTGAATGAATCACTAGCTAGAGTGCAACATTTGAAAAGCTTTTTGAAATAAACACGATGCAGGCATAAGACAACAACGTGGATATGCAACACATATTTGGGAGTCAGGAAACGCTATCCTGTTGTAGTATGTCTTCGAGTTAAACCCATGTTTCAGTTAAGACTTTTAAGGGTTGTAACATGGCCTGGTTCATGGTTTTAGAAAAAATAGATTTTAAGGCTCAAGTTATTTGGTGCCCACCCCCTTCGTGATGTTCTCCAGTCCTAAGTTCAGCCAACTCGACACGAGCATTCATCTCTCAAAAGGAACTTTGATATGGTTGAGGAAACCAAGAGAATTTACTTTGGACATGGAAATCACCCACTTTCTCATCCTTCTGATGCATTTGGTCTGACCACACGATCTTATTCTTACTCATGCAATTTTACTACATTCATTTCCCATTTTCAAAACTTCAATACTTCCCTTTTTTCCTAAGTCGCCTTTTTCTTCCTTTTGTTTTATTATTATTATTATTATTATTATTATTATATTTTTTATGTTCTTGACTTGGCGGATTTTTTCCCTTTTATTCGTTTCTTTAACTTTCGAACAAGTCGTGCTATCCAATCATCTTCAACTTATCGGAAGTGATTGTGATTGCCTTACTTCCTTGATTGACGGGGAATAACCAATATTATACCACCATTTGCTGATTGCCTCATTCTTCAGTTGATGAGAGATAACCATTATTGAATCGTGATCAATCGACCTTTTTGTAGTTGTTTATGTATTGGCATGCATTTTTGGTAAAACCAGGTGTATGAATGTCATGACTGATGTCATAACATTCTAGTTTATTAGGTACAGATTTATTAGGTACCTTTGCAGAAAAATATTGTCATACAGATGCTGATGTTTATGAGTGTGTATCTGAGCATTTTGCAAAATGATCACATTTACCTAAATCAGTAGACAGGTTTTCAGATGTCATAACAGATGTTAAGACATCCTGTTCTGAACTAACAGTTATGCAGTTTGGTAAATTCTGAGTTTTTTCAGGAAAATGACTCAGTCTTTCCAGAACAGAATCCTGCGTTTTCTTTGGGTTAACCTAGCTCAACCCCAACCTGGTTGATCTAGTCCTGTGACCTAGTCTTAAGGTCAAACGGATTTAACCCTAACTTTTTGTGGAAACCCTAACTGAAGATGCAGCTGCTATATATTCAACAGAGCTGCTGTCTTGGATGTAATCCCTTTTTGACAGAAGATCATTTAGAAGCTGTATAGTTTTTACTATTGTAATCCAAGCAATTATCATTGTGATAAGTGACTTGGAATAGGTTTTAATTGTAAGGGTTGTGTAACACTCAAAGCTTTGAAGCAAGAGTGTTTGTATGTCTCTTGACTAAAGCTGTGAAGCAAAGTCAAGTTAGGTTTGTGTATCACTCAAAGCTGTGAAGCAAGAGTGTTTGTGTTGCTTGATTAAAAAGCTGTGAAGCATAATCAAGTGTATGTTTTGAAGAGTGTCTTCAACAATTCATTAGTCAAATTGTTTTACGTATCACTGCTGTGATTGAGGGGGAGTGAGTAGGAACTCAGGTTTAAGTTGTACTTAGATTGAAGTTGCATTGGGTAGGTCTTAAGTGAAGGAGATAAACTGGTTGGTTTATTCCTGAATTAATATCTCTTATAGTGGATTTCCTCCCTGGCTTGGTAGCCCCCAGAGTAGGTGTTGTTGCACACTGAACTGGGTAAACAATTGACTGTGTTCTTTACTGTTTTTATATTTATTGTCTTATAGTAAGTCAGATATGGTGTCATAACATTGAACGTGACATTGAGTATCTGCAGCCAGAATATCAATTGGTATCAGAGCAGGCACCCTGCCTGTATTACTGGGTGAGATCTAGGGATATCACTTTCTGGCACTATGGACAAAGAAGGAGTTTTTGGAAATAGACCACCCATTCTGGATGGAACAAATTATGACTACTGGAAACCTCGTATGATTGCCTTCTTAAAATCTATGGACAAAAAGGCTTGGAGAGCTGCTGACAAAGGATGGATCCATCCCACCATAACTGAGAAAGATGGGACAATCAGTTTGAAGCCTGAGGAAGATTGGAGTAAAGAAGAAGATGAGTTAGCCCTGGGAAATTCCAAAGCTTTAAATGCCTTGTTCAATGGAATTGATAGAAACATCTTCAGACTAGTACATCAATATGAATTGGCCAAGGAAGTTTGGGACACTCTCAAAACTACTCATGAGGGCACTTCCAAAGTGAAAATGTCAAGGCTTCAGATGTTGACTACCAAGTTTGAGAATCTAAAAATGATGGAAGATGAAACCATTCATGAGTTTCACATGAACATCTTGGAGATTGCCAACACCTCAGGAGCACTGGGAGAAAAGATGTCAGAAGAAAAATTGGTGAGAAAGATTCTCAAATCCTTGCCTAAAAGATTTGCTATGAAGGTAACTGCCATAGAGGAAGCCCAGGACATCAGCAAGTTGAAAGTGGATGAACTAATTGGGTCTCTTCAGACTTTTGAGATGGGGATCACTGAAAATGGTGACAAGAAGAACAAGAGCATAGCACTTGTATCCAACACTGATGTTGAAAACAAGGAGGATGAAGAAGAAAATATTTCAGAAGCTGTAGCCATGCTTGGAAGACAGTTCAACAAACTCATCAAAAGAATAGATCCAAAGTCAAGGTCTAATGTTCATAACATTCCCTCTGACATTGACAGTTCCAGTAGAAGACCAAGGTCAGAAGAGAAGGGAAATCAAGGCAGAGGTATTCAATGCCATGGCTGTTTAGGATATGGGCATATTCGAGCTGAATGTCCTACCTTTCTTAAGAAACAAAAGAAAGGAATGACTGTTACTTGGTCTGACTGTGATTCAGAAAGTAATTCTGAAGAAGAATCTGCCAAACTAGTTACTGCTCTAACTAGTGTTTGTACCTCTGAAAGTGACACTAGTGATGAAGAAGTGACATTTGAAGAACTGGCTGATACCTACAAGAAATTGTGTATCAGAAGTGCTGAAGTCTGTGTGCAGAATGAGAAACAAGAAAAACTCATCATAAAGCTGGAGGCTGAAAAAAGGGCAGATCTTGAAACTATAAGTCATCTAGAAGGGGAAGTTCAATTGCTGAACTCACAACTGAACCAAATGACCAAATCTGTCAAGATGCTGACTAATGGAACAGATAAATTGGAAGAGATTCTTCAAGTTGGACAAAATGTGGGAAACAAATCTGGACTAGGATTTGTGGAAGCCAAGAAATCTAGTACAGACAAGAAGATCAGGCATGTTAAGCAAATGTCAAAGCAGATGTCTCAACACAACTCTCAACATCAGAAACAGAGATATATGAAGAAAAAGTACCAAAGATGGAGATGTCATCATTGTGGGAGATATGGCCACATAAAGCCCTTCTGCTTCAGATTGCATGGATACCCCAATCAAAACTCAGGTGTCAAACCTAAGTCTAAAAAGGTACCACATACTCCTCAATGGAAGAAAAAGGCTACTGCCCTGATAGCCCATACTTCCCTGAGAGTGTCTGCAAAGGAAGGCTGGTACTTTGACAATGGGTGTTCTAAACACATGACTGGAATAAAGAACATTCTCAATCATGTTAAACCTCACAACACTAGTTATGTGACCTTTGGAGATGGTGCTAAAGGTGAAATCAAAGGAGTTGTTAATTTGGACTGCCCTGAAGTTCCAAGTCTGAGTGAAGTCCTGCTGGTAAAAGGGCTGACTGCTAATCTCATTAGTATCAGTCAATTATGTGATCTAGGATTCAAGGTCAACTTCTCAAAATCTGAATGTCTAGTAATTAATGAAAAACTAGAAGTTGTAATGAAAGGAATCAGATCCAAAGATAACTGTTACTTATGGCAGCCTGAGAACACTAGTAACTCCACTATGTGTCCAATTACCAAAGAAGAAAAAGAGATGAAACTGTGGCACCATAAGCTTGGTCATCTTCATCTAAGAAGAATGAAAAGAGCTATCTCTATGGAAGCAGTCAGAAGGACTCCAAGACTACAGATTGATAAAAGAAGGGTTTGTGGTGAACTTCAAATTGAAAGGCTTGGTAAAAAGAGACATGTCTGTGATGTGATGAATAAACTTGAAGAAGGATGTGTTGTCAGAACCAGAAGTAATCATGACAAAGAATTTGGAAACAACAAGTCTAATAAATTCTGTTTCCCAAAAAAAATGAGTCATGAAATCTCTTCTCCTATAACTCATCATCAAAATAGAGTTGACAAAAAGAAAAACAGGAACATACAGGAATCTGCCAGAGCTATGATTCATGTCAAAAGAATGCCTTCCCAACTCTGTGCTGAAATGGTTGCAGCTGGTAGTAACTGTTCTCAAAATATCTGGACAAAACAGATGCTCACTAAGTGTAATGTCTCACAAGATGTTGTGACATTGTATTGTGACAAACTGAATACAATCAATATTTCCATGAACCCTATTCAGCATATCAGGACCAAGCACATTGACTTTGTAGAGAAGAAGTCAATTAAACTGGAACATGGTATCATTAAGATTCAGCTGACTGATTCTTCTACCAAGGCTCTTGTTGGAAATAAACTTGAAAACTTGAGGGGCAGGTTGGGTATTTGCCAACATGAGAAATTATAGCAATTAATTTTGCTTAAAACAAGGGTTGAAGGAATTAATTTTGTTAAGTCTATTTTTAGTGGGTTAATCATATGTTTTCCCAATTCTTTCAAAATCTTTAAGAAGTTGAAAAGACTCTCTTTTGCCTCCTACCTCTCTCGACTTTGCAACCTGTTCCCTTCTCTCAATCAAAGTTTTTTCTCAAATTGCTACTGGTGCTCTAAGTCAATCAAAATGTCTCAAACATCATCTTCAACCAAGGCGACCTCTTCATCTTCATCATCTGACCAAGACTCTCGAGCAATCACCACATGCATAGAATCTGAAGTTCTTGAGATCACTCCTCTCAGAGAGATGGCTACTGACCCCGCCAAAATCAAAAAGCTGAGAACTAGACATGCAGGAAGAGCTCAAGCTGCTGCCTCTGGTAATCCTTCTCATCCTTCTTCTTCTGTATCAAATAGAGAAGGATCAGTTCAAGTTCATCAAGCAATTGCTAGGCTAGTGACAAGTATACTAAGCGGAAACAATCTGTACCGGGGATTTCTGTCCCTTTAAATCAATCAGGAAGCCCAAATGTGGATGTCTCTGAGAATGTAGATGTCTCTGAGAATGTTATGACACAAAATGACAACATTCAGAACCCTTCAGAAAAGACTGCTGATCCACCTATCATTGATGTGGATGAGGAATACTCAGACAATGATCTGATTGCCAATGTAAACCCTAGCATAGCTAGGAGAATGATGAAAAGGAAGAATAATCAGAATGCTGGAAAATGTTTGACAAAAGATAAACCTGCTAATAAGAAATCCAAGGCTGAAGGCATGGCTGGGGTAGAATCTGTGAAAACTGTTCAGTCCAAAGGGAAGGTGAAAGCCCAGGTGCATACTGATAGACAACCAATTACAAAGAAGAGAAAAGAACCTGAATCTTCTGATTCTGATGAGGAATCAGAGTTTGAGATTGATGCTGAAGAAATTCCTATCAGAAGGAAGCTCCCCTCCAGCAAAATTGCTAGAGTTCCTGAAGTCCCAACAGACAACATCTCTTTCCACCATCCTGACAATGCAAACAGATGGAAGTATGTTTGCTTGAAGAGAATAGCTTTAGAAAGAGAACTCAACAATGATGCCATGGAATGCAAGGACATCATGGACCTAATCAAGAATGCTGGACTGATGAAGACAATGATAAAATTTAACAAGTGTTATGAAAATCTGGTCAAGGAGTTCATAGTTAACTTGTCTAATGATTGTGCTGATGGAAGGTCAGCTGACTTTGAAAGTGTTTTTGTTAGAGGAAGAAGGGTTAATTTCTCTCCATCAGAAATTAACAAATTTCTTGGAAGATCAAATGAGGATTGTCCTGATCTGGAAGTCACTGACAATGAAGTTTGTCAAACCATCACAGCAAGGCAAGTGAAGTGCTGGCCCTTGAAAGGCAAGCTGAATGCCAGCAAACTCAACATGAAATTTGCCATCCTGCACAAGATTGGTGCAGCCAACTGGGTCCCTACAAACCATAAATCAACTATCTCCACAGGATTGGGGAGATTTATTTATGCTGTGGGAACCAAGACTGCTTTTGACTATGGCAGGTATATTTTTGAACAAACTTTAAAACATGCTGGTAGTTATGTTGTCAAAGGACCAATTGCCTTTCCCTCCCTCCTTTGTGGAATTATCCTTGCACAATACCCTGATATCCTGGTGGCAAGAGATACTGCTTGCAAAAGAGCTCCTGCCCTTGGGTTGCACTACAAACTGTTTCAGGGATCTCATGCTCCTGATATTGTCATAACATCAGCTGAGACATCGTCTGTGAAGACCCAGTCCAAAACATCTGATGTCATAGCTGTATTAAAAGAGACCTGCAAAGAACTGGAAGCTAGGAAAAAGACCCTAGAAAACCTAATTGCCAGGTTAGAAAATGAGGAAGCTGAAGGAAACAGAAGGGAAAAGGGTGTAGAAGCTGAAGGTCATCTCAATACTGAAGAAACTAGCTCCTCTGAGTCTGATGACGGTGCTTAAAGGTTGGTGGAGTTGCTGATTGGTGGAGTTGGTGCTGGTTCCTAGTAGAGTTTGGAAGTGTGTTCAGTTTTTAGTTGCTGCTCTTATTACTGTTTTTGGATGACTGTATAACTTTTAAGAACATGTATCTTTGGCCCATTTGTGGCTAAAGAGGGGGAGATATATTTTGGTACTTTATTAGACATTCTATTTTTCTGCAGTCATATTTATTCTGCTGCTATCTATCTCTGATTGCTTAGGGGCTTTAACCAAAAATCTGCCAAAGGGGGAGTTTGTAGTTGTTTATGTATTGGCATGCATTTTTGGTAAAACCAGGTGTATGAATGTCATGACTGATGTCATAACATTCTAGTTTATTAGGTACAGATTTATTAGGTACCTTTGCAGAAAAATATTGTCATACAGGTGCTGATGTTTATGAGTGTGTATCTGAGCATTTTGCAAAATGATCACATTTACCTAAATCAGTAGACAGGTTTTCAGATGTCATAACAGATGTTAAGACATCCTGTTCTGAACTAACAGTTATGCAGTTTGGTAAATTCTGAGTTTTTTCAGGAAAATGACTCAGTCTTTCCAGAACAGAATCCTGCGTTTTCTTTGGGTTAACCTAGCTCAACCCCAACCTGGTTGATCTAGTCCTGTGACCTAGTCTTAAGGTCAAATGGATTTAACCCTAACTTTTTGTGGAAACCCTAACTGAAGATGCAGCTGCTATATATTCAACAGAGCTGCTGTCTTGGATGTAATCCCTTTTTGACAGAAGATCATTTAGAAGCTGTATAGTTTTTACTATTGTAATCCAAGCAATTATCATTGTGATAAGTGACTTGGAATAGGTTTTAATTGTAAGGGTTGTGTAACACTCAAAGCTTTAAAGTAAGAGTGTTTGTATGTCTCTTGACTAAAGCTGTGAAGTAAAGTCAAGTTAGGTTTGTGTATCACTCAAAGCTGTGAAGCAAGAGTGTTTGTGTTGCTTGATTAAAAAGCTGTGAAGCATAATCAAGTGTATGTTTTGAAGAGTGTCTTCAACAATTCATCAGTCAAATTGTTTTATGTATCACTGCTGTGATTGAGGGGGAGTGAGTAGGAACTCAGGTTTAAGTTGTACTTAGATTGAAGTTGCATTGGGTAGGTCTTAAGTGAAGGAGATAAACTGGTTGGTTTATTCCTGAATTAATATCTCTTATAGTGGATTTCCTCCCTGGCTTGGTAGCCCCCAGAGTAGGTGTTGTTGCACACTGAACTGGGTAAATAATTGACTGTGTTCTTTACTGTTTTTGTATTTACTGTCTTATAGTAAGTCAGATACGGTGTCATAACATTGAACGTGACATTGAGTATCTGCAGCCAGAATTTCACTTTTGATGTGTAGAGGACAATCATTTGCAGTTCAGACTTGTTATTGGGCCCTCCCTCAACCTTTTGAAGGATAACCATTATTGTATCCTCATATGCATACTCCTAATGAGTTTTAAACGCTTAAATAAATTAGCTGAACACTACCCTGCCCCAGATAAAAAATAAGGGTTTTTTATGAAAAAGGAAACTCCAACTTCGAAGGCTCAGAAGGGTTAACGAGGGTTTCACTCCCTTATATATCCAGTGTTTATGGATTTGAAACATTACTTGTACATCGCAACAGGGTTCTACTCAAAAGAATACAATCAGAGATGTTGCATTTAACTATCGTCATCCTCCCTCCAATCTTTGACTAGGCAAAATAGTATGTACAATTGGTATCAACATGCCAGAAAATCATTTAAAGAGTGATAACGAATGGATTAAGTAAAATGAAAGGATTACTTCAAGGTGTCATACCCCAAATTTGTCACACTCTCATCAATCGTCTGGCTTATGCATTTAGTTCTCATGTTATGCATTCGCTCTCCGTTAGGTCATTCAACACATCATGTATTCACAAGGAGCGTGAGACATGAGATCAATGGTCATGGAAGGGCTAGGGCGCATGGTTTAGGGTGCTTACTTCATAAAAGCTTGGTTATTTTGAAATATCATTGGTCTTGAACCAGGATTTGGTCTTATGTTCACTATGGACTTTGTATTTCAACTTCGTGCAAGGCTTATTTTCACCAAGGACTCTCAGGGATCATAAACCAGGGTTTATCTCCCTAATATTTGGAATGGCCAAGAATTATTATTCTCTACATTAGATCCTATTTGTCTCCTGTGGAATGACTTTCATTATTGCTTATGGTACAAGTTATCCTGTGGGTTTCTTTCAAAAGCTTGGACTTGAAGACAGAGAGTCTTTTATGATTCAGGGATTAATAAGTTTGCACTTAGTATTTGGGGTTAAGGTTTTAACCAAATGATCATCAGAGGATGCATTTCTCGATTGGGGTTTCACTTGTACTTTCTCATGATTAATCAAAAAGAACTTGCCTTTAAATGCTTGAATCACAGAGGATTGGATATGGATCTCATACTAAAAGAAGGATATGTATTCAGTTGTTTCTCATTTCACCAATTAAGAGTTGTATGCATAATAGTTCAAGGTATTTCATTGAATCTGACTTGTTGCTCGAAAGATACAAAGCCTTGTTTTGAGTTCAAGGTATATGGACAAAATCCTTTTGGCCAAAGGTGTGTCTCGAAACCATTTCTTTCGGTTATGCGTTATAAGTGAGAAAATCATTCAAGGATACAAACTGGAAATGTTCATTCATTTTGGTCAACAAGTTACAAATGCAAAGTCAATGACAAGAGGATATTACAAAAGAAAGCATGTACAATGACCATGTTCTTAAATATTCCAAAAAAAAACATCATGACTAATTCGTCATTGTTCATCCCTAGACCTAGTTACTAAGCTATCTTCAAAACCTCTTCAGCCACCACCTTTCATACATGTATGCATACTGTATGCTGCTTCCATGTGTGCTAAAATCCCCTTATTTTAAACTACTTTAACTTCATCCTATGCCATCCATCCTTACCATATCCTGCCTAGACCAAACTTGCGCTTGATACGAAACTTCCAACTTCACTTCTCATCTGCGCAAAACAAAACTGTTGACATTAATACAGAAAAATAGGGGACATCAATGTTACAGGATACGAGCGTGCCAAAGTTCCAAGGCAGTTTCGAAACAATAGGAAAATTCAGCAAATAAAAATAAATCAGAACTAAAGTAAATCCATAATCACAGAAGAAATCACAAGAACAGACATGCATCAATTGATAAGAAGAATCAGTTCGTTAGGTATCCGGCAAACAGAAGATATAATCAGGCCGCTACAAAAACCAGCTCCTGTCTTGACATAACAGTTGGCCTGCAGGAAACTGAGAAGGGATTAAGTCAGAAATACAGCCCATCTTAACTGAATCCCAAAATCAAAACAAAACACTAACAGAAAACAAGCAGGAAGCGGAATTTCTAACTGCTATAACAAACTTCCATAACTTCCAAAAAAAGCAGTTAACAGAATTCTAACTACTAGATAATCCCCTAACTGTAACTAACCATCCTAATAAACTAATAGAATTCTAATTGAATTTTGCCTTCCTCCAACCAAAACAGAACTTCCTAACTACCGTAACCACTTTCTAACCAACCTCATTCACCCAAACCTTTAACTAACGAGACTCTAACAACAAACTGTCACCAACAGCCAAAATTAACTATCCTACTGAACTAACAGAATCTTAACAACTTCCTGAAACCTATAACTAACAGCTCATCGCAACTGCAGTTAGTTAACAACCTATAACCAATCTCTAACAACAGAATTAACAGAAACCCAACAACTTCTCAACAGAAATATAACTGAAAAAATAATAGCAGAAAACCAATTCAACAAAATTTTCATAGCTAGCTGTCTTCTAATCTCTCACCTTCACTCCTTCTAACAAAATTTTCAATTTCCCAACTGCCAAAACAGAATTACAAACAATTCCAACCAACTTCTAACCACCTTCATGACAGAACCAACAAATTTTTAATAACTCCTAACAACTTCTCGACAGAATTCAGAACATGAAAAAGGATAACAGAGTCAGACTAACCCTAACTAATCCAATCCCTACCGTTGATCTTCTAACAAACTCTAATCATCAATGGCCCAAAACCAATCAAGCTCCAACTGAATTTCCAACTGCTTCAACTATATAACCTCCTCATCACCTCCAATCTCAGGACTGACTTTTTTCCCTCTCCACAACATTCATTTCTATACAAATCACCTTCACATTTTCTCATCCTCTCACCTTATTCACCATTCTTTCTCTACAACAAAACCTCAATCTCAGAATCTTCTTCTCGAACCTCTAACGCATCACCATCCCTACTCATTTTCTACCAATTCACCTTCAATCATACCCTCCAATTATTTCTTCCTCTCTGAGCTCCACCTTCATTGTTTCCATGCTTCAACCCCCAACACCATAACCACCACACAACTGCATTCTCTCCTCCAAGATTCGCACATCCGCGCTATCTTCATCTCAAGAACGCACAACGATAGTAACACAGAAACATGAAACACAGAACACAGAGAAGAAAAGCGAGAAAACAAGAAGAAGAAGGAAGCGAAAGGAGGTTCGTACCTGGAGATACAAGAATCTCGGGTTTTCTTGCCGTATCACCAATAAAGCTCCATCGGAGCAACTCCGATAAATAAGTCTCAGAATTTTAATTATCTTCTACATATCCATGTCTTGATTGAGTCTTCCTGAACGAAATCGTATGGTTGGGAATTTGAAGTCTCAACTCTGGGCGTTAATTTTTGTTTTTTATGAGGGTTAGGGTTCTTGTGAGTATGATAGGTCTGGTAGTTTTGAGTTTCGATCGGAGAAGAAGCTTATGGTGGTGGGATTGGTAGCCATCATGACATTTATTCGAGAAGAAGAAGAAGCTAGTGGCGGTGGGATTAGTAGCTGCCGTGGAAGTTGTTCGAGGAAGACGAAGATTTTTTCTGACCCTAATTCCCCTTTGTATACTCATGTTAAACCACAATATATGAGAAACGCGAGGAAACAAAGTATATAAATACAAGGTGAGTTACTTTGATTATAACAAAAACCTCACTTTAACGATAAATCAGTCAATGAGAGCGTTATTGGAAGAAGATAAAATCTTCTTCGTAAACAGTGTACCACTTAATGAGAGAGAGACACGCCCCTATTAAAACTTCCCTCTTTTTAAAAAAATTTGACTGCTGAGAAATGTTACAACATTTGAAATGACATTCTTTATGCCATTGAACATGCTCCTTCTGAGAGTGCAAAAGACACAAGGACGAATATAGTTGGCAATCCTGACCCAACAGTTACTACCAAAAATTCTCCCACGGTGCAATTCCAAAAATACCCCTTGTATACTCAAAATAACTTGAACCTCAAGTTATGATAAAACATTTTCCAAAGCTCCTCAACCAGACCAAGCATGGGAGTATCAATATTCTGTAGCAAGATCTTTACACAATGACTTTGTTATGTAGGAAGAATAAAATCCTTGTCCCTTAGTTGCAGTAGAATGTTACACTACAATGTCATGACACCTAGTTTGACATTGCACTCTTCTAGTAATCAACCCAAAATAGAAAATATTTTTCTTCAGTAATGCACCTAATCTTTAAGACATACCAGGACTCAATTAATTCTAATCTCAGAGATCAGAATATCCTCTAATGATACAATCTTTTTCAGACCTGGCGAAAATCTTTTTACTCTAAGACTCTTAATCATTCAACATTCCATTTCTGAAACATCTGATGATCACAGACCAAAGCAAACTCCAAATAATTAACTCCTTCTTAAACTGATTTCTTGAGCTTCATCAATTTATGCCTCCTAGCCCTTTAGAATCTTTCTCACAATGGAGTAACAAACAGCTGAGAGGAAGTTCCAACATTGGTTGAACATCAGTACCTTTCTCAATGAATATATCACAGATCTTGATCCTGAAGTTACTCATCACTAAAAGTACTTCTCTTTTGAAATGGTTTTGAGTTACGCCCTCAAGGAAAGATGCCACGTTTGATTGGTTTGTATTTTGTTGTTTCTGAAAGTGTTTGAGATACGTATAATACTAAAGTCTTTAACATGAGAGACTTTTGGATGATCAAGTCAGGCGTCTCGTATCCAAATTTCTCCACACATGCTTAAGGCTCGTGTCGTATTTGCACGCATCATATTTTTAGGTGTTTTGAATTTGCTTAAGAAAATGATTTTAGTTTTATTCTGCAATGCAAAATAAAGAGAAAATGACTAAGGAAAACTAATTCTAATGTTGTCATGCATCATGGTCTTAAAGCCGAGATCAAGGGAATTTTACCTAATTGTTGTCATGCTTGATTTTAAAGGCTAAAGTCTAATTTTAGTTCAATTTAATCGAAGATTAAAATTAAACCAAAATCACCTAAGGGATCATAAATCACAGGAAAACACTAACAATTAAAACAATGATCAAAATATTGCACATAATCCATACCAAAATAATATCAAAAATTGCAAACAAGCACATCACATGAAAGTGCACAAAACTAGTGAGTAAAATTGACAAAAAAGAGTTAGAAAAAGGAAAAGAAATTTCTAATTAATTTCTAAAAATATCACCTAAATCTGATATTTTTTTATTATTTTTATCATGCATTTTTATTGTCAAAAAAAGTGAAAAGAAAAACTAAAAAAGAAATTTAAGAAAATTCTACAGAGGGTGTATGGATAGACTAGGAGTGTGGATCACCAGCAGGTCTGGACACACCCCAGAAAATGTTTGGGCTTGGCTCAGTTGGCACAGGAAGAAGTTTTTGTTCAAAGTTTTTTTCTCAGGCATGCCAAAAACGTGTTGTTATTGGGCTTACGGAGGAAAACGCAACAGAGCCCAAGGGAAATCCTTCAACATCTTAATCCAAAATCCAAATCACCATCAGCTTTTTAATTCCAATATTCATATGATATTATTAATAAAATGAAAAAATAAAATTGAATTTAAAAAAGAAATGAAAACGGCGCGTTTTGCTGAGGCTACGGTTAAACATCTGTGACCATTGAGCTTCCTCTCAAACGAACTCTTCTCTCCTATGCGAACGGTGCCTTCAGCTTTTCTTCACCGACGAACTCCACTCTGCACATACTGCGCCTCCTTTGATCCAACACAAATGGCGCTGCGAAAAATGCTTCTACTCATCTCCTTCTCCGACGAATCCACGACGAAAGCGCCACTACTTGCTTTCGGTTTCTTCTACGATTTTGTCTTCAATATCAGCCTTTGAGTTGCGCTTTAAAGCTCCGTTCGTCTCTTCTTTCTCTTTGTCTCAAGTTCGTTATCATCGTAAGGCTTCAACCGAAGCCAAAACCAGAATCACCGGTCGTGGAAGACGAATTGGAAGGAAGCGAATAAAACTAGTAAAAACCAGCAACAGAAAGTATCAAATAAGGGATTGCAAAACCTTACCAATTGGAGTGTCCGATGCGGTTTCGACGATGTCGAAATCAAGCAGAAACCCAGAGATTTAGCCAATATTCAAGGTAATTGCGCTTATGATCTTGTACGTTCCTTTTTCTACTTCTTCTTCTACTTGTATCTTCTTCTTCTACTCGTATCTTCTTCTTCTTTTGTGGGCCTTTCTTCTTCTTCATCGTCTACTTTCTCTGTGTGCGATCGGTAATGTTAATTGTCGCGGTGTTGATGTGTTTGCTATGAACCATCGTGGTTAGTTGATGCAGGTTATGTGAATTGAATTGGTACCAAGGTTATTGGAAAATTGGAATATCATTGAAGCAAATTGAAGTCTGGTCATGAAGATGGAAGGTCATGGTGAAGTGGAATTTCATAGAGGAAACTCGAAGATTAGTAGAAAAGTACTCTTGGGCATGACATGAGGGTTTTGAGGTTTAGGTTTAAGATAGATCTCCATGTAACTTCTTGATGTAATGTAACTTTTAACTGTCTTGATTTTGTAATGAAATTGAATGACTTTTGATGAAAATGTTTTAACTTTGAATTATGAAAGAAATTGAACGAACTTAGATGATACTTGAATAGAATCTTGAACATAGTGTGACTTCGACCTTGAAGCACTCTTGTAATGCATTTCTAAATCAATGAGAAAGCTTCATATATTCAAAGCAAACTATCTTAAATTTCACATTTCTTCTATTGAAAGTGATATTGTGATGACACTTGAATTCTCCTTTGTCACTCCTTTTGATTTCAACCTTGTTTGAAACTTGTAGCATTACACATGTGATGACACTTGAATTCTCCTTTGTCACTCCTTTTGATTTCAACCTTGTTTGAAACTTGTAGCATTACACCTTGTAAAGAGTTATGAACCATAGCAAATTACTCCACTTTTGAATTCCAATGAAATCCTTCTTTTTATATTAAGTTTGAGTTTATTTTCCTCTAACTTGTTTAATTGAATTGATCTTAAATGAACCATGATAAGAGAGTTCAAAAAGTTCATGAGAAATTTACTCAAAAGTCAAAGTTTTAATCCAAGCCTTTCAACCATGAAATAGTGCACAAATTCCATCATATACTCTTGCAGAAATTCAAAGCCAATGACTTGAAATCCAAATAGATAAATGATCATCAAATGATGATGATGAGACCCAAATGAATCAATCTTTACATGATGACGAGAAACCTAATCTACATGAAACCCTTATCTCTCTACGAATACATCAAGACTGCCTTAAAATACATCACTTCAAATAATGATAGAATCTTTTGAATGATGGTACACATAAGCTTCTATTCCCCAATTCAAAGTCCTTGAAACAAGGAAATAGGATAACTTGTACCACAAATAACAATGAGAGCATTTCCTCAATAGGTAGACAAGCTCAAGTGTTGAAGAAAAAGCCTTAGGAAATGTACTATTAAGCCTTTGTAGATTCATCATGTGGTCTTGTATGAGAAACCGTGTAGCCATCTCATGTGATGAAGAAAACAAAGATATTGAGGAGAAAATACATGGTCAGGCTTTGGAGGATACCTTTGACAATCTTGAGCATAAGGGACGAAAACAATAACCCATGACCTTAGTATCTTTTGTTGAAATAAACCCTGCAAAAGATGTGAAACCCTAGCACCAATATAAAATCCTAATCCCATGACCATTGATCCAAGTGCCAAGCCTTGTTATTAGTGAATGCACTCAATGCTATATAACATAATGGAAGGTATGTACATGATGATCATGAGATGCATAAGCCAGATGATAAAAATGAAAAGGGTAGGACAAATTTGGGGTATGACAATAACAACAGCCTTTTGTCACTTTGGATTTTCTCTTTGCAAGTTAGCTTAGAAGAAAACTTATCCTTCTTAAACTTCCAATCATCTTCCCTCTTGAAGAAACTCCTCTATCTGGTCTGGATTATCCTTACAAACTCGGTCATCATACCAAGCTTTAGGATTAAATAGAGACACACCACCTAGAAAAAACATAGAGTAGATACTTTTTCATTCTCTTAAGACATAAGATCAAAAATAAATCTCCTCCTACTTCTTCACAGTTGAAAACTCCCCTCATTCTAGATACAAGTCATAGAAACAAACTTCCAACTCATTATGAGATATATCTTCAGTTCAGAAATCTTCATAAGAAGTCCATCTTCTAGTTAAACCAATAATATCTTTGGAAATCATGATCACTTTCCTAATTAAGTCAATCATAGAAAACTTGCACAGTTGTTCTTGAGAAAAGCAGTGCATTGTGCTTCACAAAGATCCAAAGTCTCAACACTCATGTGAATGCTTTGACATTGATAGATCTTTACTCTAGTTCCAACATTCTTTTTAGCATCACAAACATGCTGAAGTCAGCACAGATGCCTTTGACATTTAGTCTAGATATTTTGTCCAATTTCCTCAACTCTTTTGGATCAGTTTCCAAGGAACACATAAGTAATAAAAAAACCTTTATTAGAGACCAGAAACCAATCTCTTTCAGAGTTAAAAGCAAAAATAAATTGCTCTTGTCTTTTCTTCAATGACTTGTCACTTTCATGCCAAACCTCTAGAGAAGAGACTTGAGAATCTTCTTCTTAACCAACCTCACATCTGAATTCTTTCCTCCAAACACACTTAGATGTGGTTTTATGAGTGGACTTGAGAAACTCCCAAGTATCGTTGTCCACAATTCAAGTGATGTACCATATAAGATAAAACACTTATTAATACCAAGATTATGGCATTGATAACTTCAAATACTTAGAGACCTAACTCATGATCTTTTCTTCTATAATCCAAACTCCGTGATTCTTCAAACCTGATAATCTTCATATTTCTATTGTCAATTGATAACCAGAATGGTATCACTCTAGCTTTACCATAAGACAAATAGCACCAAAATCATATCTCCCTGAAAACTCACCCAGTGGATTAGGGTGCATACTCTGATATCAATTGAAATTCTAGTACATACAACACACACAAATAAAATTTTCTTAACAACAAAAGATGTTAAGACAAATGTTACAACATCTAGTAATAAACTAGATCAATCAAGCTGAATATGATACAAAAAATAAAACTGAAGAAACATAAATAACACATGAAGATAATAACCCAATTCAGTGCAACGTCACCTACTTTGGGGGTTACCAAGCCAAGAAGGAAGTCCACTATTAGTAGTATTATTTCAAAGATAAACTAGTCCTAAGTTTACAACTTCTCACCTAATCCTTACCCAATGCTACTTCTACCTAGGTCCTCCCTAAATATGAGAAATCACCATCTCACTTCCAATCACCGCAGTGATATTTAACATTCCCTATTGAAACAGCCATCTGAACATCATCAAACAATGAAGTCACCATCAAAAGTATTTTATCCCACATGAAGGGAAATGTGAACATCGAGAAAACCCGAGAAGGGATAAGTCACGGTCATGCGATCGAGAGATCGGGTAAGAGAGTATGATACGTGAGGGGAAGGTATTAGCACCCCACACGCCCGTAGTACTCTACAGTATCCACTCTTGTTATCTATCTTATGGGTGTGTCTAATCTATGTCTACTGCTTACTATTGAGGAAGAATGCATGAAAAATAAATGCGAGGAAAAGAAGGAAGTGTTTATGAATTTTGCTTGGTTAGGCCCCGCAACCTGTTGCCTACGTATCCCTTTCGAGGAATCAGAGTATCGTAGTTCGACTCACATGTTTCTGTTTGTTTTGTGTTTTTTATGGGCGACGAACCCTTGTGAAAATGGTTTTGAGTTACGCCCTCAAGGCAAGCTTCCACGTTTGATTGGTTTGAGTTTTGTTACCTTGAAAAAGGGGTTTAAGTGTGATTAACACGTTTTATTATTTGCCAAGAAAAAGAAGGTTTTAGTTTTAATGTACATGCAAAAGAGGGAAGAAAAATGCTAAAAGGGAAATGTTTATCTATGTTAGCATACCAAAAACCTAGGGGTGAGGATAACTACCTTATAGGGAACATGCAAAGGGATCAAAGTCGTTATCTCAATTCTAATTAAGTGACAACGTTGATCATTAACAAAGGAAGACGATAAAGCCCTAAGGGAACATACAAAGATCGAAGTCGTTATCTCAATTCTAATTAAGTGACATCATCGATCATCATCAAAGAAAGCAATAGAATCCTATGGGGAGCATGCAAAGGACGAAGTCGTTACCTCAATGCTAATTGGGTGACATCATCAGCCGTTAAAAGATGAAAGCAAACACAAGCACAATTATAAAAAACAAATGCTGAATGCCTGCTACAGATCTCTAAACAGCGATTTTAAGTGCATGCTCTTTATTTCCTACTTCTCATGATATCTAGAAAGAGGTAAAGAAATGCGATAAAATGCGGGAAAATGTAAAAGCAGTAGCAGCGATTACCGAGAGCAAGTGGATCGTCAAAAGCGGACAAAAGAAATGGAGAAGCAAGGAGTACGCGTCGAGCAGGCTTCACCGATGTAGTACCCAAAATTTGTCCTACCCTTTCATCAAATCATATGGCTTATGATCTAATCCTCACCATTGTATATACCCTTCATTAGGTCATTTTACACAACAGGCATCATTAATCAACAATTTGGCATGGGATCAAGGATCTTGAAGAATTAGGGTTTCACAGTTGGTTTGAAGTGTGTACATCAAATAAGGTTGATTCTTATGGTTTTTCTCTGTGCGTAAGTGTGGAATTAGGGTTTTTGGGGTTGCAAGGTTTTCTTTATCAATGAGCTTCAAGATCAAATAATTAGGGTTTCCAACCTCTTGTGCCCAATCTTGATGATGTTTTAACTAAAGATCCTATGAGTTAAGGGTTTGGCTTAATGGATAACTTGAGAATAATTTTCTAGGAACTCCAAGAACGAATTTCATCTAAAGATTTCTCCTAATCAGTTACTTTACAAGTCAAGGCCAAATGGCTTTCTCTTCAAAAACTCAAAAGGTTTGAACTTAGGCATGAAGATTATTTTGAGGCTTGTAAATCAAGGATTTACGTTTGTGTTTAACAACGGGTTAAGGGTGTTGTTACATTTAGTTCTCATCAGGTTAAGAGGTATCCTATTTTTTGAGCTTAAGGTTTCAATATCCATCATCCATCAACTAGGATATCTTTTTCAATCAATTGTTGCTTCAAATGAAAGTTATTATGAATATGGAAGTCGAGTTTCCCGTTAGATACAAGCGTGGAATCCAAGTGTATTTTGATCTAATTTCTTATGGAATCATGATAAGATATACTAATGTTGATTCAATCCATCACATGAGCAAGATTCTTGTCTTCAGTCAAAGTCAACTTTGGAAAGTGGAATTTTGACCAAAGATGAACCTAATATTCATCTAATATGCCAGGGGTTCAACATTATTAGATGGCATGATTCAAAGCTTAAGAGCACATTGATTCTTTATGATATCAATAGGCTAAGCATCACCCAAGGACATTGAAAGAAGCATTCAAAGATATCATGGAAAAATAAATAAATGAAAAGAAGGAAGCCATTTGAATAAGACAACATTCTTCTGCATGATTCAATGGAATTTGCAAGGTTCCTGTGGATTATTCATGGAGTTTTAGAATGTTATAAACAAAAAGGTGAACTTCGTTCAAATATCTTTCAAAGTTACATCAAGCAAGTCACAAACTAGCATGTTGTTACATTCATAAGGTTTACAAAAGGAGAAGAGTTACAAAGCATGCTCCTAAAATTCCTAAAGTAATAACTTTCTAAGTCTCGTGAATGCCCAATCTTCACGCCATGCCAAAACAGTCCAGTTTCATGACCTGTTGCACTTGGAAACTAGCCTCAAAGTAGAGCCAAATCGTGATGTTAAGCCTTCAAAACCTGCATCAAAACAATAAGCCAAAACCAGATCAATTAACAAGATAGCTATCCAATTTAAATCAGTTCACAAATGGAAAATAATAAAGCATGTTCAAGTTGCAACCCTGCATAAGGTGTTTCTACAGCAGAAAATTATGGAAAAATAGCCAAACAACCATGAGCAGTCAACTCTCGTGCCATGCTGATTCCGCTTGCAAAATTAATTCAACACCAATAAAATAATCCAATATTCAGAATCAAAACATGGCTAGTTTCCTAACAAAATTCTAGTAATGGCTCGATAACTGAAAAAACAGAATTTTGCCAACCTCCTAACCAATTATCCAACTAACTGTTATAACTGATTTTTCCAGCTCATCCCATAACTGTCATAACTTCCTATTTCTAACTACCTATCACAGAAAAAACTAACTAACAGTTTCCACCTAACTAACTCACCAACTGTCAAAACAAATCACAACTAACTCTCTTAGCAACCATAACAAAATTTTCAAATAATTTGTTCAGCTAACCTTTAATGCAGTTAACAGAAACTTCAACAGAATTTAACAAACTCCAACTAATTAATCCCCACCCTTTAATATCTAACTGAAACTAGTGGATCCAATGGCTCAGACGCAATCATCTTTATCTATATAAATGAGCCTCTATCTTCATTCTTCGGTTCATGATTCATTTTCCATAAATCACCAGAAAAAAATCTCAAATCTCTCTATGCACTCTCTAAACTCTTTGAGTTTTTCTTCACGTCTCATCAACAACATCATTGTTCTTATTTTATCATCTTCACCATACTTCTTCCACACCCCTTCAACCAGAATTTCATCACTCAACTCCATCCTAACCTCTCTATCTCTGCAACTTCCATCATCTCTCTCTCTCTCTCTCTCTCTCTCTCTCTCTCTCTCTCTCTCTCTCTCTCTCTCTCTCTCTCTCTCTCTCTCTCTCTCTCTCTCTCTCTTCAAATCATAATCAAGCTTCCTTCTATTCCGCACCTTACACCTTCATTATATTCTTCTCATCTCAACACCTTCATCACCACTTCTTCATCCGATCTCTCTGCAAGAACAACCTACAATTCTCCCTAGTTTGCAAAGCATAGAAAAAGAACCGAACACACAAGAAGGAGAAAAGAGCGAGACGTATGAATCACCTACTGTGATACGGTGGGAGAACTGACTTGGGATTTTGCGTTTGTGTTCGCAAATGTTTCGGTTTAGCAAGAGTCGCCACCGACTTTTTATTTTATCCTAAGGAAAGGTCAAAAAGCACAGGAAAGACCTTTGAGATGTTTTCTTGGGTTCGGGGAGTAGATTATAGAAAGGGAAGGTATTAGCACCCTTTCTATCCATGGTTATCCATGGGCTCTTAGTTACTTGCTTAGATCACTTGCTTTCCTTTTCAATTGTTTGAAATGGTACTCTTCAATTGTTTGAAATGGTGCTTTGTGTGTGGTTTTGAAAGATGTTTTGAAAAGAGGCCATCGTTGTGGCAACCTTTGTAATGATTCTTGTTTGAATGTATACAAAGGTGTTTTTGTCTTTTGAAAAGTTTCCGATGTTTGAAAGTAGGGTTTTGAAATTGTGTTGTGGAGTGTTTTTTGAAGATAGCAAGGATGTTTTTGCAAGCTTTGATCAAGTAACTAAGAGTTATCTACCCTATTTTACTCAAAGATCTTTCTTATGTTTTTCACCCTTTTAATAGTGTTGTTTCACCATTGTATTTGGTGAACAACCTTGCGTTAGGATGTTAAACGGGACAGGCGCGGGTCATCGTATAGACCATGATAGCAATAGTGTCAAGTATTTTTGGCAATTTTCTTGAGGGACTTGATCATTTTGTTTAGGCAACTCAGATAGCGTCATCGAGGGACTATGATCTTTCGTTTTGTTTTTGTTTTGCCAAAGTACTTGACATGCATGTCATGGCCCATTTTTGAAGGCAACAAGTGGATTGAAACCCTAGGGGTGCAAGTGTGCATTGTGTTTATTTTCATGCATTGTTATTTTGGATTAGGTTAAACTAATTGTTGATTTTATTTTGCATACAAACCCTAGGTCTAATCATGGCATAATTGAAAGCATTTAAAGGTGCGAGAATTTAAATTCTACACTATTACAACATGATATAGGGAGGGGGGTACAAATTTGAATTGGGGATTATTTTGCAAGAAATTAAATCCTAAATTATTACAACCAAATCGAATGTATAAGGCATAACAATTAAATGTACAATATTTAAATAAATACAATAAATAAATATTAAGTAAAATGTATTATGCAAAAAATGTTTTTTATGTATGAAGAAGTATTTTTAATGTGAAATGTAAATAAATAAAAAGTCAATTTCAATTATTTTGTTTTTTAGGGCAAAAACCCTAATTTCTTAAATAAATTGTATTATTTATTATTTATATACAATAATGTATTAATTTGTACAAAAATATAAGTATATTGTAAAAAAAGGTATCTTTAGTATAAAATATTAATAGAAATAAAAATGTATTATTTTTTTGTGCTTTTTGTTCTAATTATTTAATAATATATATATATATATATATATATATATATATATATATATATATATATATATATATATATATATATATATATATATATATATATATATATATATATATATATATATATATATATATATATATATATATATTAAGTGTGTATAAAAATAAAATAAATTAATTACAAAATATATATATTTCAAGAGAATATTTTCAAATAAGTATAAAAATAATAAATAAAAATAAAAGTATTTTTTTACATTATTTTTACATTTAAAAAAAGGTAAATATAAAGTATTTAATGTATTAATACTAGAATTAATTAAAATAAATATCAAATAAATATAAAATTTATGAAAATATTTTTTAGTATTTTTTTATATTTGAAAATAAAATATCAAGGTCAGAGAAAAAATAAAAATGCAAAAATAATGAAAATACAAAGCAAAGGGCCAGGGGGGTATGAACTGAAAATGCATGTGTGAGAAGCAAAAACAACCAGGCCCAGCCCAAGCAACTTCGTCTTCTTCCTTTGAACAGAAACACGCGCGCTCTGTTATACAAAATGCTATCTCCTGATTCCTTGTTTTTTTGACAAAACTCATAACATGAAACTTGTAGAGCATCAAACAACGAATCTAACCATATAAAAAACTTAAGCTAACTCTCAAAGACCAGAGAGAATTTCTCTGGCCCTAATTCTTAACCTAGTTTTTTCAGAAAGTTCATGAAAAAAATTCTCCTAGCGCGATTAATATAAATGAAAACTAAGCACATGTATGGTTTCAGGGCTATGAATACAACATCTTTCATTCACAAACCTAAGTCTAACTATTCCTAAATAGAGAGATAGAAGTTCATGAAATACCTATTTCAGTTGACTTCGAGTTGGACAATGCAGCAACTTCCAAGGGTGCTTGAGGTTCTTTTGAGCTTTCCTGATGTCCAATGAAGCTTTCCCAATGCTTGGCTTGTTTTGAAGTAGCTTGAATCGTACTACAGAACTCAAACTGCAAAGCTTTGAAACAAAAATGACAATGTGTGTTAATGGTGTTACAGCTAGAAATGGAGGTCTGGAATAGTTCAGGTGAGTTGAATGGAAGGTATTGGAACAAATTTGAGGCAAAACGCACGAGGGAAAATGGAGATGGAGGTGGTTCTGCAGGGCTTGCCCTATTTTGCAGAAAAATGGTGATTTTGTGTACAAGGAGGTTTGAGTGGCGAAGAGCTCGTGCTTATGACTCAAAGGGTTGTGTGAAATGTGTTTTCAATGTTAGTGTAAGCTGACTATGGCTGGTTTTTGAGTTTGGAAGATTTTGGACAAATTTCTTCTTCTTGAAGCAAGAGTGTGTCACTTGTGATTACATGCATGTACCCTCTATCTTGTAAGCTGCATACCTTTCCCTTGATACTTGGAATTTATGGATTTGATCTTGCCTCAGAGATATGGCCCCATGCCTCAAAGATCTTGGTTTGACATAAAGTATAACTTTTCAAAAATGGCAATATACCTTTTTCCAAATAGGGATTAGTTTTGTGTGCAATGTCCAAATAGCCAAGATAATGCATTAGCTCAGTGGATTTGAATTCAATTAAGGAGTGTAAAATGGTTTAGAGGCCTGCCAACAAGTACAAAGCATGCTGGTTTGAAAATGAAACTTGTATGAACATGTATTGGCCATGGATCAAAGTGAGTTTTTGCCAACTTCAAGCATTCGATTCTACCTAACCACAAAGGTTTTTGAGGAGTTCTTGGACAATTTGGAAATCTTGCAACATGTACTATAATCCATCTTTGAAATGCAACTTGAAACTCCAAGTGGAACTATTTGAAAAATGGCCAAGAAGATGGGTCAAAATCCTACCTAAACTAGGACACAATTTCTCTAAGTTAAAAGTTTTAGGTACCCTTGTTCCAAAAATCATAACTTGAGATACAAGCCTCTTTTGAGAAAACTTTGTGAATAAAAGTTGTAGACTTTGTGATGGAATACAACTTTCATGTTGCAAGTTTTGTTTGAATCCATTTGTATCTTGGTGAAAATGTGGGGGCAAAGTTAGGAAAAAATAAGAAAATTTTATAACTTAGAAAAATTCTAAGTTATGAAAATTTTCCATTTTAAACCCTAATTTGCATTTTTGGGTTTCTTGATGAAAAAGTTTCATAATTTGACATGTCTTGATGAAAAATGACCCTTGGCACTTGATTTTGACCAAAAAGTCAAAGTTTGACTTTTTAGTGTACAGTCAAATTTTGATCAGTTGACTGAAAAATTCATCTGTCAATCCTATGCATTTGAGATCTTTTGAACTTGTTGAATGGATAAAGATAATGTCATTGAGTCCTTGAGTCCATGGTTGAGCTTGATTTGCCATTGGCTAGGTCAAACAGTCAAAAAATTGTCTTTGTACAGTCAAAACCCTAAAAATGACCATTTTACCCTTTTGATGATCTGATCAAATTTCTTGTGGAATTGGGATCCAAACTTGATCAAATGGTTCATATGAGTTCATAATGTTGATGTGGGTCAAATTTCATGAGGTTTGACTATCAATTGGCCACAATTGACTTTTTCCCCAATACAGCTAATTTCTAGGTCAACTGTCCAATTGACTGGGCAAAAATTTGAATCAAGGCTTGAAACTTGCTATGGACAAACTTGTGAGTCCAACATGGAGTATGAAAGTCATTTTGGGAATTGTAGGTCAAAACATCACTGTGCAAACTCAAACCCTTATTTAGGTCAACAGTGCAAGGAGGTGTCTTGAGCAGAGCAAAACCTAGCTTGATCTTGAATTCCAAGAGTCTTGTGATGAGAAATGTTGATGAAATAAGAGGGCAAATTTTGGGGTACAACAGTTGCCCCTGTTCAATCTTCTTGAACCTGAAGAGGTAGATTGGCAAGTTTGCCTTTCGCGACTCGAAGGTAAAAGAGGATTGGACACTAGAGTGCCCGTAAATTTGCACTCGTCAGAACATCACTGAGGAAATGGGCTTAAAGATGCCATTTAAAGATGGTAGAATCTTTCTGGAGATGGGCTTAAAGATGCCATCCAAGAATGTTTGTTGAATTACAATGTTATAGGTCAAAAAAATGAGCGTCAAAATGGTATCCGCGTCTGGAATGCATTTGAATTGTATCTGAAGACTGAGTCTGTATGAGTGAAAGAATGGCGTCCGTGTCTGGAGCGTATCTGAGTTGTAACTGTATTTGAACTTTGAATGAATATCAGAATGACTGCCATGTCTGGAGTGTATCTGTATTGTATCTGAATTCTGGATGGGCGACAAAGAAGCATTTGTGTATGAAGCATCTCTGGGCTGGGGATAAATTCCGAATGAGTGACAGAATGGCAACCGTGTCTAGAGCGTATCTGGACTGTATCTGAAGTTGAGATCTGTATGAGTAGCAGACTGACTTCCGTGTCTGGAGTGTATCTGAGACTGTAACTGAGATCTGAATAAATGATAGAATGACTTCCGTGGCGATTGCACTGGGGAGAATCAAACTGCTGGTGTAAGGGCCAGAATGGCATCCGTGTCTGGAGCGTATCTGAACTTGTGGTTGATAGTTGAATCTGAATGAGAGATAGAATGGTTGTCGTGTCTGGAGCGTATCTAGTCTGTATCGGATTGCTGAAGTCTGAATGAGTAGTAGAATGACCGTCGTGTCTGAGGTGTATCTGTACTGTATTTTGACTTGAAATTATGAATGAGTAATAGAATGACTGCCGTGTCTGGGGTGTATCCATACTGTATCTGAATAATTGTTAACGATAGCCTTTTAATCTTATCCTGAAAAGGGTAAAATGTTAGCTAAAACACAAAGTTATGTTGCATGATATGGATGATGCAATGAACTGTATTTCATTAATGTTTATGATATATGAATGTAATGGATGTGCATGTAAGCTGAGTAGCTGTCTTGCTGAGGAAAATAAATCTTTGACAACTAGAGAAAATGAAATCTTTGACTGCTGTCGGGGAAAGTAAATCCTTGACTGATGCTTGGGATTCCAAAGAAAAATCTTTGAATACTGAAGATGAGAACTCCTTGTTGGCTGCTTGGGGATTACAGATCTCTGATTGTTGAGAATGAGAAATCCCGGGACCACTGCTGGAGATTGAAAATCCTTGGTGATTTATGGGGATTAACAAGGCCTTTGATGACTTCTGCAGGGAATGAGAATCCTTCATGACTTTCCTGGGATGCAGGGAAAACTCTGAAAATCTCTAATGGGGAGTTAAAACGTAGGAGGCTTCTGCTTGGAGAAATGAGACCGAGAATCTTCGATCTTGCTGGGAGATAACTCTGTGGGGGAAATGTTCACTATTCTGGCTCCGCTGGGGATAGGATTTTCAGGGTTTTCGGGCTCCACTGGGGATCTTGAAGCTTAACTCTGATGGGAATTTTGAAACTTAACTCAGCTGGGGAATCAAGTTTTTGGAATGCACTGGCTCCGCTGAGGATCTTGAAGCTTAACTCCACTGGGGAAATATATTCCAAATTTTAGCTTTGTTGAGGATCTGGATGATGTTTTGCAGGGGATTTCTTCTGGAATGGCATAAAGATATCTTCCTACACCTTCAACCTATCAGTAATTATCCTTTTTCAATTTCGTTTTACTTGTAAGCAATGATTATATTCAAATGCATATGCCTATTTAACAAAACATTGGACGTTTTCAAATAAAACATAAGTGTAAAAAGAAAAGAAAGGCAAGCAAATTTCTGCACTTTGAAGTATCTTTGTATTAACTTTTGTGAGTATCTTTGTACAAAGGAGACATACATCCTAGTAAGAGAATGTTGTTGTAAAAATTGAAAAATTTTATACAAAATAAAGATGGCTATGTATAACAATTCCATGGGATTCCCATTCTGCTATAGCCTTCACAACTCTGAATATCTTGTCCATTCGCTGCTTCGTCTGCCAATGACTGGATTGATCAGAAGCTTGGAGTTTGTTGGTGAAGAGATTGTTCTTAAAGTGATCCGACGAGACATAGTCATACGCTTTAATTCCCTAACTTTTTCCTAGACCGTCCTTTTGGGTTTTCGATCCACCGGGAAACCCTTTTTACCCAAGTCGCCCTTTCGGGTTTTCAACTTGCCGGGTGTACAGATTTTTTGTTTTATCCCTAATTTTTGCCTGAACCGCCCTTTCGGGTTTTCGATTCACCGGGATACCCATTTTTTCCCAAGTCGCCCTTTCGGGTTTTCAACTTGTCGGGTCGTTTTATGCGTAGTATCTTTTGACTATGTCCGTGTTCGCAGGGTGCGGCAAATCATTGCCGTCCATGGTGGTCAGAATCATTGCCCCACCAGAAAAGATGCTCTTGATCACAAATGGTCCTTCGTAAGTAGGAGTCCACTTGCCCTTGGGATCACTTTGCGGTAAGATGATCCGTTTGATTACAAGATCTCCGACTTGATATATTTGACGTCTGACTTTCTTGTTGAAAACCTTGATCATCCGTTTTTGATACGCCTGACCATGACAAACAGCAGTAAGTCGCTTCTCGTCGATCAAATTAAGTTGGTCAAGCCGGGTCTGAATCCAATCGTCTTCACTCAAATCAGCATCCTTCATAATCCTCAAGGAAGGAATCTGAACTTCCATAGGCAAAACAGCTTCCATGCCATACACCAAATAAAATGGGTTTGCCCCTATTGAAGTATGTGCCGTGGTACGATATCCATGTAGAGCAAACGGTAACATCTCATGCCAGTCCTTGTAGGTGACTGTCATCTTTTGAATGATCTTCTTGATATTTTTGTTCGTGGCTTCAACAACACCGTTCATCTTCGGCCGATAAGGAGATGAATTGTGATGATAAATCTTGAACTGCTCGCATAGAGCGGTGATCATAGTGTTGTTCAAATTCGTACCGTTGTCCAAGATGATCATGTCGGGGACACCATACCGGCATATGAGGTTCTGCTTGATAAAGCGGGCAACCACATTCTTTGTAACTGAGGCATAGGAAGCTGCCTCGACCCACTTGGTAAAATAGTCAATAGCCACTAGGATGAAACGATGTCCATTGGATTCCATAGGCTTGATCTCTCCAATCATGTCAATGCCCCACATTGAGAATGGCCAAGGAGCTGTCAGAACGTTGAGAGGAACATGAGGAATATGTACCTTGTCGGCATAGACTTGGCATTTATGGCAAGTACGAGAATGTTGATGACAATCAGCTTCTATGGTAAACCAGAAGTAGCCTTCCCTTAGAATCTTTTTGGCCATCGTATGTCTGCTCAAGTGGGTGCCGAAGGTGCCACTGTGTATCTCAGTCATGATCAACTCTGCTTCAGCTTTGTCCACACAATGAAGTAGAACACAATCATGGTTGCGCTTGTAAAGGATGTCATTGCTTAGGAAGAACTTGGCAGCAAATCTCCTTAAGAACTTTTTGTCATTGACGGAAGCTCCTTCAGGGTATTCTCTAGTCTGGAGATACCTTTTGATTTCATGAAACCAGGGTTGTTCCACTACTTCTTCGGTATTAATCTTATTACAGTGCGCAGGTTCGTCCATTCGCTCGATGGTAATTTGGGGAGCCTCGTTATCCCAGTTGAGTTTAAACATGGAAGACATTGTAGCCAGAGCATCTGCTAGCTGATTTTCTTCTCGCGGGAAATGCTCGAAGGTGATCTGCTCGAAATGAGGCAACAATGTTAAGACATGTTCTTTGTATGGGATAAGATTAGGATGCTTGGTGTCCCACTCTCCTTTGACCTGACTGATAACCAAAGTCGAGTCCCCAAATACGACCAAAGATTTGATTCCCAAGTCTATAGCAGCCTTGAGACCAAAGATGCAAGCTTCATATTCAGCCATGTTGTTGGTATAGCTGAAGCAAAGTCAGGCAGTGAAGGGTGTATGGAAACCTTCCGGAGAAATGAGTATCGCACCGATACCGTTGCCAAGTGCATTTGAAGCACCATCAAAGTACAGGGTCCATCGGGATCCTTGTTCAGATCCGTCATACGGTCCGTTACCTTCAATATTGTCCAATGTCATGATGTCCTCGTCAGGGAAGTCGGATCTCATAGATCGGTAATCTTCAACATCTTGATGAGCTAGATGGTCAGCTAGTACACTCCCCTTTATAGCTTTTTGGGTTGTGTACTGGATATCATACTCTGTCAGGATCATTTGCCATCTAGCGATTCTTCTAGATAAGGCAGGCTTCTCGAAGATATACTTGATCGGATCCATCTTGGAAATCAACAAAGTGGTATGAGTCAACATATACTGCCTTAACCGGCGAGCAGCCCATACCAAAGCACAACAAGCTTTCTCGAGAAGTGAGTAGCGAGTCTCACAGTCGATAAACTTTTTGCTAAGGTAATAAATGGCATGCTCTTTTCGGCCAGACTCGTCATGTTGGCCCAACACACACCCCATTGAGTTATCCAAAACAGTCAGATACATGATTAGCGGCCTTCCTTCGACGGGTGGCATCAGAATAGGGGGTTCTAGCAAGTACTCCTTGATCTTATCAAAAGCAACTTGACAATCGTTGTTCCATTCGACTACCTGATCTTTCTTCAACAGCTTGAAGATTGGCTCACAGGTAGATGTCAGGTGAGAGATAAACCTCGCAATATAGTTAAAGCGTCTCAAGAATCCTCTAACCTCCTTTTCAGTACGGGGGGAAGGCATTTCTTGTATAGCCTTTACTTTAGCTGGATCAACCTCAATGCCTTTGTTGCTGACAATAAATCCCAAAAGTTTACCAGACCTAACCCCAAAAGTGCACTTGCTTGGGTTTAGTCTGAGCTTATACTCCTTCAACCTGGCAAACAGCTTTTGCAAATGATCAAGGTGTTCTTCTTCTGTCTGTGATCGAGCTATCATATCGTCTACGTAAACTTCGATCTCATGATGTATTATATCATGAAACAAAGCTACCATGGCGCGTTGATAGGTTGCCCCTGCATCCTTCAGTCCGAATGGCATCACTTTGTAGCAGAAGGTACCCCATTGCGTGACAAAAGTAGTTTTCTCCATGTCCTCGGGGGCCATTTTGATCTGGTTGTATCCCGAGAATCCATCCATGAAGGAAAATACCTTGTGCTGAGCTGTGTTGTCAACCAAGATGTCGATATGTGGTAGTCGAAAATCGTCTTTAGGGCTAGCCCTGTTTAAATCCCGATAGTCCATGCACATTCTGACTTTGTCGTCCTTCTTAGGCACGGGCACAATGTTAGCAACCCATTATGGATAGGAAGTAACATCCAGAAAGCCAGTGTTGAATTGCTTCATTACCTCAGCTTTGATCTTCTCAGACATGTCAGGCCTCATTCGGCGAACCTTTTGCTTGATCGATGGACAATCCTCTCTTGTAGGGAGACAGTGGACCACGATATCTGTGTCTAGTCCCGACATGTCTTCATAAGACCAGGCGAAGATTTCAACATATTTGTTTAACAACTGCACTAAGCGTTCCTTGACACTTGGTTCCAGGTTGGCACCCGCTTTTACTTCTTTCCTGTCTTCCTCTGTCCCCAAGTTGATGGTTTCTAGAAACTCTTCGTGAGGCAGAATAGCCCTCTCTTCTTGTTGCAAAAGTCTGGCTAACTCTCCCGGTACTTCACAGTCTTCGTCAACTTCGTACTCAGCATGATTGACCAAATCCTCAGAGTTATCGAAGGCTAAAGCAGAATAGTCACCCATGGAATCCGGAGTGGATGGGTACCTGCATTTGTGAGTGCGGGTGTGTGTAAGGGATAGCCATCCTTAAACAAACAAAAATGCAAAAGGAAAGAAAATGAACACAGCAGTTTATAGATGAAAAACGTCCAATGATTCATTAAAACATGGCATATGATAATGAAGAAGATCAAACCCTTACAAATGGACCTACATGCCCCGGGCAAGGCATGAGGTGAAAATAGTGTGTGAATTGTTTTAGTTATTACAAACCATAAATGGTAAATTGTTCAAAGATAAAATTACTGGTTGATAAAGGTGATGGGAATAAAATCCTTTGCTTCCCAGTTGCTTAAACCCCCTTCGATGGTCGGAAAGATCCAATCTTCAAAGTGGATCTCTTCATCTTCATCTTCATATTCTACAGCATTGATTCTGTGATGAGTGATCTTGACGGGTGGTCCTCCAACCTTGGAGCGACGCATAGCCTTTTGTCCTGCAGCAGTAAACCCTAACCCAAACTTGTCTGTCTTATGGGGAAAATCAGGCAATTGCCCCCATACTGTACTCTTCCCTTCTTTAATCACAGCCTTTGCGTCCTTGAGAGATGCCATCCTAGGTACATGCTTGGGAATGATATGCACCTCAACCATTGTCTTTGCAACTGCTACCTCAGGAGAAACTTCCTCAAAATGTTGGAAAGGCGTTTCGATGAACTCGCCATCCAACTCCACATAGCGGAAGGAATTGAGATGACTTATCATGTACTCTTCCTCGCCGTGCACTGTTATAATCTTACCCTTAACAGGATATTTCAGCATTTGGTGCAAAGAGGAGGTAACTGCCCCGACATAATGGATCCACGGTCTTCCTAACAAACACAAATATGACGGACGAATGTCCATCACGTAAAAGGTGGAATTGAAAACTTCTGTGCCTACTTTGATAGGAATATCAAACTCTCCATGAACCATTCTTTTGGACCCATCAAAGGCCCTAACAACGATGTTACTAGGTTTGAGGGTCAGTCCTTCGCAGTCCAAACGATCTAAGGCTTTCTTCGGCAGCACATTCAAGGAAGAACCAGTATCAACTAAGACATGGGCGAGAGTGGTTCCCCAGAATTCAACTGAGGCATGTAGTGCATCGTTGTGTTTCCTTCCTTTGGGAGTTAAGTCAGTGTCGGAAAAGCCAAGGCCATTATCAGCAGTAAGACTGGCCACACATTCCTGAAACTGGTCAGCCGAAGTCTCTTGGGGTACATGTGCCGCCTTCAAGAATTTGATTAGGGACTTAGCATGGGCCTCAGAACAGAGCAGAAGAGCCAACATTGAAATTTTAGAAGGGGTCTGCCCTAACTGTTCCACAATGTCGTAGTCACTTTTTCTGATTATTTTCAAGATTTTATCCATTTCTTTCTGACTGGTTTCGGGGATAACCACAACATGAGCCTTCGTCCTGACAGACGCTTCTAGTATCCCCTTACCCTTATTAGTAATATCAGCAGATGGTCTTACTTCAAGAGTATCCAATTCTTCAATCATTGGGCCTTGCACAGATGGCCTAACAGGTACGGAAGCTTTCGAGTGTCCGAAAACTGCTCGAGGGGGAGCAATCTCCGGAGAAAAAATTCGGCCGCTGCGGGTTATCTTGCTTGTACCCGCAATGTTCCCTATATCAGGGTTTTCTTCTTCATAATTCTCTTGGACTGCCTCAATTTGTTTGATACCATGGTAGAAGATTTCTCCTCCATAGTTCCATGGTATCGTTTTGCTAGATTGGTACGGGACAGGTCCCGACATGGTGATCTTTAATGGTACACATTTAGAGTTGGGTGTAATCCTGACAGGCCTTTTGCAAGCCTTGGGAGGATTGTCGGAAATGGTTATGATTGCAATATCGTTGGTTGAAGTAGAAAAAGTAACAGGAGTAACAGGATTGAAGGTATCAACAGGGGTTTTCTGGAAAAGTATCTCTTGGGTATCTATCAGGCATTGGACACCTGATTTCAACATGGGGCGGTCAGCTTGTATGTTCAAACAAAAATAACAGTCCTTCCCGCAACCTGGGAATATCCCTGCTCTCATCAACTTCTCTTTAATTACTAACACTAGAGTCAAAAGATTGGCAACATCAGTAACATGGAGGTCTTCTATAATGGCATGAACATTATGGCAGTGCTTGGGCATCGGAGCAGATATCACATTGGGCTTCTTAGGCGCATCGAATTCTACTTCTTTGGCATCAACCAAGTCCTGGATTTTGTTCTTAAGCGCCCAACAATTATTGGTATCGTGCCCAACACTGTCGGAATGGTAAGCACATTTGGCATTGGAGTGGTAGTATGGAGAGGAGGTGTTAGGGTTCTTTGGCGCTTCCTTCAAACTGGTAAGATTCAGCTTCAACAAATGGGGGAGTACCTGAGCTGGCGTCATGTTGATTCGGGTGAACTGCCGTTGTGGCCTTTCTACCCGTTGTTGATTTGGTCTTGACTGATTGTTACGAGGTTGATCATTTGACGAGTTTTGAATCATCACAACCCCTACAGTTGGCCGGCGCTCGGTTCTTCCCTGACCCTTCTGAGAATACACAGCAGATGCTTTCTTCTTAGCTGGGAAGGGTTTCTTAACAGCTGTGGATGCAGAAGCATCCTTTTGAATCTTTCCATTTTTAATACCGGCCTCGACCCTTTCGCCGGTCAAAATTAGTTCAGTAAATCCGGCGGAAGAACTCTCGATTAGATGATTGAAGAAGGGGCCAGACAGGGTCCCCAGAAATATGTCAACTAACTCCCTATCTGACAACGGCGACTGCACCCTTCCAGCCAGATCACGCCACTTCTGGGCATACTCTTTAAACCCTTCATTGGAAGCCATTCCCATACTTTGTAGCTGAGTACGAGTGGGCGCCAAATCAGCATTGTATTGGTATTGACGATAAAAAGCAGCTGCTAAGTCTTCCCAATTGTGAACCTCTGATCTCTCGAGTTGATAGAACCAATCCAACTGTGTGCCAGACAAACTGTCTTGGAAAAAGTGTACCCAGAGGTCTTTATCAGATGAGTGGGGTTGGATTTTTCTGACATACGATCTCAGGTGCATATTTGGGCAAGACAGACCGTCGTACTTGGCGAATGTTGGCACCTTGAACTTGGGAGGGATAACAATCCCAGCTACCAGCCCTAGTTCTTCAAAATCCAAACCGGGTACCCTCTGCAACTTCATGGCTGCCAGTCTATCTTCAAGATTCTTATATTTATCATCCGCTGGAGGATACTGTTGTTCGGAGTAGTCTTCGTCTTCTTCCTCTTCCTCCTCTTCAACCTCAGATTTAGAAGGTACAACAGTCCCTTTCCCTTTACCGGCCCCTTCGTCAGACGTTGAGGGGAACTCAAGAACCTTCCTAGCATTACTCTCAAACCTTATTCCAAAAGTGGCTACTCCGGGCCTCTTTTTCTTTTTCTCTTTATTCTTCTCCAACAGAGCTTTGAGGTCCTCTTGACCCTTTGCCAAGGTCATGAGGAGTTGCTGGAATTGTGAATTTTGTGCCTGCAGATCCTTTACCGTCTGCTCCAAATCCATCTTGCTGAAATAAACAGCAGAAAGATAAGGAAACCTGGTTTGAAGACCTGTTTATGCATATGATGAATGGTATGTGTTGTAACCCAAAATTTGCCCTCCTATATTTCCCAAGACATTTCAAGAATATCTCCTAAGTTGCTCAAGATAACTCAAGAGTTGGACAGTCAAATCACCTCCTAAGGCAGTCAACCTCAAATTAGGGTTTTGTGTTGCATCAAGGTCCTTGCATACAAATGGCCTCAAGTTCTCCCTAATGTCCTAATATGCTCTCAAGTTCATCCATGTAAAATTTCAAACCTTGCAGAGAAAGTTTGGTCAGTCAATTGCTCAAGAAGCCCAAGAATCAACTGTGCTAGGGCAAAAGTCAACTGTGACCTACAAATAGTCAAACCTCAAGATTTTTTGTCAACATTCTCATTTTTAAGGATAATTCATCATTTGATCAAGGGTTGATCATGATTCATCAAGGATTGCTCAAAATTCATCAAGACTCAAAAGTTGCTAAATTAGGGTTTTGTAGGAAAAGTCAACTCAACTTTGACCAAGCATAACTTTCTCATACTTTATGAGAAATGACCCATACAAATCTCATTTTGAAGAGGATGAAATTTCCTACAATCCATCTTCACACCCCAAGATCAAGAAATGCACTCACAAAAAGTTACAAATTTGGACATTATAGGTCATTTTTGAAAGTCAACAAAAACACCTTTTTTCCAAAGCTTATAACTTGAGCATGGAATATAAAAATGAGATGAGACCAAAAGGGTTGGTTATAGGACATCTCAAGGTTTCTAAAAAGTCCAAGAACACTTCCAAAAGTTCAAAATTGAAGAAGTTATGCATTGATGAAGTTGGGCATTTTTCCAAAAGTGCCAAAAGTCAACTATCCTCAAAACTCCAATTCTTGATAAAAGGGCCCACTTTTTTCTACTTGATTTGATCTTGTCACACCACACACGTTTCCTATCTTCAATTTCATGACCAATTATTAATTTTTTTATTTGATTTTATTTTTATTGATTTAATTCATTTTTAATCAATTTAAATCAAAATAAAATCCAAATCTTAATAGCTTGATATCTTTTTGATAATTACAGCTTTCAATTATCATGATACACACAATCAAATTCGTGCCAAGCCATATCATGCATAAAATCTTGGATTTGGAAAGAACTTGAAAGCTTTTAATGGAGGAATAATATCATATCTCAAATCATCAATTCACATGGATTGAAGCCCAAATATTTAACCTAATTGCTTCTAATATACTCACAGAAGCCAAAGCACAGGAGGACACGACCAAGAAGCTGCCCAAATCACAAAAGCAAACTTGAAAAAAAGTTTGAAAAGCTTGAATCTGAAAACGATCTTAGAGGCTTTTCCAAGGCGAAAACTCCATGCTATCATCTTTCTTGACATCTATTGAAGCTATTGCAATCACTCACGAGCCCTGAATCATCTCCAAACGCATTGTAAGTCATCCTGAATATAGCTCTGAACATGAAATCGTGACTCCATATTTTGGCATCTTTTGGACAAATCGTTTGCACAATCATGCTAATTGATCCATTTTGAACATTTCTGCATTATTTAATTTTGTTTTCATAGCCTATAACCCTGTGCCCGAAACTAGGGTTTTCGTTTCTTGTTTTTAGGCATTTTTGATATAGGCAAAATCAAGACAAACGGTGGCCATGGTTGTGTTCAGGGAGGAGATACGAACATGATGGTGGTTTTAGTTTGTATTTACATGGCCTGGAAATTGTTTTAGGATGTTCCCACGGATCTTGCTGCGGATAAAATTCCGCAGGTAAGAAAACCAGTTTTTTGGTGAAGAAGACGACTAGGTGTCTTCCTCTGATTGGCCAACTTTGAATATTCGCGCTTGTTTTTTTATATTTTATTTCAGGCATAATGCTTTGTTTTGAATATAATAATTGTCATGTATCCTAATAACAAACATGCACATTAGTTGAGTTGGCAAGCACGCTAGTGGATTGTCTCATGGGACCTGGGTTCGAATCCCAGGTCCCCCAATATATTTGTCTTATTTTTCTCCAGGTAATTGCATGTGGTTTCAGCAAGCGTAGCATATCATGGACCTCCAGATCCCAAGCGCCATATGGCCTTCAGGCCAAATCTGATGGTCAAGATTGAATGACCACCATGCGCTCCAGTCAACTTGGCATAGGGAATTGCAAAAGTCAGCCCAGGCCAACGCCTGTTGGGCCTTGAACATGCTGATTCCACCTCCTGATTTGGGGCCCAAACCCCCTTTGGTTTATTTCTTTTCTTTTCTATATTTCTTTTATTTAAATTGTTTTATTATTTTTATTGTTAATTAACCAATTAATAATTTTTCTCATAAAATCAGAAACCACAAAAAATATTATTTTTATTTATTAAAATTAAATACATCACTTTATTTTTGTAAATAAATATTAATCAATTAATTTAGTTTTAATTAGGAACAATTTTGATATTTTTGCAATAAATTAAAATCAATTTACAATATTAGGTTTTACTAACTTTTAACCATTTTATTTCATTTCCTTAAATATTCAAAAACCCAAAAATATTTTAATTAATTAATTAATTAATTTTGACCTAATTTAATTTCCTTTTAATTCAAAAATAACAAAAACATGCTTTCTTTAACAAAAAGGGTCAAAACCCAAAAAAATGCGTCGTCTTAATTTCTTGCACGCGATCCATTTATTTCCAATATTGTAATTGCTTCCGGTATGTAATAGCTTTTAATTAGGACTTTAATTATTTATCGCTTTATTTTACTTCCCGCAATTTAAATTAAAGGGTTTGTTTTTGGCGATGTAAATACCCGACGCCTTGTAATAGTTTAGATTTAATTTTCGCAAATTTAAATTCTGCAACTATACACTGTTAAATGTTTGAATAATAGGGAATGCATGACAAGATCAAATGTATGAACTTAAAATCAACATAGCTCACCCATGACATGTACAAAGATAAAATTAACCGAAATAACACACTCGCACATGCCACTCTTAGGGTACACCTCACTTGGTTGCCTTCGAACGTGGTCATTGAGTATAGGAAGTTTTAGAGGTCGCCCTCTTGTCCAAAGATCATAGTTGCCTCGAAACGGTTTCCTCGGATAAAATGATCTAAGACCTTAGGGTTACCACTAAGGCGTCCTAACATTTCTTTAGTGACCACACGTCCCTTAATCGAATTGACCCGAAAACTCCAACGATGATGCTACCTACTCATCAATAGTGGGATAGCATTGTCTAAAGGATATTTGCACAGATTAATTCCTTTTTCGAGTAGGTAGATGGTTCTTAAGTACTTGCTCTTTTTAAAACAAAACAAAAACTTTTCGCACTTACACTCTCTTCAAAACAAAAACTCCTTTCAAACCCACAAACACAAAGAAAAGCAAATTTTGAAAACACAATGAGAAAGTACCTAAGAGCCCGTGGATAATCACAGATAGAAAGGGTGCTAACACCTTCCCTTTCTATAATCTACCTCCCGAACCCGAGAAATATCTCAAAAAGGAATTTTTCTTTGCTTTTTTCCTTTCCTTGTTGGATAAAATAAAAGACGGTGGCGACTCTTGCTTACCGCGACATTTTACGAAAACAAACGCAAACGCGAACTAGCATTCCAAAACAGTCAGTTCTCTTTCCCATCGATCACAATATGTTATTCATGTAATGCATTCAAGGATTCAGAAATTCAAATTTGTTGCAAACAAAAAGGAACACACGTCATATATTAAGAAGAAATTGTTAGTACATAAGTGCCCCATGGGCAAAATATTACAAAATTCTTAATGTAAAAAGACATTGCGCATCCTCTTTGTTGCGATGTAAGTGTTGAGAGTTTCCTCCTCATGAAGTCGGCGGGTAAGCTCCAAAACCTTCTTCTCACTGGCATAGAAGCTGGCTTCAAAAGTATTTTGTTCTTCCTTGAGTTGGATCCAACTCTTTTGCATTTCTTCCCATGATGTTGGCATGTCAGGATGTAGGATGGTGTATGGAACCTCTCCTTCCATAACAGGCTCTTTGATCAAGGGGAGAATGTGAGGGTATGGCATCAAAAGATTCTGGGCGCGGGTTCGTACCCACTTGAGATAAGGCTCAATGGGGATAGAATTTTTGTGCCCCAGTGTCTTACTGTCCACTTTGTTGGGCATCCTCCAAGCTCTGATGAACCTTTGTCGAAGTCCTTGCACATCATTGTCGAAGTCAAAAACTAGGTCAGGAATTAGCATGTCATGAGGGCCATCCCTCCGAGCATATCCAAATTGTCTCAAAGCTAGAAAGGGGTTGTAGGTAATGCCTCCCCTAATGCCAAGTAGTGGGACATTAGGGAATTCCCCACAACGATCAATGATGATGACATTTTCTCTGGACCGAGAACACCAATGAACATCAGAATGTGTGAGGGTCATCAATCGTTGTGACCACCTTAAACCCTGCTGATTCTTCAAAATTGATTGTGGAAGGTGAGAAATAAACCACCTTGCTAGGAGAGGAGTACAGCATATGAGAACACCTCTTTTCCTCATTGTTCGTGTGTAAGATGAGTGTAGGATGTCCCCAAGCAATGTAGGTATAGGATTCATGGATATGAAAATCTTGACAGCATTCACATCTATAAGTTGGTCAGGGTTTGGGAACAAGACTAACCCATAGATAAGGAGTGCCACAATCTCTTCAAAGGCTTGTAGATCAAGAGAATTCCAGCAGTCTTGTGCCTTCTCAAACAGAAACTTTGCCAAAAAACCCTTGACACCACTTCTGGTTTCCCAATGTCCCTTGATGTCAGATGGATACAAATGTAATGCTTGAGCAACATCTTCAGGCTTTGGTTCTTTTTCCGTACCGTTGTAGGGTAGTTGATTAAGAATAGGAATTCTCAGGAGTTGAGAAAACTCCTCCAAAGTGGGTACCAACTGGTAATCAGGGAATGTGAAACAGTGGTGTAGGGGGTCAAAGAACTGGAAGAGGACTTTCACCATGTCTTCTTCAATATTGGTGTTGACCAAGTTGAGGAGTCTACCATGTATTTCACTGAAGAGAGAATTCTCTGGAATCCTAGAAGTAAGCTCCTTGAGTTGAGGAGGGATTCTCACAAGGTTGAATTAAATTGTTTTCCTGCGAAGAGATTCCATGACCTACAAAACAAGAACAAAGATGAAGATCCAAACCCTTGAAATGGTTAGTGGATGCATATGATGCTTTATGATGTTCATGATGTATGCACAAACACATGTACAAGTAAGTCACACAAAACCCTAGTTTCAGGCTTGCACGAGGTTTCATAGGTAAGTACCCACTTGAGTTTAGTTGGCTCAAACCTGTCCTATAAATAGTAACCGGGTTCTAAGGAGCTCAATATCACTGGATTATCTTCTATGTTCATTGTTTTGGTTTAGCCACTTAAATAGCGACCAAAATATTCCAAGAAAACAACCCTCAATGAGTGTAGTATCGAGTATCTACCAACTTCGGACTGCACCAAAGCCGGTCATCTCACTACCCCTAAAAAAAGGCCAAGATGGTCAAGTAAGGTTCTAAGAGTTCATTAGTGCTTTATGACATCACTCAGCGGCCCCGTATTCTCTTTGATTGACTCAAAGGCTACCGGTACTCACAAATATGTCGCACTAATATAGCTATTGCTTCAACCATGTCGATATACCCCGTACAGTTTCCACAACGTATTGCTATTTACCTATGAATATTTCCCAAATCTGGGTGGAGGATTTCAAACCCAAACAAGAGAGCCATATGTAAAGCAATCAAAGCAAACAATAATCATGCAAAGGGTGATCTAAGCCCTAAGGTTACTCCACTTTTAAAGTTTTCCACAGCAGAGTCTCCAGTTCTGTGATACGGTGGGAGAACTAACTTGGGATTTTGCGTTTATGTTTGCAAATGTTTCGGTTTAGCAAGAGTCGCCACCGACTTTTTATTTTATCCTAAGGAAAGGTCAAAAAGCACAGGAAATACCTTTGAGATGTTTTCTTGGGTTCGGGGAGTAGATTATAGAAAGGGAAGGTAGTAGCGCCCTTTCTATCCATGGTTATCCATGGGCTCTTAGTTACTTGCTTAGATCACTTGCTTTGCTTTTCAATTGTTTGAAATGGTACTCTTCAATTGTTTGAAATGGTGATTTGTGTGTGGTTTTGAAAGATGTTTTGAAAAGAGGCCATCGTTGTGGCAACCTTTGTAATGATTCTTGTTTGAATGTATACAAAGGTGTTTTTGTCTTTTGAAAAGTTTCCGATGTTTGAAAGTAGGGTTTTGAAATTATGTTGTGGAGTGTGTTTTGAAGATAGCAAGGATGTTTTTGCAAGCTTTGATCAAGTAACTAAGAGTTATCTACCCTATTTTACTCAAAGATATTTCTTATGTTTTTAAACCTTTTAATAGTGTTGTTTCACCATTGTATTTGGTGAACAACCTTGTGTTAGGATGTTAAACGGGACAGGCGCGGGTCATCGTATAGACCATGATAGCAATAGTGTCAAGTATTTTTGGCAATTTTCTTGAGGGACTTGATCATTTTGTTTAGGCAACTCAGATAGCGTCATCGAGGGACTATGATCTTTCGTTTTGTTTTTGTTTTGCCAAAGTACTTGACATGCATGTCATGGCCCATTTTTGAAGGCAACAAGTGGATTGAAACCCTAGGGGTGCAAGTGTGCATTGTGTTTATTTTCATGCATTGTTATTTTGGATTAGGTTAAACTAATTGTTGATTTTATTTTGCATACAAACCCTAGGTCTAATCATGGCATAATTGAAAGCATTTAAAGGTGCGATAATTTAAATTCTACACTATTACAACATGATATAGGGAGGGGGGTACAAATTTGAATTGGGGATTATTTTGCAAGAAATTAAATCCTAAATTATTACAACCAAATCGAATGTATAAGGCATAACAATTAAATGTACAATATTTAAATAAATACAATAAATAAATATTAAGTAAAATGTATTATGCAAAAAATGTTTTTTATGTATGAAAAAGTATTTTTAATGTGAAATGTAAATAAATAAAAAGTCAATTTCAATTATTTTGTTTTTTAGGGCAAAAACCCTAATTTCTTAAATAAATTGTATTATTTATTATTTATATACAATAATGTATTAATTTGTACAAAAATATAAGTATATTGTAAAAAAAAGGTATCTTTAGTATAAAATATTAATAGAAATAAAAATGTATTATTTTTTTGTGCTTTTTGTTCTAATTATTTAATAAAATATATTATATAAGCATATATATGTATTAAATATATTAAGTGTGTATAAAAATAAAATAAATTAATTACAAAATATATATATTTCAAGAGAATATTTTCAAATAAGTATAAAAATAATAAATAAAAATAAAAGGATTTTTTTACATTATTTTTACATTTAAACAAAGGTAAATATAAATTATTTAATGTATTAATACTAGAATTAATTAAAATAAATATCAAATAAATATAAAAATTTATGAAAATATTTTTTAGTATTTTTTTATATTTGAAAATAAAATATCAAGGTCAGAGAAAAAATAAAAATGCAAAAATAATGAAAATACAAAGCAAAGGGCCAGGGGGTGTGAACTGAAAATGCATGTGTGAGAAGCAAAAACAACCAGGCCCAGCCCAAGCAACTTCGTCTTCTTCCTTTGAACAGAAACACGCGCGCTCTGTTATACAAAATGCTATCTCCTGATTCCTTGCTTTTTTGACAAAACTCATAACATGAAACTTATAGAGCATCAAACAACGAATCTAACCATATAAAAAACTTAAGCTAACTCTTAAAGACCAGAGAGAATTTCTCTGGCCCTAATTCTTAACCTAGTTTTTTCAGAAAGTTCATGAACAAAATTCTCCTAGCACGATTAATATAAATGAAAACTAAGCACATGTATGGTTTCAGGGCTATGAATACAACATCTTTCATTCACAAACCTAAGTCTAACTATTCCTAAATAGAGAGATAGAAGTTCATGAAATACCTGTTTCAGTTGACTTTGAGATGGACAATGCAGCAACTTCTAAGGGTGCTTGGGGTTCTTTTGAGCTTGCCTGGTGTCCAATGAAGCTTTCCCAATGCTTGGCTTGTTTTGAAGTAGTCTGAATCGTGCTACAGAACTCAACCTGCAAAGCTTTGAAACAAAAATGGAAATGTGTGTTAATGGTGTTACAGCTAGAAATGGAGGTCTGGAATAGTTCAGGTGAGTTGAATGGAAGGTATTGGAACAAATTTGAGGCAAAACGCACGAGGGAAAATGGAGATGGAGGTGGTTCTGCAGGGCTTGCCCTATTTTGCAGAAAAATGGTGATTTTGTGTACAAGGAGGTTTGAGTGGTGAAGAGCTCGTGCTTATGACTCAAAGGGTTGTGTTAAATGTGTTTGCAATGTTAGTGTAAGCTGACTATGGCTGATTTTTGAGTTGGGAAGATTTTGGACAAATTTCTTCTTCTTGAAGCAAGAGTGTGTCACTTGTGATTACAGGCATGTACCCTCTATCTTGTAAGTTGCATACCTAACCCTTGATACTTGAAATTTGTGGATTTTATCTTGCCTCAGAGATATGGCCCCATGCCTCAAAGATCTTGGTTTGACATAAAGTATAACTTTTCAAAAATGGCAATATACCTTTTTCCAAATAGGGATTAGTTTTGTGTGCAATGTCCAAATGGCCAAGATAATGTATTATCTCAGTGGATTTGCATTCAATTAAGGAGTGTAAAATGGTTTAGAGGCCTGCCAACAAGTACAAAGCATGCTGGTTTGAAAATGAAACTTGTATGAACATGTATTGGCCATGGATCAAAGTGAGTTTTTGCCAACTTCAAGCATTCGATTCTCCCTAACCACAAAGGTGTTTGAAGAGTTCTTGGACAATTTAGAAATCTTGCAACATTTAATATAATCCATATTTGAAATGCAACTTGAAACTCCAAGTGGAACTATTTTAAAAATGGCCAAGAAGATGGGTCAAAATCCTGCCTAAACTAGGGCAAAATTTCTCTAAGTTAAAAGTTTTAGGTACCCTTGTTCCAAAAATCACAACTTGAGATACAAGCCTCTTTTGAGAAAACTTTGTGAATCAAAGTTGTAGACTTTGTGATGTACTACAACTTTCATGTTTCAAGTTTTGTTTTAATCCATTTGTATCTTGGTGAAAATGTGGGGCAAAGTTAGGGTTTCTTGATGAACAAGTTTCATAATTTGACATGTCTTGATGAAAAATGACCCTTGGCACTTGATTTTGACCAAAAAGTCAAAGTTTGACTTTTCAGTGTACAATCAAATTTTGATCAGTTGACTGAAAAATTCATCTGTCAATCCTATGCATTTGAGATCTTTTGAACTTGTTGAATGAATCAAGGTAATGTCATTGAGTCCTTGAGTCCATGGTTGAGCTTGATTTGCCATTGGCTAGGTCAAACAGTAAAAAATTGCCTTTGTACAGTCAAAACCCTAAAAATGACCATTTTGCCATTTTGATGATCTGATCAAATTTCTTGTGGAATTGGGATCCAAACTTGATCAAATGGTTCATATGAGTTCATAATGTTTATGTGGGTCAAATTTCATGAGGTTTGACTGTCAATTGGCCACAATTGACTTTTTCCTCAATACAACTGATTTCTAGGTCAACTGTCCAATTGACTGGGCAAAAATTTGAATCAAGGCTTGAAACTTGGTATGGAAAAACTTGTGAGTCCAAAGTGGAGTATGAAAGTCATTTTGGGCATTGTATGTCAAAACATCACTGTGCAAACTCAAACCCTAATTTAGGTCAACAGTGCAAGGAGGTGTCTTGAGCAGAGCAAAACCTAGCTTGATCTTGAATTATAAGAGTCTTGTGATGAGAAATGTTGATGAAATAAGAGGGCAAATTTTGGGGTACAACACCTACAAAAGAAGAAGAAAATAAAATATCGCAAGAAAACGAAAGAATCAGAGACGCAATACCTGGAATATTGCTACACCTCTGGGTTTTTGGTTTTTTATTTCTTATCATCGTTGTCATCAAAATCGCATTCGACGATCTCCAATAGGTAACTCCTACATCTCTTACTTTCATCATCTCGCATGAAACTTGATTGAACGATTATTTAAATGTGACTGAAATCCGATAATCTCGCACCTTCATCTTTCATTCGTAACTCCAGATTTAGATATTTTCTGAATATGCGAATTTGAGTTGAAAACGGAAAAAAAGAAGATCATGATCGGAGATATGAAGCATGGTGTTTGAGTGAGATGATAGATAGAGACGAGGACGAATCAGACGGTAGATATGTGGATTTGGATCGAAGAAGATGAGAGGAAGCCTCCGTTAAAGATTGGATATGAGATGGAGTAGTGAAAACAGAGGAAGTGTGAGCGAAAAGAAGGTTGAGTGTCGAACGACGCCATGAAGGAGAAGAGAGAATTTTGTGCATAAGAAGTTCAATCATCACTCATTTTAGCCTTAAGCCCCAAAATGATGCATGATAATCGTTTTTGTCCTTTCAATTCATTCGACTTTTAATTAATAAATGATAATCAATAAAATGGAACAAATGCTAAAAAAAACTTGTGGACCTTGTTGTTGTTCGTCCGAAACACCCTATTTGCCAAGCCCAATAGCTTCTTCTAGAACCTGGAATTTTTCTTGCCAACAATATGCTCAATGGAACTTGTTCTTGATGGGCCTAGCGCCCTTTGCTTTTGCATACCCCTGGAAATAGCTTAGTACCCCCTGACTCTTCCTAATTGTCTTAGGATTTTCTTTTAATTTTTCCTATATTTTTTGTTACGATAGAATTATAAAGTCAATAAAATTTGTTAGATCTTCTTAGGTGATTTTAGAAACTAATTCTCTAGTCTTTGATAGATTTTTTATATAATAAAAACAATAAAAATGGTAGAATATAATAGAATTTTCCTAGAAATTCTTTAGTTCTTGATAGATTTTTTCTTCACATAAAAACTAATAGAAAATAATTTTTCTTTTAGTTTTTTATTCATATTTTCACACCGCTTTGCCTTGTTATTTTTTATGCATTTGTTCATTGTGCAAGGTATATTTTGGTGCTTTCGATCATGAAACATAACAGGTTGTTATGTGATCGAAGCATATGGCTTATGCTCGCTTCTGATGCGACACGCCTTATTTCTCATCGTCCTGATAAATTCATATCATATTATATGTTGTCCAAATACATGTGATATTTTGTGATACTTTGTGCAGGAACTTCTGATTACGTGTTGTATTCACAACACGTGTTTGCTTTTATCTTAGTTGGATATCGTTTCTAACTTTGTTTATTTCTTGGTGAAGCTTGTCGATACATACTCCCTGCTTCTCCTTTGCTTTCGTATTCTTTCGATGATCCACTTGCTCTTGGTAGTCGCCGCTACTGCTTTTACATTTTTACGCACTTTGTTGCATTTCTTTAATGCTTCCTAGATATCATGAGAAGTAGGAACTTTATTGCTTTCCGATGCCATAAGAAGTAGGAATAAAGATGTATAACGGGGGTCTCCATTGTTGATCATGTCAGGAACCCCTCTGGTTTATTTAAAGACCCGTTTAGGGCAATTTCACATTGTTTTCCATTGTGTGCTACTTCTGTGTGGTTTGTTTAAAACACTACCTTTGTGTAGGTATTTTATTTGTGTGCTTATATTTGTGCTCGCATATGTTATAGATGATAAATCCTCAAAAGGAGGAGAGCGAGAAGGGGTTAGCAATCAACCCTCACAAATTCGTCTGTGTCATTCTTAACTCGTAACGCACCATGATGCTTCACAGTTGTGCCTACTCTTGTTATCGAGTCATAAAGTGGAAAAGGGTTTCACAATCAAACCCCCAAACTTTGTCAGGAGCTTGCATTGGCCGATGCTGATACTCTGATTGTTCATATTGCCTTCTGTCGCCTACCTTGATCTCCTATATCTTGGTTAGGTGTTCAGTCGCTTTGGACATCACATTTTTGTTTTACATCTCATTTCCGCTTGTTTGATTCGGGTGATCTTCTCTCCTTAGCTAAAGCATTTCTCTTCTTTTATATTTCACTCCCAGTTTTTTGTCTCGGGTGATACGCTCCCCTTGACTAAAGCATTTCGGTTCTTTTCTTTACCATTTTATATGTGTGCTTTTTCGAGCTTGTTTACTTACTCGCTTTCTATACCATGTTCCCTTAGAACGTGCTTGTTCCTTTCAGATGCAAGTTATATCTTAGTTTGCAAACCATGCATGATAACATTAGATAGAGATTTCCCTTTCATCCTTGACGTAGGGCCACCATTGTATGATAACATTAGGATTAGAAATAGGCTAGTCTCCCATAGACTTTTTGTAACGCCCGTAATTTAATTAATTATTTAATTAAATTATTTTTGGAATATTTGTGAAGATGTGTTGTGATTAGTTGGATTTAATTATTTTATTAAGTGGTGAAATAATATTAGAAGAATGATAATATTATTTGATGTGGGCTTGTTTTAAAGGATAAAAGTTGTAATAAGGGGGTGTAGTAGTCGTAAGCCCATTAAGGAATAAAGAGAATAATAGGGTTATTTTATTATTGTAGAAATAATAAGAAAGAAGAAGCAGTAAGAAGAATAAGGGTTAGAGAAAGAACGTGAAAGCTGTTTGAAAAGAGGAAAAGTGGCAGAACGAAAATTCAACTGGAAAAGTTATAGAGCAACCTTCAATCTAAGGTAAGGGTGGGATTCTGACTCTATAATAGGGTTTATGATAATTGGTATATGGGGTTAGAGGTGAAAGATTGTTTGGTTTATGATTGAATTATATATGATGTTGTATGATGGAAATCGATGATTGAAAGATGAATAATGATGTTCCAATGCTGTTTATTTGATGTAGAATTATAGGATAATTGTAATTGATGATTATCTAATATTGGAGGATGTTTTTAGGGCCTAAAGTATGGAACCCGTAGTGAAAACGCAGAGAAAATTGCAAAAAATATCCATGGCAGAGCAGTATGTGTCGACCCCAAATGCTATGTGTCGATACAAGAAGGCTTTTAGACTCAGGATGAGTCTACACAAAGGAGTCATGTGTCGATACATGAGGGCTTTTAGACTCAGGATGAGTCGATACGTAAGAGCATGTGTCGATACATGCAGTGTTGCAGGCTTAGTATGAGTCGATACAAGAGAGTATGCGTTGACTCATGCAGTGTGTTAAACCCAGTAAGCATCAACCCAAGGCATTACGCGTCGATCCATGTTGTCTGGTTTTTGACAGATTCGTTTTCCCAAGGCTGTAACTTGAGTTTTTGGACTCTGTTTGAGGTTCCGTTCGAAGGATTGAATAGCTAACGCAATGAACTTCATTCTTATAGATTAAAAATGAAGAATAGGAAGGGTAATCCTAGTACCCAAATTAGGACTATAGTTAATTCCCGCGTTAATCGCTATGCTGATTTTTGTGAAGAATGATGAGGATGAGATGATTATAGATTGTTGTTTAGTTTGTAACAGTAGGATTAATGATGATAGTGATGTAGTATTACAGAATAGTAAAATTTAGAGGTTTGGTGATTTAGAAGTAAGCCTTAGATGATTAATTAATTATAATCAATATCATGTTGTAGGCTTATGGCCAACATTGCGAAATTGACGAGTTACTGTCGTATTGTTGTTGTGGCTGAGTTGTTGTGAATTATGATGATAAATGATGTTTGATGCATGATGATAATAAATGATGTTGATGAATGATGTTGATGAAAGATGTTGAGATGCCTCTAATAATTGGCAGCTATTAAGATGCAGGCTTATGGCCAACGATGATGTTATGATGAGATGTTGTTAACTATGGTGTTGTCATTACATTCATGATTGTGTCGCATACATTGCATTTCAAGATGGAGCTCATGCTCGTTAAGATGGCCTGTATTGGCGAATATTAAGATGAAGGCTTATGCCTTGTTGATGCCTCTATTTATTGGCAGATTTTTAAGATGGGAGTTCTGCTCCAATGGTACCACGTGCATTTGCATAGTATTGAGTCACATTATATGATTGCATAAAGAAGTTGTGTATTGATGTTGTGAATGTGTATTATTGTTGCGATTATTGTTGTTTATAAGATGAGAAGTGGTGATGTTATGTGATCTAATTTAATATATTAATTATCATATGTTTTATTATATTGTTAGATATCTCACCCCTTCTGATTGAATGTTACCCTTACGTTGGTAACATGCAGGTAATCGAGAGTGAAGGTTGTATATCTTTAATAGTTCGAGTCGATGTCATTGCTCTGATATGTAACACTCGGGGGGATGAACACTTGTTGCTTTTAATTGTTGATTATTTCAGTTGTTGAACTTTACTTTGACTATTATTAAGTATGTGTTGTTTTGAAGTTGCTGTAATGATGGATAAAGATGTTATTAAGAATTCCGCTGCGTAGATGTTTAAATTATTGAATTAAGAGATTTAATTATTATGCTGATAGTTCATCCGCAGTTTTAAAGTGTTATTTATCCACGATGAATGCTATATGTTTTGAAAGTTGAATTTGTGGCATCCTGATTCATTTGCTTGAATGATTTTATAACTCCGATTTGCATATATAATTGCTGGGTAAAATTGGGGTGTTACAAAGTTGGTATCAGAGCAAAAGGTTGGTCCGACCTTGTTGTCGAGTCGTAGTTGTCTAACAATCGAGTATTGTTAATTTGAGTTCTAACTGTTGTTTATATTATAGTGATAAGTTGAGATGGCTGGAAGGAATGATGTTGCACTTGCTGCTTCTTTAGAAGCAATGGCTCATGCGATGGAGAATCAGCCGAATACTGACGGGAATGCTGGATCTCGTAGCTTGGCGACTTTCCAGAGGGAGAATCCGCCTACGTTCAAGGGGAAGTATGATCCTGACGGAGCATTGGATTGGTTGAAAGAGATTGAGAGAATCTTCTGTGTGATGGACTACACTCCAGTGCAGAAGGTTCGATATGGTACTCATATGCTTACCCCCCAGGCACATTGGGCCTAGCCCAGCCTTCTTAAGACACCCCCTATTTTTACTACTTAATTAAAAACGCACCCCCCTTTAATTAGTTAAATATTTTCTTTTTTTAAAATTCTTATATTTTCTATTTATATTTTATAATTATTATATTTTCTTTTTATTTTATTCTTTTCTTTTTTTATATAATAATTATTATTTTAGTACTTTATTTCATCAAATATTATTATTATTTAATATCACATGTAAATATTTTTTTAATTCAAAACCTCATGTACATATTCTTTACTATTGCATTAAAATATTTTTTTAAATCATGCATTAATTAAGAGATTTTGCAATTAATATGATAAAAATATATATTAACAAACATCAAATTCTTTTTCGCAATAAACTAAGCTAAACAATTATTTTTTGCTAAAGGGTTCCAAATCTATTTTGACTAATCGCGTATTTAGTCCAAAATTCCGTAATCTCTACACCCGGTCAAAATGCGAGGCAATTCAAAATACTTTTGCAACCCCTAAAAAACACAAACCTATACGAACTATGAACTGAGACTTTGATTCCTCATAAGAGGATACGTAGGCATACGATCAAAAATCGTGGCGAGATCCCCTATTAAAAATTAAAACCCTATTTTACCCAAAACTTAAACCTAAACCTAATATCCTTAAGAATAAGGTAGATGAAAAATGCCTAACACCTTCCTTTCGTCTAATAGAGTCCAAAACTTAGAATCTCTGTCTTTACAAATTAGCGTTGCCTATTAGATTCCCTTCCTTAGGATAAAAACTAGTAGTGGCGACTCTCATTAAAAAAACCATTCGCAACACTTCCCCTTTTCATAACTTACCCCCCGAACTCAAAATCTATCAAAGGTCTTTCCTGTTCTTTTCACCTTTCCTAAGTATTGGATAAAATAAAAGTCGGCGGAAACTCTTGCTATCCGCATGTTTGGATAAAACCAAAAAGTCCGTTCTCCCACCGTATTACAATACCAATACAAGACAAAGGTTGGACTTGTAACGTGGCAGTGATGCCAATACAAGGCAATGATTGGACTTGTAACATGGCGGTGATGTCAATACAAGACAAAGGTTGGACTTATGACATGACAGTTGTGATACGGTGGGAGAACTGACTTGGGTGTTTTGTGTTTGATCGCAAATGTTGTGGTTAGCAAGAGTCGCCACCGACTTTTCTTTTATCCAAAAGGAAAGGTGAAAAAGCACAGGAAACACCTTTGAGATTGTTTCTTGAGTTCGGGGGGTAGATTATGAAAAGGGAAGGTATTAGCACCCTTTTCATCCATGGTTTTCCATGGGCTCTTAGTTACTCGCTAGATCACTTGCTTTTGTTTGAAATTGTGCTTAGTGTGATTTTTGAAAGTATTTTGTAAAGAGGCCATTGTTTAGGCAATCTTTGTAATGATTCTCGTTCGTAAGAATGTATACAAAGATGTTGGTCTTTTGAAAATGTTTTCAAGTTTGTAAGATGTTTTGAAATGTGTAGGTGTTGTTTTGAAAATAGCAAGGACGTTTGTTTTGAAATGGAGCAAGTAATTAGGAGCAATCTACCTACTCACATGTCTTTCTTGTTCATTTTCTTTTCCTTTGACATTGTTGTCTTACCATTGATTTGGTAAGCAACCCTATCTTTGGATGTAAATGGGACGGGCATGGGTCATCGTATAACCATGATTAGCAATGTGGAAAGGTATCTTAGCATTCTTTTTGAGGGACTAAGATCATTTGAAATGCAACTTAGATAGCGTCATCGAGGGACTATGATCTTGTATTCGCTTGTTTTTGCTAAGATACCTTACATGCGTAATATGGCCATTTTGTATAAGGCAACCAAGTGGAATAACCCTAGAGGTGCTTGTGTGCAAGTGTGTTGTTTTCATGCTTGTTTTTGTCTTGAATTAGGGTTTTCTAAGTATTGATTTTAGTTTTTCCATACAAACCCTAATTACTAGCAGGTTATATAAAGCGATAAATTACGAAATTTAAAGTTACTACGCTATTACAATATTTGTGGGATGGGGTGTACAAATTACAAATGGAGAATTGCAAGAAATTAAAACCCTAATTATCTATTACAACCATATCGAATTTATTAAATGTACAAAAACAAATGTAAATATAATGTACAAGAATATAAAGATAATGTAAAAGGAAAAGGAAAAGAAAATTGTTTTTGTTTGAGTTTTTTTTCATGAAATATTTTAATCCTAATTAAGTTAATAAAAGAGAGAAAATAAATAACTAGTCTAAGTTGGTTTAAGAAAACTAAACCTAAATTAATTTAAGAAAAGAAATTAAATTAATTAAGGAAGCAATTTTTAGGGTTTTTCATGAAAGGTTTTAAAGTTAACCTAATTAAACTAAGAGAAAATAATTAATTAATTAAAATTCCTAAATTCTAAATTGATTTAATATAAGAAGACAATAAACCTAAGTCTAAATAATTTTTTTTATAAAATAAAATTGAATGTTAATACTAATTTAGAAAAAAATATATTTTAAAGTATACACAAAACCTAATTCTAAGTATTAACAAAATAAAATAAGTGTTTAAACTAAAGTATTTTATAAATATTCAAGAAAATATATTATTTTTGGTATTTTGGTTTAAGTAAAATAAATATATAAATAAAAATAAATAAAATATAAGAGAAATAAAAATAGTTGGGTTGGAGGTGAGAAAATAAAAAACGGGTGGTTAGAAGCTCAAAAATGGTTCAGGCCCAAGATGTGCTTTTTTTTTGTTTAAGTCAGAAAACAAAATAAAAAATGTGTATGGGCCTATGTATGAGAAGTAAAATGAGGGGTGGAATAGCATTCCGTCCAGGGCCCAATAACAGCAAGCCCAGGTGCTGTTAGTGACCCTGCGCGTGACTTGAGTGGGGGGTGCACTGTGGAACGCACACTTGGGCCCGTCTGATGTTGATCTAGTCATCATGAATGATGTCGCATGGTAGCTAATGGTGAGGCGCTGGCGTGGAAGTGATAATCCTGCAACCACAAGGATGGTGACAAGTGTCACCACCAAATAAAATTGTTTTAAAAAAACAAATATAATAAAACAAAAACTAATCATTTTAATCAGAAAGAGATAAACATGTTATCTCTCTTCTTCCCTATGTTCTCTCTCCTCTCTCCATATTTTTTCACCGGAAATCGCCCTAGCGACGGTCAACGGTGGTAAGCGAAAGTGATTTCTCCGATCTTTATTTTTTTTGCATGTTTAGCTCCGTATTTTTCTCCTCTACCTAAACCTGTGGTTCGTTTTTACATATGCTCAACGATTTCACGGAGATCTTGAAAGGGAAGGTTGAAACCCTAGGTGCTTGAAAAAATAGAATCTGACGGTGATAATGATGCGCGATGATGAAGATGATGGTTCTGAATGTTTTTCGGTGAGATCTTTCTTTTTCTTCTTCTTTTTGTTTCTGAAGGGTTTGATGTTTGCGGAAATGATGAATCAATGTTTGGGTTTTGGTTATGTTTGCATGCGATTTGTGTTTTTGTTTCTTTGTATATTTTTGTGGTGAAAGGAATTTGGGAAATGGTGGTGTTGGTTGGATGTGATTTTGTTTCTGTTTCTTTGTATATTTTTGATGATGAAAAAAGTTTGAGAAATGGTGGTGTTGGTTGTGTATCTGTATGAACCGAATTTGGTTTTGTTGATTCTGTTTTTGTATTGAACAAAAACTGGCTTGGTATCTCTGTATATTCTCTTTGCTCCTTTTTCTGTGATATCTTTATGCTGATTTTTTGTGTTTGAATTGGATTTGATGGCTCATCTCTGTACTTGGTGCCCTTTACTGATTTTGTGGCTTTGCTGGCTTTTGAGGCTGCCTTTTCTGTACTTTTGTACCAGTTGCTTGTTGATTTGGTATTATTGGTTGTACTTGCTGAATTTCTCTTTTTTCATGATGGATGCTGGCTTGCTTTTGTACTTGCTGATTTTTCAAACTTGTATTTGCTGGTGACTTTTATACTTTGTTGCTTGTGGACTTTGCTATGAACCAAACAACTTTGTTTGTTTTTGAGATTTGTAGCAAAGCAAGGCTTGTGATTTTGACATTACAATTTTGACTTTGATTGAAACAACAAATATGATGTTAATTATGATTTGAATATCTTGAGGTACAGGCCTTGAGTTGGCCTATTTTGTGCAGCTTTTGGGCTGAGTTGACTTTGGCGTGTTAGGTGATATCTTTTTCATTTGTTTTGCCTTGTTGTTGCTGCTATGTTTATGCTATACTTGTTCTGTTTTGCTGGTTTGCAGGTTTTTTTATTGGCTTTGTTTAGCAGCTTATGCTGCAGCATTGCAGCCTGCTGCTGCCTGTTATGATGTGTTGCTATTTTGTTTAGCATCTTATGCTGCATCATTGCAGCCTGCTGTTGCCTGTTATGCTGTGTTGTTATTTCTTTACTGTAAACAATTTGATTTTGCAGTAAACTTGATGTATGTCCTGTATGAGGCTTTTGTTGCTGATTTGATATTTTCTGATTTCCTCTTTATCTTTTGTGAACTAAATATTTTGAGATTTGCAAAAGATTATCCCTAGCCAATGATAGAGTTCTGACTTGTGAGGCTTGTATCATTATGATTTCCCTTGTTTGTGAACCAAGCTTGTACCTTGTTATTTGCAAACCATAAATTCTCAGGCCAATGATTAAACAAGAATTGTATGAGGCCTTTTGTTCATGCTGGGCTGAAATCTGTTGGGCTTGAAATTCTATCTGCACCTTTTATCTATTGTGAACCAATTCCTTTGAGATTTACAATAGGAACTTGGCCTATGATAAAAATGAAATTGTTTGAGGCCTTAGAACATAAAACCCTTCTTTTCTGATTCAACAAAAACCACCCTAATGATGAATTAGAATTCTTTGTATTTTTTGTTCATTTCTGGATGTTTAAGTTGCTAACAAACTTCTCCCTTTTTTTCATGAACATGAGGCATGGATGGCAAGCAAAGATTGGAGTGGTTGCTTGAAGATGAAGCAATGAAGACTTTGAAGAAATAAAATTTCTCCTTTTTGTAAACAAATCTTTGTAATTTATTGCATTTGTAGACAAGACAAATGTTTTTGTAAATTCAACTTTGTAATGTAATGAACACAATGCCTTTGAATAAATTTTGTGTGAAATGAAAATATTGTACCAATCTCAACTTTGAATTTTGAAATTCTTATTTGAATGCTTTGAGTAAAACACCTTGTTTTAGGTAACTTGTATTTCAAGCAATCACCAAAAATGATCAAGCAAAACAAACACTTTATACTCCAATCAGACTTCTAAAACAAAATAAATGTTTAAGAATTTAATTCCACTTGATTAACTTAAATCCAAATACTTATGGTCAAAAAGTCTTAATCTTCAACCTTTGTCCAATGGCTAACTGGTAATCAAAATGAGTTCGCATGTCATTCTTGATTCAAACGGGATTTCATTGTCTACCAAACATGTTTTAAGAACATTCGTCAGTCTTGTAGAATTAAAAAACTTTAGCAAATTGTGTTTAAGAACATTTGACATTTTGAAGACTTAATTATCTCCGAGAAATCTCAAACCCTAATTATTGATTTGCCTCCTAGGAAGAGAATTTGTCTGGTCGACCTTTGAGCCAATTGAGTGTACGAGAAACCCTAGGGTAAGCATCTTGCATGAAAAATTGGAGGGCAAATTTTGGGGTACAACAGCAGTGATGCCAATACAAGACAAAGATTGGACTTGTAAAGTGGCGGTGATGTCAGTACAAGACAAAGGTTGGACTTGTAACATGGCGGTGATGCCAATACAAGGCAAAGATTAGACTTATAATGTGGCAGTTATGCCAATACAAGACAAAGGTCGGACTTGTAATGTGGCGGTGATGCCAATACAAGGCAAAGATTGGACTTGTAAAGTGGCGGTGATCCCAATACAAGACAAATGTTGGACTTGTAACGTGGCGGTGATGCCAATACAAGGCAAAGATTGAACTTGTAACATAGCGGTGATACCAATACAATATAAGATAGGTACAAGAAGATGACGGATAAGATCTACGAACAAACTACGATCCTACAGAGAGATACCAACGGTCGACCTGCTTGGAGAGACCTACGGGCGATCTGTTAAGAGAGACCTATGGGCGATATGCTAGAAGAGACCTACGGGCGATCTGCTTGGAGAGACCTACGAGAGATCTACAGGAGGAAAGCTAGACCTACGGGCGACCTACGATCCTAAGGTGAGACCCACGGGCGGTCTACATGAGGAATGCTAGATCTACGAGGGACCTATGATCCTAAGGGGGTGAGAACATTGATTACGACACGACAACTGAAGGTACAAGGGACGACTAACTGTATCAATTTTATTGGGATCTGGAGGGAAAATAGGCATGGACGAGTGTTTGGAAAAGCTAACACGAATGAGTAATTGGAAAACTGACATAAACAAATGCTTGGAAGTACAATGTACTGACACCGTTAGTTGGATATCATGATGTAACAAAGGACGTCAAATAAGGGTTTGGGAGCGATATCCTCTTGTGGGGATGTAGTGTTGTCTTTGAATGATTCAGGTCTTTCGTGTAAGGTACCCGATCCGGCTTATACTTTGAATACAGGTTTGAATTTATTTCGCTGCAAAGATCCATTCTGATGGATCAACTACACGCTTTTGAAGATGCAATGTTATGCACTGATAAAGTTATGCAATGCAAAGAAATAAAATTCATAGGGATGAATGAAGGATCATTGGGAACCGTTATTCATCACCGGGGATGCCAATAAGAACTAGCACTAGAAACACGTAGTACCAAAGATCACTTGGGATACTGATAGGAATTTTCACTGGGGAGCTCATGATACTAAAGATTATTGGGGACTCTGCTGAAGATTGAATTGCTGACGAAGGATTTTACTTGTACTCCACTGAATTCTTAATTGTATTACTGAGGAAGAGATAATTTGGCCCGACTTCTCTACATCTTGACTTGCCGAGAGGATGGTAGGACTGAATATGTCGAGGAACGGATACTGAATTCCATGTGGATCTCTTCGAATACATGCCTCAAGTTTACGCCACACTAGGGAATTACCTCTTAAATCACTTGGGGTTAAAAAGATGGACACAGACACCTACGAATGCCCCGGTTTAGCTCTGCGAATGCCTCGGTTTAGCTCCCGGGGGATGTGCACATATGCGTGCCAAGTCAACAAGGACTCTAGACATTCCAAATTCACTTGGGGAATCAGGTTTGAAATTGTCTGTAGCAGATGAAGCAGGATTCGCGTGCTGGCCAGGTCAGGGTGACCGTTATCAGTTGCTACCCGCAAAGAAAAATAACACTCAGAATGCATACGACACTCCCTATTGGTTACATATCAATGTAAAGTCATGTTTTATTTTAGCTTGGAAAATTTTTATTTCACATGTTTCTAATGCAATGTTTAATAACGAACAAAACACATTTCGCTTACGAAAACATTTTATGGTAATAAAATATAACTTTTTGATGAAAACAATTTTATTGATTGACAATTGGCCTATTAACAAGCATTTGTACAAGGATGCAACTCCTATATGAGGTAGTTGCGAAAAATAAACGAAAAATACAATAGGTAAAAATGGCAATGAGAGATGCTCGAATTTCCATTAAAACCAGTTTTGCTACATTTCCCATATCCTTAGTAGTCTCAATGAATGGCCTCTAAAGAGTAGCAATTGAACCGATCAGTTCACTGCCAAGGTGAAATAGATGTGCATGTGTTATTCGTGAAGAGTATCCAGACTATAGCCTCTCGCTCATGATCCATAACTTTTGTCTGGATCACCCTTTCGGGTTTTTGATCCACCGGGATGCCCATTTTTCCTAAGTCGCCCTTGCAGGTTTGACTTAGCGGGTCTCTTCATGCGTAATTTTTTTTATTGAGTCTAAATTGACTGGAAGTGGAACCTCTTCCTCATCCATGTCTGTCAGGATTAAAACACCTCCTAAAAAGGCTCTCTTCATGATATATGGTCCCTCGTAGTTGGGAGTCCATCTGCCTCTTGGATCGGAATGGCTTTGCATGATAACCTTTCTCAAGAACAGATCCCCAAGATAAAACTTTCGAGGATGGATCTTCTTGTCAAATGCTCTCTTCATCCTCTATTGGTACAATTGGCCATGACAGATGGTTGCCAGGCGTTTTTCGTCAATCAGATTGAGCTGGTCAAGTCTTGTCTGAACCCACTCTACCTCATCAAGTTTGGTTTCCATCAGAACCCTTAACAAAGGAATCTCCACTTCGATGGGGAATATTTCATTTGTACCATACACAAGATAAAATGGAGTCTCTCGTGTTGAAGTACGCACATACATTCTATAGCCATGCAAAGAAAAAGGAAACATTTCATGCCAACCTTTGTACGTTCTGACCATCTTCTAGACGATCTTCTTTATGTTCTTGTTAGCAGCTTCGACTGCACCATTCATCTTTGGCCGGTACGGAGATGAATTGTGATGTTCAATTTTGAACTCTTCATACAACTCCTTCATCATATTGTTTTTGAGATTAGAACCATTATCAGGGATGATTCTGTGAGGAATTCTGTAACAACATATGATTTCCTTCCTGATGAAGTTGGTAACGACATGTTTGGTTACATTCTTGTAAGAAGTTGCTTCCACCCATTTTGTGAAATAGTCAATAGCCATGAGAATTAACCTATGACCATTTGAAGTGCTCGGTTCAATCCTTCCAATCATGTCAATGCCCCACATTGCGAACACCCATGGTGAAGTCATAACATTCAAAGGAGTTGGAGGAACATGAATTATGTCTGCATACACCTGGCATTTGTGGCGCAACTTTGCATATACACAATAGTCACTCTCCATTGTCATCCAGAAATACCTTGCGCATAGGATTTTATTTTCCATAGAATGCCCACTCGAATGAGTCTCGAAAGAACCCTCGTGGATTACCTTTATGATCGACTCTACTTTGTGTCTATCCACGCATCTGAGCAGAACTAAGTCATAATTTCTCTTATACATGACATATCTCGATAAGAGGAACTTGGATGCTAACCTTCTAAGCATACTCTTATCACAAATTGTATCATTCTCGGGACACTCTTGCTTCTCAAGGTACCTTTTGATGTCATGATATCACAGCTTTTCATCAGACATATCTTCGGTCGAGAGACAATGAACAGGAAAGACATGTGCTGGCTCTTTGAAATAGAGAATATGTATATTAGGATCCTGATTCAGAAAGCTCACTTTGAACATTGATGCTAAAGTAGCTAAAGCATCGGCCAACTGATTTTTGTCTATGGGAATATGTTCAAAGGCGATCTCATCAAAAGCGGGTATCAGCTGCAGGATGTAGTCTCTATATGAAATTAAACTGGGATGCTTCATTTCCCAATCACCTCGTACCTAGTGTATGACCAAAGAGGAGTCTCCAAAGACTTCAAGGATTTTAATTCTAATATCGACAACCGCTTCAAGACCCATCACGCAGGCTTCGTATTCTGTCACATTGATTGTATAGTCGAAACAAACCGGGCCATAAACAGTGTATGAGTATTGCATGGAGAAGTCAGTATTTCCCCAATGCCATGACCTGCAGTATTCAATGCACCATCACACGTGAGAGTCCATCACTCTTTCGGATCGAACCCATCATAATCATCAAGCTTCATAACATCTTCGTCAGGAAAGTCAAATTTCATCAATTGGTTCTCTTCCAACGGCTGGTGATTGAGATGATATACAAGAATTCTACCCTTGATAGCCTTTTGTGTAATATACTGAATGTTATATTCAGATAAAAGCATCTGCCACTGGTCCAATATGCTTGTAAGTGATGGTTTATCAAAGATATACTTTATCGGGTCCATCTTCGATATTAGAAACATTGTGTATGTCAGCATGTACTGCCTCAGATGTTCCTCTCAGTTTGTGATTTTGAAATCATATCATCCACATATACTTCAATCTCCTTATGAATCATATCATGAAAGAGTGTCAATATAGCATGTTGATATGTTGCACCAGCATTTTTGAGACCAAAAGGCATGACCTTGTAACAATAAGTACCCCAAGGAGTAGTGAATGTCGTCTTTGTCATGTCTTCTAGAGCAATCTTTATCTGATTGTACCCCGAAAAACCATCCATGAAGGAGAAAACCGAAGACTGGGCCGTATTATCAACCAATACATCAATGTGAGGTAATGAGAAGTCATCCTTTAGGCTTTCTTTATTCAGATCCCGATAATCCACACACATGTTCACCTTCCCACCTTTATTAGAAACGAGTATGATGTTAGCAATCCAATCCGAGTATTCACATACTAACAAGAAACATGCATTCAACTGCTTTTCAACCTCATCTTTGATCCTGAGAGACATATCTAGACGAGTTATGCGTGACTTTTACTTTACTGGAGGATATTCTGGCTTGAGTGGAAAATGATACACAAGTATATCAGTATCTAAACCGGGCATGTCTTCATACGACCAGGAAAAGATGTCGGAATACTCTCTGAGAAGCCTAACTAACCCATTCTTTACATCATCTTGCAAAATGGCCCCTATCTTGACCTCTCTTTTCACTGTATCGGTACCGAGGTTGATGATCTTAATGGCTTCTTGATGAGGCAGGATTGCTTTCTCTTCTTGTCTCAACAGTCTTTCCATTTCCTCTGGAATTTCACAATCTTCCCCACTATCTTCATCGGCTTGTTCATTCAGATTTCCAAGGATATTGGTACAAGGAACTGCAACATCATCGTTTATAATGGAATTCGAGGCAGACCTGCATGATTGTTGAATCATGCCTTATTTTAGAATATGAATGAGAAGTGGAAAACGGTTAAAGAGTTAAAGCAAAAGCATTGTCATTTTTTATTTTACAAAAATAAAAGAAAAGGCAGAGAGCAAAAAAATTGTATGTGAAAATGCAATTTTATTCAATTTAAACAAACATGGAAACATGAGGGGGGCCTTTTCACAAGCTGTCATCATGCCTTGGGCAGAGCATATGACTTATTTAAAACAAGAATATTACATGTCAAAGAAAGCCACTTCGGGAATATCAGTAGCAGTCACATTGTCGAGTTCTCGATCAGGCGCAATCTGGTAAATATACTGAGATATATCTGCACTGTCTTCATCATCACTATCCAATGCATGGGTTTGTCCTTGAACACTTGGACTAGCACTAATAAACACCTATGAAAGTGGGGAAGTTTGTTTCCTTTTGAGCATGGTTGGACCATGTTGTACCCCAAAATTTTCTCTCTCATTTCTCAAGGCATTTTCTCATAAGGATTTTCAAAAGTTCAAGTTTGCATAAGTACAATTGGGCTCTCAATCATAAAATTGAAGAAGAACAAGTATGCTTCGATTCAAAAGCTTAGATGGAGCATTTGGCCCCCGTCAATGCAAGCTTGGTTTGCATCCTTCGATTGGACATTGTTGCTTTCTTCAAGCTAGCTTGATTTACATCCTTCGTTTGGGCATTTGGCCTCTTCGAACAAGCTTTGGTCCGCAAGATTCATTTTGGATTATGGATTTCTATATGCTTGCGTTGATTCCCGAAGCATGTGGCCTCCTACAGGTTTGCTTTGATTCACTGAAATGGCCCCTGCATGCAAGCTTCGATTCAGAGAGCAATGGCCTCCTGAATGTTTGTCTCACCAAGCAGTTGCCTCCTGCATGCTAGCTTCGACTGGGCATTGTGACCTTCTGAAAAGCTTCCTTTAATTCAGAATGAAATTACCTTCTGAAAAGCTTCCTTCGATTCAAAATGAGGTGACCTTCATACTAGCTTCCTTCAATTCAGAAGAGAACGGCCTCCTGTTGGTCTCCTTCGATTAAGAAAGTTAGTGACTTCCTACTGGTTTATTTTGATTCAGAAGGAAATGACCTTATGAAAGTTTCCTTAGATCCAGAGGGCAATGGCCTTCTGAATGTTTTCCTTTGACACAAAGCAGGGACCTCCTGCACGCAAGTTTCGATTGCATCATTGGCTCCTTACGTGTTTGCTTTGATTCACAAATCAGGGGTTTCCCTCATGCTAAATAGGCACAAGGCAATGGCCTCCTGCTGGTTTGCTTTGATTCAGAAGGAAATGGACTCCTTCATTTTTTGCTTCTGTTGTACCCCAAAATTTGCCCTCTCATATTACCCAAGACATTGCAAGAGAAATCTCCAAGTGGCTCAAGATTGCTGAAGAGTTGAACAGTCAAGCCATCTCCTAAGACAGTCAACCTCAATTTAGGGTTTTGTGTTGCATCAAGGTCCTTGCATACAAATGACCTCAAGTGCTCCCCAATGTCCTAATATGTTCTCAATTTCATCCATGTCAAATTTCAAGCCTTGCAGAGGAAGTTTGGTCAGTCAATTACTCAAAGGGTCTAAAAATCGACTGTGCTAAGGCAAAAGTCAACTGTGACCTACAAATAGTCAAACTTCAAGATTTTTTGTCAAAATTCTCATTTTTAAGGATATTTCATCATTTTATCAAGGGTTGATCATGATTCATCAAGGATTGCTCAAAATTCATCAAGACTCAAAAGTTGCTAAATTAGGGTTTTGCAGGAAAAGTCAACTCAACTTTGACCAAGCATAACTTTCTCATACTTTATGAGAAATGACCCATCCAAATCTAATTTTTTAGAGGATGAAATTTCCTACAATCCATCTTCATACCCCAAGATCAAGAAATGCACTCACAAAAAGTTACAAATTTGGACATTATGGGTCATTTTTGAAAGTCAACAAAAACACCTTTTTTTCCAAAGCTTATAACTTGAGCATGGAATATCAAAATGAGATGAGACCAAAATTTTTGATTAGAGGACATCTCAAGCTTTCTAAAAAGTCCAAGAACACCTCCAAAATTTAAAAATTGAAGAAATTATGCATTGTTGAAGTTGGGAATTTTTGCAAAATTGCCAAAAGTCAATTATCCCCAAAACTTCAAATTTTGTCAAATGGGCCCATTCTTTTCCACTTGATTTGATCTTGTCACACTCCACACGTTTCCTAGCTTCAACCTCATGACCATTTATCAATTCTATTATTTAATTTGATTTTTTAATGAATTATTGCATTTTAAATCAATTTAAATCATATAAAATCCAAACATTGATTATGGGATCTCCTTTTGGCTATTTCAGGACCTAATCATCATCATAAAGTGGATCAAATTCGTATCATGCATTATATGTGCAAAAAGATTGGATTTTGGACAAATTTGGAAGCTTTTCAATGGAGGATCAAATCATATCTCCAAACATCAATGCACAAAGATTCAAGACCTATTATTTGACCTAATCCAATGCTGTATACATATACAAGCTAAAGGCACGAGTTTGAGAGGTTAGGAGCTGCAGAATCACCAAAACCAAACTTGAAAAAAACTTGGAAAAAGCTTGAAACTGAAATCACTCCTAGAGGCGAATTCAAAGGCAAAGCTCAATGTGAATCAATTGCTGGACATCCACTGAAGCGAAACCAACCCCTAGCAAGCTTTCATACACATTCAAAAGCACTGTAAGTCCTTCAAAACACCGCCCTGTATTTGAAATCGCAACCTCTTATTCTGGCATTTTCTTGACAAAACATTGACATATTCATGATCCTTGAGTAATTTCTAAACTTTCTGCATTATTTAATTGTGTTTATATGACCTGTAGTGCCATACCCGAATCTAGGGTTCTTGGTATTTGGTTTTGGGCGTTTTATTTGCCGGAAGAACTGAGGCCATTAATGGACATAGACATGCTCAGGATATCCAGACGAACATGTCCGTGGTTTTGGTTTGTATTTTTATAGCCTAGAACTAATTTTAGGATGCAACTATGGATTTAGCTGCGGATGTAAATCCGCAGGTAAATAACCAGGGTCAAACGGAGAAGATGAAGACGTGGCCCTTTCCAATTGGACCATTCATAATTTCGCGCTTTTATTTTTTAATTCTGGCATATTGTTTGTTTTTCCAATATTATATTTAGTGTTCATTCCACTAACAAATAAAAACACGTTGGCTGAGTGGTAGTGGAGCGTATGCATTGACTTGCAGGACCTGGGTTCGAATCCCAGGTCCCCATATTATTTGTTATCATTTTCTTTCAGGTTATTCCATGCAAAGCCAGGCGTGTGGTTCATCACGCACCCTCATGCAATCAGTGGGCAGATAGCCTCCAGGCCAAATCTGATGGCCCAGATGGGAGACCTACCATATGCCAAAGTCAATGTGCATGCGTGGAATCCAAAAGTCAACCAGGCTTGCAGCGTTAATGGGCCATCAAATTGCAAATCTCACCCCCTGATCAGGCCCAAAACCCTCCTTTGAGTATTTTTAATTCTTTATTTTTATGTTATTTATTTATATTGTTTATTTAATTATTTTCATTATTATTTTTAACTAACCAATCACACTTTTTCCTTATAAAATCAAAAAAAAAATACATTTTTTAATTAAATTAATTTCTAGCATTTTTTTATTTTTGTAAATAAATACTAATTTAATTAATTTTGTTTAATTAGGAAATAACTTTTAATATTTTTGCAATAATTAAAATTAATTTAGATAATTAGGTTTTACTAACATTGATTGATTTATTTTTATTTCTTTAAATACTCAAAAATCCAAAAATATCATTTTTATTAATTATTAATTTGTTTATTAATTTAGTAATTAACCTAATTTAATTTCCTTTTAATTCAAAATAACAAAAAAATCTTTTCTTTAGTAATAAAAGGGTCAAAACCTTAGAATGCGCCCGATTTAATTTCCCGCACGCGATCCATTTTGTCATATTATTGTATCTGTTTCCCGGAATGTAATAATTTAATTAGGACCTTTACTATTTTTTATCGCTTTATTTACTTTCCGCATTTTAATTTCAAGGGTTGTTTTTGGCGATGTAAATACCCGACGCCTTGTAATAGTTTGTTTTAATTTCCGCAAAACATAACTGTTAGATGTTTGATAATAGGAATGCATGACAAGAATGAATGTTTAACCTAAAATCAACTTAGATCACCATTAACATGTACAAAGACAAAAATTAACTGAAAATGACACACTCGCATATGCGCACTCTTAGGGTACACCCCACTCGGTTGCCTTCGTACGCGGTCATTAAGTATAGGTCACTTTAGAGGTCGCCCTCTTGTCTAAAGATCATAGTCGCCTCGAAACGGTTGCCTCGGAAAAATGATCTAAGACATTAGGGTTACCGCTAAGGCGTCCTAACATTGCTTTAGTGACCACACGTCCCTTAATCGAATTGACCCTTAAACTCCAACAACGGTGCTACCTACTCATTCATAGTGGGATATCATTGTCTAAAGGACATTAGCACAAATTGATTCCCTTTTCGAGTAGGTAGGTGATTCTTAAGTACTTGCTCTTTCAAAACAAAACAAAAACTTTTCGCACTTACACCTTTCAAACAAAAACTTCTTTCAAACCCACAAACACAAAGAAAAGCAAATTTTGAAAACATTATGAGCAAGTACCTAAGAGCCCGTGGATAACCACAGATAGAAAGGGTGCTAACACCTTCCCTTTCTATAATCTACCCCCCGGACCCGAGAAATATCTCGAAAAAGGAATTTTTCTATACTTTTTTCCTTTCCTTGTTGGATAAAATAAAAGATGGTGGCAACTCTTGCTTACCGCGACATTTTGCGAATACAAACGCAAAACGCAAACCAGCATTCCAAAAAACAGTCAGTTCTTTCCCACCGTATCACAGAACTGGCGACTCTGCTGGGGATGTATTAAAAAGTGGGGTGTACCTTAGGATTAGATCATTGTGTTTTCAATTGTTTGCTTTGTATGCTTTATATTTTTGGGCTTGTATCAGAGTTACTATAGATCCTAACCCAGATCTGGGGATACCCTTTAGGTAAGTAGCAATAAACTGTGAGGGAACTGTATGGCGTAGACCGATACGGTTGAAGCAGTAGCTACATTGGTGTGGCACTTTAGATTGTACCGATATCCCTTATGTTGGAACAAGGAGAATATGGGTCATCTAAGGGGTCATGAAGCACCAACTGACCTTAGAACCTTTAAATTGACCAACTTGGCCATTGAACAGTAGCAGTATGCTACACTCATTGAGACTAAACTCTCGCGATGATTCCGACCGCAAGAAAAGGTTGCTAAACTGGAATTATGACCGATTGAGGGTAGTCAGTGATATTGAGATCCTCTAGAACATGATTACTATTTCTAGGACAGGTTTAAACCAACTGAACTGAAAGAGGGTAGTACCTAAGCTCCTTGCCTGCCTGAAATCTAAGGGCTCTCTGTGTGCCTTTACCATGTTTGCTATTTGTGGATACTTGTGATGTGCTTTCTATCATGAAATCATGACATCATAACATTGCATACATCTTGCATTGGACTAACCTATTTCAAAGATAAGAGGGATTCATCTTTGTTCTGTTTTGTAGGTCATCATGATGCCCATGCGTAGGAATACCATCCGGATCAACTTTGTCCAGGTTCTCACCATGCTTAAAGAATTGATTGCAAAGATGCCTGATACTACCTCCTCCATCAGAAGACATGGGTATCTTCTCAGTTTGGTCACCTCCAAATTGGACGAGCAGATGATGAGTGTTTTGGTCCAATTCTATGATCCGCTGTACCATTGCTTTACTTTTCAAGACTATCAGCTGGTTCCCACCTTAGAAGAGTTCTCTGAGCTGCTCAGTATCTCTATTCTGAAGCAGACCCCATTTACTGGTTGGGAGAAGATCCTTAGGCCCAAAGAGATTGCTTCAGCCCTTCGCTTGACAGAGGATGAGGTAATGGCTAATTGGGAGACTAGAAGTGGAGCAAAGGGCTTTCTGACTAAGTTCTTGGTTGGTAAGGCTAACTATTTCTGGGATAGTCTAGACTTCAAGGCATTCGAAGATATTCTGGATCTTTTGATATATGGCTTGGTATTGTTTCCGAACACTGACTCTTTTGTTGATGTGAATGCGGTGAAAATATTTATCTCTCGTAATCCTGTACCCACTCTCTTGGGTGACATCCTTCATCAGCTCTATGCTCGTACTGCCCGAAAGCGGGGAACCTTGATGTGCTGTGCTCCGTTATTGGCGAGATGGTTTATTTCGCACCTCCCCAAATCAGTGCCGAAGAACAAAGAAGGCATGGGCTGGGCTTATAGGGTTATGTCTCTCTCGCATAATGACATCATCTGGACTCTTAAGGGTATGGACGAAGTGGCTATTATTGATTGATGTGGGGAATACCCAATGTCCCACTGATAGGAACCCATGGAGGAATTTCTTACAATCCGTGCTTAGCCTTACGTCAGTTTGGGAGAGCCAGAAGAGAAGGACCTCATGAGCTGCTAATGCCTAGTATCATCTTTGATTTTCAAGGGGATAGAGACGAGCAACGCTGCAGATTCATAAGGGCTTGGGATAGAGTTCACAGATCTTATCCACATGAGCTGGGTCCAAAAACTTCCCTTACAATGGAGCCATATCTCAGATGGGTCCGTATTCGTGCCCAAAAGATGGGTATGCCATATGAAGCCGTCCGACCTATCATTGTTGAAGTTGCTAATGAAGAAGGGGTTCTTCCAACCATCCTCCACCCTTACATGCCCACTGACATTGGGGCACTGAAAAGGTCTTGGATGCAGCTGAGAGAGGAACGGGATGCTTACCGAGAGAAGTTTAACGAGCAAGAGCAGAAGATCCAGAGGTTGACTAGGCAGCTGGAGAACGAGCGAATTCTCAATGATTATGTCCGCACCGACAATAAGAGACCATGGGAGCATTGATTGTCCTTTGTTTATTCCCTTTCCAGTTTTATTTACTTTTCAGTATTTCCTTTCTTGTAACGCCTTAAGGGCAATTTGTTGAACAATTCGAATTTCAAAATTTATCTAATAAAGTGTGTTTCCTTTCTGGTTTACAAATTTGAATCTCTCAATTGTCTTTGAAATCATGTCATACGCATTTCATCCCATGCACTTCATAACAGGTACCCATTACAGGTCTCTTATCTTCTTCGTTGTTTATTTCAGCACTCATCATGTCTGCTGAACCTTCAACTGAGCAAGCAATCAAGGCCCTACAGGCCCAGAATGCCCAATTCCAAGAGTTGTTCATGAATCTAGCTAAGGGTCAGCAAGATTTGAAGACCCTGATTCTGAAAGAAGAGAAGAAGAAGAAGAAGAAGAAGAGGACAGACCTGTTTAGCACAGGTCACAGGTTTGGAAATAGGCTACAGAATGAAGTTGATTTGACCACCTCATCTGGAGGGAAAGATAGTCAAGAGTAAAGGAGGGCTCCCAGCCCTGTGGTCTCCGACAACGAGACAGACTTCGATGAAGACCAGTATCCTCCGGCTGAGGATAGGTACAAACAATTGGAAGACCGGTTGAGTGCGATGGAAGTTCAAAAAGTGCCTGGTCTGGACTTTGGTGATATAGGTCTATCATCTGGGGTAGTGATTCCCCACAAATTCAAGGCACCAACCTTTGCTAAGTATGATGGAGTTTCTTGTCCGAAGCTGCACCTCCAGTCAAATGTAAGGAAGATTCAGCCGTACACCGCTGATAAGAACTTATAGATCCACTTCTTTCAGGACAGTCTCTCAGGGACCCAACTTGAATGGTTCTATCAATTGGACGGAGCCAGCATCCGCAGTTGGGAAGATTTGGCTACTGCTTTCTACAGGCAGTATCAATACAATTCCGACCTTGCTCCCACGCGTACCCAACTCCAGGGTATATCAATAAGAACGAGTGAAGGTTTCAAAGATTATGCTGAGAAGTGGAGAGACCTTGCCGGTAGAGTGCAACCATCCTTGGCTGATCGGGAGCTTGTGGATATGTTTCTGGGGACCTTGTCTGGTCCATTTTTCAACCACCTGATTGGAAGCTCTTCGTCTGGGTTTACAGAGCTAATTTTGACCGGTGAAAGGATTGAAGCTGGTATTAAGGCTGGTAAGATACAGAAGGGTGCCTCATCAAGCATCGAGAATAAGCCTTTTAAGAAAGAGTCTAGTGTTGTCTACAGTTCAAGAAACCAGAATAGACTTGAACGCCGCCGAGCTGTTAATGCGGTTGTTATTTTAAAACCTGCTGGTTCTCCTCAGCACAACAATCAACAAAAGGACGAGAAACCTCGAAGGCAATTCACCAGTCTCAGCATGACTTTGTCTCAGATTCTGCCACAGTTACTGAAAACCATCCTAGTGATTCCAAGGGAAGCCCCAAAGAATCCCAACACTACATCACCAAAGTATAACCCTAATGTCTGCTGTGCTTTTCACTATGATAGCCCGGGGCATGATACAGATGATTGTTGGGTTTTGAAGAACAAGGTACAAGACTTGATCGATGCGAAGGAGATTGAGTTCGGAGCACCAGAAAAGCCTAAACAAGATGCAAGGGTGAATGCTATTGGGGATGACGATGATGAAGAGTTTGACATTGACAGTTGGATCTATCCTACTACCGATGGTGGACTAAGCAACTGGACAGCGAAGGATTCTACGCCCGTTTCTGTTATCACCCAGTAATGAACTTTTTGTTTTGAATATGTAACCGACAATGTTTTAAACTTTATGGCCCGGTGTCTTACCCGGGGCACCGTGGCTTCATTTGTGAGGGCTTTATGTGTGTCATTTTCATATATCATTAATAAAAGCATTGGACGTTTCTTGCATTTCAAATCATGCGCTCCTTGTTTTTCTTTATTATATATTGCAAAATAGCTATTTTACACACACTCACATATACAGGTCCACATCCACTCTGGATCTCACTTGTAACGACTCTGCTACTGCCAGTTATGACTTCGAAAATCCGATCAACTTAGCCGAAGACGAAGGCGAAGATGATTGCGAAGTGCCTGGTGAACTTGCAAGACTGTTACTCCAAGAAGAGAGGGCTATACAGCCACATAAAGAGCCGGTAGAATCAGTGAATCTGGGTACAGAGACAGATAAGAAAGAGGTCAATATTGGTGCAAATCTGGAGCTTAGTGTGAAGCAACGGTTAATTCAGATGCTGCGTGACTATGTTGAGATCTTTTCCCGGTCTTATGAAGACATGCCTGGGTTGGATACCGATATTGTGGTTCACCGCCTGCCTACCAAGGAAGACTGTCCTCCAGTGAAACAAAAGGTCCGCCGAATGCGCCCAGAGATGTCTGAGAAAATCAAGGCTAAAGTTATGAAACAGTTTGACGCCGGTTTTCTAGCTGTAACTTCTTACCCTCAGTGGGTTGCCGATGTGGTTCCTGTGTCGAAGAAGGATGGTAAGGTTCAAATGTGTGTCGACTACAGAGATCTGAGCAGGGCGAGCCCCAAGGATGACCTCCCTCTACCTCATATCAATGTTCTGGTTGACAACACCGCTCAGCATAAGGTATTCTCCTTTATGGATGGGTTCTCCAGTTATAATCAGATTAAAATGGCTCCCGAAGACATGGAGAAGACAACCTCTATCACTCAATGGGGTACCTTTTTCTACAAGGTCATGCCTTTTGGATTGAGGAATGTTGGGGCAATGTATCAGCGCGCCATGGTCGCTTTTTTCCTTGACATGATCCATCATGAGATTGAGGTATACGTCGATGACATGATTTCAAGATCCCAGATGGATGAAGAGCATCTTGACCACCTTCAGAAGTTATTTGACAGGTTGAAATCGTACAAGCTGAGGTTAAACCCGAACAAGTGCACCTTTGGGGTGAGATCTGGTAAGATGCTGGGTTTCGTCGTAAGCGATAAAGGTATTCAAGTGGATCCGGAAAAAGTGAAGGCTATACATGAAATGCCAGCTCCCAGAATAGAGAAAGAAGTCAGAGGCTTTCTGGGACGACTGAACTACATTGCCTGATTCATCTCGCACCTAACTGCTACTTGTGAGCCAATCTTCAAGCTACTGAAGAAAGATTAAGTAGTACGTTGGAACGATGAATTCCAGGCCGCTTTCGAAAGGATCAAAGAGTATCTCCAAGAGCCACCCATTCTGATGCCACCAGTTGAAGGGAGACCTCTGATCTTATACTTGACAGTACTCGATAACTCAATGGGGTGTGCGTTGGGTCAGCATGACGAGTCTGGCTGAAAAGAGCATGCTATTTATTACTTTAGCAAAAAGTTTACCGACTGTGAGACCCGATACTCACTACTCGAGAAAACTTGCTGCGCTTTGGCATGGGTTGCTCGCCGGCTGAGACAATATATGTTGACTCACACTACTCTGTTGATATCAAAGATGGATCCAATCAAGTATATCTTCGAGAAGCCTGCTTTGTCCGGAAGAATAGCAAGATGGCAGATGATCTTGACTGAGTATGACATCCAATATATGACCCAAAAGGAAATTAAGGGAAGTGTGTTGGCAGAACATTTGGCGCATCAAGCAGTGGATGATTACCAGTCTATGAACTTTGAATTTCCGGATGAGAGTATCATGTTGGTAACTGATTGTGAGACACCTGGACCGGATGAAGGACCTGAGGAAGGATCTCGATGGTCTATGTACTTTGATGGAGCTTCGAACGCTTTGGGTAATGGCATTGGCGTTGTGATCATATCTCCTAAAGGCTCTCATACTCCGTTTATCGCCCGACTATGTTTCAACTGCACCAACAACATCGCGGAGTATAAAGCATGCATCACGGGTCTTCGAGCAGCTATTGACCTAAGGATTAAGTTTCTAAGTGTTTTCGGAGATTCCACTCTCATGATCAGTCAGATCAAAGGCGAGTGGGATACGAAACACCCAAATCTTATTCCTTACATGGAGTACGTATTGACATTGCTTCCCCATTTCGAGGAGATAACCTTTGAACATTTCCCTAGAGAGGAGAATCAGTTGGAGGACGCGCTGGCTACGATGTCTTCTATGTTCAAAGTTAATTGGGACAACGAAGCTCCCCGGATCATCATTGAAAGATTGGACGAACCTGCACATTGCTACGATATTGAGACTGAAGAGGTAGCAGATAAACCCTAGTATCATGAGGTGAAGAGGTATCTTGAGGCTCAGGAATACCCCGAGGGTGCATCTGTTAATGACAAAAAGTTTCTGAGGAGGTTCGCAGCGAAGTTCTTCATCAACAATGGAATCCTTTACAAGCGTAACCATGATTCGACCTTACTGCGATGCATGGATAAGAATGAAGCAGAAAGGATCATGGCGGAGTTACATGAAGGTACTTTCGGAACTCATTCCAGTGGACCAACCATGGCCAAGAAGATCCTACGGGCAGGATATTACTGGTCCACAATGGAAGCTGACTGCTATCAGCATTCTCGGACGTGTCACAAGTGCCAAGTCTATGCTGATAAGGTGCACATACCTCCAGTTCCTCTAAAAGTCTTGACGACACCTTGGCCTTTTGCAATGTGGGGCATTGATATGATCGGCGAGATTAGACCTACAACGTCCAACGGACATTGTTTCATCCTGGTAGCTATTGATTACTTTACGAAGTGGGTTGAAGCAGCTTCCTTTGCTACTGTAACCAAGAACGTCATAGCACGGTTTATTCGGCACAATCTGATCTGTCGATATGGTGTACCAGAGAGGATCATTACAGGCAATGGTACCAATATCAACAACAAAATGATCACCGAGCTCTGCGAACAATTCAAGATTCAGCATCATAACTCTTCCCCCTACCGGCCGAAGATGAATGGGGTTGTGGAAGCGGCTAATAAGAACATTAAGAAGATTGTGCAGAAGATGACGGTGACATACAAAGACTGGCACGAGATGTTACCATTTTCTCTTCATGGGTATCGTACCTCAGCACGGACGTCAACAGGGGCAACTCCATATTCCTTAGTTTATGGCATGGAGGCAGTCTTGCCCATTGAAGTTCAGATACCCTCTCTTCGGATCATGAAGGATGCAGGTTTGAGTGAAGATGACTGGATTCAAACCCGGCTTGATCAACTGAACCTAATCGATGAAAAGAGACTTACTGCTATTTGTCATGGTCAAACGTATCAAAAACGAATGGTCAAGGAATTTAATAAGAAAGTTAGACGACAAGAGTATCAAGTTGGGGACTTGGTTATCAAGCGTATTATCCTACCTCAAGATGATCCCAGGGGAAAATGGACCCCTACTTACGAAGGGCCATTTGTGGTTAAGAACATTTTCTTAGGCGGAGCCATGATTCTAACCACCATGGACGGTGACGACCTTCCTCACCCCGTCAATGCAGACATAGTGAAAAAATACTACGCGTGAACAAAGACCCGCTAGGTCGACTAGCCTAGGCAAAAATAAGGGCTTCCCGGCGAACCAAAAGGGTTCGAGAAAAAATAAGGGATGAAAATGAAAAATTTGTACACCCGGCAAGTCGAAAACCTGAAAAGGAGGCTTGGGCAAAAAAGGGTATCCCGGTGGACTAAAAACCCGAAAGGGCGGTCCGAGCAAAAATTAGGGATCAAAGCGTAACACCATGTCTCATTGGATCACCTTGCATCCAGACTTCGGTATCGACTATCAAGCTCGGACGACACTAATCAATCTGATCTACCTTCAACCAAGTAGCAAAGTGATGAGATGCTTGAGGACATAAAGGCAATAGCAGAGTTGGAACCCAGTGGGATCATTCACATAGCTGTTTTTGTTTAGTTTTCCACAAATGTGTAAATTCTATTATTCGGCGGCGTTCTCTTACTAGGACGTCAACCTCTTGTACAAAAACGCCTATTTACGGCCCAAACTTCAAAATCAATACAATTCATTTTCAGACAAATTTCAAACTATTTTTCCTTTATCTGTTTTGTTTTGCAAAGAACGTCCAATGTTCATTTTTGATATATGCATTTGACATTAATTGTTGCTCATAAATATCTACATGCGAAACAAAAGATGATTATTGGTAATATCAGAAACAGGGGCAATAAGAATTGTCTGAACTGTATAGTTGCTCTGTCCACCAGGTACAAAGGTAAATTCAGCTGAAGAATATGGCTAAGATACCTTCACTCCCCGCAGAGTAAGACATTAATAATAGCTCTCCCAATTGAGACTTGCAACTATGAACGAATCAACAATGCTTTCCCCAAGCAGAGTTTATCTACCATCAATACTAAAAAGGCTTGATATCCCCGACAGTCTTAATATTCCCTGGCGGAGTATAAAAATGTTCCCCGGCAGAATGCAAGATACCCCCCAGTGGAGTCAATATTTCCCTAGCACCGTCTGAAAAAGCTTCCTCAACTGAGTTGAAGCATCATCCCCAGTAGACTCTAGAAGTTTATCCCAGCGGAGTACAAAAATGAATATCCCCAGTCGAGTTCAAAGGAAGATTGTCCCCAACAAATCTCAAAGGATTATTCCCATAAGAATCTAACAGGGTTATCCCCAGCAAGTCGCAGCTGAAAGATCATCTCCAGCAAAGTTCTTTCCTTTCATAAACAGGATTTCGATCCTCAACAGATTCAGTATCACCAGCAACGGTAATCCATCCCCAGCGGAGCTTGTGATACGGTGGGAGAACTGACTTGAGTTTTTGCGTTTGTATTCGCACTTGTTCGGTTTAGCAAGAGTCGCCACCGACTTTTTATTTTATCCTAAGGAAAGGTTAAAAAGCACAGGAAAAAACCTTTTGAGATGTTTCGTGGGTTCGGGGGGTAGGTTATGAAAAGGGAAGGTATTAGCACCCTTTTCATCCATGGTTATCCATGGGCTCTTAGTTACTTGGTTTTAGATCACTTGCCTTTGATTTTCAATTTCTTGAAATTGTGGTGTGTGTGTGTGTGTTTTGAAAATGTTTTTTGAAGAAGATGCCTTGCCTTAGGAAACCATTGTAATGACTCGTGTTTGAGTGTTTTACAAAGTTGTGTATCTTTTTGAAAAGATGTTTCAAATGTTTTTGAGAGTTTGTTTTGAAAGTGTTTGTGGAGGGTGGTTTTGAAAAGTAGGCAAGTGTTTTTGCAAGTTGATCAAGTAACTAAGAGTTGTCTACCCCTAAATTTACTCAAAGGTTTTTCTCATATTTTAACCCTTTTTAACAATTTTGTTCCACCATTGTATTTGGTGGACAATCTTGCGTTTAGGATGTTTAACGAGACAGGCGCGGGTCATCGTATGGACCATGAATGCAATGGTGCCAAGTTTCTTTGGCAATTTGCTTGTAGGGACTATGATCATTCCGTTTAGGCAACTTTCAAAAGCGTCATCGAGGGACTTATGATCATTTGAATTGTTTTGCCAAAGAAACTCGACGTGCAAGCATGGCCCATTTTGGAAGGCAACAAGCGGGATTACCCTAGGGGTGCAAGTGTGATTGTGTATTGATTTCATGCATTTGTCTTTGTATTAGGTTATCTAGCGTTTGATTTTATGTACATGCAAACCCTAGGTCTAACCATGGTATATTTGAAAGCGGTAAATTGCGGAGATCTAAAGTCTACGCTATTACAAATAAGTATCCGGGAGTGGGGGTGCAAATTTACAAATGGGGATGAGACTTTAGAGAGAGTAGTGTCCAAATAATTACAACCAAATCGAATTGCGCAAATGTAAAATATAATGTATAGCAATGTATAAGAATAGCAAATGTATATGTGTAAAGCAAAGTAAATGTATCGACGTATTTGCGTATCGTAACTGTGTAAGTGTATGATTTATTTACAAGTGTGGAATGTGAACTTAATCAAAAATTAAGTGTTTTGTTTATTTAATTGTATTCTCGTATTTTGTTAATATGTACAAAACAAAATATCTTAAGAAAAGAAAAGTATTATGTATTGATGTACAAGAATAAAATATTTTAAGAAAAGAAAATATTCAAATTCTATATATTAATGTCTTATATTAAAGAAAAGTATTTCTTATGTATTTACAAATTAATGTATTTTAATACAAGAGTTTTAATTAAAAGAAAGAAGTTTTAAGTTTGAGAAAAAAACAAAGTTATGTATTTATATATAAAGTTTTAATTAATAAAAGAAAAGAAAGAAAGATGTTTTGAGAAATCCTATTTTATATGTATTTTTTTTATTGTAATAATAAAAAAGGAAACCTTTTAAGAAGAAAAAAATCGTATATGTAATATTTTAAAAAAAAGAAGTAAAATAACAAAATAAAATAAAACAAAAAGATTGATGTATGAGTTAAAAGATATGGAAAATATTGAATGGGCCTTAGAGATGTCCTATGCCCAAAGCATGGTTTGAGGTGGTAATCAGACAGGGGGGGGGGGGGGGGGGGTAAGCGCCTAAATCTGATGGGCTTAAGGCTTCAGAAAGGGCGAGGCCCATAACATTTGACACAAAAAAAATGCAAAGGGTTTTAATTGTTTTGTTCATTAGGGTCGGATTAGGGTTTGTGTTACAGAAGCGGCGCTCATCTTCCTTCGTCTTTCTCAAGCTATGAATCCTGAATGCTTGTCTCCCCGCCTCAAGTTGCTAGGCGTTGCCTCCGTTTCCATCTTCTCAAGGTTAGGCCAAACGGTGACGACGTGAAAGGTATGAGTTAACGCTTTTTTTTGTTTGTAGGGTTTCAGCTCACGTGTTTATTAGCTCTGATTGATTTTTATTATCTATTTCTGTTTGAGATGTGTGAAAAAGAATAGAAGATTATACCTTTGGGAGAATGGATGGAGGAGGACGGCGGCGCTTCCGGTGGCTTGACGGCGAGGAGATGGTGATGATGAAGCTAACTTTTCTTGGTATTTTTGTTTCACTTCTTTAGGTTTCGTGATGAACAACTGAAAACCTTTTGTATAATGGCTTCCTTTTTCTCTTCTGTCTCTTTGCCTCGTATGCTTGACCCTATTGGATTCTGTATGTTGGCTTTGCTTATGCTTATTCTGAGTTGTCTCTGAATATTTGTTTATTGCTGATATGCTTTCATATGAGGTGCTTCTAGATGCTTCTTTATCTTCTTCTTCTTGTTGGCTTCTGAGTTGCCTGTGTACCCTGAGATGCTTCTTTATCTTCTTCTTCTTGTTGCCTCGTATGCTAGCTTGATGCCTTGATGCCTTTGATATGCTTGCCCTGTGATGAGGCTTCCTCTGAGGGCCTCTTTGCCTCGTATGCTTGCTTGATATGTTTGGTTGCCTTGGATGATTCCAATCCGAGGGTTTTGATTGCTGGGTTGCCTCGAATGCTTGTTGGTATTGAGTTGAATGCTATTGTGTCTGATTTGTGTATTTTCCCAATGATGAAACCTTTCTGAGGGCTTGGAGTTTTGGTTGGATTTTGTGGATATGTTTAGGCTATGCAGTTTGAAAGGGTTGGACAAGTTAGGCCGGTTTTTGAAGTGTTTGATATAGTTTGTATGTTTAAAGGGTTTTAGCAAGTTGATGGCCTTTTGTGAGGTTTTGGTAGTTTGATGGGTTGAGGACTCTTTGATTGTTCAGTTGAAGCTTGACAGGTTTAGGTTTGTATGGTTAGGCTTCTGGTTTCATTTTGAGGCTTGACAGTTCAGGTTTTCATGTTATTTTGATGGTTAAGGCTTGTATGGTTTAGGCTTGTATTGAAAACTGTTTGAGGCCTTTGGTCTTAGACAAGTATGAGGCTTTTTGAATCAGGTAAGGCTTATGCTGTTAAAGGCTTGGAATGCAGGTTTTTGATGGCTTCTATCTTGCAGGCCTGTTTGAGGTTTATGCAGGATACTTGATGTTTCAAGTTTGCCTTGAATGCAGGTTTAAACTTGTGATATTTTTTGGTTTTGGAGGGTGGCCCCTGCCTCTGCTATCTCAGTTTGATGTTATCCCTTTTTCTTGGTTATGTATTTTTTTCCTCTTTGTGAACCGGGAGAAATCTCGTGATTTGCAGAGAGGGCGAACTGATTCCGGCCAGTTGCTTTTAATGATGAATCTTTTTTTTATCTGTCTGTCTTTAATTATTTTATCTGCTTTGACTTTTCTTTTCTTTTTGCAGATAAAAACCAAATGGAGAGGAGTAGCAGTAGAAGCTGAAGATTTGAAGACTTAGAAATATTTAGGATAGCTTTATTTTCATTTTAATCATTGTAAACAATTATTATTATGAATACTTTGTAAATAAATATTGTATTCAAATAACAATTGTAACAAATAATTAAAGATGAATAAAATCCAATCTTGATCAGTTAATTCTTTTTCCAGCTGTTTATTTAATTACTTATAAATTCTTAAATTATAATAAAATGGAAATAAATTCCAATTATCCTAACTTAGAATAAATAAACAATTAATGAACACTGTGGTTTTAGCATCGATCAATTAATAAACCTGGCGTTTCAAATAGCTACAGCAATGCACAGTCAAATCAAACAACGTCCATATGCCTTTACTGATTGAACAAAACAACTGCAAGTTCTCAATTCCAATGCCTCAATCCAAATATCAGAGTAAACTGAAAAGAAACTGCAAAATGAATTCTTTCTGAGAATGCGCACACAAAACCCTGGTTCTTGGTTAAATACCAAAGAAACGTCCGCCTGATCAAAACCTGAGCCAACTCAACCAAACCCTAGCAATCTGCCTGAACTGCTTAAAAATCAATGAAAACCCTAATTTTGTCTGACTGATGAGAAAAATCTGTTTGATTGATTCTTGCGCCAATCTAAAAAACTCAGGAAAAGCCCGAAGCTGTGATTTCTTGTGGAAAAAATACGAGGGCTAATTTTGGGGTACAACAGTTGCCCCTGTTCAATCTTCTTGAACCTGAAGAGTTAGATTGGCAAGTTTGCCTTTCGCGACTCGAAGGTAAAAGGAGATTGGACACTAGAGTGCCCTAAAATTTGTACTCCGTGACGTGATGGTAGAGGGAATGGGCTTAAAGATGCCATTTGGTGATGGGCTTAAAGATGCCATCTAGAGAGGTGACATAATCTGGTCGGGAATGGGCTTATAGATGCCATTTGGAAGTGTAATGGATAGTTGTGGAGATGGGCTTACAGATGCCATCGGGAGGTGTGACGGAACTTTGTCGAGAATGGGCTTATAGATGCCATTTGGAATTGTGTGTCGATCGCGTAAGAGATTCCTTAGCAAGATCTTGCGTACTTGAGAAAGAAAGATGGTTTCCTGGCTTGCTACCAGTTGATCTTCAAACTCTTCATGCAGATATGCCCTGGATAGATACAGGAATCGAATATGGAATTAGTCGTTAACAGATATGCCCTGGCTGGATACAGGAATCGAATCTTCAAACTCTTCAGATATGCCCTGGCTAGATACAGGAATCGAATCTGGAATTAGTCGTCAACAGATATGCCCTGGCTGGATACAGGAATCGAATCTGGAATTAGTCGTCAACAGATATGCCCTGGCTGGATACAAGAATCGAATCTTTAAACTCTTCAAATATGCCCTGGCTAGATACAGGAATCGAATATGGAATTAGTCGTCAACAGATATGCCCTGGCTGGATACAGGAATCGAATCTTCAAACTCTTCAGATATGCCCTGGCTAGATACAGGAATTGAATCAGGAATTTGTGACAGTTGATAGTGATCATCTTTGGAGTGTCCTTTTTCCTGAAAAGGCAAAACATCAGTTGTATGCAATGTCATGATGTATGAAATGCATGATGTCATGATGCTCAAAATGAGATAGTGTTGTATGCACTTTATTATGTATGTAAGAAAGATGTATGAAATGTGAAATGTCTATGAATGTATTTTCGTCTAGGAAAATAAATCCTTGACGAGTGTCGGGAGTTTGTGGAATCCTGGGCTGATGTTGAAGAGTAGAGTTCTTCGCTTCCGCTGGGGATGATGGTTGCAAAAATGAACCGGTAGGAGAAGATGACTCCGTTGGGGAATGAACTTGTTGGAGAGATTACTCTGCGGGGAATTACTCTGTGGGAAAAGATACTTCGCTGAGGTTTTGACGAGAGCTCCGCTGGGGGTTCCACTGATAAGTTATGTTGGGGAATTTGATGAACTCCGCTGGGGATATGAGAATCTTGACTGCTGAGGGGAATTAGATTCTGTAAGGCTCTCTGGTTGGGGATTACAAGAATCTTTTGAGTTTGAGAAGGAAACGGTGTAGGGTTTCCTGATGACGAGTCCGTGTAAAACTACATCTTCCAACAGGTGATGAAGGAATTGTTGAACACTTTTGACATTCGAATGCCCCAAGTGGTAATGAAAGAGACTCTTTATGTAGATAATTTCCTGGCTTGTTACAGGTGTTAATCCACAATCAGTCGTCCAGAGATATTTTCCTGGCTTGTTACAGGTGTTAATCTGGAACTTAAGAAAGGTTGGTCAAGGAGATATTGTCCTGGCTAGATACAGGTGTTGATCTCTGACCTGAGAAAGAAAGATGGTTCCCTGGCTTGTTACAGGTGTTGATCTTCAATCTCTTCATGTAGATAATTTCCTGGCTTGTTACATGTGTTGATCTACAATCAGTTGCTCACAGATGTGCCCTGGCTGGATACAGGTATCGAATCTGGAATTGTCGTCTACAGATATGCCCTGGCTGGATACAGGAATCGAATCTGGAATTCTTCATGCAGATATGCCCTGGCTGGATACAGGTATCGAATCTACAATCAATCACTCACAGATATGCCCTGGCTAGATACAGGAATCGAATCTGGAATTGTGATAGTTATTCTGTTGGTGGTTGTAACTTCCAGCAGGTGATAAAGGAAAACTTCGGACACTTTTGACATTCAAATGCCCCAAGTGATGATGAAGGAGTCTCTTTAGGTTACTCTGCAATTGAGAGATTTCTTGAAATCTTGACTGGACTGCCCCAGGTTAACTGAACTTTGAAAGATTTGTTGAAACCTTGACTGGACTGCCCCAGGTTAATTGGATGGTGACATGTCATGCCCCTTATTGATAGGAGATTTGTCAATGGAAGTGTCATCCTTTTGAAATGATTTTACTCACTGAGAGAGTTTTCATTCCTCTGAACATTCGCTGTATGAATTTCTTCGCTGTCAAACAAAATAACCAAATGCAAACAGTGATATTCAAGCAATGCAAAGTTTATGTTTGTCTCGAAGTTTTGAAAAATGCGTTTTTAGCAGAAAACTTTTTATAAGACAATTCAACACAAGATTTTAGAGCAAAGCCTTACAGGAGTCAGGATACCTTTGGTAACAGTATGCTTTCGAACTAACCCATGCTTCAATTAGGACTTTTGAAGGGTTGTAACGTGGCTTGGTTCACGGTTTAAGAAACAAAGGATAAAGGCTCAAAATGTATTTATACCCACCCGCTCTTCGTGATGTTCTTCATCCCTAAGCTCAGTTAACTGTGTGTCGCACTCTATTAGAGTTTGGAGCGACTTTTTGGGTGATGGTTCACCAGTTGAATTGGGAGACAGTCATCATCTCTTTTTTCTTTTGCAACATTTTTCATGTTGCTGAGGGTTTGTTATGACCTCTCTATTTTGATTTTGATTTGTTATCCCTAACTTTTGCCTGACTGTCGCTGCTTTCGAGATCAACATCAGCGGGATGCCCTAGCTTTCTTAAGCCTCCTTTATAGGTTTTAGCTTAGTGGGCTTTTCTCTTTTTTGATAGATTGACTGCCTATGTGGTAGGGAACCATCACTGTCTTGTGACTCCAATGGAATGCCTCTTTTTTTTACGTCGTTCGTTGTGTTACGAACTGAGAGTTTGCGACTTCAATGCGCACTCTTTTGAATTAACTGAGAGACTACCCTGCCCCAGGTTTGTATCAAGGGTTTTGATTGTTTAGAACAGAAAACTCCTACTTCTTTGGCTCGAAGGGGTTGACTAGGGATTATCTTCCTTATAACTCTAGTGTTTGGGAATTTGAAAGAAATGCATGTACATCATCAGCAAGGTCTGTTCAAAAGCATACTGCATGGTGTTATGGTATTGTTTCGTCATCGTCCCTCTAAAGGCTTACAGCTTTTTATCAAGAGTTAAATATCAAAGAAAGCATAAGAGTAGTGAAAACGAATGGATGAATTCAAGACAAACATATGCAATGCATTAATGAAACAGAGTTTAACATCAACAGTTAATTGTTTGAGAACAAAAGAAATTACAACTTTGAAAATTCAAATGAAGCAAAAGTCTTTCAGCTTGAGCTTTGTCACTCCAGGTGGAGAACTCATTAACGGAAGATTTTCATCTCGCCGTCTGGCATGAACCTCAGCACTCCAATGTCGATCAGATCTTGAATCTTGTTCTTCAAGGCCCAACAGTCGTCAATGTCGTGTCTCGGGCTGTAGGAGTGGTATACACAAAATGCATCGGGATGATAGTTAGGAGCGGAGGTGTTGGGATTCTGAGGAGGATCCCTCAAAGCAGTCAGATTGACCTCTAACAAACGTTCCAGTATCAGAGATGACGGTATGTCAGTCTCTGTGAACTATCTTCCCGACGTATTTTGATTACGCCTATTACTCGGTTGACGCTGGCGAGGTTGTTGTTGGGCTTGTGACCCTGAATCAAGCAGATGAGCCTTCCCCTTGTCTTCTTGTCTGGATGGGTATTGAGTGGTGACTTGCTATTCAACCTCAGATGTTTGCCCCAGTTGGTTGTTCCGAAGCAGTTGGTTGACGAGAACTCTGAGTTCCTCTTGTCTTTGAGATAAATCTTGGATGAGAGCCATCTGGCCCACTAGCTGCCCCATCACTTGGATCCTCAATGTTGCCAAATCAAACTGCAACTCCCCCAGCTGGTCACTCCTGGCATTGTTTGAATTCTCCTGGACCAAGCGCTTTGTGAGGAGAGCTTTCATTTCTTCTTTCCCTAGTGACAGGTTCAAGAACATTTCCTGCAGCTGAGCAGTCCGGTCCTGGATATCCTTGACAGTCCTCTCTAGAGCCATCTCTTACTGAAATAAACAGTAGGAGAGTAAGGAAACCTGAAAAGGAAAGAATTGGCAAGATGCAATGCATGATATGTTGATGCATGCTTTCAAGGATCTCTTGGGGTAAACACAAGAGAATGTTAGAGGTTGAACTTTGATCTTTGATAGGAGAACTTTGCACCGGTGGATGTCTTTCCACGAGAATCAAGCTCACCATGTCAAGTGGGTCATAGCCCCCGATTCAAGTTATTGTACTTGATCTTGGATTGGCATTTGTTTAGAGGAGAAACCTCTTGCCCTTTGGTAGACGTCTGGTTCAACGTAACCCTGCATCAAAAAAAAAAAAAAACCTCGAGATCTTTGAAATGGTTATTGAAAATGCTATGGTATGATGTTATGATGTTATGTACATGTATGCAAAAGCAAGTGAGTGTATATACAGGTAATCATATTCACACAAAGCAAACAAGTCCTTAGGTTTAGGCTTGCATGAGGTTCAGGTACTATCCTCTTTCAGTTTCGTTGGTTAAGACCTGTCTTATCAAAAGTAACCGGATTCTAGAGGATCTCAATATCACTGACTACCCTCAATCGGTCATAACTCAGCATCGCTATCTTTTCTTGCGGCCGGAACCATCACGAGAGTTTAGCCTCGATGAGTGTAGCATACTGCTACTATTCTATGGCCAAGTTGGGTCAATTTAGGGTTCTAAGGTCGGTTGATGCTTAATGACTCCTTAGAAGACCCATATTCTCCTCGTTTCAACACAAGGGATATCGGTACAGACCAAGGTGCCACACCAATGTAGCCACTGCTTCACCCATGTCGGTATACGCCGGACAGGTCTCTCACAGATTATGCTACCTAAAAGGGTATTCCCCAGATCCGGGTTAGGATCTATGAAACTCTGATGCAAAGCCCACAAATATAAAAGCAAACAAAGCAAGCAATTGAAAACAAAGGTGATCTAAACCCTAAGGTAACCCCACTTTTAATAATTCCCCAGCAGAGTCGCCAGTTCTGTGATACGGTGGGAGAGCTGACTTGAGTTTTTGCGTTTGTATTCGCACTTGTTCGGTTTAGCAAGAGTCGCCACCGACTTTTTATTTTATCCTAAGGAAAGGTTAAAAAGCACAGGAAAAAACCTTTTGAGATGTTTCGTGGGTTCGGGGGGTAGGTTATGAAAAGGGAAGGTATTAGCACCCTTTTCATCCATGGTTATCCATGAGCTCTTAGTTACTTGGTTTTAGATCACTTGCCTTTGATTTTCAATTGCTTGAAATTGTGGTGTGTGTGTGTGTGTGTTTTGAAAATGTTTTTTGAAGAAGATGCCTTGCCTTAGGCAACCATTGTAATGACTCGTGTTTGAGTGTTTTACAAAGGTGTGTATCTTTTCGAAAAAATGTTTCAAATGTTTTTGAGAGTTTGTTTTGAAAGTGTTTATGGAGGGTGGTTTTAAAAAGTAGGCAAGTGTTTTTGCAAGTTGATCAAGTAACTAAGAGTTGTCTACCCCTAAATTTACTCAAAGGTTTTTCTCATGTTTTAACCCTTTTTAACAATTTTGTTCCACCATTGTATTTGGTGGACAATCTTGCGTTTAGGATGTTTAACGGGACAGGCACGGGTCATCGTATGGACCATGAATGCAATGGTGCCAAGTGTCTTTGGCAATTTGCTTGAAGGGACTATGATCATTCCGTTTAGGCAACTTTTGAAAGCGTCATCGAGGGACTTATGATCATTTGAATTGTTTTGCCAAAGAAACTCGACGTGCAAGCATGGCCCATTTTGGAAGGCAACAAGTGGGATTACCCTAGGGGTGCAAGTGTGATTGTGTATTGATTTCATGCATTTGTCTTTGTATTAGGTTATCTAGCGTTTGATTTTATGTACATGCAAACCCTAGGTCTAACCATGGTATATTTGAAAGCGGTAAATTGCGGGGATTTAAAGTCTACGCTATTACAAATAAGTATCCGGGAGTGGGGGTGCAAATTTACAAATGGGGATGAGACTTTAGGGAGAGTAGTGTCCAAATAATTACAACCAAATCGAATTGCACAAATGTAAAATATAATGTATAGCAATGTATAAGAATAGCAAATGTATATGTGTAAAGCAAAGTAAATGTATCGACGTATTTGCGTATCGTAACTGTGTAAGTGTATGATTTATTTACAAGTGTGGAATGTGAACTTAATGAAAAATTAAGTGTTTTGTTTATTTAATTGTATTCTCGTATTTTGTTAATATGTACAAAACAAAATATCTTAAGAAAAGAAAAGTATTATATATTGATGTACAAGAATAAAATATTTTAAGAAAAGAAAATATTCAAATTCTATATATTAATGTCTTATATTAAAGAAAAGTATTTCTTATGTATTTACAAATTAATGTATTTTAATACAAGAGTTTTAATTAAAAGAAAGAAGTTTTAAGTTTGAGAAAAAAACAAAGTTATGTATTTATATATAAAGTTTTAATTAATAAAAGAAAAGAAAGAAAGATGTTTTGAGAAATCCTATTTTATATGTATTTTTTTTATTGTAATAATAAAAAAGGGAACTGTGATCGGTGGATCTGGAACTGACTGTTTTAAAGCTGGTTCGCGAAATGTCGCGGAAGCAAGAGTCGCCACCGTCTTTTATTTTCTCCAAACGGAAAGGACAAAAGCACAGAAAAATTCCTTAAAAGAGATCGCTCTCGGTTCGGGAGGTAGGTTATAGAAAGGGAAGGTGTTAGCACCCTTTCTATCCATGGTTATCCATGGGCTCTTAGGTACTTGCTCAATGTGTTTTCAAAAATGTTTGCTTGCTTTTCAATTGTGGGTTTTAAAAAGTTTCTTTGAAAAATTTCAGTTTGACTCGTACGTCAGAGTGTTTGAAAAGTTTGTTTTGAAAGTTTTTGAAAAGTGTCGGTGTGAAAAGTCTTTTTTGTTTGTTTGAAATTAGAGCAAGTATCCTTGAGAACCTACCTACCTTAAGGAATTCGTCTGTGTAAATGTCCTTAAAAATAGTGCTATCCCACCATTGAGAGGTAGGTAGCACCACTGTTGGAGGTATTCGGGTCAATTCGAGTTTTAGGGACATGGTGATCACCAGAGCAATGGGAAGACACCTTAGAAGCTACCCTCATGCCAGGTTCCCGGATCATGAGGACTTACTAAGACGTCCTCTACTCGACGACCACCTTTCGAAAGGCAACAGTGAGGCGTACCCTAGGGGTGGTGTGTGCGAATTGTGTGTCATGTTTCAGTTTATTTATCTTGTCATGTTTGTTGTGTTCTACGCTTGATTTTAATTAAGACATTCATTCTTGCATGCTTTTTAACAGTTATATATTTGCGAAAAATAAATCTAAGGCTATTACAAATGGCGCGGGTCCACATCGCCAAAATTTCCAGAACCCGATTTGACGGAAAAGTAAATAATGCGAAGTAAATAAAAGTGCGAAAAGTGAAATTACATGGCTTTGGGAGATTTACATAATTATAATGAACGACATAAAGTAAATGTGCGCAATTAAATTAAAACAATGGGCGTTGGACCCTTTTACAAACAATTAAAATTAATAAGGAATTTAAAATTAAAATTAAATGAAAATGATATTTTTGTGTTTTTTAGATTTAATGAGAAAAAGGAGTTAATTGAAATTAAATTAAAAGGCAAACCCTAATTCTAATATTTTATTTATTATGAAAGAATTAAAATATAATCTACATTAAACCCTAATTTATTTATGTACAATTTTTAATTTATGAAAATAATTAACTAATATTATTATTCTGAAAAAAAAAGGAAAAAATTAAAAAGAAAATAAAAAGTCATTAAGCCTAAACTCTATTTTTTTGGATTTTTAGTTATTAAAAAGAATTGAATTTGCAACCTAATTAAAACTAAATAATTACAAGCATTTATTTATGAAAATAATAAAATAAAAATTATATTTTTTGGTCTTTTCTGATTTTTGAATGTTTTTATTATATTTATGTGAAAATAATTAATTAAATAAATAGCAAATAAAAGAAATAAAAAGAAAAATTAAAGAAAGAATAAAAAATAATAAGGCAAACCAGGGGGGGGGGGGGGGGGGTAGTCCCCAATTCAGGAGGTGTAGGCCTGGAATTTCTGGCCCATTAGCGTTGTGAATCATTGACTTTTCTGGATCATGTGCCAACGTGTTGACCAGAGTGCAGCGTATTCTTCAGACCTAAGCCTTTGATCTGATTCCCTTGGACACATGGCCGTTGATCCTTGGCAGCGTATGGTGGAATATTTCACTGAGCCTACATGGGAATTAATATAGAAAAATGATATGGAAATTGCATGAGACCTGGGGTTCGAACCCAGGTCTAGGATATTACCAAGAGGGGTGCCTGCCAGCTGAACTGCGTGAATCAATTGATATATTATGGTAAACAAATAATAAAAAAGCAAAACCAACGCGTGGTAATTAAAAACGCGCGTAATTCAAACTGGCCTGTCCTCGTGTGACACGACATCATCGTCCTCATCCCCCTGAAACACAAAACGCATTGGCCACGGTTTTCATTGTGTTTTCTTAGGCTAGCTACAGAAAAATAGCGATTAGCTTATTTCCTAATATAAATTAGGCGCGAGTGTATGGATCTTTTCGTCCAGATGCGTGGAGTGCGATGGTGTTGCTCTGAAATTCTAATTTTACCTGGGGTAGAAAACCCCAATTTTTGCAGACCTGTAACCCTAAATTTTGGTCATGGTGAAATCCCATACACGATGCAAAAATCAAATTGAATATAAAGGTTAGCTTGGAAACATCACATGGAACAAGAATATATGATTGAAATGCAATGAAGATGCTTAGAATTGAGAATACGATTTCAAATATTTTGAGATACAGTCTGAGTTAGGGGTACCAATTCAGGGTGTTTTGGTTGATGTGAACGATTGAGAAACGTTCAGTGATGTCTCAGGATGATGATAGGACAAGAATTAAGGCTTAAAAACCACTAGAACCTTGATTTCAGTTTTGTGTTTTTATGCCAAAATTTTCATTTGCATTGGCTTGTTTGGGCGCAGCTTATGATGTCTTAGGCTTAGGGTTTGACTCAGTGCATATGATGGATGGGAATTGGCTTGCTATTTGACCTTAATTCATGCTCATGAAAGAACAAGTCCTAGGGTTTTTACCATTAACCAAGTTTCCTTCTTTTTAGCCAAGACCTAGACCTAGTGTGCAATTTAACCCTAGCCTGAGTTTTTGAGTTGGCCCATGATACATAGAAATTGTCCAAATTCACATGACACTATTCCATTGGTTTTTAAATTTTATTTGAATTTTTAAAGATTTAAAATGAATTAAATTATCAAAAATTAAATAAAATAGAAAAATCAATATTTGGTCTTGAAATTAACCATGGGACACGTGTGTGGCATGACAAGGATGAATCAAGTGGAAAAAAGTGGGCCCTTTTGTCAAAAATTGGAGTTTCAAGGATAATTGACTTTTGCCATTTCACAAAAATTTCCCAACTTCTACAAGGCATAACTTGCTCAATTTTTAAGCTTTTCACATGTTCTTGGACATTTTGGAAAGGTCTTTGAGTCCTTTAACCAATGCCTTTGGTCCCATGTCATTTTGATTTACCAATCTCAAGTTATGGCCTTTGACTTAAAGTCCCTTTTTGTTGACTTTTGAAAATGACCTATAATGTTGAAATTGATAACTTTTTGTGAGAGCATTTCTTGGACTTGAAGTATGAAGATGAGTTGTAGGAAATGTCTTTCTCTTCAAAATGAGCTTTGGATGGAATTTTTCTGATAATCCATGTGAAAGTTATGCCCTGGTCAATTTCAGTTGACTTTTTCAGCTGTCCAAATATAGCAACTTTTGCATCTTTGATGATTTCTGAGCCAAATTTTGAGAATCATGATCAAGCATTGATCAAATGATGTTTGTGGCTTCAAAATGATATATTGACCAAAAATTTGAACTTTTGACTGCCAAATGACCATTTTGCCCCTACAGTTGACTGTAGTGCAATTTAGGGTTTTGACTGTGCAATCTTGAGCTGAATGCCTTGAAACTTGATATGAGGATGCTTGACCATGTTTGTAAGCATATGAGACTTGATTGAGCCTTTGAACACTTCCTTTTCTTGATCAGACTCAAAACCCTAATTTTGACTGTTTAGGAGATAGTTGGACTGTGCAACCCTTGGAGGAGTTTTGTGACTTGGCTTGGCAATCTCTTGAAGAATATGGGAGGGCAAATTTTGGGGTACAACAGTTGCCCCTGTTCAATCTTCTTAGACCTGAGGATGCAGATTGGCTGACGTGCCTTTCGTAATCCGATGGTAAAAGAAGATTGGACACTAGAGTGCCCAGAAATTTGCGCTCACATGTTAGCAATGATGGGGGAATGGGCTTATAGATGCCATCTGGATGTTTTGATTGCGTAAGAGATTCCTTGGCGAGAACCTGCATACCTGCAAAACAGAAAATGAGTACCTGACACGTTGCAGGAGCTGATGTGTAGATGCCTGGTATTGATGTGTCCTGACTGGTTACAGGAGCTGAGTCTGGAGCTTCAAACGGCGATGAAAGAACCAGGGATGATTACTTCCTTAGCATGAATGGTAAGAGAGCCTTGGGAGATTTTAACTTCAACAACGCTCGTTGAGAAAAACCTGGGGATTTTAACTTCAACAACGCTCGTTGAGAAAAATCTGGGGTGTCTTCTACTGGGGTAAGAATCAGGGAGATCTTAGGGTCGATCTGACTGAACCAGAGAGGCCTTTGACTGGGTAAGAATCAGGAAAATCTTAGGGTCAATCTAAATGAACCGGTCTAGGTCTTGAAATGTCTTCAACTGGATAAGCATCAGGGAAATCTTAGGACGATTTAACTGAACCAGAGAAGGCCTTTGACTGGATAAGCATCAGAAAAATCTTGGGACGACTTAAACTGAACCGGTCTAGGTCTTGAAATGTCTTCAACTGGATAAGTATCAGGAAAATCTTGGGACGATTTAACTGAACTAGAGAAGGCCTTTGACTGGATAAGCATCAGAAAAATCTTGGGACGATTTAACTGAACCGGTCTAGGTCTTGAAACGTCTTCAACTGGATAAGCATCAGGGAAATCTTAGGACGATTTAACTGAACCAGAGAAGGCTTTTGACTGGATAAGCATCAGGAAAATCTTGGGACGATTTAACTGAACCGGTCTAGGTCTTGAAACGTCTTCAACTGGATAAGCATCAGGGAGATCTTAGGGTCGATCTGACTGAACCAGAGAAGGCCTTTGACTGGATAAGCATCAGGAAAATCTTGGGACGATTTAACTGAACCGGTCTAGGTCTTGAAATGTCTTCAACTGGATAAGCATCAGGGAGATCTTAGGGTCGATCTGACTGAACCAGAGAAGGCCTTTGACTGGATAAGCATCAGGAAAATCTTGGGACGATTTAACTGAACCGGTCTAGGTCGTGAAATGTAGCTTGAGAACTTAGCTGGATCTTTCCTGAAAGGTAAAAGTCAGTCATATGCAATGCATGATATGGATCAAGCAATGATGTTCTCAACATAAATGAGATTTGTATGATGCAGTGCGTTATGTATGCTATAATGATGTATGTGATGTTTTATGTATGTTTTCGTCTAGGAAAGTAAATCCTTGACGGGTGCCGGGAAGTTGTATCCTGGGCTGATGTCGAAGAATAGATTTTGCTTCCACTGGGGATGATAACTGCAAGGATACCGGTAGGAGAAGATAACTCTGTTGCGGAATAAACTTGGCGAATGGAAGATTCTGCGGGGAGAAAAGATACTCTAGCGATCATGCTGGAAAGCAATACTCTGTGGGAAGAGTGATGCCTTGCTGAATGTTGATAGTAACTCTGTTGGGGATACCGTTGTTGTATTGGCAGTGTGAATAGACTTCGCTGGGGATAGGAAAGAACTACGTTGACGACGACCTTCCCTTAGCTTTTGGCTGAGGATAACCCAGTTATATCCTGTTAAGGAAATAACTCTTTAAATCAAGCCAGACGACGTGTTCGTGTCCTGTGAAGGATAAGCTTCCAGAATTTACTGGGGATAAGCTTACTGCTTGGGGAGATGAATTCCATCTTTCCTGGGGAACTTGGATGGGACTCTCCTGGGGAAATTTTGATAGTTTTGATATGCTGGGGAAGTGATTCCTTTGAATGTTGATGTATGCCGCCGGGAAACAATCTTTAGACCAAGACTGCCGGGGATGCTTGTTAAGAACATATGCTGTTGGGGAATATTGGGATCTACTGGAGGATACCCAATTTACTTGAGACTTATTAACTTAGTTTGGGGAAGAATGCACTGACTTGCTGTCCTCTGGGGAATTTAAGATGTCTGGTTAGGTTCTTTAGCTGAACCTACCTTGGTACCTGGGAGGATAGAACAATTAGACTGCTCAGACAACTCTTTATTGCCCCTGTTTCTAGTGTCACCTGCAATTAATTCTTTGTTTCGTATGCAAATATTTATGAGCTAGCAAACTATTGTCAATGCATATATCACAAATTGAACCTTGGACGTTCTTCGCAAAACAAAACAGAAAAAGAAAAACAGTTGGCACGTTTAACTGAAAAGTATATTTGTATTGATTTTGAATAGCCTGAAGATAGGCGCTTTGTGTACAAGAGGCTGACATCCTAGTAAGAGAAACGTCGCCGAGCAAAAGAGTTTATACAAGTTTTGTACAAAAGAAAATAAACAGCTGTGTGAAAGATGAATGATCCACTGGGTTTCAACTCTGTTATTGCCTTTATACTCCGTGCGTCTCATCACTTGATGACCTTGGTTGAAGGTGAAGCTGACTGATCGATGCCGTCTGAGTTTGATGTAGATACCGGATTCTGGATGCAAAGTGATCCAATGAGACATAGTATTACGCTTTTATCCCTAATTTTTGCCTGGACTGCCCTTTCGGATTTTCAGTCCACCGGGATACCCATTTTTGCCCAAGCCGCCTTTTCAGGTTTTCGACTTGCCGGGTGTACAGATTTTTCATTTTCATCCCTTCATTTTGCCCGAACCCTTTTGATTCGACGGGAAGCCCTAATTTTTGCCTAGACATGTCAGCCTAGCGGGTCTTTTTTTCATGCGTAGTACTTTTTAACTATGTCTGCATTGGCGGGGTGAGGAAGGTCGTCACCATCCATGTTGGTTAATATCATTGCTCCTCCTGAGAACACATGCTTAACCACAAATGGCCCTTCGTACGTAGGGGTCCATTTGCCCCTTGGATCACTCTGAGGAAGGATGATTCGCTTGATCACCAGATCCCCGACTTGATATTCCTGTGGTCTGACCTTTTTGTTAAATGCCCTGATCATTCGTTTCTGATACGTCTGACCATGACAGATAGCAGCAAGTCTCTTTTCGTCAATAAGGTTGAGCTGATCAAGTCGCGTCTGGATCCAATCATCTTCATTCAGATTTGCATCCTTCATTATCCGGAGAGAAGGAATTTGTACTTCGATTGGCAAGACTGCCTCCATACCATAAACCAAAGAGAAAGGAGTTGCCCCGGTTGACGTCCTGGCTGAGGTACGGTACCCATGCAGAGCGAACGGTAACATCTCGTGCCAATCTTTATACGTTATTGTCATCTTCTGCACGATCTTCTTGATGTTTTTATTAGCTGCTTCTACAGCCCCATTCATCTTCGGTCTGTAAGGAGAGGAATTGTGGTGCTGTATCTTGAACTGTTCGCAGAGCTCAGCGATCATCTTATTATTCAGATTGGTACCGTTATCTGTAATAATCCGCTCAGGGACACCGTATCGACAGATCAGATTGTGCCGAATGAACCGTGCCACAACAGTCTTGGTTACCGTAGCATAGGATGCTGCCTCAACCCACTTCGTGAAGTAATCAATTGCCACTAGGATGAAGCGATGTCCATTGGATGCCGTAGGTTTTATCTCGCCTATCATGTCTATGCCCCACATTGCAAATGGCCAAGGCGCAGTCAGAACATTCAGGGGAACTGGAGGAACATGCACCTTGTCTGCGTAGATCTGGCATTTATGGCATGTCCTAGAATGTTGGTAGCAATCAGCTTCCATGGTGGACCAGTAATACCCTGCCCGCAGGATCTTCTTTGCCATGGTATGTCCACTGGAGTGTGTACCAAAGGTCCCGTCATGTAGCTCTTCCATGATTCTTTCTGCTTCAGTCTTATCTACATAATGCAGTAGGGTTGAATCCTGGTTTCGCTTGTACAAGATGCCATTGCTAAGAAAGAACTTGGCTGCAAACCTCCTCAGGAATTTCTTATCATTGACAGATGCTCCTTCAGGGTATTCCTGAGCTTCTAGGTATCTCTTCACTTCGTGGTACCAAGGCTTCTCAGTTACCAACTCAGTTTCGAGATCACAACAGTATGCCGGTTCGTCCAGTTTCCAGATGGTGATCCGGGGAGCTTCATTATCCCATTTAACCTTGAACATTGAAGACATTGTAGCTAACGCGTCCGCCAACTGATTCTCTTCTCTTGGAAAGTGCTCAAATGTTATCTCTGTGAAATGGGGGATCAGGGCCAACACACATTCTCTGTAAGGAATCAAGTTTGGGTGTTTCGTATCCCACTCTCCTTTGATCTGATTGATCACAAGAGCGGAATCTCCGAAGACACTCAGAAATTTGATCCTCAGGTCGATCGCCGCTTGAAGACCCATGATACACGCTTCATACTCCGCCATGTTGTTGGTACAGTTGAAACACAGCCGGGCGGTGAGTGGAGTATGAGTACCTTGTGGGGATACGATTATGGCGCCGATACCATTTCCCAAAGCATTGGAGGCTCCGTCAAAGTGCATAGACCATCGGGATCCTGGTTCAGGTCCTTCATCCGGTCCAGGTATTTCACAGTCAGTTACTATCATAATGCTTTCATCTGGAAACTCGAAGTTCATTGATTGGTAGTCATCCACAGCTTGATGTGCTAGGTGGTCTGCCAATACACTTCCCTTGATGGCTTTTTGGGTCGTGTACTGAATGTCGTATTCCGTCAAGATCATCTGCCATCTTGCAATTCTCCCAGACAGAGCAGGCTTTTCGAATATGTACTTTATAGGATCCATTTTTGAGATTAACAAGGTAGTGTGAGTCAGCATATACTGTCTCAGCCGGCGAGCAGCCCATACCAAAGCGTAGCAAGTTTTCTCAAGCAGTGAGTATCGGGTCTCACAGTCGGTAAACTTTTTGCTAAGGTAATAAATGGCATGCTCTTTTCGGCCAGACTCGTCATGCTGCCCCAGCACACACCCCATTGCATTATCAAGCACTGTCAGGTAAAGTATCAAAGGTCTCCCTTCAACTGGTGGCATAAGGATGGGTGGTTCTTGGAGATATTCTTTGATTCTGTCAAAAGCAGCCTGACATTCATCGTTCCAACGTACTACCTGATCTTTTTTCAGCAGCTTGAAGATTGGTTCACAGGTAGCGGTCAGATGAGAGATGAATCGAGCGATGTAATTCAGGCGTCCTAGGAAACCTCTGACTTCCTTCTCTGTCTTAGGAACTGGCATCTCTTGAATAGCTTTGACCTTAGCAGGGTCCACTTGAATACCTTTATCACTGACCACGAAGCCTAGTAACTTCCCGGATCTTACCCCGAAGGTGCACTTGTTCGGGTTCAACCTCAGCTTGTACAGTTTCAAACGGTCAAACAGTTTCCGCAGATGATCAAGGTGTTCTTCCTCAGTCTGGGACCTAGCGATCATGTCGTCAACATACACTTCTATCTCATGATGGATCATGTCATGAAATAAAGCAACCATGGCACGTTGGTAGGTTGCCCCAGCATTCTTTAACCCGAACGGCATGACCTTGTAACAGAAGGTGCCCCACTGGGTAACAAAGGTAGTCTTTTCCATGTCTTCAGGTGCCATCTTGATCTGATTGTAGCCTGAAAAGCCATCCATGAAAGAGAACACCTTGTGCTGAGCTGTATTATCAACAAGGACATCAATGTGAGGTAAGGGGAAGTCATCTTTGGGGCTGGCCCTGTTCAGATCCCTGTAGTCGACACACATCCTGACCTTGCCGTCCTTCTTAGGTACCGGCACCACATTAGCAACCCACTGAGGGTAAGAAGTCACTGCAAGAAACCCGGCATCAAATTGCTTCATAACCTCGGCTTTAATCTTCTCAGACATCTCTGGACGCATACGGCGGACCTTTTGCTTCACCGGAGGGCAATCTTCTTTAGTTGGTAAGTGATGGACCACAATGTCGGTATCTAATCCGGGCATATCTTCGTAGGACCAGGCAAAGATTTCCTTATAGTCATGCAGCATCTGAGTCAACCGTTGCTTCACGCTGAGTTCTAGGTTGGCACCAATCTTCACCTCTTTCTTGTCTTCCTCAGTACCCAAGTTTATTATTTCCACCGGCTCTTCATGGGGTTGAATTGCCCTCTCTTCCTGTTGTAACAGTCTTGCCAGTTCACCAGGCACCTCGCAATCATCTTCACCTTCGTCTTCGGCTAAGTTGATCGGATTTTCGAAGTCATAACTGGCAGTAGCAGAGTCGTTACCAGTGAGATCCAGAGTGGATTGAAACCTGTATGAGTGAGTGTGTGTGTAAATACAGCTGTTTTGCAATATGTAAAGAAAGGAAAGAAAAGGAGCGCAAAATTTGAAATGTGAAAAACGTCCAATGCTTTTATTCATGATATATGATAGTGACAAACAAAAGCCCTCATAAATAAAACCACGGTGCCCCGGGTAAGACACCGGGCCATATAGTCTCAAATTATTGTTTATTACAAATCAAAAACAAAGAAATTCATTACTGGGGAACAAAAGTTATGGGTGTAAAATCTTTAGCAGTCCAATTGGTCAATCCACCGTCGGTCGTCGGGTAGATCCAGCTATCGAACTCTGACTCTTCTATCTCATCTTCCTCTCCAATAGCATTCACTTCTGAGTGAGTGATGAGCACCGGAGGTCTTCCAATTCTTGCCTTGCGCACCGCTTTCTGAGCTTCTGTGGTGAAACCCAGCCCAAACTTGTTAGTCTTAGGAGTAAGATCAGGGAGCTTGCCCCAGTTTGCACATTCACCTTTTTCGATCACAGCCCGGGCGTCCTTTAAGGAGGCCATCTTCATAGGAGAAACCTCTTCATCTGCTTCTGCTGCTGCCAAGGTTTGTGGCACTTCCTCAAAATGTTGAAAGGGGGTTTCAATGAACTCCCCATCCATTTCTACGTATCTGAAGGAGTTGAGGTGGCTAACCATGTACTCCTCTTCCCCTTGCACTGTTACAATCTTCCCCCTGACCGGGTACTTGAGCTTCTGATGCAATGTGGAAGTCACAGCTCCAGCTTTGTGGATCCACGGGCGACCCAGCAAACAAGAATAGGACGGATGGATGTCCATCACATAGAATTTTGAATCAAACACCTGTGACCCAACCCTGATTGGGATGTCCACCTCACCATGTACCATTCTTTTGGACCCGTCAAAGGCCCGGACAACAATGTGAGTTGGTTTGAGTTCTAGACCCTCACAATCCAGCCTATCCAGAGCCTTCTTGGGCAGCACGTTTAATGAAGAACCTGTGTCAACCAGCACATGAGCAAGAGTAGTGCCCCTGCATTCAATGGAGACATGCAGGGCATCGTTATGGTTCTTCCCCTTTGCTGTCAGATCGGCATCAGAGAAACCCAGGCCATTATCAGCAGTTAGGTTGGCCACACAGTCGGTGAACTGGTCAGCAGACGTCTCTTGGGGTACGTGGGCTGTCTTTAAGAAAGCAATCAGAGCCTTCGCATGAGCCTCTGAACACAGCAGCAGTGACAACATGGAGATTTTAGAGGGGGTGTGCCCCAGCTGTTCTACAACGTTGAATCACTTTTCTTTATTATCTTGAGGATTTCTTCCATTTCCTGCTTGGAAGCCTCAACAATGGTCTTTGGTGCCTCCGTCCTGGCAGGCACATCAGCAGCAATCCCCTTGCCCCGAGTATTAGATGACTCAGTAGCAGGGGTGGATACTTGGTCAGGGGGAGAAACAGGCACGCTGGCAGGTGTGAAGACCAAAGGCCTATGAATTACCGGAGGAGCAATGTCTGGCGAGAACAGTCTTCCACTACGAGTGACCTTAGCAGGCCCAGTGATGTTGGAGACACCAGTATCAATGTTGCATTCTTGTTTCACACCCAGAACATAAACATCCGCCCCATAGTGCCATGGGACAGCCTTATCAGATTTGTAGGGTATAGGCCCCGGAACAGTAATGGTGATGGGAGCACTCTTGTGAACTGACAAAATTTGTATAGGCTTCTTTGAAGGAGCCTTGGAATGGTTGTTGAAGATGGTAACGATCGACACTTCTTCAACAGGAGCAGCAGGAACAACAGTCTTTCTGAACAAAATCTCTCTACTATCTATCAGGTTTTGGACGCCTGACTTCAGCAGAGAACAACCAGCAGGGGAAGCAACACATAGAGGGCAACCTTCGCTACATCCCGGAAATAAACCGGCTAGCAACAAATTCCTCTTGACCATCAGCAACGGAGTAGCAACATCGTCCACCGAAGCTACATACAAATCCTCCTCAACAACATTCACTCCATGCTGGGGCATGGGAGCAGTTACAACATTCGGCCTCTCGGGCGCCTCAAACTGTATCTCCTTTGCATCAATGAGGTCTTGAACCTTATTCTTTAGGGCCCAACAGTCATCTGTGTTATGCCCCGGGCTATCAGAGTGATAAGCACAGCGAGCATTTGGATTGAACTTGGGGGATGCAGTATTGGGAAACTTTGGAGCCTCCCTGACAGTCACTAAATTGGTGGATAGCAACTGTGGCAGGATCTGTGATAAGGTCATGCTTAACCGGGTATACTCTCTCCGGGGTCTTTCAAACTTTTGAGGATTAGTTGGCCGAGGAGCGGCAGCAGGTTTGGCAATCATTACCGCACTGACAGATTGGCGGTGTTCAGGTCGCTCTGTTCTCCGGGAGCTATATACAGCACTAGCCTCCTTTTTGAAGGGTGTCTTCTCAGTACTGGAGGAGGCAACTTTCTGTATCTTCCCCGATTTTATACCGGCCTCGATCCTTTCACCAGTCAGGATCAGATCAGTAAACCCAGCAGAGGAATTACCAATGAGATGATTGAAAAATGGACCAGATAGGGTCCCCAAGAACATATCTACCAGCTCCCGATCCGTCAATGGTGGCTGCACCCTGCCAGCCAGGTCTCTCCATTTCTGAGCGTACTCCTTAAAACCTTCACCCGACCCTAGCGACATACCCTGGAGCTGGGTACGCGTAGGAGCGAGGTCGGCATTATACTGATACTGCTTGTAAAAAGCAGTGGCCAGATCCTCCCAGTCACGAATGCTGATTCCATCCAGCTGATAGAACCAATCGAGGTGAGTCCCTGAAAGACTCTCCTGGAAGAAGTGGATCCAAAGGTTCTTGTCTGCTGTGTAAGGCTGGATCTTCCTCACATAAGAACGGAGGTGCATCTTGGGACAGGAAGCCCCATCATACTTCACGAAGGCAGGTGTTTTGAACTTGTGGGGGATCACCACTCCAGTAGATAACCCCAAGTCTCCGAAATCCAATCCAGGCACCCGCTGAACTTCCATAGCCTTTAATCTGTCTTCCAGCTGTTTGTACCGGTCTTCAGCAGGAGGGTACTGTTCGTCGTTGAAGTCTGTTTCAGTATCAGAGCCCACAGGAGTAGGGACCTCCCTTTCTTGGTGACTACCTTCCGTCACAGAGGGAGGAGTCCTTTCAGCTTCAACCAAAGTGTTCCCGAGTCTGCGCCCAGTGTTAAATAGCACAGTCCTCCTCTTCTTCTTAGTCTTCTTCAAAAGCATGGTCTTCAACTCTTGTTGACCCTGAGCCAAACCCTTGATCAGCTCCTGAAATTGGGCGTTCTGCGCCTGAAATTGGACGTTCTGCGCCTGAAGAGCCTTGATGGATGCCTCGGTTGATGATTCAGGGTTCATGATGCTGAAATAAACAGCGAAGAACGGTAAACAACCTGAAAAGAAGAGTACCTATGATGCACATGATGAATGATATGTGTTTATGCAATGCATTCAAGAGTTCGAAAATTCAAATTTGTTGTAGACCAAAAGGAACACACGTTATTATTAAGAAAATCACTGTTTTAATACATCAAAGCCTCATGGGCAAAAGTACCAAAAGATCAAATCAATCCCAAAATATGTTGCGCATCTTCTTTGGAGCTATGTAAGTGTTGAGGTTCCTTTCCTCGTGCAACAGGCGGGTGAGCTCCAAGACCTTCTTTTCACTGGCATGCAAACTAGTCTCAAGAGAATTCCGCTCTTCCTTAAGCTGGATCCAGCTCTTCTGCATCTCTTCCCAGGATGTGGGCATATCAGGGTGCTGAATAACATGAGACACCTCTCCTCCCAAGGCAGGCTCCTTGATTACTGGAAGCATGTGAGGATAAGGCATTACTAATTTTTGAGAGCGGGCTCGTACCCACTTGAGGTAAGGCTCCAAAGGGATGGAGTTCCTGTGCCCCAGTGTCTTGCTGTCTATCCTACTAGGCATCCTCCAAGCTCTGATAAATCTCTGGCGAAGTCCTTGAGTATCGTTGTCGAAGTCAAAAACTATATCAGGAATCAACATGTCATGAGGACCATCCCTCCGAGCATAACCAAATTGTCTCCAAGCCAGGCATGGACTATAAGTAATACCCCCTCTGATTCCAAGTAAAGGAACATTAGGATACTCCCCGCATCGATCAATGATAGTGACATCTTCTCTGGACCTAGGGCACCAATGTATATCTGCATGTGTAAGAGTCATCAACCGTTGTGACCATCTCAAACCCCGCTCGTTCTTCAGGACTGATTGTGGAAGGTGCGAAATAAACCACTTTCCCAGGAGAGGAGTGCAACACATAAGGACACCTCTTTTCCTCATGGTTCGAGTGTAACATGAGTGAAGGAGGTCCCCCAGCAACGTAGGTATAGGATTCCTGGACATAAAGATCTGGACAGCATTGATATCAACGAGCTGATCTGGGTTAGGGAACAACACCAAACCATAGACAAGGAGGGCCACCACCTCTTCAAAAGCTTGCAAGTCAAGGGAGTTCCAACATTCATAGGCCTTTTCAAACAGAAACCTGGCTAAGAACCCTTTGATACCACTTCTAACTTCCCAATGTCCCTTGAGGTCAGATGACTGTAGGTGCATGGCTTTAGCCATCTCTTCAAGCTTAGGTTCCTTTTCTGTACCGTTGAAGGGTAGCTGATCAAGGATAGGGATCTTCAGGAGTCGGGAGAACTCCTCCAATGTAGGTACCAACTGATAATCCAAGAAGGTGAAACAGTGATGCAGAGGGTCAAAGAATTGGAACAGGACCTTTATCATATCTTCCTCAATGTTGGTGTTGACCAAGCTGATGAGGCTTCCATGCCTTTCACTGAATGAAGAGTTCTCGGGAATCCTGGATATAAGCTCCTTAAGCTGAGGAGGGATCCTTACAAGACTGATTTGAATTGTATTTCTACGAATAGTTTCCATGTCCTACAAAACAAGAACAAAGATGAAAATTCGAACCCCTGAAATGGTTAGTCAATGCATATGATGCTGGATGATGTCATGATGCTATGATTAAACACACCACAGATATTTACAAAGACAGACATGTAAGGCACACAAGGCACACAAGACAAGCCCTTAAGGTTTAAGGCCAGCATGGGGTCTGGGTAGTACCCTCTTGAAGTTGGTGGGTTCAACCTGTCCTAATCAAAGTAACCGGGTTCTAAGGTTCCCAATATCACGGGATTGCTTTCATTGTTCATCGTTTCGATTTAGCCACTGAACTGGCGACCGAAATATTCCAGGAAAGCAACCCTCAATTGAGTGTAGTATCGAGTATCAACCAACCTCGGACTGCACCAAAGTCAGTTATCTCACTACCCTAAAGAGGCCAAGATAGTTCAATTAAGGTTCCTAAGGTCTGTTGATGCTTCACGACACCACACGGAGGCCCCGTACTCTCCTTGACTGAACTCAAGGGTTACCGGTACACACCAAAGTGCCACATCAACGTAGCAGACTGCTTCAACCATGTCAGTATACCCCGCACAGTTCCCTCACAGCCTTGTTGCTACTTTCTAAGAAGGTATCCCCAGATCCGGGTTAGGATCTATAGAACTCCCAAGCAACCCATAATTTAAAGCACACAAGGAAAACAATTGAAAACATAGTTATGAGCTAGCCCTAAGGTACACCCCACTTTAAGTTTTATCCCCAGCAGAGTCGCCAGTTCTGTGATCGGTGGATCTGGAACTGACTGTTTTAAAGCTGGTTCGCGAAATGTCGCGGAAGCAAGAGTCGCCACCGTCTTTTATTTTCTCCAAACGGAAAGGACAAAAGCACAGAAAAATTCCTTAAAAGAGATCGCTCTCGGTTCGGGAGGTAGGTTATAGAAAGGGAAGGTGTTAGCACCCTTTCTATCCATGGTTATCCATGGGCTCTTAGGTACTTGCTCAATGTGTTTTCAAAAATGTTTGCTTGCTTTTCAATTGTGGGTTTTAAAAAGTTTCTTTGAAAAATTTCAGTTCGACTCGTACGTCAGAGTGTTTGAAAAGTTTGTTTTGAAAGTTTTTGAAAAGTGTCGGTGTGAAAAGTCTTTTTTGTTTGTTTGAAATTAGAGCAAGTATCCTTGAGAACCTACCTACCTTAAGGAATTCGTCTGTGTAAATGTCCTTAAAAATAGTGCTATCGCACCATTGAGAGGTAGGTAGCACCACTGTTGGAGGTATTCGGGTCAATTCGAGTTTTAGGGACATGGTGATCACCAGAGCAATGGGAAGACACCTTAGAAGCTACCCTCATGCCAGGTTCCCGGATCATGAGGACTTACTAAGACGTCCTCTACTCGACGACCACCTTTCGAAAGGCAACAGTGAGGCGTACCCTAGGGGTGGTGTGTGCGAATTGTGTGTCATGTTTCAGTTTATTTGTCTTGTCATGTTTGTTGTGTTCTACGCTTGATTTTAATTAAGACATTCATTCTTGCATGCTTTTTAACAGTTATATATTTGCGAAAAATAAATCTAAGGCTATTACAAATGGCGCGGGTCCACATCGCCAAAATTTCCAGAACCCGATTTGACGGAAAAGTAAATAATGCGAAGTAAATAAAAGTGCGAAAAGTGAAATTACATGGCTTTGGGAGATTTACATAATTATAATGAACGACATAAAGTAAATGTGCGCAATTAAATTAAAACAATGGGCGTTGGACCCTTTTACAAACAATTAAAATTAATAAGGAATTTAAAATTAAAATTAAATGAAAATGATATTTTTGTGTTTTTTAGATTTAATGAGAAAAAGGAGTTAATTGAAATTAAATTAAAAGGCAAACCCTAATTCTAATATTTTATTTATTATGAAAGAATTAAAATATAATCTACATTAAACCCTAATTTATTTATGTACAATTTTTAATTTATGAAAATAATTAACTAATATTATTATTCTGGAAAAAAAAGGAAAAAATTAAAAAGAAAATAAAAAGTCATTAAGCCTAAACTCTATTTTTTTGGATTTTTAGTTATTAAAAAGAATTGAATTTGCAACCTAATTAAAACTAAATAATTACAAGCATTTATTTATGAAAATAATAAAATAAAAATTATATTTTTTGGTCTTTTCTGATTTTTGAATGTTTTTATTATATTTATGTGAAAATAATTAATTAAATAAATAGCAAATAAAAGAAATAAAAAGAAAAATTAAAGAAAGAATAAAAAATAATAAGGCAAACCAGGGGGGGGGGTAGTCCCCAATTCAGGAGGTGTAGGCCTGGAATTTCTGGCCCATTAGCGTTGTGAATCATTGACTTTTCTGGATCATGTGCCAACGTGTTGACCAGAGTGCAGCGTATTCTTCAGACCTAAGCCTTTGATCTGATTCCCTTGGACACATGGCCGTTGATCCTTGGCAGCGTATGGTGGAATATTTCACTGAGCCTACATGGGAATTAATATAGAAAAATGATATGGAAATTGCATGAGACCTGGGGTTCGAACCCAGGTCTAGGATATTACCAAGAGGGGTGCCTGCCAGCTGAACTGCGTGAATCAATTGATATATTATGGTAAACAAATAATAAAAAAGCAAAACCAACGCGTGGTAATTAAAAACGCGCGTAATTCAAACTGGCCTGTCCTCGTGTGACACGACATCATCGTCCTCATCCCCCTGAAACACAAAACGCATTGGCCACGGTTTTCATTGTGTTTTCTTAGGCTAGCTACAGAAAAATAGCGATTAGCTTATTTCCTAATATAAATTAGGCGCGAGTGTATGGATCTTTTCGTCCAGATGCGTGGAGTGCGATGGTGTTGCTCTGAAATTCTAATTTTACCTGGGGTAGAAAACCCCAATTTTTGCAGACCTGTAACCCTAAATTTTGGTCATGGTGAAATCCCATACACGATGCAAAAATCAAATTGAATATAAAGGTTAGCTTGGAAACATCACATGGAACAAGAATATACGATTGAAATGCAATGAAGATGCTTAGAATTGAGAATACGATTTCAAATATTTTGAGATACAGTCTGAGTTAGGGGTACCAATTCAGGGTGTTTTGGTTGATGTGAACGATTGAGAAACGTTCAGTGATGTCTCAGGATGATGATAGGACAAGAATTAAGGCTTAAAAACCACTAGAACCTTGATTTCAGTTTTGTGTTTTTATGCCAAAATTTTCATTTGCATTGGCTTGTTTGGGCGCAGCTTATGATGTCTTAGGCTTAGGGTTTGACTCAGTGCATATGATGGATGGGAATTGGCTTGCTATTTGACCTTAATTCATGCTCATGAAAGAACAAGTCCTAGGGTTTTTACCATTAACCAAGTTTCCTTCTTTTTAGCCAAGACCTAGACCTAGTGTGCAATTTAACCCTAGCCTGAGTTTTTGAGTTGGCCCATGATACATAGAAATTGTCCAAATTCACATGACACTATTCCATTGGTTTTTAAATTTTATTTGAATTTTTAAAGATTTAAAATGAATTAAATTATCAAAAATTAAATAAAATAGAAAAATCAATATTTGGTCTTGAAATTAACCATGGGACACGTGTGTGGCATGACAAGGATGAATCAAGTGGAAAAAAGTGGGCCCTTTTGTCAAAAATTGGAGTTTCAAGGATAATTGACTTTTGCCATTTCACAAAAATTTCCCAACTTCTACAAGGCATAACTTGCTCAATTTTTAAGCTTTTCACATGTTCTTGGACATTTTGGAAAGGTCTTTGAGTCCTTTAACCAATGCCTTTGGTCCCATGTCATTTTGATTTACCAATCTCAAGTTATGGCCTTTGACATAAAGTCCCTTTTTGTTGACTTTTGAAAATGACCTATAATGTTGAAATTGATAACTTTTTGTGAGAGCATTTCTTGGACTTGAAGTATGAAGATGAGTTGTAGGAAATGTATTTCTCTTCAAAATGAGCTTTGGATGGAATTTTTCTGATAATCCATGTGAAAGTTATGCCCTGGTCAATTTCAGTTGACTTTTTCAGCTGTCCAAATATAGCAACTTTTGCATCTTTGATGATTTCTGAGCCAAATTTTGAGAATCATGATCAAGCATTGATCAAATGATGTTTGTGGCTTCAAAATGATATATTGACCAAAAATTTGAACTTTTGACTGCCAAATGACCATTTTGCCCCTACAGTTGACTGTAGTGCAATTTAGGGTTTTGACTGTGCAATCTTGAGCTGAATGCCTTGAAACTTGATATGAGGATGCTTGACCATGTTTGTAAGCATATGAGACTTGATTGAGCCTTTGAACACTTCCTTTTCTTGATCAGACTCAAAACCCTAATTTTGACTGTTTAGGAGATAGTTGGACTGTGCAACCCTTGGAGGAGTTTTGTGACTTGGCTTGGCAATCTCTTGAAGAATATGGGAGGGCAAATTTTGGGGTACAACAGGAACCTTTTAAGAAAAAAAAATCGTATATGTAATATTTTAAAAAAAAGAAGTAAAATAACAAAATAAAATAAAACAAAAAGATTGATGTATGAGTTAAAAGATATGGAAAATATTGAATGGGCCTTAGAGATGTCCTAGGCCCAAAGCATGGTTTGAGGTGGTAATCAGACAGAGGGGGGGGGGGTAAGCGCCTAAATCTGATGGGCTTAAGGCTTCAGAAAGGGCGAGGCCCATAACATTTGACACAAAAAAAATGCAAAGGGTTTTAATTGTTTTGTTCATTAGGGTCGGATTAGGGTTTGTGTTACAGAAGCGGCGCTCATCTTCCTTCGTCTTTCTCAAGCTATGAATCCTGAATGCTTGTCTCCCCGCCTCAAGTTGCTAGGCGTTGCCTCCGTTTCCATCTTCTCAAGGTTAGGCCAAACGGTGACGACGTGAAAGGTATGAGTTAACGCTTTTTTTTGTTTGTAGGGTTTCAGCTCACGTGTTTATTAGCTCTGATTGATTTTTATTATCTATTTCTGTTTGAGATGTGTGAAAAAGAATAGAAGATTATACCTTTGGGAGAATGGATGGAGGAGCACGGCGGTGCTTCCGGTGGCTTGACAGCGAGGAGATGGTGATGATGAAGCTAGCTTTTCCTGGTATTTTTGTTTCACTTATTTAGGTTTCGTGATGAACAACTGAAAACCTTTTGTATAATGGCTTCCTTTTTCTCTTCTGTCTCTTTGCCTCGTATGCTTGACCCTATTGGCTTCTGTATGTTGGCTTTGCTTATAGTTATTCTGAGTTGTCTCTGAATATTTGTTTATTGCTGATATGCTTTCATATGAGGTGCTTCTAGATGCTTCTTTATCTTCTTCTTCTTGTTGGCTTCTGAGTTGCCTGTGTACCCTGAGATGCTTATTTATCTTCTTCTTCTTGTTGCCTCGTATGCTAGCTTGATGCCTTGATGCCTTTGATATGCTTGCCCTGTGATGAGGCTTCCTCTGAGGGCCTCTTTGCCTCGTATGCTTTCTTGATATGTTTGGTTGCCTTGGATGATTCCAATCTGAGGGTTTTGATTGCTGGGTTGCCTCGAATGCTTGTTGGTATTGAGTTGAATGCTATTGTGTCTGATTTGTGTATTTTCCCAATGATGAAACCTTTCTGAGGGCTTGGAGTTTTGGTTGGATTTTGTGGATATGTTTAGGCTATGCAGTTTGAAAGGGTTGGACAAGTTAGGCCGGTTTTTGAAGTGTTTGATACAGTTTGTATGTTTAAAGGGTTTTAGCAGGTTGATGGCCTTTTGTGAGGTTTTGGTAGTTTGATGGGTTGAGGACTCTTTGATTGTTCAGTTGAAGCTTGACAGGTTTAGGTTTGTATGGTTAGGCTTCTGGTTTCATTTTGAGGCTTGACAGTTCAGGTTTTCATGTTATTTTGATGGTTAAGGCTTGTATGGTTTAGGCTTGTATTGAAAACTGTTTGAGGCCTTTGGTCTTAGACAGGTATGAGGCTTTTTGAATCAGGTAAGGCTTATGCTGCTAAAGGCTTGGAATGCAGGTTTTTGATGGCTTCTATCTTGCAGGCCTGTGTGAGGTTTATGCAGGATACTTGATGTTTCAAGTTTGCCTTGAATGCAGGTTTAAACTTGTGATATTTTTTGGTTTTGGAGGCTGGCCCCTGCCTCTGCTATCTCAGTTTGATGTTATCCTTTTTTCTTGGTTATGTATTTTTTTCCTCTTTGTGAACCGGGAGAAATCTCGTGATTTGCAGAGAGGGCGAACTGATTCTGGCCAGTTGCTTTTAATGATGAATCTTTTTTTATCTGTCTGTCTTTAATTATTTTATCTGCTTTGACTTTTCTTTTCTTTTTGCAGATAAAAACCAAATGGAGAGGAGTAGCAGTAGAAGCTGAAGATTTGAAGACTTAGAAATATTTAGGATAGCTTTATTTTCATTTTAATCATTGTAAACCATTATTATTATGAATACTTTGTAAATAAATACTGTATTCAAATAACAATTGTAACAAATAATTAAAGATGAATAAAATCCAATCTTGATCAGTTAATTCTTTTTCCAGCTGTTTATTTAATTACTTATAAATTCTTAAATTATAATAAAATGGAAATAAATTCCAATTATCCTAAATTAGAATAAATAAACAATTAATGCACACTGTGGTTTTAGCATCGATCAATTAATAAACCTGGCGTTTCAAATAGCTACAGCAATGCACAGTCAAATCAAACAACGTCCATATGCCTTTACTGATTGAACAAAAACAACTGCAAGTTCTCAATTCCAATGCCTCAATCCAAATATCAGAGTAAACTGAAAAGAAACTGCAAAATGAATTCTTTCTGAGAATGCGCGCACAAAACCCTGGTTCTTGGTTAAATGCCAAAGAAACGTACGCCTGATCAAAACCTGAGCCAACTCAACCAAACCCTAGAAATCTGCCTGAACTGCTTAAAAATCAATGAAAACCCTAATTTTGTCTGACTGATGAGAAAAATCTGTTTGACTGATTCTTACGCCAATCTGAAAAACTCAGGAAAAGCCCGAAGCTGTGATTTCTTGTGGAAAAAATACGAGGGCAAATTTTGGGGTACAACAGAGCTTATCAGTGGAATCCTCAGCAGAGTATCTCTTCCCCACAGAGAAATCTCTTCATCAGTTTATTCCCCAACGGAGTTATCTTCTCCTGCAGGTTTATTCTCGCAATCACCTTCGTTCACCATCCCCAGCGGAAACGAAGAATTCAACTCTATTCTCCAGCAAGCTATCCGGGATTTATTTTCCCCAGCTAAAACATCACATTTCCATACATCATGATACATGCATATACGCATAATACCATACAATCTCATTTATGTTGAGAGCATCATTGCTTGATCTATATCATGCATTGCATATGGCTGACCTTTACCTTTCAGGAAAGATGCAGTTAAATTCTCAACTATGTGGAAGACCTTCTCTGGTCCAGTTAAATCGATTCCTAAAGATTTTTCTAATGCCGATCCAGTTGAAGTTATTCCAAGACCTTCTCTGGTCCAGTTAAATCGATTCCTAAAGATTTTTCTGATGCCGATCTAGTTGAAGTTACTCCAAGACCTTGTCTGGTCCAGTTAAATCGATTCCTAAAGATTTTTATGATGCTGATCCAGTCAAAGTTAATCCAAGACCTTCTCTGGTCCAGTTAAATCGATTCCTAAAGTTTTTTCTAATGCCGATCCAGTTGAAGTTACTCCAAGACCTTGTCTGGTCCAGTTAAATCGATTCCTAAAGATTTTTCTGATGCCGATCCAGTCAAATTTAATCCAAGACCTTGTCTGGTCCAGTTAAATCGATTCCTAAAGATTTTTCTGATGTCGATCCAGTCAAAGTTAATCCAAGACCTTGTCTGGTCCAGTTAAATCGATTCCTAAAGATTTTTCTGATGCCAATCCAGTCAAAGTTAATCCAAGACCTTCTATGGTCTAGTTAAATCGATTCCTAAAGATTTTTCTGATGCTGATCCAGTTGAAGTTACTCCAAGACCTTGTCTGGTCCAGTTAAATCGATTCCTAAAGATTTTTCTGATGCCGATCCAGTCAAAGTTAATCCAAGACCTTATTTGGTCCAGTTAAATCGATTCCTAAAGATTTTTCTGATGTAGATCCAGTTGAAGTTATCCCAAGACCTTCTCTGGTCCAGTTAAATCGATTCCTAAAGATTTTTCTGATGCCGATCCAGTTGAAGTTACTCCAAGACCTTGTCTGGTCCAGTTAAATCGATTCCTAAAGATTTTTCTGATGCCGATCTAGTCAAAGTTAATCCAAGACCTTCTCTGGTCCAGTTAAATTGATTCCTTAAGATTTTTCTGATGCCGATCCAGTTGAAGTTATCCCAAGACCTTCTCTGGTCCAGTTAAATCGATTCCTAAAGATTTTTCTGATGCCGATCCAGTCAAAGTTATTCCAAGACCTTGTCTGGTCCAGTTAAATCGATTCCTAAATATTTTTCTGATGCCGATCCAGTCAAAGTTAATCCAAGACCTCCTCTGGTTCAGTTAGATCGCCGATAAGATCTCCCTGATTCATTCTCCAGTCGAAGTTCAGACCACCTATCAACAGTCTCCAAATGGCATCTGTAAGCCCATTCTCGTCACAATGCTGATATCACTTCATGCGAGTGCAAATTTCTGGGCACTCTAGTGTTCAATCATCTTCCACCTTCGGATCACGAAAGGCCCGAAAGCCAATCTATATCCTCAGGTTTAAGAAAATTGAACATGGGCAGCTGTTTTACCCCAAAATTTTCCCTCTCATATTTCCCAAGACATTGCAAGAGAAATCTCTAAGTGGCTCAAGATTGCTCAAGAGTTGGACAGTCAAGCCATCTCCTAAGGCAGTCAACCTCAAATTAGGGTTTTGTGTTGCATCAAGGTCCTTGCATCCAAATGACCTCAAGTGCTCCCCAATGTCCTAATATGTTCTCAAGTTCATCCATGTCAAATTTCAAGCCTTGCAGAGGAAGTTTGGTCAGTCAATTGCTCAAAGGGTCCAAAAATCGACTGTGTTAGGGCAAAAGTCAACTGTGACCTACAAATAGTCAAACTTCAAGATTTTTTGTCGACATTCTCATTTTGAAGGATATTTCATCATTTTATCAAGGGTTGATCATGATTCATCAAGGATTGCTCAAAATTCATCAAGACTCAAAAGTTGCTAAATTAGGGTTTTGTAGGAAAAGTCAACTCAACTTTGACCAAGCATAACTTTTTCATAATTTATGAGAAATGACCCATACAAAGCTCATTTTGAAGAGGATGCAATTTCCTACAATCCATATTCATACCCCAAGATCAAGAAATGCACTCACAAAAAGTTACAAATTTGGACATTATGGGTCATTTTTGAAAGTCAACAAAAACACCTTTTTTCCAAAGCTTATAACTTGAGCATGGAATATAAAAATTAGATGACACCAAAAGGGTTGATTATAGGACATCTAAAGCTTTCTCTAAAGTCCAAGAACACCTCCAAAAGTTCAAAATTGAAGAAGTTATGCATTATTGAAGTTGGGCATTTTTGCAAAATTGCCAAAAGTCAACTATCCCCAAAACTTCAAATTTTGTCAAATGGGCCCATTCTTTTCCACATGATTTGATCTTGTCACACTCCACACGTTTCCTAGCTTCAACCTCATGACCATTTATCAATTTTATTATTTTATTTTATTTTTTAATGAATTATTGCATTTTAAATCAATTTAAATCATATAAAATCCAAACATTGATTATGGGATCTCCTTTTGGCTATTTCAGGACCTAATCATCATCATAAAGTGGATCAAATTCGTATCATGCATTATATGTGCAAAAAAAAAGGATTTTGGACAAATTTGGAAGCTTTTCAATGGAGGATCAAATCATATCTCCAAATATCAATGCACAAAGATTCAAGACCTATTATTTGACCTAATCCAATGTTGTATACATATACAAGCTAAAGGCACGAGTTTGAGAGGTTAGCAGCTACAGAATCACCAAAACTAAACTTGAAAAAAACTTGGAAAAAGCTTGAAACTGAAATCACTCCTAGAGGCGAATTCAAAGGCAAAGCTCAACGTGAATCAATTGTTGGACATCCACTGAAGCGAAACCAACCCATAACAAGCTTTCATACACATTCAAAAACGCTGTAAGTCCTTCAAAACACCGCCCTGTATTTGAAATCGCAACCTCTTATTCTGGAATTTTCTTGACAAAACATTGACATATTCATGATCCTTGAGTAATTTCTAAACTTTCTGCATTATTTAATTGTGTTTATATGACCTGTAGTGCCATACCCGAATATAGGGTTCTTGGTATTTGTTTTTGGGCGTTTTATTTGCAGGAAGAATTGAGGCCATTAATGGACATAAACATGCTCAGGATGTCCAGACGAACATGTCCATGGTTTTGGTTTGTATTTTTATAGCCTAGAACTAATTTTAGGATGCAGCTATGGATTTAGCTGCGGATGTAAATTCGCAGGTAAATAACCAGGGTCAAACAGAGAAGATGAAGACGTGGCCCTTTCCAATTGGACCATTCATAATTTCGCGCTTTTATTTTTTAATTCTGGCATATTGTTTGTTTTTCCAATATTATATTTAGTGTTCATTCCACTAACAAATAAAACACGTTGGCTGAGTGGTAGTGGAGCGTATGCATTAACTTGCAGGACCTGGGTTCGAATCCCAGGTCCCCATATTATTTGTTATCATTTTCTTTCAGGTTATTCCATGCAAAGCCAGGCGTGTGGTTCATCATGCACCCTCATGCAATCAGTGGACAGATGGCCTCCAGGCCAAATCTGATGGCCTAGATGGGAGACCTACCATATGCCAAAGTCAATGTGCATGCGTGGAATCCAAAAGTAAACCAGGCTTGCAGCGTTAATGGGCCATCAAATTGCAAATCTCACCCCCTAATCAGGCCCAAAACCCCCCTTTGAGTATTTTTAATTCTTTCTTTTTATGTTATTTATTTATATTGTTTATTTAATTATTTTCATTATTATTTTTAACTAACCAATCACACTTTTTCCTTATAAAATCAAAAACCAAAAAATACATTTTTTTATTAAATTAATTTCCAGCATTTTTTTATTTTTGTAAATAAATACTAATTTAATTAATTTAGTTTAATTAGGAAATAACTTTTAATATTTTTGCAATAATTAAAATTAATTTAGATAATTAGGTTTTACTAACATTGATTGATTTATTTTTATTTCTTTAAATACTCAAAAATCCAAAAATATCATTTTTATTAATTAATTAATTTGTTTATTAATTTAGTAATTAACCTAATTTAATTTCCTTTTAATTCAAAATAACAAAAAAAATCTTTTCTTTAGTAATAAAAGGGTCAAAACCCTAGAATGCGCCCGATTTAATTTCCCGCACGCGATCCATTTTGTCATATTATTGTATCTGTTTCCCAGAATGTAATAATTTAATTAGGATCTTTACTATTTTTTATCGCTTTATTTACTTTCCGCATTTTAATTTCAAGGGTTGTTTTTGGCGATGTAAATACCCGACGCCTTGTAATAGTTTGTTTTAATTTCCGCAAAACATAACTGTTAGATGTTTGATAATAGGAATGCATGACAAGAATGAATGTTTAACCTAAAATCAACTTAGATCACCATTAACATGTACAAAGACAAAAATTAACTGAAAACGACACACTCGGACATGCGCACTCTTAGGGTACACCCCACTTGGTTGCCTTCGTACGCGGTTATTAAGTATAGGTCAATTTAGAGGCCGCCCTCTTGTCCAAAGATCATAGTCACCTCGAAACGGTTGCCTCGGAAAAATGATCTAAGACATTAGGGTTACCGCTAAGGCGTCCTAACATTGCTTTAGTGACCACACGTCCCTTAATCGAATTGACTCTTAAACTCCAACGACGGTGCTACCTACTCATTCATAGTGGGATAACATTGTCTAAAGGACATTAGCACAGATTGATTCCCTTTTTGAGTAGGTAGGTGTTTCTTAAGTACTTGCTCTTTCAAAACAAAACAAAAACTTTTCGCACTTACACCTTTCAAACAAAAACTTCTTTCAAACCTACAAACACAAAGAAAAGCAAATTTTGAAAACATTATGAGCAAGTACCTAAGAGCCCGTGGATAACCACAGATAGAAAGGGTGCTAACACCTTCCCTTTCTATAATCTACCCCCTGGACCCGAGAAACATCTCGAAAAAGGAATTTTTCTGTGCTTTTTTCCTTTCCTTGTTGGATAAAATAAAAGACGGTGGTGACTCTTGCTTACCGCGACATTTTGCGAATACAAACGCAAAACGCAAACCAGCATTCCAAAAAACAGTCAGTTCTTTCCCACCGTATTACAACTTCTATTCACAAGGCAGGGGTTTTTCTCATGCTAGCATGCACAAGGCATTATCACCTTCATGTCACCTTCGAACACACCTACGTGCTGGCCTCGAATCAATCTTCAGGCCTGTTTCAAATCCATTTTCATGTAACCTTAGAATCCTCCTACAAGCTTGCATACACAAGGCAAGGGTTTCTCTCACGCTAGCACCCACAAAGAAATGATTCCCTTTAAGTTTGCCTTAAATACACCTACATGTTGGCTTCGAATCCACCTTCAGGTTTGCTTCGAATTACCTTTATATCACCTTCGAATCCATATGCAAACCCTTCAACACACATAGCTCTTGCACTATGACACACAATTTAAGGGCCCATTCGAAGGACTTACCATGGTTGAACATTTAGTTTTGCCTTCTTTTGAGTTTGGTCGAAGGTTTGGACCTAAGTGGTCAAAGCAGAAGGACTCGAAGTGGCATATTCCGCTGAAGAGGGCCCATCCGAAGAATACATGGTTGGTCCATTCAAAGGACACATAACTGGTGGGAATGAATGTTATTTCAGTCTGGTCAAAAGTTATGGAAGGATGGAGGATTTGATTCAAAGGATCAAGTTGAAAATTAGACCCATAGGCTAGGCTACGTGTTTCTTCTTTTCAGGCCTCAAACTTATGACTCACTCTATATTTAATTGTTTATACAATTAAATTAGGATTTTACCCATTTGTTTTCCAAGACAACTTGCCCTTAATAGTATAATACTACTTTTAGAAAAAAGTTTTTCTTGCGCCTTGCGCCTGTTTTCCTTTTGCAGAAAGTAATCCATCTAAACCATTAATCTTGCTATCTCATCTTGAGATCATGACACAAGTGGATAATTTGCCTTCCAGCTAAGCCTTATATTATCATTTTACTTCCAAACTTTCCAAGACCTTTCTCTATAAATAGAGAGATCCTTTGCAAAGATCAAGAGGAGATTTTGGCTGTGTGGAGGGAATCTTCAAAAAAACTCTCAAACTCTCAAAACTCTCAAACACTTAATATCCTCTCAAACCCAGAATCCAAAGAAACATTACACTTGTTTCTTCCACTTCAAATCTAAGAACACCCAGGGAATCACTCAAGTCCAAGACCCACATTCCAGCTTCAAGAAAGGTAAGTCCTCTTATCCTTAAACCTTTTGTTTCAAGCATAAAATGTGAATAACCATTTCTTTTTTTCAAGCATAATATGTGAATAACCATTTCTTTTCGTTTCAAGCATTATCATTACCCTTTGGTTTGTTTTCGTTTTCACCTTCTCTGTTTGTTTTCTTTTCCAATCTTTTGTTTGGTTTTCTTTGTTTACCAAGTATATTTTAAGAACTAATATGGCCATGAAACAATATTAGCATGGCCTCAACCCATGCTTCTATTTAAGCCCAAACAAAAGAAAACAGGAAGAAGGATGTGTGAATCGAAGCTTTATGCTTCACCCCATGCTGCTATCTAACCTCAAACGAAAGGGGTATGGTCGAAGGACACATATTCATATTGTTTTGCAAGTCCAATCAAAGGAAGAAGAGAAAAGGGTGTGATTGAAGGATTCACATTCATGCTATTGTGAAGGTCCAATCGAAAGAACCCAGGAAGAGTTGAATCGAAGGGCGCTTACTTCCTGGATCGAAGGACTTGTTTTCCTTTCCTTTATTTTGTTTTTCTTTTTTCTCACTATTCAATATGGTTGTAATAGTGTAGGATATTTATTTTCTGCATTTTTATTGCTTTATACAAATGTTAGTAATTAGGATGTATGGAAAGATAAAATAAACAAGTAGACAACTTTAAGTTCAAGACAAAAATGCATGCAATCAAAGACAATAATCACACACATGCACCTCTAGGGTAATCTCACTTGTTGCCTCAGAAAATAGTCATGTCCCTTAAATATGGGCGTTTTAGTAAAGACCCTCGATAAAAAGATCGTAGTCCCTCAATGTCCCTCGATGTTGCCTTCGGTAAACGATCTAGTCCCTAAACGAAAATTGTTAAGACGTCTCATAGGTTTCCTTCTATGACTATACAATTGACCCACGCTCGTCCCTCTACATCCAAAGATAAAGCTGATTACCAATCAATGGTAAGATAGTAATATCAAAGGAAGGGAGAAATGAACAAAAAACTTTTGAGTAGGTAGAGTGTTCTTAGTTGCTTGCTCACAATCCATTTTCAAAAACAAAACATTTTTTCGTACACACCCAAAACACGTCCAAAGCATAAAATATTTACAAAACTCCAAACACTTTGTATACATTCTTATAGAGACGAGAATCATTACAAAGTTTTCCTAAGCGAAGGCGCTTTTCAAAAATACTTTCAAAACCCACCACAAACACATTTTCAAACAAAGCATTTTCAAAGTGATCTACCAAGAAACTAAGAGCCCATAGATAACTATGGATGAAAAGGGTGCTAACACCTTCCCTTTTCATAATCTACCCCCCGAACTCAAGAAAACATCTCAAAGGTCTTTCTTGTTCTTTTCACCCTTTCCTTATTGGATAAAAGAAAAGTCGGTGGTGACTCTTGCTATCCGCAACAATTGTGATCAAACGCAAAACAAACAAGTCAGTTCTCCCACTGTATTACAGACCAGAACCAACATGATCTGAAGAAGGGGACCCGAATCCAAGACCAGACTTATCCTACTTTTCACGCACTTTGATCACTTTACCCCAGTCTTCATTGGGAATTCCCGGCTCCACAATGGCTTTAGCATATTTCAAGGAAGCCACTGGAACTCCGAATTTCTTTTTAGTTTCCAGCACGGCGGGGACTCTGTCAACAAAAATGATTTCCAAGGCTTGGAAAGGGGTTTCATGTACTTCTCTGTCCATTTCAACATATCAGAAGGAAGTAACATTGTTGATCACGACGTCCTCCTCTCCACCAATGACAATGACCTTATCTTTAACGATCAATTTAAAACGTTGGTGCAAAGTTGAGGTCACAGCCCCTGCAACATGGATCCACGGGCGTCCTAGAAGGAAAGTATAAGATGGATGAATATCCATGATATAGAATGACAAGTAGAACATGTGGGGACCAATCTTGATGGGTAGGTTAAATTCTCCCTCCATAGATCTTCTTGACCTATCAAAAGCTTTGACTATTAGCGTGCTAGGTTTCATCATAACCCCGTCCATGTTTAGCTTGAACAAAGTATGTTTAGGCATCACATTTAAAGAAGACCCGGTGTCTACCAAGACTCGAGACATCATGGTGTCTAAACATCTGATGGAGATATGCAATGCTTTATTATGAGCCCGAACCTCAGGAGGAAGCTCATCATCACTAAAACCCAGACAACTCCCCGCAGAAATATTTGTAATAACTCCTTAAAATTGGGCCACAAAAATTTCAGGATTCACATGGGAACCATGCCGAATTCTCATCAAGGTTGTCCGATGTGATTCAGAGTACAGTATAAGAGATAAGATTGATATCTTTGCAGGCGTTTGATTCAGCTAGTCAACCACCTCAAAATCACTCTTCTTGATTATCCTGAATAGTTGTTCTACCTGCTGTTTAAAAGAGGCCCCGGGAGAACCACTGACTACCTACTTCCCCTTATCTTTCACAAGAATCTCTTCAATAACTTCTTCAGGAGGAGGTGGAGTAGGAGAAAAGAATCTTTTGCTTCGTTATTCCGCTAGTTCCAGCAATGTTGATCATGTCCTTATTCTCAACCGGAGGACAAACAACTTTCTTTCCACAGATGTAAACAACATTGTATTCCCATGGTTTTGCCCTATTATCAGCCATTGGAACAAGAATTGGATTTGGAGGTGCCTGTGCTTGGGTTAGCAGAGGAGCAACCAAACTCTGATCTGGCACAAGGAGTGTTCGAAATTGGATAACCAATGGAACTCTTGAATTATTCCTCTGAACATTGGCCGGATAGTATGGAATTTCTAGAATAGCAACGTCACCCCCAGGGATGACCTTCTCAACTCTAACAACCCCTTCATCCATCAATTTATGAATGGAATTTTTCAATTCATCGCACTCATCCGGATTGGATGAGTATTTCAAACAAAAGTCCTGAAGCTCTTGTAGAACTTCTTGCTGCAAAGGATGTTCTCTTAAAACCTCTATTGACATCAGAACCTCATCAACTTGAGTCACTAAATCATAACCATCATCAAGCCCGATTACATTAGCAGCAGTCCCATGATGGGGAGGCATAGGATTATTATGAACATTAGGGCCCATAGGAGAAAATATTAACTCCTTGGCATCCAAAAGTTCTTGCACCTTATACTTTAAAGCTCTGCAGTTTTCGATTGAATGTCCTGGAGCACCCGAACAAAATTCACAATGTGCATTGACGTCATAACCCCTTGGAAGTTCAGTCGGTGGAGGACCTAACTCTCGAAGCTGTACCAATTAGCCATCTAGAAATTATGGAAGCAATTTGGCATACGACGTTGGGATCGGATCCAACTTCTTATCAGGATACCTTTGCGGTCTTTGTTGACCCTTTTGTCCTTGGGGCCTTTGATTATGTTGATAGTTTCGCGGTGGTGTGTACTGTTATTGTGGAGCAGCAACAAGAGTTTGATAATATGGAATTTATATAGCAGATATCCCCTTATCAACAGAGGCATTGCCCGCCTCTCCTTCCTTCTTCTTGACAAAACCGCTAGAATACGGTTTCTTTCTACTACCTAAGCCTTTATTACCACTTGTGCTAGATGCACCTGTAATAGTCCATGCCTTAACACACATTTAAACCTGCTCCCTAATGATAACCATATCCAAAAAGGAATCAGAAGTGCTACCAAGCATGTGTTGCAAATACGGACCTCAGAGGGTATTCATAAATAAATCTACCAGTTTATGGTCCAGGAGAGGAGGCTGAACCCTTGCGGCCAAACTGCACCACCTCTGGGCATACTCTTTGAAAGACTCATTAGCCTTCTGAGACATACTCTACAACTGTGCACGACTAGGCACCATGGCGGTGTTGTAATGATAATGTTTCAGAAAAGCATCAACAAGCTCACCCCAAGTATTAACATGAATTTTCTCTAACTGCATATAACACTCCAATGGAGCTTTAGCCAGGATGTCTTGAAAGAAATGCATGAGCAACGACTCATTGCTAGCATATGCGGCCATCTTTCTGCAGTAGGATCGAAGATGAGTCTCTGGACATGTAACCCCCTTATACTTGTCAAATTTTGGTACTTTGAATTTCGGTGGAATCACGACCCCCATAACCAAACACATAGCGACAACATTAAATCCTGGCCTTTTGGAAGTCTCCATAGCCTTCAGACGTTCTTCCAAAGCCTTGTACATTTTGGAAGTTTCAGATAAATCAGCTGTAGAATCCTTTAGAGGGCCATCGAGATCAATGATGTAATGGTGATCATCCACAATCATCTAAGGATTTTCTTTAGGAATTCCCCCATTTCCAGTCTTGGGTCCACCATTCTCGAACGTAGAGGCATTTTCAATCAGCTTAGTAACGCTCAGTCAGAGCTCTTCCTGCCCCTGGATGACAGCATAAAGAGTTTCCATGAGCTGATTCATTCGATCACCCATGATGTACATGTCTTTGTGGAGTGCGCTTGGTTATGCTCAATATGTTCCATAATCCTCAGCTTGTTGGCTCGAGTGTGATAAGGATGTAAGGAAGTCGTATTGTAGATTCTGATAATAAGAAGCAAAACCAATAGATAAGAATTTCGGCAAGAAAACCTGTAATTCATGAAATGAATGATATGTATGATGCATATAATGATTGTCCATTCCAGGTTTTCACAGCTTAGTCAATGTCAGTAATAACCGAGCAACAATAATAAGAATGACCATATAAAGAAAATATCCAACATTACTCATATAATAACGGAAACAGGAGAAATCCTAACGGAGTTCAATACAAGAAAGTTGCAAAAGTACAAGATAAGTGATTCCGCCCAACAAGACTGGTGGTAACCGGAATGACAAGATAGGAAATACAATAATTGATCTCCTAGCTCTAAACAATGCAACGGACTGTGCCCTAAGTGTTCAACACTCCAGGAAATAGTCCCTTTCGCAAGTTGTTTTGTCTCCTCTACATCGGGCTTCAAAACTAGACTTTGAATCACCTCATCCTTCTTGACTGTCATGATCTCTAGACTACGGAATCGAGTTAAAAAATTAGCATACTCTTCATTTTCGACTGATGTTTTCTCCCCCATTATTGCTTTCAACCTGCTTTTTGAGATTTTCATTCTCCTCATTGAACCATGCCATAGATTGTGGCCGCTAACAACGCATTGAACGCGCACAAATTACGATCTCTAACCATTTATTATGCTTTATTGAACAAGAAGTCCAAGGTTAGGCTACTATTCTTTCTCCATCTTTGTCTCACATCACTAAGGCGCAAATAAAGTGCCTTAGCAACATCTTCAAAATCGGGCTCGTTTGGAACAACAACAAACGAAATGTGCTCGGTGATTTTAATATCAAGCAAATGAGAGTACTCTTCCAAAGTTGGAGCTATCTGATAGTCCTAGAAGGCGAAACAACGTGACTCATAGTTGTAAAACTGAAACAGAGTCCGAAGAGCTCCATTATCAACCCGGACATCTATCAAAGTCAAAATGCCACCATATCTTTCACGGAAAGCCTCTACATTAGGATGGACTAAATGGTTTGTAGAACTATTCAAATAAGGCCAAGAACTTGGGAGAAACTGATAAGTAAAATTGTCTCTTATGTTCCTCTTGGGAACATCACTGTTGCTAGACGTTACTGACGAAAACTATAACTTCGTGAGATACCCCAGAATGGACATGCACATGCAAGATTAGTATATAGTTTCATTTTTCTGACATTTATTTTAAAAATTAAACATGCTATGTGTTGTACCCCAAAATTTTCCCTCCCATTTTACTCAACATATATTCATTAAGATACTCAATTTGCTCAAGGATGCCCAAGAGTTGACCAGATAAACTCTCTCCTAAAAGCAATGAACCTCTAACTAGGGTTTCCATTTTCATCAAGATGGGAGAATCCCAAATGCCTCATATGATCTCCATAGTCCTAATATGTTCTCAAGACCATTCATGCCAAATTTCATGCCTTGTACAAGAAGTTTGCCCAGTCAACTGCTCAGATGCTTGAAAATCAACTATACCAGGTCAAAAGTCAACTGGGGCCCACATACAGTCAAACTCCAATATTTTTGGTCAACGTCAACATTTTGAAGTGATATCCATCATTTGATCAAGGTTGATCATGATTCCTCAAGAAATGCTCCTAATTCATCAAAACTCAAAAGTTGCTAAATTAGGGTTTCTCAAGAAAAGTCAACTAAACTTTGACCAGGCATAACTCTCTCATACTTTATCAGAAATTTCTCATCCAAGGCTCATTTTGAAGAGAATCCAATTCCCTACAACTCATCTTCATCCCTCAAGTTCAATAAATTCACTCATGGAAAGATATGAATTCAGACATCATAGATTATTCCAAAAAGTCAACAAAAACACCTTTTGGGTCAAAGCTTCTTAGATGAACATGGAAGATCCAATTGGGATGAAACCAAAAGGGTTGTTTAGAGAACATCCTAAGGTTTCTAAAAAGTCCAAGAACATCCTTTTAGGGTCAAAATTGAGAGAGATATGCATTGTCAAACTTAGCCATTTTTGAAAATTTGCCCAAAGTCAACAATGCTCAAAATTGCATTTTTTCCCACATGGGCCCAGCTTTTCAAGATTGAATCTCAATCCTAGCATGGTCCACGACCTATGGGACCCCCATGCATTATTCACTCATTTATTTATTTTATTTTTATTTTATTCATTTTAAAATAAAATAAATTCAAATAAATTCAAATAAAATCAAATTAAATCAAAACAAATCAAACTTATGGAATGAGATTTATTTTGCATTGAATTGAATATCATGCAAGATGTATAACCTCAAGCAAATCGTGCCAAGCCATAAACAAGAGGAAATCTCCAATTTTGGAAAGTTTGGAATCAAAACTTCAAGACCATTATTCTTTGGGTTCTTGCCAAAAATATTGACCTAATTGGATTCAATACATATACTGAAGTTTGGTGAATCCTAAGGAGGAGATTTTTCACGCGCAGCCTGCCTCCAAAGCAAGAAAGAAAACTCAAAATTTTTGTCAAAAAGTAGAGACCGGATCTTCCTCCACAGGCCAATTCAGAGCATTCTAAGGATCAAACCACATTTCTGGCAACCTCCTGAAGCTAAGAGCATCACTTTCACGCACGTATCAATACCTTCAGAATGTTCCATAATGGTATCACGGTTTATCCTCCATTCTTGAATTTGATTTTGGATATTTACGCGTTATAAATGATTTCAAGACATCCATTCATGTTTGTATTGTCATTTAGAAGTTGTCTGCATAATTAATTGTGAGTTTTGATGCTTGTATAGACATATTCCATTGTTAGGGTTTAGAGCCTCCTTTTGGGGCTTTTCGTTTCAGGTAAAATCAAGGCCAGGGATGGATACCATTACATCCAGGAGATCGAGCCTAATTGATCTATGCAATTGAATATGATTTATGGTGCCTGGATATGATTTTTGAGGATTGCAGGTTTGTAGCTATGGCCAATGTCCATGGGTAAAAGTTCTGGACCTAAGACGACAGTCCAGTGGGGAAGACGACTGCGTGTTAAAGCTTGAGTGGGCAGTTTGAACTTTGTGCGCGTTTTGGTTACAATTAATAATCATCATTCAATATATTGTTTATTGTGTGTCTATGTTAACAAATAGAAAGTTGGCTCAGTTGGTACAAGTGAATGGTCTTAAGGCGTTCATGTGTAGGAGGTCAGGGGTTCGATCCCTGCCTCTTACATTTTATTTTCCATAATATTTGCTTGTAGATCATGTATCTTAGACTCCAGCGTGTCTACCATACACCTTCCAAATCCAGCCAGTGGATCATCCTCAGATCCGGATCTAACGTCCAGTGGAGAGAAGTCCATGATGCACCCTCAAACATGGCCAGCACTGGATCCAAACGCAGGATGGGCTTGCAAGGAAATCTGGGCTTGAAAATTCCAGTTCATACCCCCTAATTTGTTTCTCACAATCAGGCCCAAATCTTTTTTTCTTTTTTTTCATTTCTTTTATTTTATTATTTGTTTTAATTGTTTTTTTACAAAATCATTTTTATTATTAAATCATAAAATCAGAAAACTACAAAAAAATATTAGGTTTAGTCTTTTTTTCATAAAATATTTATTTGCATTTAATTAATTAATTTAATTAGATTAACTTAAACATTTTTTGTAATTAAAATTTAATAGAAATTAGGTTAATTTAATTACTTTTTTCCTTCCATAATTAAAATTAAATAGAATTAGGTTTGTTTTTATAATTGAAATTAATTTTTAAAAAATGAATTATTTTTAATTGTTTCAACATTGGTTATTTTGATAAATAAAATTAATTAGTAAATTAGGTTTTGCAATTTCTAATTATTTTTTTCTCAATAAAAAAAATACAGAAACATTTTTAATTAATTAGATTTCTTAGGTCCTAATTTGTTCCCATTTTAACTTTCACGCGCGTCTTTACTTTCACTATTTTTATTAACTATTGTAACTGTTCCGAGTGTGTAATAGTTAATTAGGTTTACTATTTCGCATTTATCATTTTTCCCCAGTTTTTGATTATGTAATCCCCTCCCCAAAGCCTTGTAATAGATAGGGTTTTAATTTCTCGTTTTTAATTTCCGCAACTATTAAACTGCTAGATGTATGGACATTAGGATTGTATGCGAAAGATAAATCAATTTAAAATAGTAGAAAACCCTAATTGTGCAAAGATAATTAACTGGAAAAACACACTTGCACATGTTCACTCCTAGGGTTTTCCCCGCATGGTTGCCTCAGAAATAATGGTCATGTCCCTCGAACGTAGGGATGTCTTAGTAAAGACCCTTAATTCTAAAGTCATCATAAAGATCATGGTCCCTAACGTCCCTCGAGTTGCCTACGAGAAATGATCTTGTCCCTCGATGTTGCCTATATGATGACAGTCCCTTCGAATGCTCAGGTGACAGTCCCTCAACATCCAACGATAGGGCTACCTACTCACTAATAGTAGGATAGCACTGTCTAAAGGAAATGAGAAAATGAACAATCTTTTTTCGAGTAGGTAGAAATATTAAGTACTTGCTCAAAACAAAAACTTTTCACACAAACACTTTTCAAAAATAGTTTTCAAAACAACTTTGTCACACCCTTGAGGACCGATACAAGGGTTATCACGAAGTAAATAAATATTTTTCAAAACAAGCACACACAAGCAATTTAAAAAAAAGAGAAAGTACCTAAGAGCCCGTGGAAAACCACGGATAGAAAGGGTGCTAACACCTTCCCTTTCTATAATCTACCCCCCGTACTCAGAAATATTCTCGAAAAAAGGTTTTTTCTGTTCTTTTTCCTTTTCCCTTGTTGGATGAAATAAAAGTCGATGACGATTCTTGCTTACCGCGTCATTTGCGAACAAAAAATGCAAAACCAGTATAATAGTAGGTTCTGCCACCGTATCACACTATGATGTAAGTGCAAGTGATCATGGGATTACTACTTCCATGATACTGATTCCTGTGTTACACGGTCTCTGAACATACTGAGAGAACTAGGATCAAAGGTCCGAAACATAACGCAAGAGAACCTTATGAATATCAGACCATAAACTCAGAAAATAAATCTGAGAGCTACATAGTCACCAACAGATAAAAAAGGTCACCATCTGAACATAGTCACTAACTGTACGTGTGAAAATCAATCATCCCGCCCCACTCACAAGTGTAAACTAGGTCAAGGTAAGGTCACAGATAAGCAGAATCATAGGTCACCTGAAAGTATTACCATAATGCATATTCGTAATGCTGACAATACCTCACTTGAACCTTAACTGACCGTGGCTTCACGATCGGATGGTGATAGGGTATACGCCTATCGTCCGTCATGACTCTCCACTCTATTCCTAGTGTTCCTAGTGGTATACAACTAGATCCTGGGTATTAGGCCTTTTACCTCTTGTAACACCCACCCACAGAGAAACAAAGAAACAACAGTACCACCAGCATATGGAAAGCGATAAAATGCATGCACAAACATATGCAAGCAGTGTATATAAAGCTGTAAATAACTGGAAGTAAATAAACACTCAAAGAAGTAAACACACGAGAGCTAGGATTGACTCCAGGATGGACCAGCAATAGGTCAATCTGTCCCCAATGAATTCGCCAGCTGAAACAACCGGCTGAACATCATGAAACAATCAAGTCGCCATTGAACGTCTTTTATCCCACATGAAGGGAAAGGTGAACATCAAGAAAGCCTGAGAAGGGAGAATTCATGGTCTTGTGACTGAGAGATCGGGTAAGGGAGTCTGTTACACGAGGGGAAGGTATTAGCACCCCACACGCCTGTAGTACTCTACGGTATCCACTCTTGTTATCTATCTTATGAGTGTATCTAATCTATGTCTACTGCTTACTATTGAGGAAGAATGCATGCAAAATAAATGCGGGGAAAAGAAGGAAGTATTTATGAATTTTGCTCGATTAGGCCCCGCGACCTGTTCCCTACGTATCCCTTTCGAGGAATCACAGTGTCGTAGTTTGGCTCACATGTTTCTGTTTTTTGTGTTTTTTATGGGTGACGAACCCTTGTGAAAACGGTTTTGAGTTACGCCCTCAAGGCAAGATGCCACATTTGATTGGTTTATGTTTTGTTACCTTGAAAAATGGGTTTAAGTTTGATTAGCATGTTTTATGTTTTGCAAAGAAAAAGAAGGTTTTAGTTTTAACGCACATGCAAAAGAGGGAAAAAAATGCTAAAAGGGAAATGTCTACCTATGTTAGCATACCAAAAGCTAGGGCTTAGGATAAATATCCTATAGACAACATGCAAAGGGATCAAAGTCGTTATCTCAATTCTAAATGAATGACATCATTGATCATTAACAAAGGAAAACGATAAAGCCCTAAGGGAACATGCAAAGATCGAAGTTGTTATCTCAATTATAATTGAGTGGCATTATCGATCATCAACAAAGAAAGCAATAAAATCCTATGGGGAGCATGCAAAGGCCGAATTCGTTATCTTAATGCTAATTGAGTGACATCATGAGCCGTTAAAAGATGAAAGCAAACACAAGCACAATTAGCAAACAAATGTGGAATGCCTGCTACAGGTATCTAAACAACGACTTCGAGCGCACACTCTTTATTTCCTTATTCTCATGTGTTGTAACTGGTTTTAAAACGAAAGTCAACACCCTTAATTTTTATCCTAAGGAAGGGAGTATAAAGGATAACACTAAAAAGTTAGAGATCCTAGGTTTTTGGACTCGGTTCTAGACGAAGAGAATGTGTTAGGCACCCCTCATCTACCTTGTTCACAAGGATACTAGGTTTAGAATTAATCTTTAGCGAAATAGGGTTTTAATATTTTATTAGGGGAACTCACCACGAATTTAGTTGTATACCTACGTATCCTATTATGAGGAATTAGAGTCCTAATTCGTAGTCCGCAGTTGGTTTGTATTTTTTATGGATTACGCAGATATTTGAATTCCCCACATACTTAGTCTAGGTGTGTGAATAGCGAAGATATTTAGACAAAGCGCATAATTAATTAAAATATGCTTCACAATCCTTTTTGAAAATTAATTGTTGAATTAATTTAGTTATGAAAAATGATTTATTGTTGGTTGAATATCTTTTATGTGTTAATTGTAGAAAATATCTTTATTTAAATGCATGATTAAAAATATTTTATGCAATAAAAATAAATAATATTTTGGATGAAATTAGAAAACAAATATTTGATTTAATTATAGTAATAATTAATACAGTATCATAGTTATAAAAATATAAAAATATAAAAATATAAAAATAATAAAGAAAAATTAAATAAAATGCAAGGGGGTGCAAATAATACTAGGCTAGTAAAAATGGGGGGTGCAGATATTAGGGCCTTGAATTCAAATATTGAATGCAGGCCCAAAAGTGCAGGGGGTATGAATACAGTTAAAGTAGTAAAAATGGGGGTGTTAGCAGTAAGGGGCCCAAGTCCAGATTTTAGACTTGGCCCAGGGGGGATATGCTTTGTGTTGAAATAGAAAAAACAATGGGTTAATTTAGCTATGGGCCTGGCCCAGTGAGGTTTGAGTCCATGTGGTTAGCGTGTGGTTACACATAGGAAGTTACCATGAACGTGCGTATTCTGAGACGGTTGATTAAGATCCTGTGGCTGTGATGAGGATGCACGGTAATGATAATGAGGTGGCACACATTTGATCATGAAACACATTATATTTTCATTTTACAAGACAATTTTTTTATTCTTTCTGTTATCCTTTCTCTCTCTCCACGTCTCACCCATCCTCTCTTCTTCTCCAACAACACAAAAAAACTAGCCCAAAAACGATCCCCGACGGCGATTAATCATCTTTCTCCCTCTCCAATACAACAACAACCCGACCCTAAAAACGATTTCAGAACCCCAACAAAATTACAAAGATCAAACAAACGAAAGCTTGAGCTAAGTCTTTTTTACCGCCCGCATTGTAAATGTCCTTCGAGCTTTGCATTTTGGGCCTGTGTTTTTTTATCTCTCCTCTCTCTTTTTTACAGATGTAGCGGATAAAGATTTTGAGGGTCTTGGCGGCGATTAGAAGAGATCTTAGGGTTTCAGATACTGAAACCCTAGATGCGGCTTACGTTGGAGGTCTCTGTTCTTCTCCTTCCGTCTATAATCTTTTTCTATTTCTCTGTAAATTCCTCCTCCTTTTCCATAAAATTTTCTCTCCTTTTTATAGTGTTTTTAGGGTTTTACAGTTTAGGAAAGAATATTATGAGCTTGTCACCACTCTTTAGAAAATTAGGGAATTAGGGATTTGTAGACTGTAATCTGATTCTGTTATGAATTGTATTGATTCATTTGTAATTGTTTGGATAAGTGTTAATTAGTTTCCGTTTCAGTTTTATTTTGTCTATGTGTGTTTTGTACTGTCTGATGATCAATGTGAAGATATTGTCTATGATTCGCACAATATTTGTTTTTGCTTTCAAATAAACATTATTTTCTGATTAATTGGTACAGTAATTATTTTCAAAACTTGCATTTTTCTGTATCGTCTGTGCTTTCTCTTAGACTTGGGCCTGTGATGTTTGGGTTTGGACAACGTGATGGCCTTTCGTAGCCACTTGTTATGAAACTGATAATAATTTTTAATTAGTAATAAAATAATGTCTTCAGTAATAGTTATGTATAACTCTCAACAACCAAAACTGAAACGGGTCTATTTATACAATTGGGCCTTAAAAAATTGAAATTATTCACACCTTCTTGATTAAAACATTCACCTCCCCTTTTCAAACATTTGAGATGGACCCGGATTTTTACACGGGCCTTTCTGATTTAGAGAGGCCCCAAAAAAACTTAATGATGTAGAATTGGGTTGGACTTGTAATGGGTCATGTAATAATTTCAATAAAACAAAATATAGTTCGAAATAAGGACTTGAAATTGGCCAAATATTTAACTATTGGGCCAATCATCTTAAAAACAACACCCCTCTGTCTTTCTTAAGTGTAAATGGGCCTATTGATTTAATTATATTGGGTTTTAAACAAAAAATTGTTTTAAACACCATTAAACCTATCTAAAAATTAAATGGGCCATTCTGATTTAGAAATGGCCCAATATTTTCTCAATAGCGCGAACCCCCTCCTTTACCATTTAAAATGGGCTATTACACTTTAACAAATACACCCCCTTGCGAAACGAATGAATATTAACCATTCACATGGGCCTTCTCTGATTTAGAAAGGCCTATGACATTTTAATGATAATTTTGGAAAATAAGAGACAAACCAGTAGGATAAATTTGGGGTATGCAATTATGATATCTAGATAGCGGTAAAGAAATGCGATAAAAGTGTGGGAAAATGTAAAATCAGTAGCACCAACTACCGAGAGCAAGCGAACCAACAAAAGCAATGGAGAAATAAGAAGTACGCGTTGAGAAGGCTTCACCGAGAAACAAACAAAGTCAGAAATTATATCTGACTAAGATAAAAACACATGTGTGTTGTGAATGCAATGCGTAATCAGAAGTTTTTGCACAAAGTATCACAAAATATCACATTCATCCGAACAACATATAATATAATATGAATTTCTCATGACGATGAGAAATGTAGCATGTCAAATCAAAAGCAATCATAAGCCGTATGTTTCGATCACATAACAACTTGTTATGTTACATGATCGAAAGCATTAAAACGTACCTCACGTAATGAACAAATGCGTAAAAAATAATAAGGCAAAACAGTATGAAAACCACGTGAGAATTAATCAGACAATTAACAAATGAAATGCAACAAGTAAGCATGTATCAAATGATAATCATGACATTAAAATTCTGCACCAAGAAGTGTAAAAAATACACTAAAAAACTGCATTAGAAAATTATGCATTATGGTGTAAAATATGAACAAAAAACTAAAAGAAAAAATATATTTTTATTAGTTTTTTTATATGAGGAAAAATTCAATCAAAAACTAAAGAATTAATTCCTAAAATCAACTAAGAAGATCTAACAAGTTTTATTGGTTTTGTAATTTTGTCATAAGAAAAATTAACAAATCTGAACAATTAACAAAATTATTCAAAGAAAATTGCAAATAGAATAAGCCCAGGGGTACAATTCTGCAAACAATGGTGTAATCCAATAAACTGGCGCTAAGGCCCAACATGAAGTGAGGTCCACCATTGGTTTTTTTTTGTTCAATTGAAAACAGGCTTCCAATGATAGAGTAATAATGGGCTTAGTGGGTTACAATTTCGGTCCATCAACAATATTTGACTTCTGATTTTAACCTAAATCCAACTTCCATCATTATTAACAACAAAAAAGGAAAATGAAAATGGGAAGATAGTGCTACGCATATGTTTTGATGGTATAGTGCTAGGGTTGCAAGTTGATAACCTTTCAGCTTCTCGAAACACATCTTTCGTCTCTCTTTCTCTCGTGTAATTTCCAGCAGCCTTCTCCGTTGCGCCAAAAATCGCCTCTGGCGGTGGTGGAGGTCTAAACACTTCCAAACCGATGCCCAATCATCCCCCTCTATGCCCTATCTCACTATCCAGTCTCCAAATTCTCAAATTCCATTTAAACATCCCTAAATTTATGCTCTAAACCAACCATAAAGCTGCCTAATTTGAAATTAAACGACGGCGATGCAAGATTTTGGATAACGAGCATGAGGTTATGGTTCAGCAAGGCTTAAGCTTTATACCAGCATCAAGAAAAAGTGAATATAACAAAGATATGAAAGAGGACGAGATTTACCTACTAGAGAAGTCCGGCGCATCTTCAGATCCGTGAAGATGATCAGAAATCCAGAGTTTGATACAATGGGAGAGTTGACTTGGGTGTTTTGTGTCTTATTGCAATTGTTGCGGATAGCAAGAGTCGCCACCGACTTTTCTTTTATCCAATAAGGAAATGGTGAAAAGAACAGAAAAGACCTTTTGAGATATTTTCTTGAGTTCGGGGGGTAGGTTATGAAAAGGGAAGTTGTTAGCATCCTTTTCATACATAGTTATCTATGGGCTCTTAATTGCTTGATCACTTTAAAATGCTTTGTGTTTGTGTAAGTTTGAAAATATTTTGAAAACGCCTAAGTTTGGAAAACTTTGTAATTATTCTTGTATCGTTGATAATGTATACAAAGTGTTGGTTTTGAAAATATTTGTTGAAAGGAAGTGTTTGGAAAGATGTTTGAAAATGCCAATGTAAGGCCATTTTGTAATGATTCTCGTATCGATGAGAATGTATACAAAAATGTTCATTTTGAAAAAGTGTTTTGAAAGTGTGATGTGTAAATGGTTTTGTTTGTGAGCAAGAAATTATGAGCAATCTACCTACTCAAAAAGTATTTGTTCTTTTTCTCCTCCTTCAGATAATGCTTATCTACCATTGATTGATAGAGAGCCTTATCATTGGATATGAGGGACATGCGTGGATTGTCGTACAGTCATAGAAGGAAACTTGTAAGATGTTTTAGCAATTGTCGTAAGGGACTAAGATCATTTACCGAAGGCAACATTGAAAGGTCATCGAGGGACTATGATCTTATAATCAAGGGTCTTTGCTAAAACATCTCACATTCGAGGGACATGACTGTTTTTATCCGAGGCAACAAGTATGGTTACCCTAGAGGTGCATGTGTGCAAAGTGTGTTGTTTTCAAATATTTTATCTTAAATTAGGGTTGTCTAGTATTGATTTTAAGATCTTTCCATACAAACCCTAATTACTAACAATGATATGGAAAGCGATAAATTGCAGAAATTAAATATCCTACGATATTACAACGTTTTATGAATGGAGGTACAAGTTTGTGAGATGGGGGAAAGCAATAAAAGTCCTAATTATTATTACAGACCATGTACATGAATAACAATAATAATACACAAAATGTAAAGAATAAAGAAATTGTTCTCTTTTTTTAGGGTTTTTGATGAAGAAAAGGTTTGATAATTTGATCTAACTAAACTAATTAATTTTAATTACAAAAGAAGTTAATTAATTTTTTAACAAAACCTAAAATCTAAGTCAATTGAATTTAAGAAGAAAACAAAACCTAAGTCTAAGTAATTTATTTAGAAAATAATTTGAATGTTAGTATTAATTTGGAAAATGTTTTACAATGTAAAAGAAAATAATAGAATTTAATTTAATAAAAATAAAATAAAATATTTAAATTAAATTATTTAAGAAAAAATATATGTTTTTGTGTTTTTTAGTTTTAATAAAATAAATAGGTAAATAAATAATAATGAAACTATATGATAAATGGGTGGGGTGTTTGAAAGTAAAAGGGTGGTAAAAGTAGTAAATAGGACCCAAGTCTATTTTTGTTCAAGTCAAAATAAATTAAAAAAGGAAAATGAAGAAGTGGTGCATCGTGTGGCAGCGTGTCCTGGGCGTTTGATGTTGATCAAGTGATATTTGAGTGAAGGCGCATGATAGCTATGGTGGGACGCTTGCATGGAATCCAACCTGTGACCACAAGGGCGGTGACAAGTGTCACCGCCAGATTAATAGAGTTAAAAAAAACAAATGTGACAAAACAGAATTAAAACTGCATTTGATTAAAACAAAGAAAAGTGTGTTTCTCTTCTTCCCTGTGTTCTCTCGTTCGCCTCTGAAGATAGCTTGTCAGAGCTCTTACCGGAAATTGCCTCCTCGGCAGAGACGGCGGCGGCGAAGCTCCAATCCTAATTTTTTTTACATAATTAGCTTCGTCTTTCTCTCCCCTGTCTTAATCCGTAGCTCATTTTTGCATATTTTTAGCGATGAGCCCTAGATCTAAAAGGGGGTGACCAAAACCCTAGATGCTCAGTTTCAAAAGAAATCAAGATTATGATGATGGATGCAAGAACAGAAATGAAAACGAAAGGAAAGGAGAGAGACGGAGGTTGTGAGACTAGAATGCAAGTTTGCCACTTCTGGTGAGATCTTTCTGTGTTATGAAATTTCTTCCTCTTCTCCTTTCTATTTTCAGTTTCTAAAGGGTGTGTGTTTTGAGAAAATGATGAATCAAACTTTTAAGGGTTTGTGGTTGTTTCTGTATTTGTGTGAACTCTCTGTTTTTCTGAAGGGGTTTTTACGAATCTGGAAAAAGATGAACGTTAGTGTTTCTGTGTGTTCTTGTTTTTGTATATTTGTATGAACGGTTGCCTCTGTTGGTTTTCTATTTCTCAAGGGTTTGTGTAAAGACAATGATGAATAAAGGTTTTGGGTTTGTGGTTCTTGTTGCGGCTGTCTTTGTTTCTCTGTATATTTTTGTGAACTCTATGTTGTATCCCCCCTCCCTGTGAACATTTTTTGAAGGGTTTAAGTAATGTGAAATTAGGATTCACTCCTTGAGCTCAACAGGCCTTGTCCAACTTGTATTGGACTTGTCACTTCTGATATCTTGATTACTTTCAGATATGTTAACTTTGTTGTATGTTGTGATTACACTTTTGCTATGTTGACCCTGTGAATTGTCCCTGTTGCTTGCTGAGTTGGATTTTTTGTACTTGTTGCTTGCTAGCTTGGATTTTATGTATTGAGCTTGTACTTGTTGCTATAATTTTTCTTTCTGAATCTTTAATAAATACCTACGGTGAACCAAACAAATATTTTTTATTCATTTGTTTTAGATTTGTAGTAAGGGCTAGGCCTATGATTGTAGCTCTGACTTTTATTTGAAGCACAGTAACATGAGGCCTTTTTGTTGATTGTTGCGTGAAACATGATGCTGCAATTCTAATTTGTGATACTTCTTGTTTGACAGTTCTGACTATGATGAACCTTTTTCCGAGTTTTCTCTTTGAATTTGTCTCACTGTGAAACAACTAAATTTGTGATTTGTAGTAGAGATGAAACTTGGCATGTGATTGATACTTGAATCTGATTTTGTTTGTAAAATAATGAGGCTTTTGTTGGGCTTGAATTCTGACTTACTGAATTATGCTTGGGCTTTGATAATTCTGATTTTTTGAATCTTTACTATTAGGCTGGAAATGTGATTGGAATTCTATTTTGAACTTCTTTGAATTTGCTTATTGTGAACCAATTTATTTGTGATTTGCAATAGACCTAGGCCTCTGATTAAATCCAATTTTGTGTGAGGCTTTTTGGCACATGAACATGATTGAGAAACAACCCTTTTTTGATTCCTTAAGCAAAACCCTAATGATGAATTTGAAGAGAAAACTCTTTGAAAAATTTTGTTTATTGTTCAAGTTTTGTTTGCTAACTAATTTCCTTTTTATTTTGTTTCATGTGATGATTGATGATGGAAATGGAAAGGCAAAGGAAACCGTGGCTAGCATGAAGGTAGAATCGTGTTTGAAGGAAGCTTTGAAGTGTGAAAGCTTTTAAAGTCTTGCCTTAGAATCTTATAGGATATATTAGGATGAGTTTGCCTTTATCTTGTAATTTGAAGTGATTTAGGAATAAAAATCATTTAACCTTGTAATTCTTTTCACAAAATGAAATTTGTAATACAAACTTTTTCCAAAGCGCTTGTAAAACAAGTTAAATCTTGAATGCAATATTTGAATGATTTTGAAAATATTTTGAATAAAATTTGTCATATCAAATCAATACCATAAGTCCTTTTGTAACACTTCTTTTAAAACCTCCCCTTGATAAATCCAAGAAACCTTGAATCATACTTCCAAAATAATGACCAAGTGATAAAGACTCTTGTAATAAAAAATGGATAGAAAGAGGAAGATGTAATGTGACAAAGAAATAAACTTCATAAAATTTGACTCTAAACTCAAACTAAAACAAACTTCAAGCTTGTATTTTTTTAAAAGAACCACAGAAAGAATTCACTTGCAATGAAGAAGTCTCCTAAGAACCATGATTAAGCCCAAGCATCAAAACATTATTTCAAGGCTTATAAGACCAAAATCTTCGTGGTTGAGTGACCAATTCATATCAATAAAAAATTTGAATTATCAGATTAAATCAAATGTAGGCCTGCCTTAATCCACAATAAAGAAAGGTACCTTCATGAACAAGTTAGCTTCAAAATATTTCTCTTGCATTTATTCAACCATAGGCCATATAGTGTTGAAACATGATCATTGTCCTCAACTTTGACCAAAAGTCTACTGGGTCAATAGTTGATTTTTGTTAACTTTTGCTCAGATGACCCAAATCATCAAGATCAAGTAATTAAGCTCCAAATAATGCCAGCCAAGAGTCCATAATCCATATGAACATGCCTTAGGACATATTTGAGTCATTGAGAACCAAGAGTTTGAAAGGGGTTCTAACCCTAATTTCTGATTGAATATCTTAGGAGATGGAAACTGAAGATCAAACCCTAATCTCTGAAAGATTCTTGAGAAACCCAAAGAGCCAGTGAGATCTGATCAGTGCATATTGATGCACATTCTCTTATGTTTGTACTTAGACATTTTCATGGTTTGTTTTGTTTATTTTTCTATTTTATGATGTTTTTATAATTTAGTTTATTTTTACCTTTAATTGATTTTCGTATTTTATTTTCAGCATTAGCAGCTTTCAATGAAATAATCATAACTAGAGCTTCGTGAATCGGATCGACGCGTTATAATAATCGTTGGAAAGCTGAGAGAAAGATCTACAACTTTAATTTTGGAGTCGGAAGCTGATTCGGAGTGCATAATTCCCAGTAATTTGTTGAAGTTTCAGACGTTAGAAAACAATTTGTTTAGTGTCATTTTATGGGCCTGGTTTATGTTTCCGGCCCAGTTTGAGTTAGTAGTGAAAATCCTATTTTGTTTATAAGGTTCTGAGTCGTGCTAGAAGAAAAAACCTTTGATTTTTTACGATAGAACTTTTTCTTTGTACGAATCTTATGGAGAGCTAAATTTCCTCAGAGTTGATCTGCTACATTTTTGTTCCGATACGTGAGGTTAATATAATTTTACAATTTAATTCTTATTTCTTTCAACTCTATTATATGTTTATCGTTTGCTTAATTCGATTGTCATAAAATAGTTTTGTTTGGTTCGATTGATTTATGTTCCCTAATTTTCATTGTGTGTTATCGTTTGCTTAATTCGTTAATTCGCTTATTTTTAACTGTTTGCTTAATTCGGTAAACATGAAACATAATTCTTATAATACCATTCTTGCTTGTTGAATGTTATTGTGATCGAACAGGAATAGTACCCGCTTAGGGCAGCGATCTTATAATAATCAATGATAGGTAAGAACTGAATTAGCAGACTAGCTTATTTTGATAATCACTTATTTCGTGTTATAAATTGATCCTAAAACCAACCCCCCATTCAATTTATATTAGTTAATAATAAAATCAAGAATCTTTGTGATACGACTCGAGCCATTGTCGATATACTGCATTTTAAAATAACTCGTTTTTGATCCGCCTGCGACAGCGGATCAAATTGGCGCCGTTGTCGGGGATTCTTGTTGTTATTAATCGATATTAGAGTCATAGGTTTAATATTCCTATTTTTTTATTAATCGATTCTTGTTGTTTTTTGTTGTGCAGTATAGTTTTTTAGCCTACCAGGTAAGTTTGAAACCTACTTTTTCGATTTGCTACGAATTTTTTCCAGAAGTTCAGAAAAAAATCAATGAACAGTACTCCTTTAGAATAAAATTCTAAAAGATTTTGGTCCTCAAAATCGCAAATTCTTCTTTTTCTATTTTTAATTAATTTTTTATTGTTTTCATAGTGTCGAAAAATTTCAAAAAAAAATCTCAAAATTCTTATTTTACTTCATTAGATTAATTTCGATGTTTTTATATTTTTCAGAATTTATTTTCATCATTTTCCCTCTCTCTATTTGTTTCTGCCTATTTGAGACATAATTGATATTTCTGTGTTTGTTGATAACATGGCTGAACAAAGAACTTTGAGGCAGTTGGTTGTCTCTGATATGAACTATAATGGTGTATGTATTGACTATCTTGCAGCTGATGCACCTACTGAATTGAAATCTGATTTAATACACTTGTTGTCAAAGCTTAATAGTCTTACAGGTGAGGATTTGTATAAGCATATGAAGGAATTCCAGGTTGTGTGCTAAGTACCTTCTGAATCTTCGTTAGAGGACATTGTCAAGCAAATGTCTGCAAATAATCTCCAGTATGAACAACAAATAGATTCTACTCTCCAGACTTTGCAAACACAGATTGAACAACTTGCCTCTTTGATGAATATCATCCAACAAGCTCAAGGATCTAACCAACAACCCTTGGAAGAGAATTGTGTTTTTCCAATAGAGTTGCTTTCTGAGACTGTTGATAATACTTATACTAATTTATTTGCAGCTAGTTTTCCATCATTATCTAATTTTGATGATGTTTACTCTTGTGATGTTTGTACTGATATTAAAATTTGCTTTGTTTGTATTGAAATTGAGGCTGCCTTGCAAGTTGATATTCTTACTGCAAATGAGGTTGCAAATGAAGTTGTTCATATGGATGAAGCTCTTGACACTCTGGTTGCCCGAAACAAATCATCCATCGAACAACCACCTTCCCGAGAGCTGAAACTAATTCCTGAACATCTTAAATATGCTTATTTAGAGATGAATGAAAAACTTCTGGTTATAATTTCTTCTAAATTTTATTTTGATCAAGAAAGTAAATTTTTGCAGGTATTGAAGAAGCATAAGAAAGGAATTGAGTGGATCTTGAATGATATTTATGATACTAGTCCGCCCATGTGTATGCATAGGATCTCACTTAAAGATGTAACAAATATAATGAGGCAACCCCTCAATCTTTTGATCTTTGGTGTTGTGGAAAAGAAGATCACGTGCCCATTCAACACTTTTACTTATCAAAGATTCTTCTTTGATCCTGGAATAAGAGGTGAAGGCACTAATACAAATTTCAAGTTCAATGCATATTACTCAAAGCTACTCCATGAGAGTTCCACGTTGGAAGAAGAAACTATAAAGAGATCTCATTGGGAAAGGCTACTTATACGATCATCTATCCACCTTGACTCCTCGAGTGTGTTCTTTTCTCTCCCTCCTCTCTCTTATTTTATGCTTGTTTCTTTCATTGAGGATAATATGTGTTTTAAGTGTGGGGGAGGGAATCATTTATTTGTTTTGTTTTCTTTGCTAATGTTCGTTGTTTTGTTTTATTTTCAGGTATTATAAAAAAATTGAATCCTTTTGTAAGTTTTAGGTTATAAGATTAATCTGAGGTTAGTTATGGAGACTTGGGAAAAGTTTGCAAGATCGGTATCGTCTTAACACCGTAAGTATCTTTCATATGGAAATTAATTTGAATAATTATTATGACATAGCCTTAAATTCTCATTCTCTAACAACTCTTGAGTAGTTTATCTTAGCAGTCAACACCATCTCATACATACTCTACGTAGAGAAGCCGATGAATATAAGTGAATGATCCAGGTTTTATTTGAAGAAAAATATAGGGAATGCACCTTCTAATTTTGGTAACCCTCACCCGGACACTTAACCCAACGGTTGTGGAGCCTACAAAATTTGATTATCAGACCCGTTGTTGGTTGGTTCAGACGTTCCTGGTACTGAACTTGGAAGGACGAATTACGGTCCGATCCCTCGCAACTACAATTGGGTACAAAGGGTTATATCACTCATGTACCAGAACCCCATGCAAAAAGGATCATAGTCACTAACCGGTCGTCTTACTATGAGTGTTTGGAGATAACGGGCTTAATGTCATTGTGCCAGAATGAAAGAGAACAAAAAGGAGGATGAGTAAGTTAGGCTTTGGCATAATAACATTTTTCTAACTAGATTATATATTCAGGAGGCTTATGACTGCACAATTGCGGTGTAGTGTTCCTACGATATCCTTAGTGTGCAAGATTGGTACCTATCGATGCAATCTTAACTAAAGAAGATTTTGTAGCCTGAAATGAGTAACTGTGATGTTGTTGCGTTTCTTGAGTTTTGATTTTATTTTTTGCTCAGAGTGCAAAAGTTTAAGTGTGGGAGAATTTGATCAGTGCATATTGATGCACATTCTCTTATGTTTGTACTTAGATATTTTCATGGTTTATTTTGTTTATTTTTCTATTTTATGATGTTTTTATAATTTAGTTTATTTTTACCTTGAATTGATTTTCGTATTTTATTTTTAGCATTATCACCTTTCAATGAAATAATCATAACTGGAGCTTCGAGAGTCAGATCGACGCATTCTAATAAATGTTGGAAAGCTGAGAGAAGTATCTACAACTTTCATTTTGGAGTCAGAAGCTGATTCGAAGTGCATAATTTCAAGTAATTCGTTGAAGTTTCAGATGTTAGAAAACAATTTGTTTCGGGTCATTTTATGGGCCTGGTTATGTTTCCGGCCCAGTTTGAGTTAGTAGTGAAAATCCTATTTTGTTTATAAGGTTTTGAGCCGTGCTAGAAGAAAAAACCTTTGATTTTTCATGATAGAACTTTTGTTGTACAAATCTTATGGAGAGCTAAATTTCCTCAGAGTTGATCTGCTACATTCATGTTCTGATACTTGAGGTTAATATAATTTTGCAATTTAATTCCTATTCCTTTCAACTCTATTATATGTTTATCGTTTGCTTAATCCGATTGTCATAAAGTAGTTTTGTTTGGTTCGATTGATTTATGTTCCCTAATTTTCATTGCGTGTTATCATTTTCTTAATTCGTTAATTTGCTTATTTTTAACAGTTTGCTTAATTCGGTAAATAGGAAACATAATTCTTATAATATCATTCTCGCTTGCTGAATGTTATTGTGATCGAACATGAATAGTACCTGCTTAGGGCAGCGATGTTATAATAATCAATGATAGGTAGGAACTGAATTAGAAGATTAGCTTATTTTGATAATCACTTATTTCGTGTTATAAATCCATCATAAAACCAACCCCCCCATTCTATTTATATTAGTTAATAATAAAATCAAGAATCCTTACGATAAGACTCGAGCCATTGTCGCTATACTGCATTTTAAAATAACTCGTTTTTAATCTGCCCGCGACAGCGGTTCAAGATCCCACCCAACTTGCCTTGAGAAGATCAATCTCTTGCTTGGTGGATAATCTTGATCCCATCACAATGTATGAAGTGCATATAATGAAACATAAGCAACTAAAGGTAAAAAATAAAGAGGGAAAATTTTGGGGTACAACTGCTGCCTCTGTTCAATCTTCTTAAACCTGAAGAGTTAAATTGTCTTATTTGCCATTCGTGACTTGAAGGTGGAAGATGATTGAACACTTAAATGCCCTCAAATTTGCACTCGCTTGTGCACGAAAAACTTTTTGTTGATTATATCAAAAATGGGCTTAAAGATGCCATTTGGAGAGTGACAGAATATTGTCGGAGATGGGCTTATAGATGCCATCCAAAGGTGATGGAGATTCTTCGGAGATGGGCTTATAGACGCCATCCAAGATACTGTTGATAAAAGAATCAGACTACGTCTACTCCCGACTTTGTCCTTAGAGGATGTATCAGAATAAATCTATGCTCGATTTAATCTGAGCCAGAAGATGTCTACTGGAAGAAGTATTAGTATAAATCTTTGGCGATTTAAATTGAGCCAGAAGATATTTTTAAATCTTTAACTGAGAGAAGTATCAGAATAAATCTTTGGTTGCTTAAATCTAAGCAAGAAAAAGGTATACTGAGAGAAGTATCAGAATAAATCTTTGGTCAATTTAATCTAAGCCAGCAGATGTCTTTAAATCTTTTAACTGAGAGAAGTATCAGAATAAATATTTGGTCGATTTAATCTAAGCCATAAAAAAGTGTACTGAGAGAAGTATCAGAAAAATCTTTGGTCGATTTAATCTAAGCCAACAAATGTCTTTAATTCTTTAATTGAGAAAAGTATCAGAATAAATCTTTGGTCGATTTAATCTGAGCCAGAAAAAGGTCTACTGAGAGAAGTATCAGAATAAATCTTTGGTCAATTTAATCTGAGCCAACAGATGTCTTTAAATATTTTAATTGAGAGAAGTATTAGAATAAATCTTTGGTCAATTTAATATGAGCCAGAAAAGGTCTACTGAGAGAAGTATCAGAATAAATATTTGGTCAATTTAATCTAATCTAGCAGATGTCTTTAAATCTTTAACTGAGAAAAGTATCAGAATAAATCTTTGGTCGATTTAATCTGAGCCAGAAAAAGGTTTACTGAGAGAAGTATTAGAATAAATCTTTGGTTGATTTAATCTAAGCCAACAGATGTCTTTAAATCTTTAACTGAGAGAAGTATCAGAATAAATCTTTGGTTGATTTAATATGAGCCAGAAAAAGGTCTACTGAGAGAAGTATCATAATAAATCTTTGGTCTATTTAATCTAAGACAGTGGGTGTCTTTAAATCTTTAACTGAGAGAAGTATCAGAATAAATCTTTGGTTGATTTAATCTGATCCAGAAAAAAAGGTCTACTGAGAGAAGTATCAGAATAAATCTTTGGTTTATTTAATATGAGCCAGCAGATGTCTTTAAATCTTTAACTGAGAGAAGTATCAGAATAAATCTTTGGCCGATTTAATTTGAGCCAAAAAAAGGGCCTACCAGAAAAGAATAAAAATAAATCTTTGGGTGATTTAAACTTAATCAGTAGATATTTGTCTTTGTCTTTAACTAGATAAGAATCAGAATAAATCTTTTGTCGATTTAAACTGAACCAGAGAAAGCATTTAATGGAAGAAGTATCAGAATAAATCTTTGGGCGATTTAAACTGAACCAGCAGATGTCTGTATTGGTCTTTAATTGGATAAGAATCAGAATAAATCTTTAGTCGATTTAAACTGAACCAGAGAAAGTGTCTACTGGAAGAAGTATAAGAATAAACCTTTGGTCAATTTAAACTGAACCAGCTAAGGTCTATAATTGTCTTTAACTGGATAAGAATCTGAATAAATCTTTAGGCGACTTAAATTGAACCAAAAAAGGCGTCTACCGGAAAAGAATCAGGATAAATCATTGGTCTATTTAAACTAAACCAACAGAGGTCTATGCTTGATTGTATCTGAAAAATGTATTATAATGAGTCTACACCCAACTATATCTTAAAAGTGGATCAGAAAGAGTCTTCGCCAGACTGTATCTGAATGTATCTAAAAGTGGATTAGAATGAGTCTTCACCCAACTGTATTTGAGTGTATCTAAAAAGTGGATCATAATGAGTCTTCGCCCGACTGTATCTGAAATAGGCTTTCCAGAATGAAACTCTGGGAGAGGTGTTTGAGTAGCTACTCGTTATGTAGATAGTCGCTTCGTCCTGTTTCAGGATTTGATCTACAATCAGTTTGTTGGTAAGCCTGTCCTGTTTCAGGAGTTCATACCATTGGTGATAAAGATAGTCTCCTCGTCCTGTTTCAAGAATTAATCTTGGACTTGTTTGGAAATTTTTGATGATATTCGTATGTTGATTGATATTTCCTGGAAAGGTAAAGAGTTAGCTGTATGCAATGAAATGCATTGTGTAATGATGTTCTCAAAATAAATGAGACTGTGTTATATGTGTGTCGTATGCATATGCTATGATGAATGAATGTGAAATGTTGTCGAAGTGTATTTGTAGACCCATGTTATATCTTTGTCTGGGAAAATAAATCCCTGACTATTATTGGGGATGAAGAGTATGTGTATCTTCAATCTTGTATAGAATGCTTCCGCCGGGGATTCCTACTTACTTGTTTGAGAAAACTATGCAAGGAATGTATTGATTTCTGTTTGGGAAGTAGAGTTTAGGGACATTGGTCATCCGGTGCTCTACTGGGGAATTTATTTCTTATATACCCCGACTGGGGATAAAAGAGATGGTTAAACTTCTGACTCGTGTGGGGAGGATAATTCTTATATATCCTGACTGAGGATAAAATAGATGGATAACCTTTGAGGAAGATAATTCTTATATACCCTGACTGGGGATAAAATAGATGGATAACCTTTGAGCAAGATAATCATTATATACCCTGACTGGGGATAAAAGTGATGGATAACCTTTGAGGAAGACAATTCTTATATACCCTAACTGGGGATAAAAGAGATGGATAACCTTCCGATTCGTTTGGGAAAGATGATTCTTAACTGACATCAGGTTCGATTCCAGGTTTTACAGCAAGTCTCTGGGGATAATGGAAACTTTACTGGGGAGAAGAATTTTGTCAGTGATTAGCTGGGGAATTTGTAGGTTATTGGGGAAATAAACCCTGTTGTAGAAATAAAACCTTGTTGATGAAGAAGTGCTCTGCTGAGGAAATAAACTCTCTTGGGGGAATTGAATTTTGCTAGAGAGAAGAACTCTGCAAGGTTTCTTTTTCAATTTTGGAGGACCGAACTCAGCTGGGGAAGAGTATTTCCATGAGATGTACTGATTTGGAACTCCATGGCTTGGTGATATTTCTGGAGAGAAGATCATGCTCCTTTATCCTCTAGGGGGATCTGCTGGTGGGTATGACTATGTTATCAGCTGGAAGATGCCCCACTTCCTATTTGAAGGCATGTTAGACTTGTCAGAGAATGTATATATGTTGAAGATGAGCGGATGAAGATGGCTTTGTGGGGATAATCCCGTGGAGATTGCTCTTTGGGGATGACTTGAACATTGTCCTATCTCCTAGAGTCCTCGGTAAATGCTTAATCAAGATGATAACTCTTCTACTGATAGACAAGTGATGAGATGATGGGACATAGTCGTACGCTTTAATCCCTAGCTTTTTCCTGGACCATCTTTTCAGATATTCAGTCCACCGGGATACCTTTTTTTTTGCCCAACTGCATTTTCAAGTTTTCGAATTTCTGGGTGTATCCATCTTTATGTATATATATCCCTAATTTTTTTCCCAAACCCTTTTGGTTCGCTGAGATGCCATTACTTTTGCCTAGGCCAGTCAACCTAGCGGGTCTCTTTTATGCGTAGTGTTGTACCCAAAAATTTGCCCTCTCTTTTCTCAAGACATTTTCTCACAAGAATTTTCAAAAGGGAAAGTTTACACAAGTACAATTGGATTTTTGGGTTTTCAAGCATCAAATCAAAAAAGAGCAAGTTTGCCTTGATTCAGAAGCTTCGATTGGGAATCTAAAATCCTTCAAGCAAGCTTTTGTTTCAGAGTATTCGATTGGGAATTTGGCCTCCTTCGACGCATGCTTGGTTCACCAGTCTTCGATTGGGCATTTGGCCTTCTTCGATGCAAGCTTGGTTCACAAGTTTCGATTGAGCACTTGGCCTCCTTCGATCAAGTTTAATTTACAAAGCTTCGACTGAGAAAAAGGCTCCTTCAACTTGCCTTTGATCCATGAGGCAAAAGGCTTCTTCAGACTTTCTTTCGATCCACAAGGCAAAGGCTTCCTCAGAATTGCCTTTGATCCACTAGGAAAAAGCTTCTTCATGCTTGCCTTTGATGCACAGGGCAAAGGCTTCCTCTTCATGATTGCCTTCGTTTCACAAGGAAAGAACTTCTCTCATGTGTTCTTTGACCCACAAGGAAATGACTTCCTCTATGCTTACCTTCAATGTGCAAGGCAATGGTTTCCCTTCATGCTAGCGCCCATAAAGTAGTGACTTTCTACATGCGTTCTTCGATTCCTTAAGCAGTTGGCTTCCCTCATGCTAGCTTTGACTCCATCTCTAAACCCTTCAACATACAGTTTTCCACACTTTGACACACAATATGGTCCCTTCGAAGAAACATTCCAAAGGCCCATTCGAAGAAACATACAAGTGGTGCCTTCGAAGGACATAAATTTGGTCCATTCGAAGGACACACAAATTGTGCCTTCAAAGGACATACATGTGGTCTATTCAAAGGACACACAAGTGGTGCCTTTGAAGGACCTACACTTGGTCTATTCGAAGGACACATAATTGTGGGAAACCATTTTGTATGATGAGTCTTGGTCCAAGATGTTTGTTGTTCAAAGTCCAACATGCTGCCAAGCCCAAGCCTCCTGCATAATTGCATTTGAAGGAGGTAACAAAAGAAGCTTCGACTGGCCAGAAAGAAGTTTTCGATTGGGCTAGTTGAAAAGTTTCAGATCAATCTACTAAAGCAGATAGTGGTTCAATCGAAGAGGCCTTAATGATGAGGCCTAGATCCATTCAAAGGAAGAAACTCAAGGCCAGTCGAAGAACCAGGTGTGGAGGCATTCGAAAGAGTCAAGGATGTCCAGGTTCATCCCAAAACCGAAAAGGGTAGGAATCCATCAAAAATGGCAATCCTTTAATTTGTCTTATTTTGCCTTCAAAGCCTGGTTAAAGGTTGTCCCTTTCCATTTCCATTCCCCTCTACACCCCTATAAATACACGCCTAAGGACACATTTCCAGGGGACGAAAAAATAGATAAGAAACACACGCAAGTTGCCTCAAAAATATTACACACACATATTGCCTGAAGAAAACCACCAAACTTCTCAAAATCTCCAAAGGTTTTCAAAATCAAAACACCCACGCCTGAAACCACAGATCCATACATCACCGTTGGTAAGAATTGGCAAAAGATCAAACTTTACATTTGCATGACATATTAATACTTATAGTTCGTTCGATTTGTATTCAGAACTAAGGACCTGGGTTCGACACCCAGGTCTGCATTTGTTTTTTCTCTAACGCTTGTACTGCAGATCCAGCCTAAACATATAAACGCGCACAGGATCGAAGGACCTGAGTTTGATACCCAGGTCCTGCATCTTTATTTTTGCTAACTTTTGGCTTGTAGATCTAGATCGAAAAGCAGCTTCCTCCCCTGGATCGAAAAACAAACATCTCTCCCTGGATCGAAAAATCACATCCCTCCTTGGATCGAAAAAACATACCCTGGATCGAAAAACCACATTTCTCCCTGGATCGAAGGATAACCTTTGTATTTTCATTTTATTTTTTTGTTCATTTCTTTATTGACCTTATTATTTAAATCGACTCTAAATTAAAAATCATTAAAAAAAACATTAGGCTTAGTTTATTTTTTAGATTAAATTTTGTTAATTAATTATTTAATTACTTTAACATTTTTTTCTTCTTAAAATTAAAACTAATTTAGACTTAGGTCTTAAATCTTAAAATCAAACCACAAAAATGTCAAAAAAATATTTTTCTTAATACTTAGGCTTTTTAGGATTTTCTTTCCAAGAAATCTCTTCTCGTTTTTGTTTTCTATTTTTCTTTTGTTATTTAAATTATAGAAAGAATATATAGGTCGCTCATTGGATCTTGTAATAGTTAGTTTATCTTTTCGCATTTTTTTCCTAAATATTATAACTGCTCATGGGATGTAATAGCGTAGGATTTACTTTCCGCATTTTATAATTCATGTGCATATTAACTGTTAGATGTATGGTAATAGGATTGCATAATAAGAATTAAAACCAACGCTAGCCAACTTAACACAAGACAAAAATAACTGAAAACAAACACACTTGCACATACGCACCTCTAGGGTACTCCCACTTTGGTTGCCTTCGGAAAAATAGTCACAACTCTCTAAACGTGAGATATTTTAGTGGCTATCCTCTGGTTTAAAAAAAGGATCATAAGTCCCTTGATGACCCTCTCGATGTTTCCTCGGTAAACAATGATCTTAAAACCCTAGGGTAGTTACTAAGGTTTCTCGCCCAATTGCCTTTGTGACTATAAAACATCCCTTCGAATGTCCCTCATACATCCAAACGACTATGGCTACCTACTCACTAATAGTAAGATAGCACTGTCTAAAGGAAAGGAGGAAAAGAATGACCCTTTCGAGTAGAGTAGATAGTTCCTAGATGCTATGCTCAAAACAAACTTTTACACAAACATTTTCAAAATGCTTTATCAACACTCTTGAGGACTGATACAAGAGTTATCATAAAGAAAATCGCCACACTAAGGCATTTCAAAATACTTTTCAAAACACACAAAAGCACAAGGTATTTTTCAAATGAGCTAAGCATCTAAGAGCCTGTGGATAACTACGGATGGAAAGGGTGCTAACACCTTCCCTTTTCATAATCTACCCCCTTACTCAGAAAACTCTTGAAAGGTCTTTTTCTGTTCTTTTCACCCTTTCCTTTGTTGGATAAAAGAAAAGTCGGTGGCAACTATTTCTTACCGCAACATTTGCAAATACAAACCCAAAACCAGTATAACAATCGGTTCTGCCACCGTATCACAGAAAGGGCGACTCTGCTGGGGAATCATAAAAAGTGGGGTTACCTTAGAGCTTAGGTCATATTTAATTTTCTTTCCTTGTAAGCTTTGATTGCTTTATCTTTAAGGGTTTTTTCTTGGGTTTACTTGTAAAGATCCTACACCCGGATCTGGGGCACCTATTAGGTAAGTAGCAATAGATCGTGGGGACTGTGCGGGGTATACTGACACGATCGAAACAATATCTATGTTGGTGTGACACATTTGTTGGTACCGGTAGCCCTTGAGTAATCAAGGATAATACGGGGCCGATGTATGGTGTCATGAAGCACCAACTGACCTTAGAACCTTTACTTGAGCAACTTGGCCATTAGGAAGTAGTGAGATAGCCGGCTTTGGTGCAGTCCGAAGTTGGTTGATACTCGATACTACACTCATTGGGATCTGACTTTCGGGATATTTCGGTCGCCAATAAAGAGGATTGCACTGAAACAATGTCCGGTGAAGAAAGACCAATGATATTGAGATCCCCTAGAACCCGATTACTTTCTAGGACAGGTTAAACCAACTAAACTTCAAGAGGGTACTTACCTATGGAATCCATGCAAGCCTAAACCTAAGGATTTATTTGTATGATTGTATATATTTGTTTGTACATAACATCATGACATCATAACATGGCATGTCACACTAACCATTTCAAGGACTTTTAGGACTTATCTTTGTGTCTGTTTTATAGGACATTGCTCCCATTCGCAGAAATACCATCCAAGTCAACCTCGTAAGGGTGCCTACTCAAATAAAAGAGTTGGCATCAAGGGTTCCTGAGAATTCCCCATTCACTAAAAGACATGGTCAACTCCTTAGTTTGGTCACCTCAAGTCCTGATGAAGACATGGTGAAAGCTCTCTTTCAGTTCTTTGACCCTCTACATCATTGCTTTACATTTCCTGATTACCAGTTGGTGCCTACTATGAAAGATTTTTCTCAGTTATTGGGTGTGCCTATTCTCAATAAATTACCTTTCAATGGTATGGAAAGATACCCAAAGCCTGAGGAGATCCCTCAAGCCCTATATTTACAACGGTCCGATGTTGTGACAAATTGGGAAACAAGAAGCGGTGTCAAAGGATTTCTAGCCAAGTTTTTGTTTGAGAAAGCTCCCCATTTTTGGGATACTTTGGACTTACAAGCCTTTAAAGAGGTGTTGGCCGTTCTCATCTATGGGATGGTACTATTCCCTAATCCAGACCAACTCATAGACGTGAATGCGGTCAAAGTTTTCATGTCACGTAACCCGGTGCCTACTTTATTGGGAGACATTATGCACTCTTTTCATACTCGCACCATAAAGAGAAGAGGAACCCTCATGTGTTGCACTCCTCTGTTGGCTAGGTGGTTTATTTCGCACCTACCTCGATATGTCCTAACGAATGAGCAAGGCATGATGTGTTCTAATAGGTTGATGTCTCTCACGCATTCGGATATTCACTGTTGCCCTCAATTTTGGAAGACGTTACCATAATTAATCGCTGCGGGGAATTCCCTAATGTCCCTCTCCTAGGTATTAGGGGAGGAATCACTTATAACCCTTTGTTGTACCCCAAAATTTGCCCTCCTAATTTTCACAAGAAATCACAGCTTCGGGCTTCTCCTGATTTTTCAGATTGGCCTAAGAATCGGTCAAAACAGACTTTTCTCGCTAGTCAGACAAAATTAGGGTTTTCATGGCTTTGGAACAGTTCAAGCAGATTATTAGGGTTTGGTTGAGTTTGGCTCAGGTTTTGATCAGGCAGGCGCTTCTTCAGCATTAAATCAAGAATCAGGGTTTTGTGCACGCATTCTCAGAAAGAATTAATTCTACATTTCTTTTCAATTTACTCTGAGATTTGGATTGAGGCATTTGAATTGAGAACTTGCAGTGTTTGGTATGATCAGTAAAAGAAAAGACATGTGGACGTTTGTTTGATTAACTATGCATTTCTATGGTTAATTGGAGCGCCGGGTTTATTATTGATTAATGCTAAGTGGCGAGGCTACAGTGTTTATTAATTAATTATTTATTCTAAGTTAGAATAGTTGGGATTTATTTCCATTTATTATAATTTCAGAATTATAAATAATAAAATAAACAATTGAAGAAGAATTAACAAGGATTAATTGACAAAAGAGCTTTTATTTACTTTTAATTATTAAGTACAAATGTTATTTGAATACATTTACAGTATTTACAAATAATGTTATTACAAATAATTGGAAATAAAATAAAGCTATCCTAAAGTTATCCTAAGTATTCGTCTTCTACTGATGCTCCCCTGTGCTCAACTGACTTTTATCTGCAAAGACAAAAAAGAAGGGAAAGAAGTCAAATGCAGATGAAATAAAAAAGCAGACAGTTAATTTAAAAAGCTCATCATTAAAAGTGACTGGCCGGAATCAGTTTATTCACCCTCTCTGCAAATCACAAGAAATTCTTGGTTCACAAAGAGGGATAGAAATATGCTTGCAAAAAAAATAATATATGAAATGCACAAAGCTATTCAATATGCCAAATACAAAGCTGCATAGTTCATAATTCCAAATTGTCAACCAAGGTTTTCAAACTGAATAGCCAAGTGAATATGCCAAAACAAGTCACAGTTTCAAACTAAGCAAACTGAACAACACATAACCAAACTATGCCAAAGATGTCAACCAAACTGTCCAAAGATATCAAAAGATATCAAGCTGTCAACAAGTACAAAAAGCTGTCAAAAGATATGCAGGAAATCTGGAAAGTATGCAGAGGAAAACTAATAATGCAAACATATTCAAAAAATCATCATTTTCCAGCCAGTTACTTTTTCAGAAAGTACAATTTTAAGAAATTTAATATGCTTACTTTTGCGGTGGAGAGAGAAAAGAGAGAGAGAAGAGGCTTACAGGCTTGAGGCTTAGAAAAAGATATAAACAAGTTATCAAAACACAGTAGAAAAGGGGGCAGAACCACATAACAAAAAAATAACACAAACAAACAAGTTACAAACTGTAACAGAAGTTTGCCTTTTGCCTATAACCTTTCAAAACCTGTTACATAACAGAAGCAAGCAAACAACCTGCCTCCAAAAACAAGCCTAAACCTTAAGCTTTCCAAACAAACAGCTAACCTTATCCTGCATAAACAAGCCTCTAAACAGCAAACTTAAACCTTAAGCTTTCAAACCAGAAATCCCAATAAACCTGTCAACTGTTAGTTTCAAAGAAGCAAGCCAAGGCCTGAACTTCAAGCCTCTACACAAGCCATCAACCTGCCTGCAAACCTGTTCAAACCCTTAAGCCATACAAACATTCAACTACAAATTTGTGTCAAAGATTCAAATGACACAAAACCAGAAAAAGCTTTCAAGCCTGTAACACAAGCCTTAACCTCCTGCTTAAAACTTCAAGCCTGAAGCTTGTTTCAAACTCAACGTTCAAAAACTACCAGTCCAAACAACAAGCTTACAAACCCAATCCAAACCATCTCAAAATCAAAATAACAACTGAAGCAACAAAACCCTCAGAGCTAGGCTCATCACAGGGTTCAAAAACAATACTCAGAGTCAGAATAAGGCAAAGCATTTAAGCAGCCAGAAGTGAAACAAGAGGCAACTCAGAATCAACCTCAACATTTCAACAAGTATTCAGAGGCAAGCATATCAGACATCTCAAAATCAAACAAACCCTAATGCCTCAGAATCAGATTCATCATTGAAGGGGTGAAAAACACAAGAAGGGGGGGTTGAATTGTAAAACTGGAATCTTAAAGCAAATGACAAGGTATTTTTATCCTGGTTCGTTTGATCTCAAACTACTCCAGTCCACCCGTCAAGGTGATTTCGCCTCTCTCCAACGAGGTCTTAATTCACTATATTCAACTGAATACAAATCTGCTTTAGCAACTGCTAAAACCTTCTTGATTCAAACCACAATCCGGTTTGTCAAGGCAACACTTTCTTACAAAGGTATAAACAAATGTGTGTGAATGTTTTCTACAAAAACTATATCACAATTGTGATGTATACACAAATTAAGCTTAGAAACTTAGAATGCTAAACACTAATGGAGTATCAGAGTTTGTTGGTTTAGCAAAACTGGTAGATGAAGATTATTGATCAGCTTTGTGCGTGTAGAGAATTGGAGAGCATTAGCCATGATAATCTTCGAAGCTTGGTTTATATAGCACTTGAGAAGATGAACGTTGAAGCAAATATTCTTGATTCAATGCTAATAACAAGCTTTCCTTTTTGAGCAGATCTTGTCTAGAATGATGCCGTTAGAATTAATTAGCGTTCAATGCACAGTACCGTTGCTTCTTCAATGCACGTTCTGGCTTGGCTCATTCTGATTCTGCTTCGCTGCTGATGAACTAATGTGTTTCTGTATCAGAGTGTTTTACGCGCAGTTCTGTTCATCAAGCTTCAGCATGTGCAAGCGTTGATCATCTGATCTTGACGTTCTGATTCAGCAACTTCTGATGCTGGTGTATGAAATCATATTCTGATGCTGAAAACGTGATCTTGCTTATTTTAATCAGCATATCTGCAAGTCAGAGCATAGTAATTTAGGCAGCATATAATTCAATCATAAAATATTTAACTGCTATATCTTTTCACTTTGTTATCATCAAAACTTAAATATAGGGTACTAGATTCAAACATTGTTCTAACAATCTCCCCCTTTTTGATGATGACAAAAACTAGATATTTTAAATGAAGAAATAACGTGAAAAGGTATCAGAGTTATGTATCAGAATAAGAAGTACGGAGAAGTCAGAGTTAAGAGATACTCCCCCTGAGTTTGTTACTTCCCTTTGATATGCGTGTTCTTCAGAGTCAGATCTTTTTCTATCTTTGAGCATCAGATTATAAGTCTTTGACTTATCAGAGAGCAGCGCTTCAGAGCTTTTCCTGTCAGAGCTTTGCTTCGGATCAGAGTGTTAGGTCGATCAGAGCTTCATATATCAGAACTTCATATTTGATCAGAGCAACATGAGCTTCTACATTTTGATCAGGGCTTCTAGCTTCTAGTCTTCATAGTGTTCAAGAGCTTCCTTGTACCTGTAGACTTAAAAACAAAACAGAAAAACATTTCAAGTAATGGAGAGTTAGAATGTTTGAGAGTTTCTGTCTAGTTAGCCGTTATTGATTTTAAATATCATTCTTGTTCTCCCCCTTTTTGTCAGCAATCAAAAAGTGTTAGTGATGTGCTAAAACAATTTAGATCAGAAAAACAAATTATATTGAAATAGTTCAGAGCAAAAGAACATTACACAACATAGTCAAAATAGTACATCAGAAAATGAAGAAAGCATGAAAAGGGTTATGCATGACAAAAAATTTAAGGTTGTGGGGGCATGCGTGAGAACAGGCTTTCCAGCATCGCTTGAATCTTTTCAGAAGTTTCATTCTGCTTCTGAACCATGGTGACAACAGTGTCAATTTTGCTGTCCTGAACGTTCATTCTTGCTTCCATCTTCTGATTGTTCTCTTCCATCCGCTGCTGGAGACGCAAGTCATTCAGCCTTAATTCTTCCAGAGCCTGCCTGTCCAAGGCAGCTTGAGAACTTTCAGCAGGAGGAAGCTTCTCAGAACTTTCAGCTACATCTTCTGCTGGATTTTCTTCCTGAAGGGTCTTGTCTTCTTCTGTTGGTTGCACCTGTGCAGCTTGCTCTTTCTCAGACCAGGATTCACTGTCCAGAGGGAGCACAACTTCTTGAGGCAGCTGACTCTCAACTTCCTTCAGCAGCTTGCTAAAGTTCTGTTGAGCCTGCTCATAGTTGACGTCCTGCATCTTGAGTGCTTCAGCACGAACCCATACTCTGAACTGTGACCAGAGCTGATCAGAAGCAGCTGGGTCGATCATCCCGGGACAGACTTGCTTCAAAGAAGCAATCCACTGCAGCATACCTGTTTCAAAGTCCAAAATACCAGAGCCAACATCTAGTTGCTTTGGTTTGGGAATGGCCAATTTGTGTCTTAGGTCAGCAAGACGTTCAAGACTTGTTAAGTCAATGAAAGTTTTGCTGAGGTTTTCAGATGATTGGTTTTCAGAGGTGTGCTGAGGTGCTGTTTGTTTTGGAGGATGGTTATCAGAGTCAGAGGATATATCTATTGGAGTGGTTGGAGTTTTTGGAGGTGTTGATTCCTCTGATGATGGTAACTGGGGTCTGACAATGGTGGTTCCACATGGCAACTGTATTGCCAGCGGTGAAGGTTGAGGTGAGTGGGGATCAGAATGATGAGGAGATGGGGTTTCATAGCGGTGAAACTCTGTTTGTGGTGAGGGCGGATTATTTTCTGGTTGAGGAGGTGGAATCTCTGATTGCTCAGGGATCAGAGGTTCTTCTGTGATAGGTTGTTGTGATTGTGGTTCTGATTCTTGTTCTGGTTCTGGTTGTATTTCTGGTTCAGGTTGTGGAGGAGGAATATTTGGTGGTTCAGAGTGAGGTTGAACAGAAGCATGTTCACGCTCAATGTCAGCTAGCACTCTATCAAGTGCTGGTGTTGTTGAAACAGTTGGTTGTTGTTTGGGAATTTTGATTGGAATTTTAATTCTGGTTCTTCTGAGTTGTAAGGCCTCAGAAGGGTCTTCTGGTATGGTTTCATCAATAGTGGGGATTGGAATGGATATTCTGTGAGAGGTTTGAGGAGGAGCAACAGATGTTGGAATAGTAGATGAAATTGAAATAGGAGCAGCAGATGAATTACCTCGTTTCTTTGGAGTCTGGTGAGATGATCCTTCTGCTTTCCTCTTCTTTGTCTTCTTCTGAGTCACTTCAGGTTGAACTTGACTCAGATCTTTGATCTTCAGCTTTGAACCTGCATCCTCTTCCTTGTATGAATCTGGATACTTGAGAAACATATCAGGTTGGGATTCCATTTCAGAAAATCTTGGGAAATCACTCAGAGGCACTCTTCTTCTGGAGATGTCAGCAGTTGAAGCAACTCTGGGTTCCTTCCTAATATTTTCTATCAGCTTCATCTTTTTCAGGTTCTTAGCGTTCAGCGGTTTTCCAACAGTTGGTTCAAAATTGCCCAGTACTTTAGCTTCGCTCAGATAATCTATCAGCTTATTCTCTGTCAGAATATCTGATATGAGCCTTCCAAATGGTATCCAGTCTCTTTTGGTCCTTTCTTCTTCTCTAGTCTCTTTCACACTAGTCTTCAGATGATTGAACAGGAAGTGTGCCAAATTGATCTTCACCCTCTGATCAATAAAGTAGATCAGAAATTGCTGATCCACGTTTATATAGTCAGGAGAGCTTGTTGGCTTCCTGTGATTGAAACAGCCTAGAACAATCTTGGCCCACACTCTGCAGTGATCCTTCAGATCCTTAATTTTGCTGCTGGGAAAACCAAGAGTGAAAATGCAGTTGGCTACCACACCTATATCAGGGCATCTATCAGCCATGTCCACACAACGGACTCCACCACCACTTTGACCTATTAACCTAGCAATGAGGTCTTCAGAAATTACTATCTTCTTTCCCATGACAGAAGAGATGACTAGATGTTTATGAATCTTGGCGTGAATCCAAAATTCTTTGACAAGCTCTGGGAAGGTTGGTCCAACCAATCTATCAAAATACCTCTCCCACTTTTGAGCTTTGATTTCCTCAGTTAGGTCAAATCCATTATCCTTCAAACTTTCGAAATCGACGATTAACTCAGAGAGAACCTCAAGATTCTTTACCGGTGTGAGAAGAGTTCTGGTAGGCACCTGATATTGCTCAGAGGATTCTTTCTTCTGATTTCCTGCAGAAATGCTGGAGGATGCCATTGTTCTCACACAAAAAGCTTGAGAGTGATTTGAGAGAAAAAGGGTTTGAAGACGATAAACTCAGAAAAATGCAGAGAATACTTAAGAGATTATGAGAAAGCGTAAAGATTAAGAATGAAGAGTAATGTGCTTAAATAGAATTTTCAAACATTATTTTGAAAAATTAAACGTTTTTAAGAGAGAGAAAAAAAATAATGATTGCCATTAACAAGCGTGATTACTTTGCATTTAATGCTTGCTGATTTTGGGGGATTTGAGAAAGATACTTAAAAACGGTTACCAGACATGTGTCTCAATGCACCCAATCAGCGCTTTGCCTTCTCAGAAGCGTGCACGCGTTCTGCTTTAGGGTTTTGCTGATGATTGGATGACACTTGTTTGATGTAGTGATCAGCACGTCTGTATTTGAGATTAGACTCTCAGATCTTTAGACTTGCATCTGATACAATCTGCATGTTCTATCTTTCTGAAAGGAGATTGATCAGAAGTTCACAGTAATATAATTACATTCTGAAGATAAATACATGGAATTAAGACATTTTCATTCTGGGCATACTTTCATGCTGAGATGTTTCAGAATGAAATTAAACCTATCTTCTGAAAGGGGTTTTGTAAAGATATCAGCCCATTGATGGTCTGTATCTATAAATTTCAAGTTTAAAATGCCTTTCTGAATATAGTCCCTAATGAAATGATGTTTTATTTCTATATGCTTAGCTCTAGAATGTAAAATAGGATTCTTACTTAAGCAAATAGCAGAAGTATTATCACAAAGAATAGGAATGTTACTCTCAAAAATCTGGAAGTCTTCAAGCTGACTTTTCATCCAGAGCATTTGTGTGCTACATCCTGCTGCTGCTATGTACTCAGCTTCTGCTGTTGACAGAGCAATTGTTGATTGCCTTTTGCTGGACCACGAGATCAGATTTTCTCCCAGAAACTGGCAGCTTCCAGAAGTACTTTTTCGTTCCACTCTGTCTCCAGCAAAATCAGCATCGCAGTAGCCTACTAAACTGTAATCACTAGATTTTCTATAAAACAAACCCAGATTAGTAGTACCTTTCAGATACTTGAAAATTCGCTTAACAGCTGTTAAGTGAGATTCTCTAGGATCTGATTGGAATCTAGCACAAATACATACGCTGAATAAAATATCAGGTCTTGAAGCAGTCAGATAAAGGAGAGAACCAATCATACCTCTGTAGACCTTCTGTTCTACGCTTTTGCTTACCTCTTCTCTTTCCAGAATGCACGTGGGATGCATTGGAATCTTTGATGGCTTACATTCTGAGAGGTCAAATTTCTTCAGAAGATCTCTGATGTATTTGCTCTGATGAATGTAAGTTCCCTCTGGAGTTTGATTGATCTGAATTCCTAGAAAGAATTTCAGTTCCCCCATGAGGCTCATCTCAAATTCTGCCTGCATACACTTAGCAAATTTTCTTCCAAGAGAAGGATTAGTAGAACCAAAAATAATATCATCAACATAAATTTGACAAACTAAAATGTCACTCTTAACTGTTTTACAGAATAGAGTAGTGTCCACTTTCCCTCTGGTGAATTCATTTTCAAGCAGAAAGTTACTTAGCCTTTCATACCAAGCTCTGGGAGTTTGTTTCAGACCATATAGTGACTTTTTCAGTTTGAAAACATGTTCTGGATGTTTTGTATTTTCAAAACCTGGGGGTTGGTGAACATATACTTCTTCTTCTATATAACCATTTAAGAATGCACTTTTGACATCCATCTGATACAGAGTGATGCCTCTATTAACAGCAAATGAAATTAAAAGTCTGATAGATTCTAACCTGGCGACTGGGGCAAAGGTTTCTGTATAGTCTATCCCCTCTTGCTGACTATAACCTTGTGCAACCAGTCGTGCCTTGTTTCTGACGACTTCACCTTGTTCATTGAGCTTGTTTCTGAACACCCATCTTGTTCCAATGACGTTGAATCCTTTTGGTCTTGGAACGAGATCCCATACGTCGTTTCTGGTGAATTGATTCAGCTCTTCTTGCATTGCCAGAATCCAGTCATTATCCAGAAGTGCTTCATCAATAGAAGAAGGTTCAATCAGAGACACAAGTCCCATCAGAGTTTCTTCAGAGTTTCTGAAGCTTGCTCTTGTTCTGATTGGATCTTCCTTTCTTCCTAGGATAGTCTCTTCTGGGTGATCCAAACTGCTTCTGGGTAATCTCTTCTGAGGTTGATCAGCAGCAGTTGTAGGATTTCTAGCATTGCTTCTTTCAGAAGTTGAAGGAATGTCTGTGTTGAGAACTTCTGATGACTTGTCTTCAGAACCTGCAAATTCAATTTCTATACCTGCAAGATTTTCATTCTGCTTTGACTTTTCAGAGTCAAGCTTGTCATCAAAACGAACACTGATTGATTCTTCCACAATCTGTGTTTCTGTATTGTATACTCTGTACCCTCTTGAGCGTTCAGAGTATCCTAACATAATACACTTCTGTGCCTTAGAATCAAACTTGTTCAAATAATTCTTAGTATTCAATATAAAGCAAGTACATCCAAATGGATGAAAATACGAAATGTTGGGCTTTCTGTTCTTCCACAATTCATATGGAGTCTTTTCCAGAATAGGTCTTATTGAGATTCTATTCTGAATGTAGCACGCTGTGTTTATTGCCTCTGCCCAGAAAGTCTTAGCAACGTTTGTCTCGTTGATCATGGTTCTGGCCATTTCTTGCAATGTTCTGTTCTTTCGTTCTACAACTCCATTTTGTTGGGGAGTTCTAGGACAAGAGAAATCATGCAGAATGCCTTTGTCATTAAAGAATGACTCAAAATCTTTATTTTCAAATTCTCCACCATGATCACTTCTGACTTTAACGATTCTAAGATCTTTTTCATTCTGAACTTGGTTACAGAAGGTAACAAACACAGAGTGTGACTCGTCCTTGTGTCTTAAGAACTTTACCCATGTCCATCTGCTATAGTCATCTACGATTACTAACCCATACTTCTTGCCACTGACTGAAGCAGTTTTAACTGGTCCAAATAAGTCAATGTGCAGAAGTTCTAATGGCTTAGAGGTAGAAACAACATTTTTGGATTTAAAAGAAGGTTTTGCAAATTTGCCTTTCTGACATGCTTCACACAGAGCATCTGAATTGAACTTCAAATTTGGAAGTCCTCTGACCAGATTGAGTTTGTTAATCTGAGATATTCTTCTCATACTAACATGCCCCAATCTTCTGTGCCAGATCCACTGCTCGTTGTTAACAGACAGAAGACATTTTACGTTCTGACTCTTTAGTTCAGAAAGTTTGATTTTGTAAATGTTATTTTTCCTCTTACCATTAAATAGGATAGTCCCATCTTTCTGACTAACAGCTTTACATGATTTTTGATTAAAGATTATATCATAACCGTTATCACTTAATTGACTTATGGATAACAGGTTATGCATCAATCCATCAACTAGCAGAACATTATTGATAGAGGGAAGATTTCCGTTACCTACAGTTCCAGAGCCAATAATCTTTCCCCTCTGATTGCCTCCAAAGCCAACGTGGCCTCCAGGCTTAAGTTCCAGGCTTTGGAACATATGCCTTCTTCCCGTCATGTGTCGTGAGCAACCAGAGTCCAGGTACCATGACTGGTGTTTCTGATTTGCTGCTAAAGATATCTGCAACATGTATTATTTTATCCTTAGGTACCCAGATCTTCTTGGGTCCTGATTTGTTAGTTTTACCAAAACTCTGGTTGAATTTTGGTTTCACAAAGTGATTACTACTAGTATATTTGATGTCATGTGTGTGACCATACACAAAGTGTGAATTTAGAGGAGTGTGTTTGATGGTTAAATCCATGACATTTTTAGGTGTAGGAACCTTACCTAGGTATCCTATTCCTTTCCTGCCGTTTCTGCTAACTCCATAGATCATTGAAGCCATTCTGCTTCTATCTATGCTTTTAGCAAGGAACTTCTGGAAACTATGATCATACTCCTTGATGATCTCATCAGCGTTGCTGGGAGTTTCAGCAATTGGTTCCTTCTGAGAGTTTTGTAAAGAGTTTTCTAATTTTAAAATTTTATCTCTCAGCTCAGAGTTTTCCAATTTGAGACTCTCAGACTTATTAGAGTCAGATTCAAGAGTCCTTTTCAGGTCTCTGAATTTAGTTCTAATCTGCTGATAACGTTCCAGAATTTCATTTAGGCTTTCAGCAAGTTCAGCCTTTGTAAAATTAACAGCGAAGTTAGGGAATACCTCTTCTGTGTCTGATTCTGAGTCTGATTCAGAAGCTTCACTGTCATCTAGAATGTTAGCCATGAGCGCTATGTTTGCCCTTTCATCATCTGATTCTGAGTCAGCTTCAGACGAGTCAGAGTCATCCCATGTGGCCATGAGACTTTTCTTCTTCTCTCTTCCAAACTTCTTTTTGGGCTTTTCCCTCTGAAGCTTTGGACAGTCACTCTTGTAGTGACCTTGCTCATTGCACTCGTAGCAGATGATGTCTTTGGTGCTTGGCTTCTTGCTGCTGGAGGAGCCTTCAGATCTTCTGTATCCAGAGGAAGAATCTGTCCTTCTGTATCTGGAAGAAGACTCGTTCTGATCAGATCTTCTGGGATTCCTGAACTTCCTTTGTCTTTGCTTCCACAGTTGATTTACTCTTCTGGAGAGAAGGGAAAGTTCGTCTTCTTCTGATGAGGATCCATCAGATGTTTCTTCAACTGCCTGCAAGACTTTAGATTCAGATTTTCTGTTAGATTTTAAAGCTATAGGCTTACCTTGCTTCTGGGGCTCGTCAGCTTCCAGCTCTATCTCATGACTTCTGAGGGAGCTTATAAGTTCCTCCAGAGTGATTTTGTTGAGATCTTTCGCCAGCTTCAGAGCAGTAACCATAGGCCTCCACTGCTTGGGTAAACTTCTGATTATCTTCTTGACATGGTCAGCAGTAGAGTATCCTTTGTCCAGAACTTTGAGACCAGCTACCAGAATCTGGAATCTAGAGAACATAGTTTCAATGGATTCAGATTCTTCCATTTTAAACGCCTCATACTTCTGAATGAGCGCCAGAGCTTTTGTTTCCTTGACTTGAACGTTGCCCTCATGCGTCATTCTGAGAGAATCAAAGATGTTCTTAGTTGTGTCTCTGTTGGAGATCTTCTCATACTCAGTATAGGAGATGGCACTGAGGAGGATGGTTCTGGCCTTATGGTGATTCTTGAAATCACGCTTTTGTTGATCAGTCATTGATTTTCTATCAATCTTCTGACCAGTTGCATTCACAGGGTGCGTGTATCCATCTGTCACCATATCCCACAGATCAGCATCATGTGCTAGAAAGAAGCTTTCAATTCTGTCTTTCCAGTAATCAAAGTTTTCTCCATCAAAGACTGGAGGTTTGCCGCTGAATCTGTCTCTGTCCTCATTGGTGTCATTGCTGAAATGAGAGTTGTTTCCTGCCATTGTGTTTTTCTGACGCTGGATCTTTTACTGACACGGTTAAGTGTTTTAGCTCAGAACCAGGCGCTCTGATGCCAATTGAAGGGGTGAAAAACACAAGAAGGGGGGGTTGAATTGTAAAACTGGAATCTTAAAGCAAATGACAAGGTATTTTTATCCTGGTTCGTTTGATCTCAAACTACTCCAGTCCACCCGTCAAGGTGATTTCGCCTCTCTCCAACGAGGTCTTAATTCACTATATTCAACTGAATACAAATCTGCTTTAGCAACTGCTAAAACCTTCTTGATTCAAACCACAATCCGGTTTGTCAAGGCAACACTTTCTTACAAAGGTATAAACAAATGTGTGTGAATGTTTTCTACAAAAACTATATCACAACTGTGATGTATACACAAATTAAGCTTAGAAACTTAGAATGCTAAACACTAATGGAGTATCAGAGTTTGTTGGTTTAGCAAAACTGGTAGATGAAGATTATTGATCAGCTTTGTGCGTGTAGAGAATTGGAGAGCATTAGCCATGATAATCTTCGAAGCTTGGTTTATATAGCACTTGAGAAGATGAACGTTGAAGCAAATATTCTTGATTCAATGCTAATAACAAGCTTTCCTTTTTGAGCAGATCTTGTCTAGAATGATGCCGTTAGAATTAATTAGCGTTCAATGCACAGTACTGTTGCTTCTTCAATGCACGTTCTGGCTTGGCTCATTCTGATTCTGCTTCGCTGCTGATGAACTAATGTGTTTCTGTATCAGAGTGTTTTACGCGCAGTTCTGTTCATCAAGCTTCAGCATGTGCAAGCGTTGATCATCTGATCTTGAAGTTCTGATTCAGCAACTTCTGATGCTGGTGTATGAAATCATATTCTGATGCTGAAAACGTGATCTTGCTTATTTTAATCAGCATATCTGCAAGTCAGAGCATAGTAATTTAGGCAGCATATAATTCAATCATAAAATATTTAACTGCTATATCTTTTCACTTTGTTATCATCAAAACTTAAATATAGGGTACTAGATTCAAACATTGTTCTAACAATCATAGGCCAAAATCCAAACTCTCAGAACTTAAAGTTCATCATTGAGCAACATTTCAACAAGTATTCAGAGGCAAGCGTTCAAATAAGCAGAAGAGGAAAAGAAGCCAGTAATCAAAGCAAGCAACCAACCAAAAGATGAAAAGAAAATTAAGCTAGGGTTTTCAGTTATCATCATAAAACCAAATCAAGTATCTCATACAGAAGCAAGCAAGCAAGTGGAAGAGGAAAAGAAGTGTTCAGAAACAGATAAAGCAAGGGTTCTCAGGTATTCATCACAAAACCATCAAAAAGCGAGATACAAGTACCAAATTTCCAGCAAAGCTAGCTCAGCATCACTGCTCCCTCCGCCTGGCCGTCCTAGGGCGCCTCCAGTCCACCTCTCCTCCGTCTCCAAAAGCCAAAGGTAGTATCTCTTCCTTTTTCTTTTCACGCACCTCAAGCAGAAACAAATAACAACATAAAGATCATAGCTAAGAAAAGATTAAACACATGCAAAGCTTGAAACCCTAATAAGACAGAAATCATTACCTTGTATAACTACTGCCTGAGTGATCCATGGAGGGAAGAGGAGACGGATGGTGGCGCCTAGTGGCCATGGACGAAGAGTTCGTTCAGAAGGCCTTGCTCAGAAGAGATGAAGAGGACAAAGGTGGAAGCGGCGCCGTTCTAAGCTCATTGTTGTAACCCTAAAATGAAACAAATCCGTTGAAACCCTTACAAAAATGTTGTGAAACGCCACTGGGCCTTGCCCCATCCAAAAATGCCCAAGCCCATCAGAATCTGGAGCGCACCCCCTTTTTGTCCTTTTTAAATCAGTTTCTTTTTTGTTGTTTGGGCCATACAAGGCCCATCTAACTCTTTCTTTTTATTATTTTCTATCTATTCCAACTAACACTTTTATTTATTTTCTTTCTATATAACACCACTTATTTTATAGATAAAATAATACATTAACTCTTTTTTTATATAAAATGTTCTTAATTACTTTTTTTTAATTATTTTTAGTTAAAAATACATAAAGAATAGAATTTTGAGTTAAATAATCTTCTTGTATACAAAACATTAAAAGATACATAAATACTTAGTTCGTTTTAAGTTAAATACTTTTTTTTCTTTAAAACCCTTTTGTTTATATAACATTGACTAAAATGTATAAATATTAATCTTCTTTAACTTAAAACATTTTTCTTTAGAACATTTATTTGTACATATTAACAAAAACACAAAAAAGGATAATAATACTTAATAAATACTTACTTAATTTTGCATTAAGTTAACATTTTGCATCACTTGTAAATAATCACATACATATTTTGCAATACTTTTATTTCTCTTTTATTCTTATACATTGATATATATTACATTGAGAATACGATTCAATTTGGTTGTAAATATATTTGGATACTACTCTCCTAATAAGTCTCATCCCCATTTGTAAATATTTGTACCCCCATCCTCGGATACTTATTTGTAATAGCTTAGACTTTAAATTCCCGCAATTTATCGCTTTCTATATACTGTATAGTAATTAGGGTCTGTATGCGAAGATTCAAAATCAACCGCTAGATAACCTAATACAAGACAAATGCATGACAATCAATACACAATTGACACTTGCACCCCTAGGGTAATCCCGCTTGTTGCCTTCCAAAATGGGCCATGCTTGCATGTTGAGTTCTTTGGCAAAACAAAATCAAATGATCATAGTCCCTCGATGACGCTTTCGAAGTTGCCTAAACAAAATGATCATAGTCCCTTCAAGCAAAATTGCCAAAGACACTTGGCACCATTGCATTCATGGTCTAAACAATGACCCGCGCCCGTCCCGTTAACATCCTAACACAAGATTGCCCACCAAATACAATGGTGGAACAATACTGTTAAAAGGGTTAAAACATGAGAAAAATCTTTGAGTAAATTTAGGGGTAGACAACTCTTAGTTACTTGATCAAACTTGCAAAACACACTTGCCTACTTTTTAAAACACACTCCACAACACTTTCAAAAACAAACTTTCAAAAACATTTGAAACATCTTTTCGAAAAGACAAACACCTTTGTAAAACATTCGAGTAAAGAATTGTTACAACGGTTGCCTAGACAAGGCATCTTTTTCAAAACATTTTCAAAACCACACACACATACCACCATTTCAAGCAATTGAAAATCAAGGCAAGTGATCTAAAACAAGTAACTAAGAGCCCATGGATAACCATGGATGAAAAGGGTGCTAATACCTTCCCTTTTCATAATCTACCCCCCGAACCCACGAAAACATCTCAAAGGTTTTCCTGTGCTTTTTAACCTTTCCTTTAGGATAAAATAAAAAGTCGGTGGCGACTCTTGCTAAACCAAACAAGTGCGAATACAAACGCAAAACCTCAAGTCAGTTCTCCCACCGTATCACACCCTTATTTGGCATTGCGATAATTCAGGTATGCTAGGAGGGATGGTCCTCATGATGCACTGGTTCAGGGAATCACGTTTGGCTATGAGAATGATGTCCAAGGGTACCGTCAGAGGTTCGTTCGAGCTTGGGGCATGGTGAACAGAGTGCATAGAAATACATTGGGGCATAAGAACTCCATCCCTTTGCAGACTTATCTTAAGTGGGTGCGAGCACGCACTCAAAATCTCATGATGCCTTACCCCGCCATCCTACCTATCATCATGCAACCTATTGCTAAGACAGATGTACCTCATATTATTCTCCATCCTGACATGCCAACTACTCTCAAGGAATTTCAAAGATCTTGGATTCAACTCAAAGAAGAACGAGACACCTTTTAAACCCAGTCTTATGCAAGCGAGAAGAATGTTTTGGAGCTTATAAGACAACTGCATGAAGAACAAAGTTTGAATGCCTATATTGCACCAAATAGGATACGGTCATGGGAAGTCTGAGTCCTGGTTGGTTTAGGAGTTTTGTTTTATCTTTGTTTCTTCCATTGTAAGCCCAAGAGGCATCGTTGTAATCATTTAAACTTATGAATGCAATTAATGTTTGTTCTCTCATTGTCTAAGAAAATTTAAAATATTAAAAGTCCTTGAAAACATTGCATAAGCATATCATGCATTTCATTGCATAAGCAGGTATTTCGAGACAATTTTCTTATTCTTTTAGCTGTTTATTTCAGCAAAAGAAATGGCTCTTGAGAAAACAGTAAAGGATCTTCAAGCTCAAAATGCTTTGTTCCAGCAAATGTTCCTGGCTCTGGCTAAGGGGCAAGAAGATCTGAAAGCTCTTATCATCAAGGAGAAGACTAAGAAGGCAAAGAAACCAGCTGGTGTCTTGAATTTGGGAATAAGGTTCAGAGGACCAGCCAAGCGAACTCTAGATCTTGCAACTCCATCAAATGAGGAGGATAATCATGAAGAAGATAAAAACCTGGGGACTGATGAAGAAGAAGCTGATTATTCTGAGGAACAATATCCTCCTGCTGATGATAAATAAAAACAGCTGAAGGATCGTCTCAATGCTATGAAGATACAGCAGGCACTTGGCTTGGACTTTGAAGAGTTAGGGCTGGTTTCTGGAGTGGTCATCCCACCAAAGTTCAAGGTTCCCACGTTTTCTAAATATGACGGGGTCTCTTGTCCTAAACTTCACTTGAGATCATACGTCAAAAAGATCCAGCCTCACACTACTGACCGGAAGTTATGGGTCCATTTCTTCCAAGAAAGTTTGACTGGCACTCAACTGGAGTGGTTTTATCAGTTGGAAGGAACTGACATTCATACCTGGGAAGACTTGGGTGCTGCTTTCTATAAGAAGTACCAATATAATGCTGACCTGGCACCAACTCGAGTGCAATTGCAAAATATGTCCATGGACTCACGAGAAGGATTCAAGGAATATGCACAAAAATGGAGGGATTTAGCTGGCAGGGTGCAACCTCCTCTGACTGATCGGGAAATGATAGACATGTTCATGGGCACTCTAACAGGCTCGTTCTTTAATCTGCTGATTGGGAGTTCTTCGTCTAGTTGTATATAAGTGGTTCTGACCGGGGAAAGGATTGAAAGCGGTATTAAGAGTGGGAAGATTACGATGGTTGTATCTTCTAATGCTGAGAAGAAGCCATTCAGTGGCAAGAAGGAAGCCAATGCTGTATATGGCCATGAGGGACGTGCTAGAGGTAACCATAACCAATCTGTGGGGGTAGTACTGGTCTTTAATCATATGCATGTGTGTTGTACCCCAAAATTTGCCCTCCCATTTCCTCAACATTTTCTCATCACAAGACCTTTGAAGATCAAGATCCAGTTAGGGTTTCCTCTGCTCAAGATTTCTCCTTGCACTGTGGACTCAAATTAGGGTTTGTGTTTGCCTAAGGATGTTTTGACCTAAAATGCATAAAATGACTTTCATGCTTCATGTTGGACTCCCAAGTTTATCTATACCAAGTTTCAAGTCTTGATTCCAAGTTTTGCCCAGTCAATTGGACAGTTGACCTAAAAATCAGCTGTATTGGGGAAAAAGTCAACTGTGGCCAATTGACAGTCAAACCTCATGAAATTTGATCCACATCAACATTATGAACTCACATGAACCATTTGATCAAGTTTGGACCACAATTCCACAAGAAATTTGATCAGATCACCAAAAGGGCAAAATGGTCATTTTTAGGGTTTTGACTGCACAAGGGCAATTTTTGACTGTTTGACCTAGCCAATGGCAAACCAAGCTCACATATGGACTCAAGGACCCCATGGAATTATCTTGACATGATCATCAAGCTCAAAAGATCCCAAGTACACAAGGTTGACAGTTGAATTTCCCAGTCAATTGATCAATTTTGACTGTATACTGAAAAGTCAAACTTTGACTTTTTGGTCAAAATCAAGAGTCAAGATTCATTTTTCATCAAAACATGCCAAATCATGAAACTTGTTCACCAAGAAATCACAAAATGCAAATTAGGGTTTGAAAATGGAATTTTTCATAACTTAGAATTTTTCTAAGTTATGAAAAACCCTAATTTTTTCCCAACTTTGCCCCATCTTTTCACCATGATCTATTTGGATTCAAACAAAAGTCAAAACATGAAAGTTGTAGCTTGTTTCATAATCTACAACTTTGATTCACAAAGTTTTCTCATTTGAAGCTTGTATCTCAAGTTACAATTTTTTGAATAAGGGCACTAAACCATTTTTTAACTTAGTGAAATTTAACCTATTTTGACAAGGTTTTCTATCCCACTTCAAGGCCACTTTTCATACCCTTCCACTTGGAATTTTGATTTGCATTTCAAATATGGATTGTAGTACACATTCCAAGCTTTCCAAAATGTCCAAGAACTTACCAAACAACCTCATAACTTGAGAGATTCGAATTTCACAAGTTGGCAAAAATCCACTTTTGTTCTTCATCAAAACATGTTCATAAACTTGCAAATTTGAATTCAGCTTGCTTTATGCTTAATTACAGGTCCTTGAACCATTCCATACTCAATAATTTAATGGATATTCAATGTGTTGAGGCCATGTTCTTTGTGTTCTAACATTGCATAGTGGATTAATCCTAAACTAGATAAAGTGCTTTATCCATTTTTGTAAAAAGCTAGCTTTATGTCAATTTGAAATCCAAGCAAGTACAAGCAAGATCCTCTTGGCACAAGATTATGGACAAGTTGCTCTGATCAAGAGAAGATTATGCAGCAGGATTAGAGGCCCCTACTGACCTAAAAACAAAAGTGACCATTGCTTGCTTCAATTTCAAGTAACATTGCATAACTTGTGCCATATCTCATCTCAGCTTACAAACACAAGAGAGAAGTTATCAAACACATTCCATAGACCATATCCAAGCTAACACACGAGCCCTTGCCATCTGAAACACTCCCATTGCCCTAATCACCTTGAAACTGCACAAACAGGGGAGCCCCTGCAGATTGAGTGAAAACTCCCACTTCCCTCGAGCATTCTCACCAAAAACAATTCATACACCTTCCTTACAACATATGCAAACTAACCATGGCCTAAAACCTGACCTGTAATCACTCTAACAGTTTCCACCATTTTCAATTTTTCCTTTTACAGTTGAAGTTCTACAGCTTGATACAAGAAGGTTCAAGACAAAGTAAGCATTGAAAAAGCATCCCTGGACCTCAAGGAAGCTTTTCCAATCATTACCTTGCACTAGAGGTTCCTCATTCTCCAGATTGAAGTTCAACTGCACAGGTAAAACTTTGAACTCGTATCTCTCTTATCATGCATCTTTAGTCTTAAGTTTGTGAAGAAACAAGGTCCTACTCATAGCCCTGAACATGTACATATCTTTACATTTCATTTCTTTTGCCTGAGTAGAGAGAATTTTGGTTCTGAACATTGATGAAAAACTAGGTTAGGATTTGGGGGAGGAGAAATTCTCCCTCATCTTAGAGAGATAGGTCAAGTTCTTTATATGGTTAGAACCGTCTCTTCATGCTGAGCATTTCTTGTGTTATGAGTTTTTGCTGAAAAGCCAGGAATCAGGAGTTAGACATTGAAGAACAGGGGCGCGCGTTTTTTCAAATGTTTGTGCTGGAGGTTGAAGACAATGATCATTGGGCTGGGCCTGGAAATTTTTCTTATTTGCACCACTTCATTACTCATGAACCCCCTGAGCCCATTTGCCTCATTTTTGACTCTTTTTGACTTTTTCTTTTTTGGTTGACTTTGTTTATTTTTTCTCATGACATTAAAAAATTAAAAATATTTTTTCCATCATTTTTTTTTGTATTTATTGCATATTTATTTGTTTATTTCTTTTGTTTATACATAAACATTATATATATATTATTATTAGAATAAATATAAAAATAGTGTAAATACATTTTTATTATTTTTACCTTCTGAAAATATTCCACATAAAAAATACCTTTTTATTTATTTTATTAAATATTAAATATTTTGCACATAATGCATATTTAAGAAATTAATATATATATATATATATATATATATATATAT